>CM049596.1:10118194-10730694 GCA_026979955.1 Megalurothrips usitatus
AACACACACAGACACATGCGCGCGCGCACGCTGTGCGGACAAATGAAGCGATGCTCGCCGGCTCCGCATCATCGGGAGCACGGACTGACGGGAACATATCACGGCCTTATATTTTCGTAAGCTTACGAAGTATCTTATTCGTAAGTTACGAACTAATCCCTCGAAATACACACCAAAGAAGAACGCTCGTAATACGTAGTCGCAGTTTTCTTTGCAATACGAAGAACTTTTCTTTTCGCAAGCTTTTAATAGTGCCCCTCCAAAACGATCGAAACTGTTCAAATTTTTTGTCCGATCAAATTCGTTTGGTGTGTGTTCACGTTCACCATCGAAGGTCTCGGAAGGGTGAATAATATGACCCTCGCGAAATGGTGTTGACTTCGCGTAACCCCACCGGCCAAAACGCTCACTGAAACAAAATAAGTTGTTTTTTTTTCGGGAATTTGTCGCCAAAACGCGACCCCCGCCGTAAAGACTGTCCACATGGTCTAAATGATGCCTCTGGAAGAAAAAAAATAGAAACAAAAGGAGGGACAAAAAAGTATCCGAGCAAAAGTTGGGGAAATAAGTAAATGACCCCTCGGGGGCGGCCGTTACGCCGCGGGGCCGGCGGCGCGGCCTCGTGCCCTGTTTCTGAGGACACCGCCCGGCAAGACAAGAGCAGCGAGCAGCGCACGGTCCTGGGAGGAGTGGAGGGAGAGAGAGAGGGAGGGAGGGGGTCCAGGGACAGTGCGGGAGCAGGGCGAGTGGGCGTGCATTACGTAGCGCGAAAGAGCGTACGAACGGGAGAGAGAGAGAGAGAGAGAGAGAGAGAGAGAGAGAGAGAGAGAGAGAGAGGGGGGGGGGGGGGAGAAAAGAATATGGTCGAGGCGGGGATTTAATCATGCCACACGGTTTTCATTTCCGGGTATACGGAAAGTTGCGACCTTGTGCAGCAAGCGCGCCGCAACGTCCTGGTATGGTGCCGCCCGGACAGACACTGCACGCTGCGGGGGTCGAGGGAGGGGGGTGTTCGCACACCCTTTGTACTGCGCCCTGCCCCCGCGGCTCTGCCCCCGCGGCCCTGCCCCCCGCGGCCCCGTCCTTGGCGGGGTTATAGCTCTGGCCGAGACGTCGCCCGCGGGCCGCCGCCGCCGCCGCTGCTTGTAGCGTTCGAGGATTTTATTGCCCCCACCTACCCCGCTGACGACGGCCACGCGGGCGTCCCGCGAGCCCCCCCCCCCCCTCCCCCACCACCACTTCATGCCTTTCACATGAGCGATAAGCGTCGCCGCTAAAACGTCGTAAAAAAGAGGGGGTGGGGATCGGGAAAAAACGAGCAAAATCAGGCGAGAACACGTCGCGAGGATTAGGATTCCCCGGGAAGACCGCAGGACGATAGCGGCGGCGGTGGCGGCGGCGGCGCCGCGAGCGGCTCGTCGTCTGCTCGTCGCTTCCAGACCGGCAGACAGCACGCAGCGCCGCCCCCGCAGCACCCAGAGGCCCCGACAGCCACCCAGAGGCCTGACTCATGGCTTCCGGCCACATTCCTCGCGAGTGTATTTAACAGAATTCTGGAGATACGGCAACCAGGCAGGTATGAGGAGAGGGGTGGTGGGGGAGGGGGGGGGGCTGTTGCGGGGACAGTGCGGCCCTCGTACGGGCGTCATCGCGAACTCGGCAACATTGCGGGGGCCGGGCCCCTTTATGTGCATAAATATGCGCATAGATAGGAGCAGCTCCCCCCTCCCGCCTCCTCTTACCATCTCCTCCTAAAGGCACGCGACACGGGTGTGAGAGTCCCCCGCCCGCAGGCCTACGGGGTACACGGTAGCATCTCTTGCTCTCTCTCTGTCTTTCTCCCTACCTCTGTCTTTCGCTCCCCCCCCCCTCTCTCTCTCTCTCTCTCTCTCCCTCTCTCTCGTTTTCTCCATCTCCGCCCTCTCTCTGTCTTTCTCGCTCCCTCTCTGTCAGACTGTATCTCCCTCCCTCCCGCCCTGTGTGACTCTCTCTGTCTCTTTCCCTCGCGAGGCCGCCCTCGCCTTGCTGACTCCCCCCCTCTCTCACACGCACACTCGTTACCCACATTTCTGCGCACCGTGCGCCCCGCCTCGCTCTGCCTCCTAAGGTTTTCCGCCCGACGGCTCCCCCCCCCCCCCCCCCCATCCTCCCCTCGCCGCCTCTAATTCGGGTCGATAGGGGCTATAATCATCTCTCTTTCCTTCGACGTTGCGCGACGCAACACGACAGAAGCACCGGCGGTGCATGCTGTGAGCCGCAGTGCTGAGGGAGGAAACGGAAAGAAAAGCTCGTGACGTGGGCAGCGCTGTTTGTGCCGAGCCGACAACGAGACTGGGGTGACGCGCGAGTGAGGTGGAGTGATCCCCTCATTTCACTGTGGTAGCCCGAGCGCGGGGATC
The DNA here is from genome assembly GCA_026979955.1 of Megalurothrips usitatus. Classification (NCBI taxonomy): domain Eukaryota; kingdom Metazoa; phylum Arthropoda; class Insecta; order Thysanoptera; family Thripidae; genus Megalurothrips; species Megalurothrips usitatus. Next base: position 10,120,594 of record CM049596.1, read on the forward strand.
CCACGTCTCATTCTCTCCCCCCTCCCCGCCCTCTTTCCTCTCTCTCTCTCTCTCTCTCTCTCTCTCTCTCTCTCTCTCTCTCTCTCTCTCTCTTGCCCTGTCGCTCGCGCTTATAACCAGCCCCCGGCGGCGGGTCCGCGGGCCAGTAGTCCGCGGGTAAGTCACGAGTATATGCGGCCGTCGGGTCGGGGCGGGCACGTTGAAGTCCCCGGTGAGGCGGATAGGACAGGGCGGGCAGAAGGGTGGGACACCGCGCCCAGAGCTTCCTCACCCGGTCTCCTATAGTCTGGAGGTCTGCTGCCACGCCCGCGCTGCCGCCCCGCCGCCCGCTGCCGCCCGCTGCCGCCCGCTGCCGCCCGCTGCCGCCCGCTGCCGCCCGCTGCCGCCCGCTGCCGCCCGCTGCCGCCCGGCTGCCCGGGGTATGAAAGTTTAATGCAGACAGGCGAGCTTTCCCGGCCGGGCCTCCGGGCCTTGGCGTGGCCCGCGGCAGTGGCTGTCGGACCCCACGACGTCGCACGGCCGCGCCGCCGCCGCCCTCTGGCAGCTCGCTATCACCGACCGATACGTTGCTGTCGTTCGTTTGTCACGACCATTTTCAACAGTTTTCCGTAACGCGGAGTGCGGGCAGGGAGGAGGAAAGCAGAGAGTAGAGCTGCGCGGAGTTGAGGAGCCGAGGAGTGCGGGGGGGGGGGGGGGGGGGGGGGGGTTGTATGGATTAGGCAGGGGCAGCAGGCGGGCCACTCTGCGGAGGTCATCGTCGACTTGCTGGACACGTTCGCCCGTTCGATTTCTTCCGCCGCGGCCCCTCCGCCGCCCGCGTGTCTCCCTCCTCGACCCTCTTCGTCGTCCTCTCTCTCGGCGTGATGGAAAGGATCATCTCGGCGGGGAGGAAAGCAGGCAGCGGACGATGGCAGAGGCGGAGGACAGCCAGCAAGCGATCGAGCGTGTCTGTTTCCCTTGGGGGGCGCCGCCGCCGCGCCGTGGCGGTAGGCAGGCACGGCCGTTGTTCGACTCTCCGGCGCGGCCGGGTTTCTTTTGGCGCGACATTTGAATTCGGCAGCGTGTGCAAACTGTGTACACGACAGGTTGACTATCATTGGAGCTGCAGGCGCCCGACCGCTCTGCCGCGGCCTCCAGGTGCGATGTGCGTCCGGAACTGTCACCGTGTGCCCGTCGCACTCACCATCAGGTGGGAGTTTCCACCGAGGCTCGAGAAATCGGAAGTAGCGGGTAGTACAAGAAATCACATGGCAAAGGGTGCCTCCACCGCGGCGGTCAACGGCCAACTTTTCATACTTCGCGCACTTCGCACGCGAAGCGTTCTTGTGCTTTCATTTATTTTGCACTCGAGACTTAATGGAAATGCCTTATACTGGGAGGGACAACGACGGTCGATAACATTCCGAACGCTACGAGACCCGCCGGGGCGCCACACGCCTCCAGTCCGGTGGCGGAGCGGCGGCGGCGGCGGCGTGGAGGGGAGCGCCGTGGAGGTAGGCCGGCCGGCCGGCCCGCGCCGCACCGGCGCAGGCGGGTGGCCTATGCATGGAGTGACAGGCGCTCCGCACTCCGTGCGCCGGGCAGCAAGACAGGCGGCTGATTCCGAAACACCCGTGCACACGTATAGCGCTGTCTCCGCCGCACACGTCGCGGGGTGCGGGGGGTGAGAGAGCGCGAGTAAGAGGGACAGAGGCATAGCGGTCGGAGAAGACAGTGTTCGCGGAACCGTTCTGCTCGTGGAGGCAGGTCTATGCCAGGCCGACGCCGCTGGGCAGGGGCTGGCGTATGCGGGTTGATACTGACTTGCGAAACCATCGACCCGTCTACACTCCACCGCACACATACACGCACACAATCCTACACACAAACACAAACACACACACACACACACATATGCTCCGCGGCCTAGCACAATGTGCTCGCTAAATGGGATCCCGGCCGTGTGAGCAGCACGAATGATTGGGCCCGCTTTTCGCGGCGGCGCCAGGTCTCCCCATTGGATTGGCGCGGCGGGTGGCGCGACGAGTTTTTGCAGCGCTCTGCGTTCCGTGCGGCCTGTCATTGCATTTCAAAGTGGCAGACAAGAGGAGGGCGGGGCCGGCCGCGCCGCGCCGCGCCGCGCGTCGGATGAAAAGAGTTATTCATGAGCCGAAACACCGAGCGCACTATCGACTCTCCAAACAGGGAAATGGGTTTTAAAAGGCTTGATTTGGGGCGTATTCGCTGCATCGTGTCACGTGGCGACTCCTCTCTCAGCCACAACTCCCGATTTTTTCTTTGCTCAATCTCTCTGTTTCTCCGGAACAAAATACGACATTTCTTTTACAGTGTGGTGTGTTCCATACGCTGCAAAGCTTTGTGCGGACGTGGATGAAAGCGTAATGTGAACTTCATTTTCTAGGACACAGACATCGATTCACTAATTGAAAGAAACCTCGATTACTTGAGATTTTGAAAAAAGGAATCATTTCACCTCTTATTCAAAGATCATTCCTTGGTTTCACATATGTCTTTCCCTTATTTCGTGCACGTTTTGGTGAGTGTATCAGGGACTGTCCGGAGGCCTGCCCGTTCCGAATAGGAGCGGCCCCTGGCGGCCCCTGGCGGCCCCTGGCGGCCCCTGGCGGCCCCCGCGGCGTCGGAGAATGACCATAGGCTGCGTTGCTCGGAGCGATTCGGAAGTGACATTTTATTTCTACGATCTTCCGGGGAAAACGGCAATGGGAAAATTATACGTACGATTTCCTTGTCTGTCCGCTGCGCGCCGCTGCTGGTATGGCAGTGCGACAGTCACCGCGAAATAATTCTCCCTCCCTCCCACCCTCCCTCCTCCCTCTCTCTCTCTCTCTCTCTCTCTCTCTCTTTCCCGCTCTCTCTATCTCTCTCTCTCTTTCTCTCTCTCTCTCCAAAGGACGAAAAAAACATTACGCAAATAGGCGCGGCTGATGAGTGAAAAAGGACGGGAGAGATAAGTCAGAGAAGGAGGGAGGGAGTGAGAGGGAGGTGAGATCGAGGGCGCATGAGATGAACGGAGACGGAGGCGATCGCAAAGTGGTGAACTCTTGTCGAGGCTCTCACTCGCACCGACCCCCATGGGCGGCAGGAAGTGGAGCGCAGAGAGAGAGAGAGAGAGAGAGAGAGAGAGAGAGAGAGAGAGAGAGAGAGAGAGAGAGAGAGAGAGAGAGAGAGAGAGAGAGAGAGAGAGAGAGAGAGAGAGAGAAAGAAAAAGAGAGAGAGGAGAGAGAGAGAACGAGGGAAAAGGGAGGGGAGTGATAGAACGGGGGTGTGCGAGTGAGAGAGTATAAGGGGGTGAAAGAGCGAAAGACGAGAGCGGGCGCGCGAGAGGCGAGTGCACCGCACCGCCACTGCTGCTGTGGGGAGGGGCTGCAGTCCGAGGTGAAGGATCCATTCATTCCGTTCCCCGGCCGGCCCGGCTTCAGTCTAACGAGGGGAGGCGGCGGCGGTGGTGCAGCGGGGCGCCGCAAGGATTTGGCCTCTTAAATAATTCGCCGAGAAAAATATCTGGTTATGCAGTGCGGCGGCCGCCGGCTCCTGGCTCCGCTAAGCTCACTTATTGCCGCCGCTACTCCCGCCCCGGTATTTCCAGCTGCACGGGCCGGAAAGTTGGCTGCACTGCTGCTTATCTGCCGGGCATGGTTCCCGCCGCGCGCCGCACCGAAGCCGTGTAGCTGGCTTTCTGTCGCACTCGTGGGTGTGATCCGCAGAAGTGCGGGGATAGAGAGGGACAGAGAGAGAGAGAGAGAGAGAGAGAGAGAGAGAGAGAGAGGGAGAGAGGGGAAGGGAGGACGGAGCTAGTGTCCGAAATCACCCTATAGCTTCGACCCCGACCGGGATAGCTAATATCACCCCCACGAAAATGAAATCAATTTTGCGTCTTTACCAAGATGCAACGCATGTAAAAATATTGCTTTATTTAAGGATTTAAAAAAATGCGAAATGCGACATTTTTCTGGCCGTGGATGCATGCATACGCCTTCCCGTCCCGTACGTGCTCCGAGCAGAAAATGTAAGGGCCTATTCTAAAATCCGGAAAGTGGTTTTACAAGAGCGGGCAGACCTGTTGCCTATTCACAGCGTTCCGACTGCTGTGCCGGCGCACAAGGCCACAAGTCTCACTGACTGGTGCACGCGGGGTCCTTCCGGGGCTGCCTCGCCTCGCGGTGCCGAGTCCAGTTAAGAGCCTCGCGGGGCGCGTTGGACGCGAGTGTCTGTGTGTGTGTGTGTGAATAGCATTGTGTGTGTGTGTGTGTGTACGTGTGTGCCCCCGGTCTCTGCTGCCTTTTCCGGCTGCATTCATACGGCAAGATGACGTCATCACGCGACATTTCACGACGCGGGAATGACGTCATTGACCTCGTGGCGCGTACGTGCCCTCCCCCCTCCCTTTCTTTCTCGTCCCGTCTCACACACAAACACACTTGCGTTGAGCCATTTTACGGACCGGGTGTGGCACGAGGCGCTGCTGGGTCCGTTCGAGCAGAAAACAAGGACAAACACCTCTCTCGCGATCAACACTCGGATGAAACCTTCGTTCCCTGGAATGCGACGGCGGTGTGCGACGCCGGCCGATGCATTCTTCTGTCTGGCTCATCCCCGCGTTTTTGTTGTTTTTTTTTAGAGAGAAGAGTGAGTGAGAGAGAGGGAGAGAGAGAGACGGGAAACCGTCCTCATTCCCATGCCATAAAGATGCTTTGCTAGCCACACCATTCGAGTATGCGCACCTTCACACGTAATGCTTATGTACAATTTTGTACATAACTGTGTACAGATATAATCACTTTTGTTCAAAATCTTACATAATGAATAGAATTGTACTCAATAACGTATAAATAGTACATAATTATATGCAATTCTGTACAAAAGATGATGAAGGTTTATATCTGTACATAATTAATTATGTTTAAAGCAGAAGCATTCCTTGTGTTCACTCATGCCTCTAGTCTAGACTCTTTTCCCGGGAGAAACGACCTCCAGTGTGAACTACAGCAGGTTTTTTTTTTTTCGGAAAACTTTAGTATCACCGGATAATAAGTGCTATAAAATTGAGACAAAGTAGAGTTGTCGGCGCCGTACAGTGCAAATGCAACACGACGACACTTTCTGGATCACATAGTAGTTTGGGTGCTGTACTTTAAACTGTAGTTTCATCGCAGGTCCTTACGCCCGGGAGAAAAAAACACTCCAGCAGCTAGTTGCTAGGCAGACTTCCCTCCCCGTGACGTGTTGACAGAGCTCGCCGTCACCAGGAAGAGGAGGGGTGGGGGGGCCTCCACCCCGCGGGGCCCCGCCCGGTGTGATATAATTAATTAACGCGCCCCCAACTTTGGTTAGGGTCGTTAATCATTAAATTGATTGACTGTGTTTGATTGATTGATGGCGATGGCCTCTTGTGCTGCGCCGGGGCACGTTACATCAAGAATGCACCGCGCACCGCCGCCCTCCTCTAACAGCCCCCCCCCCCCCCCCGTGAAAGTGCGATCTTTTCAAGAAAATTTCAAAGGCAGAGCGAGCGGGGGCGGCGGCTCGAGTTTGTTGTGGCGGTTTCTCTTTTAAAAGTTCCCCTCTCGCGTGATCGCAAGCGCAGCAGCAGGTGGCTACATTTCTCTTCTAAAATAAACAAACAAACTACATTCTACACTTTTTTTTATCCCAGTTGACATCGGGCCAGGGTGAGAAGTGTTTCGGGGCGCCGCTGCTCCTCTTAAAGTTCCTCATTTGTCTGTCCCGGTCCGCGGCAGCGTATCATGCCTGTATCATGCAGCTCTCGGGGCCGCCGCCCGCTGCCGCCGCCCCCCGTCTCCGTGGGGGAGTTCGTTGTGGGCCGTGAGACAATAGCAACCGACTGCTATAGCGGGCATAATTAGTGTAGGGTAGGCGCCGGCTGAGCGCCCCCCCCCCCCTCTCTCTCTCTCTCTACCTACACCCCCACCACCCCTACCAACCCCCACCGCAGCCGCTGCCGCACGGCCGGGTGTTGCTGCCGGGGCCACCGCCGGGGTGGTCCCAGAAAACTCATGCGATGTGACGGGCCGGGCGCGGCGCGTGCGGCGGCGGCGGCGGCGGCCCGCCTGCATTTCGGGAGAGGCACAAGAAGAGCAACAAACATCACTATATAACCAAAGCAGCACAACAAAACGGGGCGGACGGGGTGGGAGGGGGGGGGGCATGACCGGCCAGGCCGGGGGCATGACATGCAGCCCGAAGCCTGGGGCAGGCCGGGGTAAGAAAGATGCCGGAGGGGGGGGGGGGGCTGAAGGGCAGGACGGCGAGTTCGTGTCGGGATGGAGTTAGTTGTATGATGTTTTGTTGTTCCCCTGGAGGGCGAGGGGGGTGGGGCGGTGACTGCCTGTACCTTACCCGAGAGTACGTGGAACCCATCCGTCCCGAACGAAAAACGGAAAGTATATGTGTCAGGCCCTCCAACAAACCCCACCCCACCCTCACCGCTTGTGCGCATTTGCGTCCCACACGTCCCCTGTCACATCGCCGCGGGAAACGTCTACATGGAAATGACGCAACAAATCTTTTGAGCTGGTCAAATATTTACGCCAATCTAGCGACCCCGTGTGTGTGCGTGTGCCAACCAGCGTCGGCAGGGGGGGGGGGCGATACACACACGCAATGTGCGGGGAGGAGGGAGAGAGTGTGTGTGTGTGTGTGTGTGTGTGTGTGAGAGAGAGAGAGAGAGAGAGAGAGAGAGAGAGAGAGAGAGAGGGAGAGGTTTCAAATCCCCGTGTGCGCTTCCTTTATACGCCGGCGACGGAGCTGGAGGTAAATAATACGTTTCGTGTGCGAGCCGTGTGCCCGCCGGCCCAAACACCCCAACATATCTTCCCTTCATCTCCTTCTTTCGCGTTTCTCTTCATCGCCCCCGCGCCCTCCTCCTGCCTTGCGCCGGCCTCTTTGTTTCCGTGTGCTGTAGTGAACGTGCGTGTGTGTGTGTGTGAGAGTGTGCGTGAGTGTGAGTGAGGAGGGGGAAGGGAAGGGGTACGATCCCTGGGGAACACCCCCCCCCCCCCATCCCCCCGGCTGCCACTTTTCCTATCCAGCTCTAAATTACAGGACCCCGGCAAGGCAGCGGTGTAGGGCGCGGGCTGCGCGGGCTGCGCGGGCCTCTGGCAGGACTCTGGCAGGACTGTGCTCACGTGCGTGTGTGGGGTGGCTGCGGCGGCGGGGCGGGGGGACAGGACGCCCAACACGTTGGCATAATATTATACGTGCCCGGCTGCATACGCTGTCATGTTTAATTTTCACCTGTTACCCTCCCCCCCCCCCCCCTCTCTCTCTCTCTCTCTCTCTCTCTCTCTCTCTCCACCTTCCTCCGCCCCGTATCACTCCCTCTCGCATCTCTCGCGGTCTCCGCTCCGAAATACCACCCCCGCCGCCGCCTCTGCTGCCGTCACCATGTGTGCGACACTATTCACAACCGAGTTGATACTCAAACACAACTCCGTGATAATTATCCAGTCAAGACCCTCCTTCGCCGCGATGTCTTCTTTCAGCGCGGCGGCGGCGTTGGTGGTGGTGGCGGCACATAGGCATTCAAACAACTCCGGCGCCTCCCCCGCCTTTCCAAACTCTCTCCGTCTCTTTCACTCCCTATCACACCCACACCCCTCCTCTTCTGTTCTTTTATTTTCTGCCGGCACAAAGCGACTCCAGAGTCGAAACTGTTTCTGCAGCCACCTCACGGTGAGAGCCCCCCCTTCCCCCCTCTCCACTTGTCCCCTCTGCGGGCCACATGCAAGCACCTCATTGACCCCCTTCACCCCCCCCCTGCCCCTACCCCTCCCACCGCCCGCTCCGCGCCGCCACGCATATCCCCAAGTAGCGTCGCTTTCCTGCCGACATCGTATAGATACCCCCTCCCCTGGCGATATCGTCAAAGATGATGCCTCGAGTGGGCGTTCGAGGAGTGTGTTATGATGGGCGCGGGGCCCCCGGGGGGGCCTGCGGGGGCTCTCCAGCTCGAGTGGGCCGCCGCCGTCGACTCGGCCGCGGTGCGGCCCGCGGGGGTGACCCCCGCTGCCCCCACTGCCCCCTGCCCCGCCCACCTCGGGGGGGATCATCCCTAGGGGCGGCCCGGCGGCGGCGCGGCGTCCTCCAACATCGCACGCTTTCACTCTCGAAGAGGTGCGCTCGATATGCAAATGTGGTAATGTACTCAGCGAGTAAAGAGTTTTGAGAGCACCGCACCGCGCTGCCCCTCCCGCCAAGGGGTCCGCACCCGTGCGCCAATGTGTACACACTGATCGTGTGTTGATTGCGAGTCGATTGTTTCTACTGCAGAAACGTTTAGTATGAAAAGCTGCCCACGGTGGGGTTTCACGGCAAAAGAAAACCTTTTTTTTTAAAAGAATGGTGCATGTAGAGCCTCTATAACGATCCTGCGAAAAAAATTACCGTCTTTACGGCCGGTGTTTGGAGGGAAAAATCACCTAGTACGTAATTGAAGATTCTAATCGATGACTGTTAATAATTGGTCTCCAAGTGTGTACACTGACTATGTGGACCTCTCGACACTGGCAGTTGGTTCAGCCGGAATGTTAATACTCCCCTCGGGAGCGCCCCTAATGACGCCTGGAAGGTAGGCAAACCTTGCCGCCGCCACGCATGCGGGTCGTGCGGGCTGGCCTATCCGGTGTTCTGCAGGCGTTCAACGATCCGTGCAGGGGTCCAACTGCCGCCAATTTTGTGTCAGCAATGGAGACAATCAGCGCACGGGTGCGATGTCGGTGCCTATTGGCCTTCTGCCACGGCTGTCAGTCCTTTGCTTAGAAGACATTAGACCGGTGTACTTCTTGCCAACTTTTCGGGCAAACCCGGTGTGCACGTAACAACACACTCAAAACCTCCTATCCAACTTAAAAAGTTCCATCAGTTCTTCGTTGCTACAGTTTCCGTTTTATTTTTTTTTTAATTATTTCGCAAGCTCTCAAGAATTTGCTCGGAGCGACAAGGGCACATAAAATTAGTTCAACAACAAGACAACACAATCAGAAGTTCTAAACAAAAACAACGCCAGAAACAACAGCAAGACGCTCTCGGGAAGCCACAATACAATTGAATTTAAATTCATAAGCAGGCGTGCGGCGGCGGCGCAACTAGCAAGTGACTCGCCGCCGCCGCCGCCGCGTCCCGCCGGAGTGGGGACACGTACGTCGGCGTGGCGGCACTCGACGCTGGGCAGCGTCGCAGCAGCGCAGCCCCAACGCAGCGGGGTGGCGCGGCGCGTCCTTTGCCGTTTTACGACCGCCCCCCCCCCCCCGCCAGCCAGCCAGCCAACCACTCCAGTCGGTTCCGTTGACTACCCGCCGCCGCCGCCGCTGGCGGCGGTGTCCTAGCGGCCTGCCCTGCATCTGCTCTGCATCTCGCGCCGGCTCGCGGGCGCGTCCGCGCTGCGGGAGCCGTGTAGAGAGACTAGAGAGTCTCCCTGTGTCTCTCTAGCCGTGCCGGCGGGGAGCGGCGCCGGAGCGGAGGGAGCGGCTCCCTCCAGCGTCTCAGTCTCATGGGGGCGCGGCGCCCGCCCCGGAGCCCGCCCACACAAGCCGGCTAGGCCGACGAGGCGAGCTCTCTAATCCAGTGAACACAGCGTCGCATCCGCTGTGTCACTCACTCCCACACACACGCAAACTTTTATATTTTTCTTTTAAATATTTAGATTTTTTTTTTTTGGGGGGGGGGCCGCATTTGCAAGTTGTGAGCCGGCCACAGCCGCCGCCAAAGGGGCGTAGTGTTGGCCTGCAAGGCTAACGATAAGTGTACATGCGTGTGTATGTGCGTGTGTTTGTAAATACCCCCCCCCCCATCTCCTCTCCCACTTCCCCTACCTGGCCGGCTTTATTGTAATGCATGATAACGGATGCTAATCGCCGCCGATGTTTTCATTTGCGCGCCGATTTTAAAATGCTGTTTCGCGCTCGATCGGCCTCGTTCCTATGCAGCGCTGCGCGCGGGGGTCGCTGCCGCGGTCGGTAATCAGAGGGCAACGGGCCCATTAGCGAGACGAGGGGCCTCGCGGGGGTCACGGGGTCACGTCATGAGCGGCTACAGAGTGCACACACGTGTCGCACTGCGGAGGTGAGCCGTGCTCGCAGTTTACGCGGGAGTCGTTTGAAAGTGCCGCGCCGCCTGGCCTGTGTGGCCGACAGCGGCACTGCACCAAAAGTCCGCACACACGATCACAAGAAGTGCAAGTGCATGGTGCACGCGCTGTTCTTAATCACATGTGTGTGAAGTGCGAAAAACCCGCCCGGCTGGCTGTGTTTTTTTCCCTTCTCCTTTTTCTTTTCCCACATCGTCCTTTGCTCCTGTTAAAGTTTCCTCGCTGGTTTCGCCTCACGCTGATATGATCCTGAAAACATGCGGAAATCGGCGGCGTGTCGTTGTCGACCCGTTGGTGTTTACCGCCGGGTCAGGGTAGGAGCCGAGGCGACAGAGAGGAGGGAGGGGGTGCATGCGGGAGGGGTGGGGGGGTGGGGGGAGCGTAGGGGAGGGAGTCTCGAACGACCTTCACCTGTTCGGCCTTGCGCTGGGGTCCGAGTGCAGGCGGCGGCCGGCGGTGGCCGGCGGTGACGGCGGTGACCAGCTCAGGGTATGGCTGGCGCAGCGCAGGCTTCGCAGACTTCGCAGGGGGTCCGCCCGCCCGGCGTCACGTCATGTCACGTCGCGTGACGTCAGTCGCGGCCGCACCGCCCCATCCGCCGGGCGGCGGCCACGGGCGCCGCGCACAAATATATCCACACGCACGGCACTCGCGCGCGCGCACGTGCGCGGACACGCGCACGCAGGGCGCACGCGCGCGACGACGACGGCGGCCGCGGCGGCGCCGCCTCCAACACGCACGCGCGTGCGCAGGGCGTGCGCAGGGCGCAGGTCCGCCGCCACCACCACCACCCGCGCGCCCTTCCCCTCTCAGCCCTGCCCTTCCCTTCCCCCGCCTTGCGTTGCCCTGCGGTGCCCTACAGCGTCCTGCTCCGTGGCGGGTCTCGGCGCGACTAGCACTGGTGTGGTGTGGCGTGGTGCTGGTGCGAGTGCCCGCCTGGCGAGCCCCCCCTCCCCCTCCCGCCGGCCGCGCCCCCGACCCCCGGCTCGGCCCCACCCGCGTCCGCGCAGACCCCCGCCGGCCGCCGCCCCGCCGCCGCCGCCGCCGCCGCCGCCGCCGCCGCCCCCGCCCCCCGCGGCCAGCCGGTAGTCGGGCCCCGTCCTGTCCTGCCCTGTCCCGCCAGCGGGCTTCTGTTCTGCCCCCGGCCTCTGCAGATCTCGCCCGCACACACTAAATGCCAATACACAATTTTGCACATTTGTAATTTTAAGATCGAAGCATGTTTTAATAATGTCCAACATGACACAGTGAAACCTACAAACGTACAAGAATTTTGTACATTGCAATGCACAACAATCATACGGTGGAAGAAACGTACGATTATTTCACACTGAAATGAATAATGTCGTGCATCGTAATGCACAACAATTTTACTTTGTATGCTCAGATCCGTACATTGCAATGTAGAATAAAAAGTAGTACTTTAGCACTTGCTGTGCAGACCGGCGACCTCAGACGCCAGGACAGACCGGCCGCAGCCTCGGCTCTGCGGCTCGACCGCCACGCGTTCACGTTTTTACTTTTGTCGCTCCCGATAAATTATCGAGCCGAGGCAATGTGTCGTCGTGGCCGTGTCCGTGCACTGTGCCGACTGCGGGCTGCGGGCTGCGTGGCACCCGGCCAACCCCCTTTGTACCGGCCCAGCACTTCGGGCTTCCAATTTGGTTTATGGGTTTCTCCCTCGCCTTTAAAACCGATGTAATAGGCGCGTAAAACATCAGAATCTGAATGGGCAGGAAATATTTAACAAGTACTAATTCTATAGGGATATAAAAATCTTTTATTCATGTAATACCACATACAAAAGTAGTGACTTTTACAAAAAATCACTTTGTGCAAACAGTAACAATATGGTTATAAAAATAACACAACTTGCAACAAAATTTCGCAAACCAGTGACAAGAACTTTGAATCAGTCGGAGACTTTGCAGTGCTACCAAGCAACATTGGTGGCACAAAGACAAAGAATAGGATAACACATTTCTATAAAAGATCTTTCTATCATTATAAAAAGACTGATAACAAAGTGGTTAAACAGTGGTTTGGATGAAAGTGCACTACAAATTCTTGTAAGCGACAATTATAACAATCGAAAGCTACGTAAGCTACATATTAGATTTAACAATCACAGTGACTTCAGACTACATTTGCCTCGGATACTCAAATCAAAATTGGCATATTAACTCTGGAATTTTTCAGAAAGAGACATCTTATTAACAGAGTTAAAAAGAAAATGCACAGATAGGAATGAATTAGTGTCGCACATAGTTTGGTTATTTCAAGGCTCTGAAATCACTCAACATTTAAGGTAAGTTCTGACTAGAAGCTTCATGACATTATTGAACATTTTGACGTCTTTTGAGCAAAGTTTTGCTCATTAAAACTGACTGACCTATTTGTTGCAAACACAAATAGATCTACCCCCCAAATTAAAAAAATCATATCATATACAGTTTTTAAGACATTTATTCCTTCATTCTACCCCGTTTTCGTGATAGCATATTATTATGACACAAGAATCCAAATATTGAATTCCATGCAAGGAATGGTTATTTTGAAGGTTTGGAATGTACTTGACTATACAGGAACATTGATCACAAAATTGTCATATCTACAAGCAGATATAATCTGGTTAACTCAGAAAGAGGAAGAGCAACATGCATATAACTATGTTTTAAGTCTTAATCTAATGGAAAAGCAGACAGCAGACAATGAAAAATTCTACCGAAACCTTAAACATTTACTGCCTCAATGATTGCACCTGAAGAGAACCTACAAAAGTAGTCCTTTTTCAAATCTTCAAAGAGGGACAAACATCTTATCACAGAAACATACAGTAATTAGACACCTTTCTATCGAGCAGAACACAATTTTGGTACGGTAGGATTTTACAGGAATTAATAAGAAGAGTATGTCAAGTAAACAAAATACATCTTACAAGCAGTCACAAAATTAGAATACAGAGTAGAATGGAATACCAGTACCGTAAACGCTAAAGGCATCCACAAACATTATGATGCTAATTTGGAAGTACAAGGCCCATGCAAACATTTGTGCAGGCAACAATGCACCATTACCTTAATGAGCTCTAAGAATCAGCCATTGTCATAGACATGGAGGGAGTTTTCTTTCTTACTTCCCATCCCAATAATCCAGTTTTCCTTTGTAGAATATTAAGTTGTGAGTAGGTAGTGCAATTGGTGGCTCTGTCCCAATAGTAGGGTACTCATCCTGCAAAAGAATTTCAAAAAATTAAAAAATCATAGGTAGAATCTCAAAGCGTTCACTTAGTAGAAATGCGAACTCACTTGATACAGCTTAATGAATTCTAGAAGACTTGCTCCCAATTTCTCCCCACTTGATCTCAAATTTTTAAGACTGTCAACACATAACAAAATTTTCATAATCTCAAAAACTGCATCAAAATCATAGAAAAACACAAATAGAGGAACAACTTGTAATACCTTTCTTTTTCCCAGAGCTCACAACTGACTATAGAATCACAAATAAGTTTGTTAGCTTCCACATCAAACAGAGGGACGCCAAAACAGCAATCAAGTAATGTCCATCCTCTTGAAGCATCCAATTGTTGAGCAGGTATATCTAACTTGAGTTTGTCAGACGTACTATTGTTTGCACCATTTGGATTAGCAGGTTCACTTCCTGGGGTAAAAGAGTCCCCGGATTCTTGAGACTGTGACTGTTGTGGCTGGGAAAGGCTGTGTTTCAGCATCTATGGCTCCATCCTCCTGTTCAGGAACATAAAATAGTAGTAATTGTAGCAGTGCCTCAAACTGTTCACTAAAGTGCTCTAGTCAAATGCATTTTTATTAAGAAGGAAATAATTACTTGTTTCAAACTGTCCACTTCTTCTCGTAGTATATTTGCACATTCTTGATCCGTGATACCATTAAGTGGACTTCTTTGTCTTTCAATATGGGATTCCTCTAGCTGCACATTTGGCACACTCGGTTTCAGTGCCGAAACATTTTCTTTTTTGTTAACAGGATCATTGGAGCCTAAAGAGACCATGGTAACAAACCCGCAGTTGTGCTTCAAGTCAACATGCTCTGCCAGTCTTAGAATAGCGGGATGCTGCTGCCAATTTATTCGCTTTTCTCCTGAAACAATGTTTGTTTTTCAAATCACTTCAACAAAGACAGAACCAGAAATTGATTTGTAACTGTAAAAACAAACAAGACAAAAACGGAATCATGCATAAATTAAGCCATTGACTTTGTTTTAACTATTTGATCAATTTCTTCTTCTAAAGTATTACAAATTGATTTTTGGGTTATTTAATTTGCAAGGAAAATAAATATATTGGTGTTGCCAACCGTTTGGAAGTTTTAAAAGAGCTGTCGATGGTGATAAGTGACAATATCAGTGTAGGAGAGAATTGCAACTACTTTTTCTTCCCATGCAATTTCAAAATATTATGACATTGCTGCCAGATCCCCCCACCCCCACCTCCTCTTTAAACCAATGATGCATTTGTGCGATCCTTAAAAACACAGACAACACTTACTAGATTGGGAAGTAAAGGGAAATGGAACAAGAGCTGTTTCCGCACCTCTCAAAACACCATAGGCCTGAAATAATAGAAATATTTGAGAACAATTGATTGAATACTACAGTAGCAATGAAGCAAAATTTAGATATATAGGCGCCTACCTGAACCAGTACAGATGAGTGGCACAATGCATCATTCAGCGTAACAACAATATTGGCAACAGGCAACACCCCTGGGTCATGACCCCAAGTGGTAACAAGGACCTTGTCATAGTTGCGAAAAATATTTGGCATTCTTTTTAATCTTGTACCTAGGAAAAATTAATAGTTAGAAAGCTTTCTTTTAAGCAATGATAAAAGATATGTCATTGTGAGTGTGTATTCAAGACACCAAGAGAATTTAGGTTCTCACGGATTTCAAATGAAATAGGCTACCTTTTGCCAAGAGGAGAGATGGTGGGCCAAACTCTGTCTTTTGATATAGAAAGAGTTTAAACCATGCTGAATTTACTTCAGGTATGGCAGGACCAAGATGAGGAGGTTCCATACTGGTAATTGGCCTAATTTCACGGCTCAGAGGGGCCATGGAAACAAGCAGGCTGGAAAAAGAAAAGGTACATAAAATTACATTCAACAAGATAATTTGAAAACATAAATTGTGATATAATAAAAGTAACTCACGAATAGTTTTTGTTCAGAAGCCTTGTACACGTCGCAAAATCAAGAGAAAGTAAAGATTCACAGCGTACAAGATCCAAACAGCGGTTTTGGCGTAGAAATAATATGGTAGACCGCAGAATAACTGCATGGTCAAAGTATCTCTGGGCTTCTCCTTCACCTTCACTGCCTTCCAAAGACACTTTCTCCAGTTCAAGCAAAAAGCTATCTAATGATTCATCAGCCAATTTACCAACTTCAAACATTGTGACAGCATGGTTTTTCAGACCCTACGAAGAGAATAAAATAAATGTAGATTATTATGGTTTACCATGTTTAGAAATTACAACAAATATGAGCAAGATTTGTTGTACCGGTGACAAGTTCCCCATCATCAGGAAAGCTGTTAAAGTTGAATCAAACAAAAAGGCAATGCGTTTTGCTCTTGGCTGAGCTATAGCAGCCTCACTTTCCTCAGTCCCACTTGACAGATCTACATCACCTAAAGCCGCATTTATTTCCTGGAGAAGTGGCTCATCAGGGGGAGACACTGACCTGTAACAAGTAATTTGTTAATAAAATCAGAGCAGCCATGTGATAAAGTCTATGATACTGCTCATCAAATTTTCCTACTTTTTGGCAGAAGGTTTTTGAATTTGCTTCCAAGATGTATGATTCGGAGTAGTGCATACTTCTGACACTTTTTTTCTTGCAAATCCCAGCCGGCAGTAGAGAGATACAGCATTTTTTACAAGATGAGCATCAATTTGAAGAACACTTGCAAGCTGCAGAACAGAGAACAGTTAATAATTTGATTGGGTTGTTTCAACATAAATTGGATAAAATAAATGCCATATACTGGATTACCTCTCCAACTGATGTATGCTCATCGATGGAAACAAATATTTTGTATAAGAGAGTCTCAAAGTAATCACCAAGAACCCTGTTCATAACAAATCCCTCCAGGGGGGGTACAACTATAAAGTCTGTGTCATCAATAGGGACATCCAAATATATCAAACCTTTCCTGGAAAAACATAAAACAAGTTTTAATACAGCGCATTTGCAGGCATGGTATGCAGAACGCAAACATAAGTAATATCCTACTTGTATAAGGTGTGAACGATGGAGTAATCTAAATCTCCTGCCCGCTGACTGCCCATGTCAATAATTTTGTCAATTATGGCAACCTCTGTGTCAGATACTAGCTGCAGAACATGCCAGAAAAGAACACAAAATAAATAACTAACAGGTGAAAGCAGAGTTACTATGGTTGATGAGAAGGTAAGTCTTACTTTAATGTCTTCCTCTGTGATGTAGCCTACATCTACACACCACCATGGTTCCATAGCTATGTCAACAGGTTTAGGAGGGAGTAGGTCTTTCACATTTTTACGGCGGAACAGTTTACGGCCAGATCTGCACTGGTTCATTAGCTCAATATATTCATTTCGGCCAATGCCCAGCAATCGTAAGCCTTAACACAGGAAAACAATTATTATAATTCAGGCCCAGATATTGAGAGTGGTATTATTAATGGAAGCTTAAGCTGCTTACAGTCTGCTGCAGTGAAATTAGGAAGAGAATCATACGAGCGTTCCTGTTCCATGATGCCGCCCATAACATTCAAGTAATATTGGAATGGTGTCACACGCAGACCTTTTACCATTACATCTGCTAGGTGGTATGGATAAAGCATGAGATGCGTTTGAGAATATTCTAATAACTCTTCATAATATCTTTTTTCATCTTTTCTCACAAATTGCACTGAAAAAACACACAATTAGTGTGAAATCAGTTAGGCTCATAGGTATTTTGGTGGATGAGGAGATTTGGCTCACCTAAATTCCCTCTGAACCTCAATTGATTTTTTATGCTGAAGAATGTAATGCATTTCTTGTATTCTTTTTGGGAGTTTCCCAGCCGCTGCAACACAAATGTCATTTTAAATAACAAAATAATCAGTGCAGACCATCCAGATGGTCAGTCAGGGGGGGAGGGAACAATGTTTTTAAACAAACACTATGATGCAAATGGGACGATCATTAAGCCAGTGTGCAGTGAATACAATTTGACAAAGCCTTTCCTCGATGCCTACCAGCTTCTAACAGAACTCTCATATTCAGGATTAAATGTTGCATTTCTAATATAAAACTGTAAACACATAGGATTATTTACATTCGTTCAAGTGACAGTTGTTTGCTCAGCAGACAGCCTTCGCGAGGCAGTGTGTTTGTTTACCTGCTTCACATTGAATGGCAGCTTGCTCCAGTCATGATTCTGGCGAATGTGAAATTCTACGTCGTTGTTCATTTCTGAACGGTTTTTACAACATATAATATATCACCATAATTAAAAGTAACCTCAACACCCAACCTGCACGAAATGTCTCTGTTTCACGTAGATGGTCTGAAAATAAGCAGTACGCTTTCTGAGAATAAGCAGTATACTTCGTCTGCTGAGCCGTACTAACGAATTCTCGGCCCACTGCGTTTCTTCACGGGACTTGAGCACGACAAGTCAACAGATTGCACGAGATCTTTGTCAAAAACAAATAAATAAACTGACCAAATTCAGTGCCTTACGAGGCTGACTGCAGAAAAACGATTTCGTCCATAGTCCATTTGATGTGACGTGAGCAGTAGTGCCAGCCTTCGCATCTCTCGCGTTTGTGATAGCTCGCGGCCGGATACGGTACGCTATGTTTTGAATTATTGCGATGCAATTTTTCTTCGACCGATCTGCTAACTCACAACGTTGTGGAGTAGACCCCACAGGATTCTAGTACGAAAGAACGACATTGCGATTTTAGGTTGGCAGCCCCGTTCCGCGCCTTGTTCGGCGGATTTGTTTGGATGTTTTCGGACAACACCGACAACACACTATCGTCTTTATTGGGATTATATTATTATAAGAAGCGTTCATTTCCCACTTGTAATAATAATAGGCTGTGATAGTATGGGCGCCATTCTGAGGAAGGTCGTTCCGGCTGGAGGCGGAACGGTTGCCATCTGCTGCCTGTAAGCGCAGACCGGCGTGGACACCGACAGCCACGGACACGGCCGCTTATTTTACTTGATATGTTTCAGCACCTTCCTTGCGTACGTGCCGCTAGCGCGCCCGGCCGTCCCGTGCTACAACGGCGGCGAGCTCAGTGCGGACGGCAAGGCCTGCAACTGCCTGGAAGGTAAGCACTCTTGTGCAGCGAGACACCAGAAAGCTTCATGACCGTTTCAGGGGGAGGGCCCCGGGGCATCCTCGCGATCTGTTCTTATCTCACCTGACCAGGTTTCGGCGGCCCCGACTGCAACACACTGCGCGACTTCTGTGCTGACCAAGATGATTTCAACTCCAAGTGCGCCCCGGGCTCCTGCGTCACCGTTTACCACGCATTTTACTGCACCCGATGCAGAAACGAGACGCAGACGGGATTCCATTGCACTCGCAGTAAGTACACGAACCCGTATGAAAGCAGGAAGAATGTAGTAGGAGTAGGGCCAAGACCGGCAACAAAAATCACTTCCCAACCGATCCTATCGGGCTCTAGCATTTCCCTTTATCTCCGCGGTGGCAACACAATTCGGTTTCAGCGCTATTCCTAGTGAGCCGTGCCATTGTGCGTGAAAAAAAAGTTTGGGGTGGAGATGCTGGGATTTGAACCCAGGACTTTCAGCATGCGAAGCAGACACTCTACCACTGAGTTACATCCCCGGATGGGGAGCGAGCGCGGCAGATAGGCGCAAGCCTCCACGATGCGGTCGTTGCCCCCGCTTCCCCGCGGCGGCCTGGCGCCCAGGCAGCCGGTGTGGCGCCACGGCGGCGACACGGTCCGGCCGCGGCCGCCGACGGGACGGGGTGGGGAAAGCCAGTCGGTGGCGTGGGGCCGTTCACTGGCTAGCCATCTTATAGAAAGGCGACGAAACCACACGAGTCCCAAAATAAAATCGTGACCTCTGGCGTTTTCATTGGAGCCAATAATCGTCGGCCCTTTTCTTTCCCCGCAGACGTCGCCGATCAGACGAGGACCGCGTCGGCCCCGTACTTCGTCTACCAGCCGAAGGTCGCTCTCTTCCAGGACTTGTTGCTGCTCGTGAGCGTCCAGGACCTCGGCCAGGACCTAACCCTTAAGGTGATATAGAGGGGCGCACTGTTGGTGAGGCGTTCGGGGGCCGAACCGGCTGCGCAGCCGCCGTGTCGGTTCGACGCGGAGGAAAGAGACCTGGAGTGAACGTGCGATACCGCCCCGGCCCCTCTGCTGCAGGTGGTCTGGGGGGACGGCATCGTGGACGTCAGGAAGGGCGAGGAGTTCTTCCGGGGCTACCTGCACGAGGAGGTGCTGGCCCTGGGGTTGGACGCGCTCGCCCCGGGCACCCCGGGCTACAACGCCATGCCCCGAGGTCAGCGCGGGAAGGCCACGGTCTCTGTACCACATCAGTGGGGGCGCCTCGTCGCTATGAGCGGTACCCCCGCGTGTGGGGTTTGATACATAGGCCGGCGCTACATGGTGCTGCTCAAGCACGTCTTCAACAAGCGCCTGTCCAAGGGTCCCCCGGCAGTCAACCTCATCATCCTGGCCAACGAGCCGCGGGGCCCGCTGGGCAAGGAGATGCAGCACGAGTTCCACCCCAAGGTGGTCCTGCCCCCGGACCAGGACCGCGTCGTAGATCTCAGCATGCCCGAGCTGTGAGTTCTGGCCCTCGTCCTTCCATTTTCGTAAACATTTTAAAACATTTTCCCCACCGCCGTTACCCGTGGAAAGCGGATACTCGTTCGAGAAGGAGGGTCACATGCCGCACTGGAGCCGGCGTGACGCGATCCAGGTGCTCGGGGAGGCGCAGGACCCGTCCTCGAGCCACATCGAGGACTACACGTACTCGTTCGCCCTCGTGCTGAACATGGGCACTGCAGGTGAGCGAAGCCTGCACTAGTCAGTTCTTACTTCTTTACTTTGTTCAGGTACTAAGTTCAGGAGCTATGTCCAGGTACATAGTTCGGGGCTCCTGGATCTCCCCCCCCCCCCCGGGAAAATTGGTTACATTTATTTTTTATCTTTTTGTAAAAACAAAACAACAAACCGTATCCTTTTTGTGGCCGCAGCTCAGAAGAAGATGCCGGAGGTGGCCTCTCCCGTCGTGAAGCGCTTCCACTCCGAGCCCTTCTCGCTGCCTATCGGGAAGCACGGCCTCCGGTTCAGCGCCTGGAACGGCACGCGACTCGTCGAGTTCATCATGGTGGGTGTGGAGGACAAGAAGTGTGAGTGTAACGGCAGGGAGTCGGGACTGTACGAGTAATGGTGGCAATGGCCCCCACTGTATGGAGATCCGTATTTAGGCTTTCAGAGAGGAAGCGAATAAAAAACAAGCTGGCCCGTCCCTCCGTCGAACCTCGGTGCCGGTTCCGCTCCGCTTCACCGGCACCTCGGTTCGACAGGGGGACTTGGCCAGCTTGGCCTGCCGGCGGTGTTCGCGGGGGCCTCCGGCCCCCGCCCTGAGTCACCCGAGATGTGTCCGCTGGTACATATTTTTGTAACGATTAAAATCGCTAACCTCAGCCCGCCCCGACACGCGGCGGAGTGCGCCTTGCAGGCGCACCGCACGCAGCGACCAACCCTAACCTAACAAATCAAACAATTCTCATAAAACAGAAACGCGATAAAATTTGAAAATTGTTGCCACCGTACGTTTATATACGCCATAAAAGGAGTCTATCCTCCAAATTTGAAGTTTCTGTGTAAACGATAAGTCAGCGAACAGACGTCCGAACGAACGAACAAACAGTCGGCATCAGACTATAAGCCCGGCTCCTGTTTCTACCGAAACGTGTCGGGACGGGCTAAAAATGGCCTCTTCCTGAATACGCAACCAGTCGGTCCTGGCTCAAACTCTGCAAATATGGCTTATTCCGGAAACAGGAAAACCAGAATTGCAATGGACGAAAAGATCGGCAAGGTCGGCATGCAAATTTGAGTGTGCCGAAAAGCAAGTAATGAGTGCTAACGAAGGGATCCGATCACGCGATTTATCACAGACCCCTTTCGGGCTTCCGAGGCGTACTCTATTTGCGTGCATTGCAGGGCTTCTTCCTGGTGGTGCCCGCCCCGCTGCAGCTGGTGCTGCTGGGCGGCGCCGCCCGCACCGTCTCGGCCCGCCTGCCGCTCGTCCTGGACGCCGGTGCCTCCATGGACCTCAACGAGAACGACCTGCTGCGGGTAACCTTCGTCTGGCGCTGCACGCCGGGCCCGGACGCCAGACCTTGCCCCTTTCGGACGACCACCGGTATGAAAAACTCGTCGTGACGCGATTTGCTCTGCCGCCTGTCTGCATCGGGCACCCTCTTCCCCCAGGCGTGCGGGTGACGGTGCCTCCGAGCGCGCTCGTCGACGGCCAGCGGTTCCTCGTCGCCCTCGAAGCCTCGCGGCCCTACCTGGACACGCTAGTGGCCCGGCAGGCCGTCACCGTGGACGACAAGCTCTCCGTGAACGTCGCCATCGTGTAGGTGCACAGAACCCGCACATCAGAGTCGGCGGCCGCGTCCTTCTCAGCACGATCCCCACCCTTCTCGAAAGTTTGTTAAATTGAACTAAATGAAGATGTAGATGTAAGGAGCACCCGCAACCCGTCGTTGCGGCGCCCGCGGCGCCCGCGGCCCTCCGCTGCCACTGGCTGGCGCCCGCCGCGCCGACGTCCGCGTCCTCCCGGGCAGCGGCGCGGCCCGATGGGCTGCCTACCTCCCCGGCGGCAACACCCGCAACCATTTGTTCACAGCCCCTTTTTTCCCCTTGACGCGACCTCCTTCCCGCAGGTGCGAACGGAACTGCGGCGTCGGCCTGGGGTCGCTGAGCTCGGAGCACGTCTCGCTGAGGGCCGTGTGCTCGGGGACGTGCCCGGCGCTGTCCTGGTCGCTGGCCGCGGCGCGCGAGGCCGAGGAGGCGCCGCGGCACGGCGGCCGGCAGGGGCCGGTCCTGCCCGTCGGCAGCAAGGGCCGCCGCTTCATCGTCTCGCCGCCGAGCCTCGACGGCCACGCCAACTACATCGTCACCCTAAGCGGTGAGCACCGCATGCGTGCACTGCGGGGTGGCCTATAACAGCAACCTCAGCGGGCGCTGTGATCCGCCATTAAAGTCCCTATGCTACGCTCGCCACATCACGCGTCCTACACTGCGCGCACGCCGCCACATCTGTGGATACCAAACCAGATCAAAAGTACAACGCGCGCTTTCTTTGGGAAATACCGATTTATTCCAGTCGGACTGACAACTGAGAGTGAATCCGTTCCCCGCCGCTCTCAACGACCCTTTCGCCACGGTGTCTGTAACAACCCCTCAGGCTGGCGGGGGCGTAGGACGACGTGCACGCCGCCCGGCATCCGCGTCGCGATGTCGCAGGACATGGGGAAGTTGGCGGGGTCCGTGTGGCCGTCGTCGACTGGGTCCACGCGGTACTTAAGGATCACGGTGGCCAGCAGGGTCTTCATGAAGGCCATGGCGTACCGGCTGCCGATGCAGTTCCGGGGGCCGGTGCTGAACGGCAGGTAGGCGTACGGGTGACGGCCCTGGCTGCGTTCGGGGAGCCAGCGGTCCGGGTCGAACTTGAGGGGCTCCTCCCAGTGGCGGGGGTCGCGGTGCGCTCCGAATGCGTTGATAACGAAGGTGCTGCCCTTGGGGACGTGCTTGCCATCGAACGTGGTCGGAGCATGGCTGTTGCTGCGGCCGAACATGGCCACGGCGGGTGTGAGGCGCAGCGACTCCTTGAGGACGCGCTCAGTGTACTCCAGCCTGACAATTTGTACAACATCAGATCGCAAAGTTGCAGAGGCATTCCAGTCTGCGTTTCGACTTTCTCACCTGGGTAGGTGCTCGGCGAGGACGGCGCCAGCCTCCCATATGACCTCGTTGGCCTCCTGCAGGATGCGGTCCTGCACGTCGTGCCGCAGCGATAGTGTCTTGAACGTCCAGCCCAGTGAGGCGGCGGAGGTCTCGATGGCCGCTCCCGCGAGTATGGTGACCTCATCAATGATGTGCCGGTCGGGCAGCGCGCTGCCGGAGCACTTGTGCAGAATCTCTGCCACCGTAGGCCGCCCCTTGACAAAGTCCTCGCGGTCGTCGTCGGCGACTGTGCTCCGGTACTTGGCCAGCTGCTCGGAGACCCACCACTGCGCCTCAGCAACTAGGCCACGAATTCGGCGGCCGGCGCTGGTGACGCCGAACAGAGTGTCGGACCATAGCCAGGGCTGGAAGGACCGGTACGTCACTGAGGGGGGGAAGGCTTCGAGGACCTCCATCAGCACGGGGAACAGCAGCTCCGCGTCGGCAGTAATGTCTGTGGTGATCGCCGTCCCGATGAAGGACCATATCGTGCTGGTCTTGAGGTTGACCATCAAGTCCTCGGCCTCACCGGGTCGCACCCGCGCCACGAAGCTCTTGGCCTGCAGGTCGAACACCTCCTGGTACTTGTTCAGCAGCTCGTTGTGGAAGGCGGGCGTCATGGCTTTGCGGTGCGCCTTCCACTCGTTGCCGTTAAGCGTGACCAGGTTGTACTTGCTTATGTACTCGATGAACTGGTACATCATGCGCGACTTGTCCTGCGTGTCTTTGCCCTTGACCACCTTCTCGATGTCGTCCGGGTCGCTGGCGATGAGGATGAGGTGGCCAAGGAGCGACATCCTGGTGATCTGCGTGCGGCTGCCCCACAGCCTGAGGATGAGGTCGAAGACATTGTCCCCCGTGGCGCCGATAAAGTGCAGTGTGTTGCCGAGGATGAACAGCGACGGCTCGCCGTCGAAGGCCAACTCCACGCGGCGAAACTTGATGCAGGCCAGGAGCCACCGGCCGAGGAACAGGGCGACCAGGGCGGTGGCCAGGAAGACGGCGAACGCCATGCCTGCTGCTAGTTGTCACTCGACGGCGGTGCCCCTGCGACTGTCTGAGCGTTCTGGCGGTCCGCCATTATATAACTCCGATGGATCGAGTCAACAAGAATCCCCCTGATTATAATTTTCCGTATCAATATTCATTTCACGTGATTGCCCCCCCCCCCCCCCCCCCGCGGCGGTGGGGCAGCGATACAAACACCCGCGGAACGTGCAGTCGCTCGCACTTAGCCGGACCGCTCACCTCTTTTAAGTGGCCTCTTGGCATGGATCACCCGCTCTACTCAGCTAGCATGCTGGAATGGAATACCATCCTCACTTCTCCCCGTTTCCTTGCGGAAATCAACTGCACGTAACGAAATTTTCTGTGGCATAAACGGTACTTGACATCGGACTCGAAAAAATCAGATGAGTTGGGACAACTATTTTTTTTCCCTTATTTTTGGACAGACAAGAAATTTCGTATACTTTTACTGTCGCATTTTTTTTCTGAGACAAAAAAAAACTTTGTCCGATTAACCATGGGGTCAATGATGATTTAAATCATAAAACGCGCTCTACGAGCCAGTGTGAAAATCTGTTTGCCGCCACAAGCACAACCTCCTATAAACTGAGCGCTCCCATCAGTACCCGAGCCCCCGGCATTCCCACAGCGTCGCCGGGCGGCGCGGACGGCGCCTGGGTGCAGGTGGGCACTTACGAGCTCTCCGTCATCCCGCGGCCCAGCCACACGTGCACCGTGTCGGGCGCCGGCGTGCGAACCGTCGTCGAGTGCGAGGACCACAGCGAGATGCGCGCCCGGTGGCCGGCCACCTCGCTCTACAAGTTCTTCCAGCGGCCCCCGTCCGGAGGTGAGCCGCGTGAGCCGGGCGGGCGTGTGCGACTGCTGCTATAAAAATCAAATATAAAAATACCGTTTGTTGATGAAAACAGTCGAAACAAACGCATTGTTGTACTATGACTTGTTTATTCTGACTACCGGTCGATTCCAGTTTAACTTGAATCGCACAGGCCGGGGTACGGCTGTCGACGGGGCTCCGTCAGTCTGTCAGTCTACCCACACCAGTGTTCGAGCCCACACTATGACGTTGCAGGTCGCATCTTGGTGGGCTACACGTTTTCCAGCATCGGCGTGGCCCTCGTGTTCCTCGACAAGCCCATCGAGGTGGTGGCCGCCATGCCCTGGGGGGCAGAGTGGACCGTCAGCCTGGACACTGTCGGGGCACGTGCATTCTCACAAATTCTTTTTCAAAATTCCAACAAAATGATAGGAAAATTTGCAGCACGAGCTGCTTGTACATTTCCGGCGGATTTTTTTAGTGTGTTCCGTTCTCAATCAGTAGTGAAACCCCTCTTCTTCCGGCGCAACAAAACATCCATTTTTAAAATTGTGTAAACGTAACTCTCTGCACTCCCTCTGCAAACAAACCCATTTCCCTCCGGCCTGCAGGGGCAACCATCCAGCCTGACCCTCACAGCGACCGTAGACCGAGCGGAGATCAGGTACCAGAAGGGCAACGACATGGGTGAGTGCTGAAGGCCGCGGACGTAGGTCTTGGCCGGCGCACACGCTGAGCTGACGCCCCCCGACGCTTCTTGTGGCCCCAGTGGCCTCCGTGATGCTCGCCTCTGCGCTCAGCGCCGTCGCGGAGGGCGGCGAGACTCCGACACAGGCCGACTTGGTGCGCACCTCCGTGTTGTGTATTAAGGTAAGGCGCCGCGTGCCACGTGCATGCCGTCCCACCAGTCGGGCTGAATGCTCCATCTCTTCCGGGCACAACATGCATGACCACGATTAATATGTCCACCCTGACCTGCATCAACTGCACCGCAGCACATGGGCGACAAGCCGCACCGGGCGCTGTGGTGGCAGTACGCACAGATACTGAGCACGCTGGCAGGCATCGGGGTCCGCGAGGCGGGCGCGCTGCTCGACGACCTGACGGAGCAGATGGGGGCGCTGGCGGTGCGGGTGTCGGACCAGCTCCTGCAGATGGCCAGGCAGAAGGGGCCGCCGGTCGTCGGTACCGCCGCCGTGCTCGACCAGTTCCGGTGAGACGGCCGTCCCGAGGGGCGGACCTGCTTTATGTACTTCACCTGATTATTTTACATTTGGCGAGATTTCGCAAAGTTCTGCGTGGTTTTTTGTAGATTTTACATATTTAAGCTCTCCAGCTTAACGCCTGCTTCGAAAGCATTCCCATTGGTAGGCTACACGGGTTCCTTCTTCGGAGCCCTCCAGTGCGTAGCATATACGACGTCCCCGAATGTGACAATATTCGATAAATGTCGACTAATATTTCTAGAATCTGATATTTGGCGCCGGCAAAGAGTCGAACCTGGCCTCGCACTGTCCACAATGCCTTTGCCAGTTGTTCTCCTCGGGGTGTCCCGCGGTAGAGGCGTCGCTTCACACCGCCTTACTCAGAGCTGCGTGGGCCTTGAACAGGGAGATCACGCGCGTGGTCACGCACTTCACGGTGGACCCGGAGAGCGACACGGCCAGGAAGATCCGGAATCTGAGCGCCAGCGGCGTGAGCGAGGACGACGCGGAGCCGGACTACCTGCTGTACACTGACCTCCTGCCGGACCACAGCGACCGGGGGCGCAAGGTAACGTGCCGAGGGAGTTCTGAGCCGAGCCAGAAGTTTTCGAAAGCAGGCTCTCCTTCTTGGCCAATCGATATCGAAATCAACGGGCTTCTGGTTGGGAAAATCTCACACTTTGAGAAAATATGTTTGCCTCACTGACACACGTTCGATGACCCCACCACCAGTTCCGGGCGGGAGCCCGTGCCGCTCTCAAGACGCTGACGAACGTGGTGCGGGTCGTGCAGTCGCGGTCCCTGCCGGGGCTGCCGCCGGTCACGGAGGACGTGGACTCGAGCGGCGCGGCCCCGGCCCTGGGGCGCATCACCGTGTGGAGCCAGGTGCGGGCCGGGGAGGGGAACGTCGAGCCGTGTGTTTATTGCTGGGCGATTCTAACTCCCCGTCGTCACAGGTGGACTCGATGGCTGCGATCGCGGAGAGGAAGAGTTCTGAGCTGCCCGAACACTGCGACTTCGCCGTGGACCGGGAGAAGGCGCGCGCCATGGACGAGCAGTCGGAGGCGTTCGCCGTGGCAGTAAGCGCGGGGGCGGCAGGAGACGTGCGCAGCGTGATGCGGTGCGAGGCTGACGAATCTCTCTTCTCTTTCCCTCGAGGTGGCGTTCATCAGGGGAAGCCTGTCGTGGTTCGAGCCGGTGCCACCGCTGCTCTTGTCCAACACGCCCACCCTGGCCGTCGTGGACGTGCAGCTGTTCGAGGACGGTCCAGCGGGGCCCGCGGCCGCGCCGCCGCAGGCACTCAGCGTCACCCTCCCGGCGCCGGCGGCGCTGTCCGGGGCCTCCATACGGGGCGTGCTCACGGCCCCGACGGCAGGCGCGGCGCTGTGGACGGACCACGCCGTCGTGCACAACCTGCACGCCTTCGAGGGCACGGGCGTGCTGCAGGTCACGTTCCCGGCCACGGAGGCCGGTGCGAACGCCGGACTGGACATGGTGGTGGTGCTCGTGGACAAGTGGCCGACACCCGAGTCCTTCCTCAACACCAGCGCCGTCGTGGTGCCGCAGCGGCGCTCGGAGGACCTGTCCATCGCCATCCCCGTCAGGAAACGGCTCAACGCCTTCCTGTACATGGGAGTGGCGTTCACTAACGCCTCACTCCAGGTTGGGTACCTTGACGAGGTACAAAAATACACAGACAAACGCAAAATACGGCTGATGAGTGCACGTCTCATTTACGACAGGCGGCTAGGGCGAAGGGGCTGGCCCTTGTGTCGCTCGAGTACAACTTCGTGCCCCTCAGCTTGACGTGCAAGAGTTGGAGCGACAGCCGCTACAAGTGGATCACTGATCAGCACCAGGAGGTGAGCTCTTCGCGAGGCACCGACGCCAAAGGGAGCGTTCGTATATTACGCAAACACGTTCCCCTACATGTGAGGGTTCCCGCCCCGACAGATGAATGCGGCCTCCCGTGGGACAGGTTTAAAGTTGGCTGTACTCGCTGCGGTCAGGTGTGGCAGGCGAGCGGGCCGCGGCGGCTGACGTGCGCCCTGCACCACCTGTCGCTGTTCTCCGGCCGGGTGGTGCTGCCTCCGCACTACGTGCACCCGCTGCGCGACGCCAAGCTCTTCGCAACGCTGCACCGCAACTGGCTCGTGTTCGGCTTTATCATGGCCAACCTGGCCCTGTGGCTGGTCTGGCTGTGGTTTGCGCGCCGCCAGGACCGCTCCGACGAGGGCCAGGTGCTGGACGGCACGTGGCCGCGGGCGTGGCGTTCGCGACAGTGTTGCCAGAAACGCGGTCAAAATACGTCGCCCAAACACATAAGGCGGGAATGTTGTGCCTGTCGGGCCTGGCCACCGCCGACGGGGAAGTAATGCACCCTTTCTTACTGCCCCAGTAGTGGAGGGTGGTGGTGCTGGATGACATCCCCCCCGAGGCCAACTACCCCTACCTGCTGTCGGTCTTCTCCGGGAACCTGGCCCAGGGCCAGACGTCGGCGTACGTGGGCATCCGCATCTTCGGCGACAAGCAGGACAGCGGGGTATGAAGCTGCCGAGGCCATGAGCCCGACCCTCTCTGCCGAGGTTTCTGTACTGGACACCTGGGCGGCAGGCACACATGCTGTCGCACCAGACCCGGCCCCTCAGCCCGCTGTACGACGACTGGTTCCTGCTGTACACCCCGGGCCCGCTGGGGGACCTGCTCTCCATTGAGCTGTGGTCGGACTGCGCCGGCATGCGGCCCTACTGGTACTGCGAAAAGGTGAGCCTTGAGGTCGGACAGTCGGAGTTCGGGCAAACGATATAGTCCGGAACGAATATCAATCAATCATTTTCAATCAAATCAATCTATATTTCTCAGGTGTTGGTGGAGGAGCTGGAGACAGGCCGGAAGTGGCTGTTTCCGGCGTTCTGCTGGCTGTCCCTAGAGCACGGCACGCGCCGCGCCTGCGTCACCCTGCACCCCGGCGAGCTCACCTGGCAGCACCGGTTTGACTCCCTCATGAAGGCCTCGGCTCGCGGCGACCACACCTGGACCAGTGTCCTATTCAGGTACAGAGCAGCTGTGGCTTCAGTCATCTCCGACCTTGAATCGTCCGCCCGACGGGTCGCCTACCCCTCAGGCGGTGGTCACATCACTATTCAACGCACAGCCTCTTCCACCTCCAACCGGAGATTTTTGCGCTGCGCCTGCGACTTCGAGGCCCTAGCCGTATCAATAAAAAAATTATTCTCGTCGCCTTTGAGGCGTTGGGCACTGTTGATCACTACTGATTTTCTATCTAATTGCCCCATTATCGGTGGCGCCGCGCTCGGACCGACAGGCACCCCCGCATGAACTTCACAAGGGCACAGCGTCTCACCGCCGCCTTTACGGAGCACTTCCTAAGCATGCTGGCCAGCATCATGTTCTTCAAAGTCATCGAGGAGGAGGGTCGGCGCTGTAGAGTACTACTATTTGTTGTTGGTGTTGCTTCAAATACATCTCACGGACTGAGCGCTGTGTTTCAGTGACCGAGTTCACGCCCCTGCCGGAGATGTTCAGCCACGCCCTCATGGTGGCGCTGGAGTGCAGCCTCATCACCCTCCCCGCTGGCCTCATCGTCAACTGGATCTTCCAGTCGGTGCTGCTGTGGTGTTGATCGCGGTTTCATTTTTCTTTCTTTCCGCAATGTGTTGACGTCGCCTTCCGCGCGTTTGCAGAGTGGAGACGGTCGAGGCGACAGAGAGGCCGAAGACCACGGAGGCTTCTCCGGCAGACTCGTTCTCATGGACTCCGCCGACGCTGGCGGCCGCCGACGTGGAGGGCGGGCGGCGTGCCGGCGGCGCTCGCAGCCCGGGGCGAGGCATGTCCGCGACGGCGCTGTCCGTGGCCGGATCCCCGCGGCCTGGCGTTCGCGGCCAGCAACCAGCATCCCTTGTCGAGGTCTGCGCCGGAATCCGTTGCACAAATGCAGTCTGGTCGGATCATGGGGGTTAAGTATTTTCTTTTTGTATTTTGCCGGTGCCGTCAGTAGCAGAGCGCGATGGCCGTGGCCATCGCTGCTTCTGCCGTGGCCTCTCCGCTGTCCATGTCGCGGGTGCAGAGCGGCGACCTATCCGAGGACCAGGAGACACTGATACCCGACCGGAACGCGCCGCCGCCGCCCGCTGCCGCCGCAGGGCAGGACGAGGAGGCGGTGCGAGCACAATTGCTCCTTGAGAGGCTGGGCCTGGACCGGCAAGACCCGGAGAGCTGCTCCGGTAAGTCTTGCTCGGTTCCAATGACAAGCGATACCGCACGCGGTCACGTTCGCGCTGGTCTCACCGTACCACAGGTTACCGCAGGCTCCGCATCCGAACGGTACCCCGGCCCTCCGGGATGCCTACCCTGGCCGTGTACGTGGGCGGCTGGCAGCACCAGGAGCCGCCCCACAGCGACGGCGACGACGGCTCAGGCCTGGATAAGTGTGTGGCGGGCAGCACGATGCTTCCTGTGAGGCCTCGCGGTCGTCAAGGGGGATAACCTGATCTCTGTTTACTCTGTGGCAGAGTGGTAGAAGATTCGCTGCTGGTTCCACCCACACAACCAGGCTCTGCGGGGGCAGGAGGTGGGCTGGCAGCCATAGCTCCACCACCAGCTGGGGTGAGCGGCGAACGGGCAGTGGAAGGGGTCGGCGCCGTGCAGGCACAAGGGGCAGTGCAAGATGGGAGGAGCCTTCCAGAAGTCGTTGGTAGGAATATACGGAAAGAGCGGCGCCGTGTAGAGCGACTTACATCTATTCCTGAATATGCACGGGATCGGAGCGCCTGAAATCTGAAATGCTTATCGATATACTTATTTCAGATGGTACTGAGGAACGCAGGGAATCGTTAGCTTCCGCCGGCGGCGATGTTGCAGCACATGTGATGAAGCAAGAGGCTATGCAGAGAAAGAGAAATAAAGCGAAGGGAAGGAAGAAGGCGAAAAGAAATGCGAAAAGGACAAAGGTTCAGCCTGGACAAGCCAAATCCGCATGGAACTTCAGACAACAGCTATCCTGGAGGATTCTAGCCGGCTGGTACGTCTCGTTGGCCCGGAGGTAGAACAGCCAGTGGTTTAACTTGCATGGTCACAGACAGAAACATTTAACCTTTAGGATCATCTGCCCGGTGACGATAGCCACTTGCTGCTACTTCACCATCCTGTACAGCCTCAAGTATGGCTGGGGGGACAGCGCGCAGTGGCTCATGTCCGCGCTCATCTCAATCGTCTTCAGCATCTTCGTGGTGCAGCCGGCCAAGATCGCCATCGTAGCGTTCGTGTACGCGTTCTGGCTTCAGGTCGGTTGGGTTCAAGCACATGCCTTCAGGGCCCCGTGCTGGTCAGTCCTGCCCCCTACGCAGCGGTGCGGTGCGGGATTGCCGATTGCCTCCCCTGCGATTCGCGGGCGCTCGCCAAGCCCTTAGTGAAACCCACCGGCTGCATTCGTTGTAGGGTCTCTTGGGTTTTTTCGAGATAATCATCTCTCAGCTAAGATGAAAGAAGGAATAAACTTTTCTCTCAATGGCAAATAATATTCAGTTTTTTTTTTTTAAATTTTATGTGCACACTATAGGCCTTCGCCGGACATTTTCATGAGCAGTGTGTGAAGCTTGTGGCATCTTGCAGAGAGACACTCCACTAGAACAGAAGACCGCGCCGTTCGTCCGGCCCGTGACCTTGCCACCCCTCGTGCCGCCTAAACACAAGGCGCCGGGAACTAACGACAAGATGTACCGGAAGTTAACCCGGACTGAGGCGGAGGCGAGTACAACTTTGTCATACGATCCGAGGCGGGTTCAAATACCTGCCAGACAACCAGGACTGTTGCGCCGGGCAGGTGCTGCTGGTGCTGCGTCGCCACCGGCAGCTGCTCACGAAGCGCGCCACGGACACCTTGCTGTGGGTGCTGTGGATTGTCTTCGTCTACGCGCTGGTGACGACCGGCTCGGACCGGCTCTACTACTTCCTGCAGAAGCACGTCTCCGGCATGGTGCTGTCCGCCACGCACACTCGCACCCGCCAGTTTGGACAGTTCTACGACGTACTCACGTCAGTGCAATAGACAACTGTGACGTTTTGCGTCAGTTGCGACAGTTCTACACCTTCGAAATTCAATCGCTCTCTCTCTCCCTCTCTGAATCTCTCTCTCTCTCTCTCTCTCTCTCTCTCTCTGCCCCTGCACAGTCGCTTTAACCATCAAATTGCACGATTGCAGGTACAGAGATTTTTACGAGTACCTCAACAAGACGCTGGTAGGGTCGCTGCTGCATCGTATGGCGCCGTACAATGCGACTCCAGGTCAGTTACGATGTTTCACGACGCGTATAGATATCTCCCTCCTCCCCGGCCCATCCTGTGTGTCAGGTCTCTATGTCCTGGTCAGACGTGATACATCCATCCGTCGCCTTCGCCGCTGACAACGTCACCCGGATGATCGGCGTGGTCCAACTTCGACAACGGCGGATCCGGACCGAGCCGAGTCAGTCAAAATTTGTTTTATTTTCACCGAATTTGATTTTGGAGGTCTTAACTTTCTCACAAGGACGGCAAACCGAGCAGTCCGGTCTCGTGGATGTGATTTGCGAACGCTTCCTGCTTTTCTCTCCAGCGTGCGTCGTGGCGGCGCCGTTCACCCGGCTGGACCTGCCCTGCTACGGCGACTATTATAGGTCGTACAGCGACTATGGATCGTACGGCCCCGGCTGGAACGCGTCGGCCGGTAACGCCTCCTCCGACGAGCTGTCACTCAGTCCGCACGCGCTGGCCGTGTGGCATTACCGCCCCTCCTGGGACCTGGACCACTTCTTCTCCATCGGTATTATTTTGCCACATTTCTCTTCTATTTCCTTCTCCGGTCTAGGAGCCCATAAAACTAGAGACAGTTTGTCTTCGAACCGACATTTTCAGATCCGTTGATAGAGCGAGAAGCTTAAAATGGTAACCGCACATCTGTTATTGCTCTCACGCAGCCCAGGACGCGCAGTTCCAAGGGGGAGGCTACGAGGCGAACCTCGGGCGTGTGCAACTCAACGCAGAGATGGAGCTGCGATACCTGGAAAGGAACGGGTGGTTGGACAGGCGGACGCGAGGGGTGTTCATCGAGCTGGTGCTGTACTCGCCACCCACCAATATTTTCTGCGACGTCTTCCTTTTCCTGGCGCGCTCGCCAGTCTCATCCTTCCACTTTTCGTCCAAGGTACAGTTGAATCACACATGCAGGGCAGTGTTGCCAGAAGAGTAGGCAAAAATTATAGTACAAAAACACGTAGCTGCATAGAGAGTGCCTACCTCTTCCTGCCTGCTAGGCACCACCTTGTCACGGTTGTCAGCAGTTTGCATAGTAGGCAGGCTGAGAAAGGCACAATCTTGACACCTCAGTGTTTAGTCCACTTTTTGCCTACTTTTCTGGTGACACTGATGAAGGGGTATGCGGCCGGATTTGAACAGCAGATGATCGGCGGTCACAGCTGTACGCGTACCGCCTGGGCTACGGTATCGTCAAGTGGAACTTCACCCACATACTGCTGCTGTTAGCACTGATCGGTGTCTCGGTGTTCATGCTGGTTCGCGAGTGCGTGAGCCTGAGTCGCCTTGGCTGCCGCAACTATCCGTTCAATTGGTTTGACGGCATCCTGGTGGCTGTCATCATCCTTAATGCCGCTCTCTATTTCGGCATCAACGCCCTGCTGAAGACTGTCATCTCGTTGATGTACATCCTCGACCCCAAGATATTTATCTCCTTTGAGGTAGGAATTGAAATTTTGGATTTACTATATGCCAAGCCACACTCACGTAAAATGATTCCTAAATCTAGCACACTCGCCATTTTTCTGAACGGAATATATGCTTGTGCATTTTCAGAAACTCTTATTCGTCTTCTCATTATTCGGGATGTAAGATTTCGGCACCACGAATATTCTTGATGCAGGAATTTTTTTGTTCTTTTGAAAGATAAGGAAAGAGAGGGAGAGGGAGGGAGAGGGAGGGAGAAAGTAAAATGGGGAGGAGAGAGAAGGGAGCCGAAGAGAGTGGCAGACAGGCAGAATAAACACAGACAGCCAGAGACTCTGTCTACCCGCCGCGAGCGCCTGCAACTCCCCGGGTAGGCAGCGAGCGCGCGCGTCTGCTGGGCGGGCGGACTACCCTGCCTTCTGCAGGCGCTCTCGCAGTACACTGGCGCACCACTGGAAAGCACTGGAGAGCCCCGACTGTTGTCACCTCTCACATCAACTGTGTAGTTCACGACGCTGCTCAACTCCTGCGTGCAATTCGGCTTGGGCCTGCTCGTCGTATTGGCCACTATCCGGTGCTGGAGAGTCCTGAGCTTCGCCACGCACTTTCAGGTCGTCAAGACTATGCTGGTACGTAGCTCCACAAATAGAGACGTTGTCGTTAGACAAAGGACGATCCACAAAATGTTGATTAAACACGTGGAGCCCCCCAAAATGAAGGACGTTAGGGGTAAGGAGACGTGAAAGTGACACACATTTAAAAATAAGATCCCGCGCGTACTACTTATTAGCTTTCTATAATGTAAATGCTAAATTTGTAAATAATTATCCAAATAATTGCCCATACGTGACTTATGTACGATTTTGTGTACAGGTATGTACAAATTTGTACATCAAAAGTACATTTTTATACATTACGGTTCAGAGGGGTGTGTTACTTCCCAAAATTTAGGAATAGTACTTGAATAATACTTTCTCCAGCGTGACTTGTTGATCTGAGCGACTTATTCCTGACTGTAACCGCCATCGTTTCTTGCAGATATTGGCGTACCAGCCGCTGCTGTCACTTGTACTCTACTTGATGGTAGTGCAGCTGCAGTTTGCCATGCTGTTCGTGCTCATCATGGGCGGCAGCCAGGATAGCCTGCACCGACTGTCGGACGCGTTCGTGCTGCTGCTAGCGTACTTGGTGGACTACACGGCGGACTACGAAGAGTTCGAGGACGCTTACTATTACCGCGACAACGCCCTAGCTTTCTACTCGTACTGGGTGTTCGTTGGCTTCATGTATTTCATCTTCCTCAACTTCTTCCTCGGCATCGTATCCATGGCTTTCGAATCAGCTGGGGAGATTGTACGGCAGCAGGTGTGGACGAGTTGTAGTTTAAATGCGTTTGACTTCTCATTTTCCCGATTTTTCTCGATTTGCTTGTTAAATAGCCCAGAGGGCTTCGAGCACTGTTACCAACTTTTAACTACGTCACCCCGGTTTATTGGTTACATTTTCGCTGTCTATTGAAGGCGCCCTGGAGTAATGCGAACTTACTTTTCTTCTAGGAAACGGAGGGGTTCTCTTTATCGAAGCTCATTTGTGACGAACTGCGATTCACGTTCAAACTGCCGGGCGGCCGGCTTCGGAAGGACAGTTCGCTCTTCGACCACATCCGTAAGAATTTCATCAACCAGAAGCAACGGGTGCGTCGATTAATATGCTGCAGGGTGTGAACGCATGTGTAGTTAATAAAACACGCGAGGTCGCCTCCCTTCACGGCGGACAGCATACCGTCGTTGCCTGCGGCAGGACGTCCAGTTGATGAGACGGCCGCCGCGAAGGTAGGCAACCCAGCGTACTCGCGTGTACGATGGCAAGCCTCATGCGTACGCAGCATTTGTACGCACTGTCCCATTCAGAAACGCTATGCCAAATTTGCCCGCATTTTTAACCACATAGGTTTTTGGAGAAAACATGTGTCATGTGTTGTTTACCAATTGGATAGATAAGAACGCTTACCGCCTGTTTGAGGAAAACATAACAGTGAATTTTACAGGGAGGAAGTGACAGGATAGTGGTAGTAATCTGTTTCCCGTATTTGTGGAATGACAGATCCACGGCGAGACTCTGAGGGTGGCGCGCGCTGAGCTGGGTGCCATGACCATGGTGTACAAGCTGTTCACGGACCAGCCCGTGTCGGAGCAGGAGATGCATGGCGCAATGACCATGATCGCTCTCACGGTTGCCACCCCCATGGAAGAGCGCGTGAATTTCCCCGGAGCGTCGGTAAGGTCGTGGACAAACTGGACCCTCTTACCCGGTTACAGGTCCCTTTCAGTTAAGTCATGGACTTTCTTTTCTTACTTTAATTATCTCTTGTGTGTGTTCATCAGGCAGAGATCAGCATCGGACGGTCGTGGAGTGGGCAGGAGCTGCTGGACATGCACAAGCTCCGCACCGTCATGGAGACCCTGAACAGGCGCAGCTCTGACCAGAATCTTGCCCTGGACGAGGACCAGATCGCCAGCCTGCGGAGGCTCCTCAGGGAGATGCTG
The DNA here is from genome assembly GCA_026979955.1 of Megalurothrips usitatus. NCBI lineage: Eukaryota > Metazoa > Arthropoda > Insecta > Thysanoptera > Thripidae > Megalurothrips > Megalurothrips usitatus. Next base: position 10,157,084 of record CM049596.1, read on the forward strand.
GGCCAGCGCCCGCCGTCCACTCTGCCTCTCATCGTCCGGTGCGTCCTGTTTTCGATGACCGCACAACTTGACCTGCATGTTCGCAAGCACTTCCGCTACTTCTGCGTCTGCCGGCACGCCCCGTTCTCTGGGGTATAGTCAAAACTTTGGCCAACCTGCGTTCAGGGAGCTTTGCGCCTGTGACGTAGGAATCACGGCTCATTGAGCTGCCGAATGTGTTGCCTATCCACCCGACTGCAGGCGCTACCTGTCTGCATAGTGGTCTATTCTGCGTCTATGGGCTCACAACTGTGCCTTTATTTTTAATGCAACGTCAAAACTTCCAATTTCGCATTTTAAAAAAGCACCTTTGAACGAACATAATATGCTTGATGCGAAGCAATTTTGAGGCTTGAACCACAAAGTCTCCCCCCATGCACCGACAAAATTGTAAAACCGCTCGTTTGCGGGGGTTGAATTTATATTTTTTGATTTTCTTCTCTTTGCCTGTGTTTTGCTTTGAAGTGTGCGAAGAGGAGCCCCATTCCAGCGGAGGCCAACGTTCCGAATCGCTAGTCTCCTTGTCCGGAGACGTAGGTGTGTTCAAATACGATTCCGTCTGAGAAGAATATCTGCACCGCCAGCAAAGCCGAGAGCTCCATGGAGGCCCTAAATAACGGCAAACTCTATATGTGACCGTGAATGGCATGAAATCACACGAGCCATGAAATATTTTTAAATAAATGTATTTGTCTTCGTTGTTATAACTTTTTGCATCATTTCGAATAGGAAAGAATAATTAAACAAAGGGTGTAACAGACCAGTGTTTATAAGATTTATTTGTGAATACTGCAAGGAACATACATCACACATGATTCAGTGCTTTTGTTTCCTTTAAGGAAACTGTATGATATGATAAACTTAACAGGCTTATTTAAGAGGACACTGTTACTGGTTTGCTATTGTGAGACATCATCAGGATTTGACAATACTGTTCAACAACAGGCGTATAAGATATCACATATTGCCACAAATTTTACAGAGCATTTTACTGATACCGCACAAGGTACTACTCACTTTATCTAAAACTATTTTGCACTTTTTACAAACATACAGCCACTTTCGGAGAGCCTTTGATAATAAAATTATTAAATTTTAGACACTTCACAGTTTTGATTAAATATAAAAGTTAAATTACGCATGAGTTACATGAAACGTCAATAACTTGTTCCCCAGTTGTTCGTTTAGATTAAAGTGATTCTCGTTAAGGCTCACTGGTCAAGGTTCTAGAAAGAGCGAGACTTCTCGTATCATGGACTTTATTCGTTGTTCTAAGAAAACTTAAATTTATCCTAATACATAACCTCGCTTGTCTCACTAGAACTGTCACCACCAAAGGATTTAAGGCTATGTAAAATTTTTCGGGCTCAGTGAATGGATACTCATTCTTTGCTGGTGAGAGATCGCTAGTCTCGAATCACGCCTCAAACTGATTTATTTACAAAATATGCAATTAACATAAATTAAAACAATAAGTTTTCCAAGGAAAATATTCCCTGGAAACAGTAGATTTCCCTTGTTCACACCAATCACTGAGTCTCTAACATCTTTTTTATACACTAGTATTAAGTTACACGCCGAATTTCAAGTCAATGAATGGTGAATATGTACTCGAACTATATAAAACTTTGTACAGAATACTAATTTGGCACGTTGTTTGATGACAATCATCAGCAACTTAAGCTTCACTACTGACCTGCCTGTGGGCAATGCGTCTTCATAGAAGAGTGGGCAGCGGCAAAATACTTTTAGCAAATAGTGATGGCGCTTATGCCGTTTTTTTTTTTAGATTTTAACCACTTGGGTTTATACTTGCTGGACTAGGCAACAGAACATTATGTGCATTAGACTATATTGCACTGCCAGCTAAATTATCAAAGAGTATATATCACAGACGTCAACATGCATGGAGCCTAAACCAAAATTATAAATAATACGTAATCGTCCATATCGTTTCCCATGTAAACACATTTTAGTGTGTATGAATATACTCTGACATGAACTCTTACCTTTAAGTCAAAAGACATAAACACTTAAAGTAACAGACAGCCTACTTTAACACTTGTCGACTAACTACACCTAATTAACCAGCCTGCTGGAATTAACATCGAAATAAGTGTTAAAAAGAGGCGACAGCACTACTTCTGAAATACTCAACATCATGCGTACTTCAATTGTACTTTCAAACGTTGCATCGAAAATAACTTAGTCACTGGTGTATGAAATATGTGCATTATACACATCACCACTATGTTGTATCTACTAGTTCTTCCATCGCCTCGTGATCACAAATGTTTCGTGAGTGACGCACGTGAGCGAACACATACAGTCGTGGCAAGGGAAGCGTCACTAGGATGTCCAAATAGGCAATAATTATATCACAAAATATTATTTCGAAATAGTTAGTGGGGCTCTCTAAATGTCTCCCGCACTGCTGGGCCGCGCTGGAACAGACACCTTGGGGGATGTCGCGCGACCGTCCAGAATGGCCGACGATGCCACGGGGGTCGTGGTACCCGATGCGGATCCCGAGCTCGACGGCGTCCTTGGGGGCGATGGAACGACGACCCCGGCGACCACCGAGGACGAAGTGGCCACGGTCGTGGATGTGGTGGAGGGTGACGAGGCCGCCGTGGTGGTGGTCGACGAGGACGTGGTGGATGCCGAGGACGGCACGGGTACGTTGTGGCAGTGCACGCAGTGCAGGCACACGCTGCAGTGGCCCAGCCGCTTGGCCAGCACGGCGCGTAGCTTCAGCGCGGGGCCCAGCCGCATCTTCATCTGCTGGCGCAGGTGCTCCTCGGTGAGGAGCGGCAGTGCGGACCCGTCTATCCGCTGGTCTCGGAACGCCTGGAACACAAACAGAAGCGGTCAGTCATCGTCTCGGGGACGGAGTCCAGCACAGGGTGGGAGCGCGCTGAGGCGGCGGGGAATAGCATGACACACTGTGCTGCTATCCACGTCCCCGCCTTGTGCCCAGGTCGAGAATATAACGATCACTAACAGTGTGCATGAATCATTCCCGCAGGCCCTGGGAGCGGACGGAAACGCTCTATCTACGTTGTACACTGACCACCACTGTCTTCAATTCGCAAGCTGCACCCTTGACAACCCCTCCCCACCCCCCTCCGTTTCTTTCATGCATTAAACGTGCGCAGAGATGTCAGAACAAAACAGGCGTTAACGAAGCGTGGCCCGCCTCAAGCCTGTAGAGCTCTGCTCGCAGTGCGTGTGTGCATGCAGCCCACACACTACGCCATGTCTGAGACAGGCTGTCTTACACAACTGGATTGGGGTTGGCACGATGGTTTGCATCTCTATCCCACCAGAACTACACTTCTACCCTGCATAGTCCCTTTCCCCACCCCTATACCTGCACCCTTAAGCCATCAGCTGACCAGAGCTAGTGGTGCCCTTTGGACACGAGGGCGTCGAAAACCAGAAACAGATAAGAAAATACTTAGTTGAAACTCGATTCGTCAACGTGCGATTCGATCACGAGCGACGTCTCGCATCTTAGTACTGGACGCAGCCGAGTCCACCCCTCCACCATACTGCGGGCGCCGCCAAGCGCGGTAAATAATTGGCTAAGCATACAGTAATTACGGCGTGTGCAGCGAGCGCTGCAGTGATCCACACGGCCGTGCTTCATACGTCAGTCACGTGACAGGGGGGGGGGAGGGGGGTCAGACTGCTGCAGACTGCGAACTCCTCGCTCGCTGCAGGCCTTTGCGCAAAACCGGTGGCAGATAGGGGGCACGCCGCTGCACGGCACGGTAGGCACGAGACGTGCGTGTGGCGTCCGCCTGGCGACCGCGTGTCGTCTGCGTGGCAGGCGTGCGTGGGGTGTGGGGCCGGGCCCTGCCCGCGCGGTGCACTCGGCCACCCGGGCTCTGCAGCGGGGCTCGCTCGGTAGAGTGCACGCGCCCGCGGCAAGAACATGGCCGAGCCGCGCAGACATCCGAGCTCGCATCCGAGCGGCATCGGGGTGAGGCCTGTCCATATGGAAGACCCTGTGCACGAGCCGCCTGCACAAACACGCCAGACACCACCAGGCGCTCGAGCCCCCGAAAGGAGGTAGCTTGATCAGAATACTCCTGACCTTACCGGTGTGGGAAACGCAAAGTTTTTGGACGACAACAGAACCCGCGCCCGCTCACCACTTGCTGAGATCATTCATTCCCCTGCATCCCCGCGGGCGATAGACACTGCGGAGGTGGTAGCGGTCCGTGCGTAGAATTGTGCGTGTGGGCGCGCGCGGGCCTCGTGCGTGCGCACGCCTGTGGGTACGCACTCGTGTTTTGTGTGTTCAAACGTACCGCAAATGAATGGGTCGTCGGCGTGTCGCATGAGAACGACTTTGCGAATGCGCTGCTCCGCTGCTCGTCGCGTGGGAGATAGCGAGTGCAGAGTGCGTGCGAAGGCCAACATGATTTGTCCATGCAACAAGTCCTGTTGAAGCGCGGATGTTCTGCTTTTAAGCTTTGCCATCTGACTTGTATTAAAATGCAACGGTGCACCAGTCGTCATCATGCGTCATTACTTGATACCTAATTCATTACGAACTACAATCATCATGATGGAAATTGATAATGAAGAACCAACACCACCTCACTGCATAGAGGGTCCGAGGTGTCATGACTGAGATTCGACTTCCCTCTCTACTCATTGATTTTTGGAACTTATTCCTGGTTGGTGCGACTTCGTTATACACTCACAGGCCAGACCTATCTTTTACCATCTCTTTTTTACTAATCCTAAAATATACAAAATATCGCTGATCACTGCTTCATGAGAGACCTGTTGCGCGGGATCCCGGAATGCATTTCGAATGCAGCCCATGACCCGAGCACATATTATGATGAATGTGCTGCACGTGGGCGGCGAACGCGGCAACTAAGTCTCCGCGAAGCGGAGCAGGATGAGCAGAGCTTCCGCAGACCTCGCGGCTGAAAGTTGAAATAACTAGATCCACCTTCGCTCTCTCTCTCTCTCTCTCTCGCTCTCTCTCTCTCTCTCACTCACACACTCTCTCTCTCTCTCACACACACACATACACACACTCGATGATTCGACCCAGCCCCGCACCGTCGTGCAGGCGCTGAGGCCGCCGTGCTACCCGCTCGCCTCTGTCATAATATACTTTTCCGGCGGCACGCAGCGGCGGGTAACCGGCAGACGCACACGGCCATCTCGCGCCGCGCGGGTTGATCTCATTCCGATGGGCTCCGCGGCGCCGGGCGGAGGCTGGCGGGATGGTGCTGCGGCAGCGGGCCGAGGCCGGCCAGCGTCAGACCCACGCAGCCGACGCCGCGGTGCAGCGCAGACGCGGCCGCCCCATCCGAGAGCTGTTAATTAATGCGATGGCCAGGAGATCCGCGCGCGGGGGCGGTGCCGGGGGCGGTGCTGCCGGTAGCTCCTCGGCCCGAACAGCTTCCCGCGGCATCGCTGCGCTCACGGCGCCCGTATCACTCTGATGACCGCGCGTCCGACCCGCGAGCCGCCCACTGCAACTCTACACACGCGCACAGCATGCGTGCGTGCATCGTGTGAGTTCAATATCATATGTTCGGAGCCGTTCGGAGCGGAATGAAACTGTCGCGATATGACGACGCTATGGGTCTGCGAGTGCCTTTGCAGTTTGTGCGAGGTGCGCACCGCGTGGCCCCCTCTCTTACGCAGCAACAACGCGTGTACACAGGTGAACGCCGCGACCACATACTCGATAGCACGTGTCCCACATACGGCTGACCGCGTCACGCGACACGGCTGTATCAGTGCGCGCGCGCTGCTTGACGGGGCGCCTCTCTCCCACGGCAGACTGCGAACGGCATAGGGCATGAAGTTCGGCATCTGGTTTACGTGCTTGTCAGTATGTAAACGTGGAAAGTCATACCTCTAGAAGTACAAAGAAAAGAGACGGGTTTGGCTTTGAGGACAAAGTTCGTTGGAGGCGAACTTGTGCCACTTACATATGCGCTAACGATCATGTTTGCAAACATTGCCTCCCAGCACCGAATATGGTCATAGTCATATCAGTTTTTCCCCGCATACGGTGACTCTGACCAAGTAGCCCTGTCTTTCGCCTCTGGCTGGAACTTCTACACCAAACTCCTGCGAGCCAAGTAAGTCCCCCGGACCGTGACTCTGCGACTGACCGACTCGCTTCGGCCGTAATAATTTGCTCCTCATGCGCCGCACCGCGCCGCACACTGCGCCCCGCTGCTGCTGGTCTTAATGTGTAGCTGCATTAATTATTCCCCGGCTCCGCACGTTTCGGTATCGCGGGGTTCCAGCGCTGCCAGCCTCCACTATCGCGGTGGCCCTAATGTATATGAACGCGTGTACGTCATGCGAGTGGGATGGCCGCCGGCCGCGCCGCGCTGCACCCGCTCCGATAAGCGGTGAGTAGCGAACCGCGGAGCCGCGCCGCCACCGTCTCTCTCGCTCTCAAGGCGCGTCGGCGTTTTGCAGTTACCGTCGTCGCATCGATTTTTCGGGCAGCCAATGACGAGAGAGGCGTGGCGCTAAGCGGATGTCTGAACGGGCGTCCGCTGACAACAAACCGTGAGGTCCCCGTGAGGTCCCCGTGAGGTCCACGTGAGGTCTCCGTGAGGTCCCCGTCCGTGAGGTCTCAGTGAGGCCCCCGTGCTGAGGTCCCCGTGAGGTCCACGTGAGGTCCACGTGAGGTCCACGTGAGGCCCCCGTGAGGCCCCCGTGAGGTCCCCGTGAGGTCCCCGTTCGTGAGGTCTCCGTGAGGTCCCCGTCCGTGAGGTCTCAGTGAGGCCCCCGTGCTGAGGCCCCCGTGCTGAGGTCCCCGGGAGGCCCCTACCTCTTGTTATGAGGCGACAGGGCATTCCGACGCACGCCATCTGATAGCGCCGCAGCGCACCCCGACCTGCCCCGGTGCGGCGTGGCCGTGCGCGTTCTAAATTCATTTGCCTCTCATCGCATAGCTATCACGACGCTGACCGCGTCAGCTACTCTCTCTCTCTCTCTCTCTCTCTTTCTCTCTCGCTCTTCCTATTCCGTTCTCCAGATCGCCGAAAATGTATTACACCCTGATATCTTCTCAAGGTTAGACTGACCTTAAAAACACTAGTCTTGAACTTTCCAAGGTTGTAAACCTTGACTCGCTATTCTTTAACTTCTCCAGATCGCCGAAAATGTATTACGCTCCAGCTAGTCTATGTACACAGCAAAACCTGTCGTCGTCGGTACGTCATGAAATTTCGTGCGCATGCGACACCGTCCAGACAATGAATCGCGAAGAGCCCTCACGAAAGGGCTGATGAATTATGCAACTTGCCGCAATAGCGCTCAAGTTTTGGCGGGCCATGCGGGGCGTTGCGGGGCGATGGGGCGTGCGGGGCGTGCGGGGAGCGTACGGCTTCGGGGACCGCTTCATCAGCGCGCGGATCCACACGGCCACGTGTCATAGCACCGTGTGCTGGTCAGACGGTGTGCACGGCGTGACTCCTCGCGGCCCTCAGCCACCGCCGCCCCTGCCGCCGCCGCTGCCGCCGCCGCTGCCGCAGACAGGCCGTGTGTGTTTCGTTTGCAATCCATTCCGGGCCGACGCGCTTATCTTCGGGCGGGGATCGAGTGTGTGTGTGTGTGTGTGTGTGTGTGTGTGTGTGTGTGTGTTTGTGTGTACGTGAGCTGCAGTGGCCGATGCCCGCCGCCAGCCACCGATGCGTTTCGCACGGCGTGCGCACACCATGCACATTCGTGCGTCGCCGCCGGACCGCACAACAGTGAAATGGACTCGGCAAATAGATATTTGACTGTTGAGTCCGAATCAATTGAATGGCAAATTTTCATCCGCGGATTATTGTCCAACAAAATGGCAAAGATAATGGCCAATACTTGCGCTGCCAAATTCACCCAAACATTAAGTCTCGTTTTCTTTTTCAGTTTTCGGAAAACCTCAAAAGTAAATTTATACAGTGTACATGGGCGGCGATATAGTGGTCAATCGCGTCAACCACACATGCCACACATCACGCGGCGATCGCACATGTTCCGTTCCGTTTCTGTTCTGCGCTGTCACGTCACGTCCGCCTGCACCCCCCTCCCTCCCTCCGCCGCGGCGAACGTGCTCGACTTCAATTTACATCCATAGTGCCGAGAGGGCGGCACAATACCCTCTTAATCAAACACGAGGAGGAAGTTGCTGCATCATAGCGAAGACCCGAGGCGAGAGGGGGCTGTATGACTGGCCGCAGCAAACCGTCTAGAAACCGGGCAACGGCCGACCACGCGAAGTGACGTGACCCGAGAAAAAATGGAGTCCCAAAGGGAAATTCGCGTTGATGATGGTCGAAATCTGAAGGAGAGACGCCGGACTGCGACTGGTCGGTTGCCGAGACTGAGCCTGCAAGCGCCTGCAGTCGGCGGGGTAGGCCACCGCGCAGAGCAGAGCTGCCACGCGGGCATGCCCACCCGGCAGATCGCAGGCGCCTCCAGGCGTTTCATCCGGTTTTTCCCCCAAAACCTTTTCATGAGGGCAGTGTACCTTCTCGGCACAAAGTACGTAGCGAAAGGGACGGACGAAACGGTCACCGTCGGGGGGGGGGGGGGGGGGGGGGGGGCGGCGGTGACAACGAGCCGCAAGGTCACTCGGCGACCCGGCGGCCTCTCAGACATCCCGGCCGCACTGCGTGGGTCTGGCCGGCTACCGCGGACAATACTCTCATGCAATGAGTGTGTGCGCCGCGCGCGCCTTGGGAGACGAGCCCGATCAATGTATGCATGCACACACACACACACACACGCGCGCGCGCGAGTGTGTGCGGCGTCGCAGTGACCTATCTCCGTCGATTGGCACAACGATACACGTGTTGGCATTGTGTTGTCGTGTAGTGCCCTCAGCGGCGCGGCCCTTTACATCTGACCCTCACGGCGCGACCCCACAGCACGACCCCGCGGGGCCCGCGCGCGGCGCTCCGCCAGGCCAGATGTAACCTCGTCGTCCCTTCCTCACGTCGACTTAAAAAATAAAACAAAAAAAGGCAACATATCTGAATACAAGCACGATTTGTACGAAAATCTTACCGTGACCCGAATGACAGACCAAACGTTGCCACGGATTGGTCACTTATGATGCTTGCAGCGACAATTTCTAGCCGCCAGGTTCAAGAATGACGATACGCTCCGGCAGGTCGCCGTCTGCCTCCTGACCTGGCCCTGGTGGTGGTGTTGTGCCGGGCGCACGGGCGTGCAGCGGTTACGTTTATGACCAGGACCTGATGTGGAATCCGTGCGGCGGCGGCGGCGGCGGCGGCCGGCCGGCGGGGGATACCTTATAATGGAAAAGTAGCCGCGCTATCGAACGTGATCATGATGGCACCGCGCTCCGTATGCCTTGCGGCCCCGCCGGCCCCGGCAGCCCCGGCGGGACTCAGAGGTCACCGACGACGCTGTCGCCGCCGCCGCTGTCTGCGGGGAGATCACAGCAATAAGTTCTCCTGGCGAGCCGCACAGGCCGCCTGCCTGACGCGAATCTCAGAGATTGCATGTGCACGCGCGGTCCTATAGTTGCAAAATGGAAATAAAAGTGAAAAAAAAACTGTATTTTCATTGAATTTTCCTTTTTTTTATCTGTCGTGGAGGCAGAGGGGTCTTTTTCAATAACTTTCGAGTAGCAGAGGCCTCACAAACAAGTTGACAGGCCTAATATCTGCCCCGGGGCAACCTAAATTTCAACCAACACGACCGTCTCAAGCTGGACTTTGAACTCCTTTTAGAGGTCACCGCGTGTGTGTGCGCGCGTGAGTGTGTGTGTGTGTGTGTGTGCCGGTGAATGTGTTTCCAGGCATCTCCCTCAACTCCTGTCGACGATAAAACAGAAAACCTGTGTGTAATTATTTCCTTGTTATTGATGTGGGCTGGGCAGCCAGCCCGCGTGCTACCCGCCGGGGCCCCGCCCCGCCCCGCCACACTACGGCCAGCATAATTAAAATAAAACGCGGGGGAAAAAGAGCGGGGCTTCCCTCGCGAGTCGAGCTTCCCAGAGCGACAACGCGACGCAGACAAGCAAAACCCCTTCGGCCGCCCTTGTGCCGCTGCAGCCGCTGCAGCTGAGCGTCTAGCGCAGTGTCCCGCCTCATCCCACGCCACAAGCAGCAGATAGCCCCGATCTGTCATAAAGGTGTGAGTAGTGCACAGCGCACATGTGGGTAGCGCGCCCTGCCACGGCCCCGCCCTACCTACACAAAACAAACATGCCCGCCATGGAAATGTCCCACTTTCTCAAGGAAACCGACACCTCCACACAGACGCCAGCATCGCACTGGGAGACAAAATGCGTGGATCGGTATTATATGCTGAGACTTAACTCGATTTCCCGAGCAGAAGGGTCAACGATGAAACTGCAGTTTCAACTACAGTGGCCAAACTGTAGTTCCAGAAACCGCAGTTTAACTGCATTTACACTGTAGTTAGCGCGCGGAAAACAATAGTTTGTCTCAATTACCAAGCACCTTCCTCCACTGCAACATTAGTTTCACGTTCAAAAAACTACAATGTAACTGTAGTTTTACGGCGTAGTTCACACCGTAGTCCTCCCGGGCGGAATCAAACATTTTGACTCGGATCGCTGGGACTCTGACGATGGAGGCCGAAGCTCTCCGGTGGCGCTCATGCGTCGGAGTCACCAGCCGGCCGCAGGCAGCTGGGCCGCCGGGGCAGGCCGGTCCTCCTGACTCACCGACACCTGCCGCCAGGGCCGGGGGGAAGCGCGCAGGCCCTCTCTTAGCTCACCTGGAACACACAGAGAGACGTAATGGGTTAGATTCATGTTTTACTCGCGCTGACGCTCGCTGCCGTGCGAGACAGTCGCGCGCGCGTCCGATGCGACGCGGCCTCTGACTTGCGTGGTTCCCTTGCGGACTGTGCGGCGGACTGTTGCCCGGCCGGGCTCCGCGGGATTTACTGAGATGTTAGGTGATCTACGGCCGCGCGGGGACGACTAGACCGACGCCAGCCAGCGCCAGCACGCGTAACTGGTGCTGCCGCCCGCTCACATACACGACTCTCTGTCTCTAACGGCCGTGCTGCCGGCAAACGGGGGAAAGAGAGAGGAGAGATAGACAGAAAGAGAGAGAGAGAGAGAGAGAGAGAGAGAGAAGAGAGCGAGGGGGGGGGGGAATACAGAGAAAGAGAAGGAGTGAGAGGAAAGGATAGATGGAGAGACGGAGAGAGAGGGAGAGAGGGGGAGAGAGGGAGAGGAGAGAGAGAGAGAGAGAGAGAGAGAGAGAAAGAGAGAGAGAGGAATTCGACACTCGCGATGATGACAAAGCCCGCGGCGGGAGGACATATTTTACACACACATGTCAGAGCTGCTATCGTCCACATTAAAAGAGCATTAACACGGATCGGGTGTCCCCGGGTGTCCCCCCGGCTGGCGGCGGCGGTAGCGCGCCTAGGAGAGTGCGAAGCAGCTTTTATTTCAGAGCTACACCCCGTCCATAACGTCTGGCATTTCGCCGCTGACACCGTACAAGCGCGCGAGCACGGCGCCTCTTATCATCTGAAATATTTCGGTAATAAAGCTTTCGTTCGATTTTGATTCCCCGCCTCGCGCACCTGCATTGATGCCACTACACGGAATTGAATATTTTGTCTCATCCCGTGATGTATGGACTGTGCAGGAGGGACGGTGCCGTGCTCGCAGGTTGAGACATCCGCGCATCGGTGCAGCTCCAGGACGAGCAACAGAGTCCCCCACTCAAAGTGTTTCATGCCGCCTTGCAGCCTAGCGCTCAGTGCGCCCTTTTTGTGTGGCCGCAGTGGCCGAGGCCCTTCGGAGACGCCCTGGCGGGTCAGAGGGCGATGACTGCGGAGGCAGCTGCGTGGGTCTGCGGCGTGATCGGTTTGCGAGAGGAGGCCGATCCAAGATACAGTATGCGGGCGATCAATCGAGTCCAGTCACCCCCCACTCCACCGCTCCTCTCCGACTCCCCTTCTTCCGCGGTCTACATCGCGCACCGCCTTCCAGTTTTCCGAGCCGTTTATCATCACTAATTCCCGATCAGCGGAATTGTTACACGCGGCGATGCGCGGAAAGGCGGTGTGGCGGTAGTGGTGGTGGTGGTGGTGCGGCTGCGACACCAGCGGTACAGCGACATGAGCACCCAAACAGACTCAAGCCCACCGACGCCTTGACTTAGGTATTGAGACGTGGTGTAGACGTTGAGGCAGGTACGAGGCACGCGGCAGGCATATTACAGCGCCGCTGGTGTCCCCAGTACTCAGCGTATTTTTTGCTATTCTACTATGACGGCACGCGGAGTGGGACGTCTTTTCGCGCGTTTCCTACGCCACTGGTGAGCACTGGCCGGGCTGCCGCCGGCCGCGGCCTGCTGCTGGGTGGGGTCGGCCGGGTCGGCTCGTCCGGCGCGCGACGTGAGCGTCACATCCATCGCCAAGAAGGAGGAGAAGAAGAAGAGGAGAGCAGAGGCTTCATTTGAAAACCGGTCAGATCGGGTCAGATCCAATTCTCGACAGGCCAAAGTAGCAGGAGAAGGGGAGAGAGAGAGAGAGAGAGAGAGAGAGAGAGAGAGGGGGGGGGGGGGGGGGGAATGCAGCAATGCAGGCGCAGCGAAGGGCAGGGCTGTAAAAAAGTGCCTGCAGCCACCAGAAAACCGCTCCGCAGTAGTAGCAGATGCCATGAACTCTGAAACTGATTCTATCTACGCTAATGAGCTGCTAAAACTTTGAAAAGGAGGCGTTTAGAAAGTATCTTGCTGCGGCGTAGGTCTCCAGTCTCCTCTCGGCACGAGCGAATTGCGTGCGATTCAATAGTTATCTCGAACAGCAGTAAGGAGTGGAAACGAAGGGCGCACTAAAATTGGCTCGATCCGCGTGCTCGAAAACTCGAAATTGAAATCCACTTATTTCAAGGGTTATCAATTCCGTTGCCAATAAATTAGGAGCTTGTTTCTCCGAGTGTCTTGCTTCCGTTTCGGGTTTCTCCGGAGTACCCTATTCGGACGACGCTAGTCCTTGCCCAGCCGGCTCGTGCTCAAGGCTTCGTGGTTGTGAAACTTATTAGCGACTTCCCTTCGGCGTCTGCGCCACGACACCTCGTGAGTGCGAGTGCTGGCGTGCGTGTGTGCGTGCGTGTGTGTGCGTGTGTGTGGCGCGCCCGACGAGGTCAGAGGCTGTGCGTCCGGTGAAAGGGGAGGCACTGCTTGGACAGGATGCGAGCACTGAGTCACACGAAGAGTGTCCCCCACGCACGCGCGCGTGCGCTCGCCACCGACGGGGGCAAAAAAAAACAGTGCGAACACGACGCGTGCGGCGACCCCGTCCATCCCGGCGTTCATACCGCGGAGGCGGGCGGAGCCGCGAAGCTCGGCGGCGGCGGCAGAAAGCGGAGCAGAATGAAGTTAGCCAGCGAGCCATAAAGTACACAACCGCCGCGCCGCCACGCTAGTTGGCTTTGGCGAGGAGCGCGGCCACGGCCGGACACAGGGCTCCGCCGGCTCCGTGTCAGCTCTTGCAGTCGCGGCCGCCTGCCCCGCACCGCTCCGATTTGTCAGACGGATCGCTTCCTTCCGCTGCGCGTATCGCATATTACACGCACGCCCCCGCCGCCACGGACGCGTGAGTGTGTGTGTGTGTGTGTGTGTGTGTGTGCGCGCGCGAGCGCAAGCAGTCGCGGAGGGGAGGCTAGTGCGGTAGTGGACAGCGTCGTTGCTCGCGTGCGGACGGCCTGCATGTCATATGCAGAGCGATACATGCACGCCACGCCACAGTGCCGCCGCCGCCGCCGCGCCGCCTAGCGCTCGGACGACCAGACCGCTTGGCCTAACGTTACCAACTTTATGACACGGCAGCTCAGCGGTCGCTGCTGGGGCTACATGCAGCACAGTGCCCCCCCCCCCCCCCCCCGCCACTCATGTTTCCCTCTCTCCCTATCTCCTCTGCCCCCTCCTTGTCTCCCTGTGTCCTCTGTTCCCCGCCCCTCTCAGTGACTCGCACCCCTACGCCTTCGTACTCAGCCTCTTCGACATACCTTTCTCTATCCAGTTTTTGCAAAATAAGCGATTCGCGGAGCCCCCACGAACCGCATAGTTTTGCCACGAAGTAACCGCCGCTGCCCCTAACAGTCTGGAGTGCCAATGAACGGGAAGGTTCGAAGGTGGAAGCCTGTGGCCGGTGCGGCCGTCCCTCTTTCCGCGCGTACTACATTTTTCCCGGAGAAAAAGTATAAAAGCAGCGAGAGTGGGCCGTAAAGTAAATAAATGAACACTCTGTGCGCCGCTGCAGCGCGCTGCACTGCGCCCCGCTGTCGGGTGGGCCGCTGGCAGACGGTCCCGCAGCCAGAGGGTGGTGATTACAGGGAGACAAAAGGTTTTCGGCGGACCGGGCCGCGGCGTGTGGATCCTTTGCAGAAGCCGTAACGCCATCACTCGCCATCAACCTCGCGCAGAGAACATCCTCAGCGACGTGAACATATGTCCCGAGGGACTATGAGTACACTCGAGCGCACTGCCGCAAGAAGCAAGTGGACAGAAATCGTTGAGAAAGTCCATCGAAATTCACTAACGCGGAGCACCGTTAAGGGATTCACACGTCGGCCACCTTCGCCCATATGCGAGCCCTCCCGGAGTCTGGTCGCCCCCCGACCACACTTTGTGACTGACTGTCTCGGTCCCCGAAACCTACTCCTCCGGTCTGCCCCCTCCCCCTCCCCGGCGCTGACCGGCGGGGCCCTCCCCCCACACGGGATAAGTGGAGGTCATTACTGCTTGGTAATGGTAGCGCACGCCGTACGGGCCGGGCCTGCAGGGGGGCCTGTGCGGGGCCTGCAGGGCATCCTGCACTTTGGCACGCAACGCCCGTGCGTCGCCCAAATAATATTGGAAACGTCGGGAAAACAATGACTCCTCTCTGCTGCGTCGTCTTCTCCGTGCTCTTCCCCTCTGTCCCTCTCCAACCCTTCTGTGCATCACACACACAGTCATTGTCTCACTATGCACTTGAGTGCGGGCCGAAAATACTGTGGCCGCCGACCCCGACCCGACCTCTGTACCGGTGGGGAGGAGGAGGGGGAGGAAGAGGAGGGTCTGCACCGCGGTCCGGACCTTGGGAGTACCGACGGCCCCAACTGCCCACTGATGATGCCAAGTTCGGACGAAACATAAACGCGGGCGTGCACACCACGGACCGCCCTTACGCGCAGCTCGGCGCAGCATCCTTCGAACCCGGACCTCCGCTCGGCCCCGCACACCGGCAGACCGGAGCTTTGTAAGTCACCAGATGTGGCCGCGCGCCTCGCCCCAGAAGTACGTGTAAACGCATTCAGGTACCCCATCATCCTCGACAAAACCAAAAGTCGGCCGGGGCTCTCGTAAAACCCCGCAGGTGGGGGCAGCCCGGGACGGACGCGGCGCGCGGGCGACATTGGAACACGGCATAACCTCTGGCCCCCCTCCCGGCCCAGCCACACCCATCCATTAGAATAATTGGAGTGCAGGCGATGCGATAACGTTCTCCAGTACTTTTGGTGCGCAGCTCTTTCCTCTCCGCCCGCAACCAGCCCGATGGTCCGTCTTGGTAATGCCACATGTGGGGGTGGGGTGCGGGACTTCCTGAAGTGCACGGTGAAGCTGTCGCCTGGAGAGCAGCATGGCATTGAAGGCAGGGTGGGTCAGGGGTCAATGATCACGGTCATGATCAAAGATCGATTAACGTCTAAGCTGGGCTGAATGCCTAATGCACGCTTTAAAAACACGACGAAGAGAACGAAGGCTTCGTTCTTCGTAACGAAGGACATTCTTCGCGGCGGGCCTACGACCGGAATCCTCCTTAACGATACGTAAGAATACGACGAGGCCTTTGTTCGAGTAGAACTCCGCCTGTATGGACAGTGCCGGTTCGGTCACATTACCAGTAGTTAAATCGATGTTTAAGTCTCCAAATTCAACTCAGATGAGACGGCCCCAGACAGCGGTGGCAAGCAGCCGCAGCGCGGCGGGGTCACAAGAGCCGGGTCGTAGCAGCCTTCTCCTGGCTACACTTATCATCCATCCGCCTTCCGCCGGCCGTCTACCGCCGGTCCGGCCGGGTCCGGCGGCAGCCCGTCAAAACTCGTGGACAACAATACAAGACGAGTGGACGCTGCTGGGACCTAATGAGCCTCTTGAGTCCCCCTCCCGGAGCCCCGCCGGGCCGAGCCGGGCCCGCCGGCCCCCGGCACCCTTTGTGCCCCGTGTGGAAGTCCCCCGATGCCCCTGCTTGAGGCCGACACTGACCGCCGCTATGCCAACGTACCGTACCGTGCCGCCGCTCCGAATGCCCCCCCCCCTCCCTCTCATTCCCTCACACACACACGCACACACACACACACACACGAGTGGAGAGTTGAACGCGTGGCTCCACAGCAGGACGTCCGCCAATGCATGTTGCTGCTGTCGCCACTCGAGCCGCGCCTTTTGCATCAAAAGTCAGGATCCAAGCATGGCAGCAGGCCTCGTTTCACGCATCAGCTTCCCCAAAATAGGAAAAAATCTCGGCCCTTTTTGAAACCGCTCGACTTAAACCAAAACACACAAAAGAGAAGCAAATGAAAAGGAGCTGAGCATGTCGCAATTGAACAAGAAACTTGTACCCGAATTGAATAAGAGGGAAGGAAGAGGGAGAAGCAGAGGAAGGTGTAAATCAAAAAGTGACCACTGCAAACAGGGCCGCGGCCGCCGCGCTGCAGTGGTGTTTGATTGCTGCGGTCGGACCCCGGGGTGGTCCCGGGTGGTCCTGTCAACCTCAGCGCCGCTCGGCGCCCTCGCGCCGCCGCGGACCCGGAATTCTATGGCGCTGTTGCGCTGCTGTTGCTGCCACGGATGAGTGGCTTGGCAAAGCGGGCAGCGCACGGCACCGCAGGACCTCCCTATGACTGTATCTGAGGACCTCCATGCACTGTGAGCCTCGATGGAAGTAGGACTTTCCTGCACAGCGCTGGACTCACCACCGTCCCCAATACTGCGTTGTGGAGCTAACATTGCATTACACCGATGGACCTCCATAAAGTGCCAACCTCCACACAACCATGTCGATTCGTGACAGTTCAGCGATGTTCTCAGGTCATGACCTCACCGAGCCCGGCACAATTTGGCTGCACCAGGCCGGCCCGGCGAGGTGCCAGGGCACTAGTGCTTGTTGTCGGACGGTACGCTGCCGCGGCGGCCAGCGTGGCCGATGCGGTTCGATGAGGTTACGCCAACAATTGAAGCCCACGCGGTAACAATCAAATTCCGCGTCTAACAATGACAACTACCCTCCCCCCCCCCCCCCCCTCTCTCTCTCTCTCTCTCTCTCTCTCTCTATCCCCCAACAAAAAAAAATGAGAAAAGGGCATTGCCGGCTGGACCTCGGATCCCTGGGGCCCCCGGGGAACAGGCCTCTGAGGGGGCTGAGAGAGGAGGGGGGCACCACCGCCGCCGGCGCGGACGTGGGTGCCGCGTGCCCTATTGGGGGCCCCACTCCCCCTCCCCCTCCCCCTCCCATCACGCCGCGATCGACAGCTCCTGTCAGATCGACATGATTCGATTCGGGGTCAATTTGGTTCGATCCGTCGCGCTGTGTATAGTGTCGCATCGCTCTGCGCCCCGGCTCGGCCCTTTCCTCTCGGTCCCCCGGACCTTTTGTCGCAGCTGCCATCACGTAGTGACCGGCGGCGGCCCGGACCGTCCGGCGGCCACACCGAGGGAGGCCCCCGCGCGGCCCCGCGGCGGCGGCCCCGGCCGACACGGCCAATCCGGAGGGAGGCCACCGAGAGCCGTTCGGTCATTTTCTGTCACACGGTCCTATAAGAAGAGCGAGATGTGCCCCCGGCCGGCCCGCCTGCCCGTCTCCCGGCACGTTTTGTCCTTTTTGCCCCACGCGGCTCGGCGCGCGTTTCGGTCCGGCCGGAGATACGAGCCGCGGCCTTCACTCTGAGCCGGGCGGCACACTGCCCGCGAGGTGACCACCGCCCGGCTGTGGCCTCGGGCGGTTGGCTACGCCCAGAGGCTTCGGCGGTCAAGCCGAATGTCTCTCGCAGCGACCCGGCCAGGCGCGCCGCGGTGGGTGCGGGCTGTGCACGGCTGTGCCCGGACGGAGGCCGCTCTGGCTGTGCGCGGCGCGGGCCGCGAGCGACACGACGCCGCCGCCAGCACACACGGAGGAGGAAATGCCCACAAAGGAGTGGCGCGGTGTCGGTTTGGCCCAAAAGGCAGCTCGTGACTCGGCGCTGAGGGGGCAAAAGCGGCGCGGCGCGGTGCGGCGGCACTCGAACCCACGCAACTGCAGGGGCAGCCGCAGAGGGCGTCGGGGCGGGCGGCTCGTGTCTGCGACCCGCTGCGTCATGCAACTCCATTGAGATCTAAAGCATCCGAATTGGATCCGGGCGAACGAACGCGGAGGTGGTGACAAAAAAAAATAAATAAAGAAATACATGAGATGGAAGGGGAAAAAAAAGAAAGGCCAGGTCGAGATTGGAAAGGGGATAGGCGGCAGGCCAGGGGATCTCGTGGGGGCGTAACGCGAAAGAAAATTGACGAGCGACACGACAATCCAAGGGTAAGCATAGCAGCGCTGGTGCCGGCGCCAGCTGTCATGGCGACCGTGGCCTCCGCGAACAGGACGGTACGGGGTGAGAAATAATCCGCTTCCGTGTTGTCTGTCGTGACCTCCGGCGGGGCATGGGGGCCTCAGGCGTACTTTAGACGATCTCCAGTCGTGGTTGAACGCCCCTCGGGTGTGCTTCGGACGTGGATTAGATGTGCTTTAGGCGTGCTTTAGACGTGCTTTAGGCTGCTTTAGGCTGCTTTAGGCGTGCTTTAGGCGTGCTTTAGGCGTGCTTTAGGCAGTACCTGCAGGCTTGCAGCCACTGTCAACGACAAAAAGAGGGTCGCAGCCAAGAGACGACCGGCGGAGGAGGTAAAAAAAAAACATAATGCCGGTACGATGATGGCAGGGCGCGGACACTACCCGCCGCCCCGAGCAGCCGGGGGCCGCCTCCTCACCTTCCCTTTCTTTACATTCGTGCCCCTCTTTTCTATTCCCAGCCTTCATTTATTACATTCGCTGTCGAACGCAACGCACTCGGAAGCCCAAGCTGTCGCGATACTCACTTGCTGCCGACAGTGGAGGTCTGGCTGCGAGTGCGAGAGAGACGCCCCATGCGACTGCGGTAGTGAAAGAGGGATGCCAGACCGAAGATGCCCGGGGTGGTGTCTCTCTTGCACTAACGGGGCGCACTCAACCAGAGCGGCAGTGTTCCTCAGGGTGTAGGGCGAGTATTTTTCCTCCGGGCTCCATAGGCCAGGTCACCTGATTGAACGCCAGCAGCCGAACTCGGCGCATCGCCCACTCTCCCCGTATCGAACAAGGATCCGAAAATCGATGTAAGCGGCAATTTTTCGCTTTTGAGTCACGGCGGCGTACAACAGCGACGGGGCCCGGCCCGATGCGGGCAGGGAGGCCCGGCGGCGGCCGATCCGATACATATAATATACGGAGATGATGATCGCCTGTGTGGGAATCCGGTAAATCGTATATCGAGCAGTGTGGAGCAGTGCGGGGTCAGAGTTGGCCGCCGGCCGCACGCCCCCCTCCCCCTTCCCCCCGCCCTCATCATACCCTTGCTTGGCTATCTGGTCGGCAGCAGCCTGCGCGCCGTCACTCCGTAATTGTTTATTTCGTAACAGCAATCTTCCGTCCGTGTTCCCCTCCTTCCCTCTCTCTTTCTTCCCCACGTACGTAGCCGCGCTGTCCTTGTTGCTCGCGCACATCCTGCATCCCACGCGGTGCGGACAGGTAGGTACGACTGGAAGTGGATCGGGACAGAGCACGTCCCGTAAGCCCGGCCTACCGTGGTGTCGCTGCCGCCCGGCCCGTCGCCGAGGTCCACCGCGATACGCGTTCAGCGGGCGCCAATGAAGAGCGTTATTTCACAATGGTTTGGCTGTGACCACAGGGGTGCACAGGGTGAAGGCTGGTGCCCACTGTGACCGCAGCCGGCACAAGGTCACATTAGTAAGTTCGAGGAAAATGAGAAGGTTCTTGTAGAATTAAATCCTACCAATTCCCCTCGAAACATTTATTTTCCCCGAACCATGTGATCTGACTAGCAGAGGCCTCTTGTCGAGTGGCCAGCCGGGCGTGGCGAAGGCGTGGCGCGCGCACCGCCCAGGGGTCGGAGGGGTCACATCGACAGGGCGCCCGGCACACGATCAGACACGCATACACACACACACACACACACACACACACACACACACACACGCTAACACGGACGCCACGAACGGAAGCGGCCGCTCCGCTTCATGACCAACACACAGCAAAGAGATCATCGCCGAAATTAGACCACCTATAATGACGTATGGTGTGATTTATTGAGCGAACCGATATCGTCCGTCCGAATTTCATCCTCATTCACGCCTCGGAAACCAATCGTATCGCGAATACCCAAACGACGCGCGTTCTGCGTGTGTGCGGCGAGGGGGAGAGCCGGGGGGGGGGGGGGGGGGGGGGGCAGTGCGTGTGCGGTGCGCGTGCTGGGCGTGGCACGGTGCCTCGGACGGACGACGCGCCGCCGCCGGGCAGAGAGGTCGGCCGGGTCGAGGCCCGACACGCCGCCGTAGAAGCGCGGACCACTGGCTTGCATCTCTGCCGCAGGGCACAGCACCGGGGCAGGACGAGGGCGGCGGTGCTGCGGTGGGCGGGCAGTAGTAGTGAGGGGGGGGGGGACTCGCCAGTGGCAATGGCGTGGCAGACGCAGGAGAGACAGAGAGAGAGAGAGAGAGAGACTGAGATACAAAGTGAAAGAGATGAGCTCAGTAAGAACGAAACAGGCGAAGGCGACCGGTGCCCATGACATGAACGTGCGATAGAAGAGGAGTCCATGAGTCTGGACTCCGCAGACCAGAAACTTGGGCGTCCCTAATGAGAGCGCCTGTGGGGGCGCCACACCGTCCACGCCGCCCCGCCGCGGGGGCCGAGCTGCCCGGCACGTCGCGTGGGTGGAGCGGGTGCGGCGAGCGTGCGGCGAGCGTGCGGCGAGCGTGCGGGGACGAATGGGAGCAGACGGCTGACCTCCGGCCGGGGCCCGCGGAGGCTGCGGAGCTGCGGGGCCCCGCGTCCCGTTCCGCCACGCCCCGCCCTTCCACGTCCGAAGGCTCTGCCGGCACTGCCGGCTCTGCCCCAAGGACAGCGCGGCTACAAACGCTCATTCCTGCACGTCGAAGATGAGGCGAAGGGCCCCCCCCCTTAGTGCCCCGAAGGGTACCGACGGTCGCGGCCGAAGAGCCCCCGGAGGCCCCGGAGGGCTTCGGCGGGGCGCACTGCGAAGGGACGGCCGCTGCACGCCCCACCAGCGGGGTGCACAAAGGCTTCCGGACAGAGCCATGGCAGGGTCGAGCAAAAAAAGAACGAGTAGTGTCTTTCGACGGATCTGATTTAAGATTCAGTGGCAAGCAGCGATAATGCAGATTCGATCGGATTCGATACAGTGCTTCTCTGATCGCGCAGCTATTAATGGCAGATCAATTTGCCGAAATTTGCTTTGACCATCCTCATTTCCTGTGGTAGTGGACA
This sequence comes from Megalurothrips usitatus, assembly GCA_026979955.1. NCBI lineage: Eukaryota > Metazoa > Arthropoda > Insecta > Thysanoptera > Thripidae > Megalurothrips > Megalurothrips usitatus. Next base: position 10,178,708 of record CM049596.1, read on the forward strand.
GGCGTCTGCGACGTTGTCTCTCCCTGTACGAAATATCAAGCAAGAAGTTTGAAATATTCAGATTAGTCTGCACTGGTAGCTCCGCTCTCACTACCGGGACGTCGTCGGCCTAGCGGAGGAGGAGGAGGGTGAGGGGCACAGCGCTGCGGTGCCCGCGGCAAGGAGCCTCGTTGATTGTAGGGTCGGGTCACGCGGGGTCGCCACGCGCTGGGCTCGCGGCCCGGCAGGGGAGGGGCGAGAGCCGCCGGGCAGGCGGACGCCCGGCGGACGCCAGCGGACGCCGCCGCCGCTCGGAGGCAACGCCTTGTAATAATAAAGAAACAACACAGCAACTCTGCCAGCGGGGGAAAAAAAGTGAACGAAAAGACGACATGCGGTGAGCTGGGAATGCGAGGGGAGGAGCGTGTAGGCGCTGCGGCGCAGGGGGTGAGTTCATGCGAGTGTGCGGGCTACCCCGCCGCCGCCTAGCCATGCAACCCGCCCAGCCCAAAGGCAGCACGTTGCCCCTCATGCTGCTCGGGCTTCTGCGACGCCGTGGCATGCACTTTGGCGCCCTCATATTGTTTGCAAAAGTATTCCCGAAGATACTCCCCGTGCTCCGGCGTCGGTAGTGACGCGGAGTATCGCCGCAAAAAGGATCCGGCGGAAGACCACGGCACTGTCTCTCCGGTTCGGACGGCCGCCCCACATGTACGGCCTGCGCTACGTTATTTGTGACCCCCCCCCCCCCCGGGTGCACTCCGGGCTCACACCGTGCGAGGTCTGCGTGGGGCCGCGGCAGAGTCCCGGACGGCGGACGCGGTGGCCGCAGGGGCCGTGGGCGATCCCCAGAGCCGGCTGCCACCGCCAAAGCCCCGCCCCCTGCCAGGGCCCTGGCAGGGCACGGCCTGGGCTTGGCAGACCGACAGTCGGCCCCGGCCGGAGGGCACCGCACCCACAGACCGACCTAACCTCACTTTTCTACTTTTCAATTTCCCGGACACTGCGGCGAGGTGGTGCTGCCGCTGCCGGGCCCGTCATCCCGGCGCGAGCGTACCGTGGGCGTCCGTCTGTCCCACATGACCGGCAGCTGCGCCGCTCGCTGCCCGCCCTTGTGCCCGCCCCCTTGCCTTGCGATCTCCCGCAGCAGGAGGAGGGATTCCGAACGCTTGTAATCTGAGAGTCCCAGATCGCAAAGGGGAAATTGTGGCCGTGCCAACGCGCGTGTCATTTTGTGAGCAGCCCACGAATGGCCCTACGCTCAGTACACTACGGAAAGTTCGCGTGCAGTCTCTGCGAATAAGTTTTCAAATTTTGAATAAGTGCCCAGGCCAAGAGACCCTCTGGTCCGCAGCGCTTCGCTTCCAGCTCTGAACACTGTTTTCTCCAGGGCTGGAGGATGGTATGGAGGCATCGGATGGTGTCTGTGAAGAAGCCGCGGCGCGCGGAGCCACGAGCGAGGTCGTGTGTTGGGCACGCTCCGGGCCGGAGGCGGCGCGGGCGGAGGGTCCGCCGGAGGCTGGAGAGAGAGAGAGAGAGAGAGAGAGAGAGAGAGGGGGGGGGATGGGGGGCTTCCGGAGCTGACCCCTGGATGCCCCCCTCCCCTGCCCCCGCTGCGGTGCCCAGCCGTAGTCACGTGGGCTCCCCTCACTATTGTTCCCCGGCGGGCGCGCGGCGGCGCTGCTGTTGCAGCACACGTAGCAGAAGAGCCCGGCCCCAACGGCAGCAGCACATCAGTTAAAAATTAATTAGGATGCGAACGACAGAAGCACGAAAAGAAAGAGGAAGGAAAAGAAATAAAATAATCCAAAGGGCCGCGATGGACTGGGCCGGGCCTCGCCGGGCCATCATGGCGCCGCAGAATTGGAAGTCACGACGACCTGCCGGTCGGTGGGGCGGGGCCTGCGGGGCCTGCGGGGCCTGCGGGGCCAGCGGGGCCAGCGGGGCCAGCGGGACTGGCGGGAGCCCTCCCGAAGCAGTGGCCCTCGCGGCGCGGTCGCCGTGTCGATGATGAGAAATTTACGTTCCAAACGAACCCAGCTGGGATAAATTCCGGTACTAACCTTGAGGACCGAGGGAAATTTTTTGTCATGTTTCACCTAACGCCGAAACTACAGTCACTACAGAAACTACTGTATTCTAAACGTTGTCCAGCACTGCAAGCTGAGTCCTATAGCAGGGAGCAAACGTTTTCTGCAACCCATTTCAGTAATTTGACGGTACCGTCGGCAGGGCACGTACCTATATGTGGGACGTCACACACGTGGGGCACAATCTGTTCTTTATTAGCGGGGAGGTCACTGCATGGATTCCCTCTCTTCCACGCATACCAGATAATACCGTACTCGCTCCTCTCTTGCATCTCCTTTCTTCTCTCTCCCTCTGCCCTTCTAGATGCTATGCGGGGAATAAGAGAGAGAGAGAAAGAGCGATAAAAGAGGAGTTTTAGTTCCCCCCTTGCTGCTGCCTTTGCCCTGATCGCCCGGAGCATAATTACTGAGAGACGACGATCATCGACGTTTGATCCGTCGAGCGTGGCGGGGCGTGGCGGGGCGTGGCCGGGGGCACGGCGAGGTCGGAGGTGGTGCTCAACTGCAGAGCACTGCCAGTGCAGTACTTACTCCATCAGATATCCCACGGCAACGACTTCTCATACCTGGAAGAGAGACAAAAATGTTGCGATTAGAAACAAGAAACATTAGGCCAGCGCTGCATGGGGGCGTGCGGCTACCGCGGCTCCGCTGGGCCCCGCTGGCCCCGCTGCTGCTGGCGGTCGGCCTGCCGGGGGCTCTCTGGCAACGCCATAAGGAATAAATATAAATTTCTGGCGCGAGATGCTTATTGCAGCAGCGGGAATGCCTCAATTACGCCTGTAATGGGCGCGCTGCGCCACTTTATCGGGGGACTCTATCGAAGAAACAGGTCAGCAGGAAACGGGTTTCCACGGGCGGCAGATTTTTCCGGGCGAAAAATGGACGAGGGCAAGGGTCAGCCGCAGTGTATCGTAGCTCGTAGGAGGGGGAGGTGGTTCCTGATTAGATTCCTGATCCCCGGTCATCCTCGTCCGCCCTGTTGAGGTCCAGTCTCGATGCTGGGCGCCAAGACCAAACAAAACTGTCAACCCCGGAGCAAAAAACCATCCGAATTCGAAAACGGTCAGTGCACTTGCATTGTGTGGACACGAGAGTGAGAGAACAAAAGGTACAGAGAGAGAGAGAGAGAGAGAGAGAGACAGACAGAGAGACAGAGACAGAGGAAGGGAGGCCCAGTGCGAGGGGCAGAGAGGGCGCGATGACAACGCACTTGCTGTCGTTACAGGTGCAAGCGGGGTCGACGTAAAAAAAAGGAAAACGGGAGCATTTTCGTCGGGCGGGGCAAAGAGGAGGAGGAAGGAAAGGGCGCGGGCTGCGGCGGGCGGCTCGCCGTTGTGGAGCAGATGCGGCTCTTTTTCTCTGAACCGCTTGCAATAAGTGCGGCTGCGGCTGTCGTCGCTCATCGCGTCCTTTCGGGAGGGCAGTTTTCGGCCGGCGGAGACCTGAAGGCGGGGCAAATTCCCGGGATGCTGAGGCCCACGCCGCCCGCCGCCCGCTCGCGTTCCTGCAAGGAATGCCGATGCGATCTGTTTTGTTCTTCTGTCGCAGCCCGAGGACCTTGCGCCGGGCAAAGGGTCATCTGCGCCGGTAAGATGGACCCGCCCGGGTGTTTGCAATATCTGGAAATAGTGCTGCGCTACAAGTATATGTCACACGCTCACTGTAGGAGGATAGTCCGAAACATCCTCGGTCCTGAGCGTCCAGACTTGTATCGTTTTAACTTTCATTTACTCCACAAGACACTTATTATCTCAGTGTATAACTCGAACACTCAGGGGGAAGGCTAAAACTTAGTCATGCTTATTCAACTGTAGGTGCCGAAAAGCAAGCACTGTGCTGAGATTATGTTACAGAATTCGGAAGGCAAAGCTAAGAGGTGACGAAGGGTAGTCGAAATAACGCGATCGTGTTGCGCACAGGGACTCAAGGCTGTTAAATTTGGTGCGTGCGAATAACGACTTCGACGTGACAATGCAGACTGTGTACTGTACTGCTTCGGAAAGACTGGACGTCGATTCTGGTCAGGAAATCCTGCAAGTGTGTTGGCTCCGAGCACGAAAAAATATGCGTTTCAAGAATCGTGCCGCGCCGGTGCTCGGCTGCAATGCAACAGGGCCGTCGCCGCCGCGGGCTGCGGTCGGGCTGCGGCTGCTGCTGCCGCTCCCTTCCCTTGTCCTGTCCAGTTCGCGACCTGGAACCTGTCAGACGGCCACCAAAAAACTGTCCCAGTCCTCCATCTCCGGGGCCTGGGGGCCTTTGGGCGCACCAGGGCCGGGCGGGGCGCTGCACCGCATACCGAGGCACGACACGGCCGGCCCCGCAGGACCCGCAGGACCCGCAGGACCCGCAGGACCCGCAGGACCCGCAGGACCCGCAGGACCCGCAGGACCACGACGTGGACGGGGCAGAACCACGCAGCTTTGTGCGAATCGGCACCGCATCTACGCAGCGGAGGGGCTATTTATCAAGAGGCACTTATATCAGTTGACACGTGTATCTAAGAAGCAAACGAAGTTTGTTTTTTTTTTTGTTCTCCCCTGCAGCGGAGGGGAGTCACGATCCTTTCCCTGCCTACGCAAGGCTACTACTAGTGCGCGGTTGTTTCCGCGGGCCGAATTTGTCGGCCGGTGGTTGTGGAAACGAGTCCGATTCCTTCCGAAAAGGGCCGGAGCCCCGACGTGAACAAGGGTTTTCTATCGTGGCCTTGTAGGGGGACGTTGATGAGGCCTCTGATTTAATGAGACGATGAGATCGACGACCTGTTCTCTCGACGACCCGGCGGCCGGTCCTGCCGGCCGCTCCGCCGCTGCTGGCGCCACCGCCTCCCGTGCTACGCGTCCTTAAATTACTCGCCCGATAAAAAGCTACAATATTGCGCGCCTCGCAGCTTCGCATACCGCGCCGGACGACGACGCCGCGCCGCGTCCTCGGAGCCTTACCGCACGCCGGCCACACTAATTACATCCACTATGTATGAAAAATCAAAATGTATGCGCGGCCGCGGCCGCGCTGCCCTCAATAAACTCCGTCGAGGATCTCCTCGCACATGCCTCCGCCACTCCCCTTCCCCAACCCCCGCCACCTTTACCACCATCACCACGCGTAAACGTATTCCTCTTTGTTCGTATCGAACCTTTCACGGGTTCAATATGAACGGTTCTGTCTAAAATTCAACAACGAGATTTTCGATGCAGTGTACTGGAAAAATCGTAAATGATGGCCGAGGAAAGCGGTTCAGGTTACTCCTGGCATTCACGTATGATGGTTCTTTTCACAGTGTGTTTCTAGCTGGTCCGCGTGTGCCAGTCGCCGCCTATGGGACGGGGCCCCGGCTGCAGAGGGTGGCCCCCACGGCCCCGCGCCGGTGCCCGCCCGTGTGGGGCACGGGGGCCTCATTATCCGGTAGCTCATCGAAATTCAGAGAGACTCTACAAGGAGGAAGCGGCGGCGGCGGCTGCGGCGGCGAGCTGTGCTGCCTATAGTCGAATTAATACGGCGGCGCGTATCTCGTTACCGCGCTATCTCCATCGCGATAGCGGCCGCGGTAATGAAGAGTTTGCGCCGCCGCTGATCATCGCGCCGTCGTCCGGCCGCGCTAATTTCCACGTCAACGCTCGCAAAGTGCGCCTCCTAATCCTCTTCGCCGTGCGGATAGTGCACGTGGCGACGCACCGCCGCGGCAGGCCGGTGGCGGTGGGAAAGCTGCACTGTCACAAATTCTCTTGGAAAATTCCAACAAAATGATGAAAACTTGCAGCACGAAATTTTTGTTATTTTCCAACAAAATTTTGAAAAACTTACAAAACAGATATTCTAATAATAATTTGTTGAAAAATGCCGAAAATACTTCAGTCCTGAAAAAACACTAGGAAACTTTGCATCACAAACTGCTTGGAAATTTCAATCAAATTCTTTCCAGTGTACGGAGCCGCGATGAAGCGGCCGGCCAGCGGATGAGTCCTGTCTGCGTTCGAGCCAGGTCGGAAAGTGTATCTTTCATCTCTGTCATTCCGTGGCGACAACGAAAGAACAGCATTTATACGTATTCGGGTGCGGATGGGTGTCCGATTCCCGACCGTTTCTCGACCCGGGAAAGTCACACATCTACGCGGTCGTTTGAAACTATGGAACTGAAAGAGAGTCACAAAAACGCCGTCCGAAATTGGCCGACGAGGCGCTCCGCTCGGTGAGAGCCTGTTTTGAGAAGTCGTTGTCGTTATTTTGCAGGTTTGACAACTGAGTTAGTGCCAGCTCGGTTTCCATCTGATTGAAAAAAAAATTGGGGTCACAATGACCTGTTCTGATAGTAAACATGCAAAACATTATACGCCACGATGAGTACACTACAGTCTTCCTGCACTCCCATCAGGAAACGCGATGTGACCCGACCCCACTTCCGCGCGTGATTCAAGTCTTAATCCCGCAGTCCATGTCTTATCGCCAGAGAAATCTGGCGCTGACCTTCCAGCACCGCCTGCCTGTCTCCCCCGCACCACCGTCACCGCCCCATTTAACACTTTTCTGCGGAGCATTGCGAGACGACCAACGTGACGATATGCCGGCCGCTCCGGGTGATAACGCCTCTTTAAAGCGAGCGGTGCGGGGCGAGAGATGCGCTGGGAGCCGCGGCACATGACTTTTTCGCCACTAATAGATACTCTGGGTTTAATAAGCATAATGAGGGTGAGTATCACGTAAAGACGAGCGCGCCTCGGCGGCGGCCGGCCCCCTGCGCGCTGCCCCGCGCTGCCCTGCGCTGCCCCGCCCTGTACCTCGCCGCGCCCCCCTCGGACCCTCTCCTCGCTTCCTCCGCCCTAGACGTGATTTCTGACCGGAGATCTCATTTGATGTCTGTGTTACGGCGCGGTACACCGTGCCATTAGTTGTGCACTGTTGGCTTGCAAAATATTTCGAGCGGTGCAGCAGCGCAGAGTGAGAGATGAGGTTATGGCAGCCGGCACCGCCGCCGCCGCCCCGCTACAGGACTCTGCCGGAGTGCTTTGCGACGGTCGACAAGGAATCAAGGATAAGCAAATTAGGTCTGCAAAAGTCGGGAGGCGGTCGGACACGGCCCTTGGCGTGTTCTATCTGATAACCGGCAGTAACAGCAGAACGCATGTGAAGAGCTGCAGTAAGAGCAGACATTGTAACGATACGCTGTCTCGGAATATTCGTCCTCTTGCCGAACTTTGCGAGCGGCGGCGATGCCCGCCTGTAGCGCCTGCGAACGCCAGGGTAGTCCAGCCCGCACGACACGCACGCGTGCTCGTAGACAGAGTCGCCTGCCCACCAGGAACCTGCCGCCGCAGACACTTTTAAAGACCGTAATGCAACAGCACAATCTCATCGTGCTCCGCCAAAACCGGCATTAATCCCAAAACGAAAATTATAAATCATATATCCTCCCGTTTTGAGAGAAAATGACCTCGCGGTGGCCGATCACCCTTCACTTGTCCCATCGGAACCCTTCCTGCTCGCCACATAATTATTTTTATGGGGCAATAAATTAGGGCGCTCTTCATTGATAAAGTGGGGCATAATGCGCCTTTTCATTTTTATTGGCACATTCCGGCAGAGTGCTGAGGCTCCGTGGCGGCGGCCGGCGGCCCGCTGCTGTGGTGGCCGCTGCCGGAAAAATGAGAAATTGCACATAATTGAGATTTACGGTGCGGGATGTTTGGCAGGGCGGCGGGCGGCGGGCGGCGGTGGCGTGCAGAGGCCGGCCGCGTGTTCGAAAATATAACGATACGCGCCTCCCTCCCCTCTCACCGTATCAGCGCTCCGACGCGGCGGCGCCGTGCGAGAGTTTTTAGCAAACCGTGACGATGAGCGATCGAGCGTTCTCTCGCCCTCGTCCCGTGCAGCAGCAGCAGCAGCAGCAGCAGCAGCAGCAGCAGCAGCGGCGGTGGCGGCCGCGCAGGAGCGATGCAGGCGATGCCTTTTCGGCGGGGCCCTGCTGCACGTACCGGGTCATCATGGCGCGGCGGCCCGTAACGCATTAGCAGCCTGCGCGGGCCGCGGGTAAAACCTCAACGCACGATAAGGATAAGCTCGTGGCCATGCCCCGGTCAGGTCCCGAAGGAGGTGGGGGGGCTTTCGGAGAGCAGACCGGGCCGTCATCCACTGCTTACGGACTCCTTCTGGGTGCCTCTGACGCTCCCCTGGAACACCTATTGGGACTCCTTCTGGGACATATGACTCCTTCTGCACTCCTTTTCTGGACGTCTTCTGGACTCTGGACAAGATTTGGACTTGCCCCAGACTCCTGACCAACTCCAACTAGACTGCTTTTGCACTCCTTGGACACCATGTGGGCTTGTCCTGGATTCCTTCCTGAACTCTGGGACTCCTCTGGGACTCCTTTCGGACTCCTTTAGGACTCCTTTAGGACTCCTTTAGGACTCCTCACGGACTGCCCTGCTGCTCACGCGTCTAAGCCGCCCTGCGGCTTGGGGCGCTCGGGGACCGTCAAACGAACGGCGGCGCGGCGAGTGAGCCGTGAAGATAGCGCGTCGCGATTCCCTCAGCCTCGCGAATCCGCCGCCGAGGCCCTGCCACATGACTCTGGCTGCGTAAGTGTGTGTGTGTGTGTGTGTGTGTGTGTGTGTGTTTTGGGGCCCGCATGCCGTGTGTGTCGGCGCCGCGTGCAGCGGCCTGACAGTAAAATATATGTCTTCATATGCGCCTCGCGTATCCACACGGCACTACTACCACTTCTTGCGCGGGGGGTGCGGCAGCGCGGAGCTGCGGCAGCGGCGCGGCGACGCACGGCGAGCGCGTCGTCCGTCCCGCCCAGAGCGGCGGCGGCGGCGGCAGCCCGCCGATCAGATCTGAATTACACGGTGTGGATTGCCGGGCAGCGGTGTGCGCCAATGCATGTAGCGGGGAAGCGCCGCCGCCGCGGCGTGTCAGGTCGGGGGAACGCCGCCGCCGCTGCCGTCGCTGCCGCCGCTGCCGTCGCTGCCGTCGCTGCCGCCTCTGCCGTCGCTGCCGCCGCTCCTGCCGCGTGCTCTACCGCGCCGACGCGCCGTGGCCGCGCGGGGAGCCTCAAATCCACGCAATTACAGCGGCATTTGCATAGCGGCTGCGTCCGGCTGGATGCGTCAGCGCCAACACGACACAATGCAAGGCTGCCTGCCGAGAGCGCGCGCGGCATTGCATAAGGACGACCCTGTGTGTGTGTGTGTGTGTGTGTAATTGTAGGCATATTCTGCAAAACTTGCGCATAGAGCGATTAGCGTACGGGGTCGCGTTTTGAAAACAACATTTTGATAATAGTTTTGTGACTACTTTCGGAAAGTGTATACACACTGAGGAGATAGCGGCGGCGGCGGCCGAGTGGAATGTGTACAGCAGAGGCGGCCGGTCTCCATAAGAAATTAGGCACAAAAACACACACATCTGCTGTCGGGCGGTGTCCGGAACGGGTCAGGGCCGTAGGCGCCACGACACACACACACACACACACGCGCGCGCTTTTACACTATACTCGCATTCTACACACTGTCTTCTGGTATGCAAAGAAGGAGGAGGAGGAAGAGAGGAGCGGTGAAGGGGGCGGAGGTGAGGGAGGAGGAGGAGGAGGAGGAGGAGGAGGAGGAGGAGGAGGAGGAGGAGGAGGAGGAGGGGGAGGGGGAGGAGCGATTATTAGCATACATCTACACCGGTAGCGGTTTCCTTCGCGGCAAACGTGACCCGGCGCTGAGTATTTTACCCCGCGGCCCAACAGCGACGGACACGTCCGGGGCGGACGACCGGAGGGGCTAGAGAGAGATAGAGATAGAGATACAGAGAGAGAGAGAGCAGGCGGCACGAAAATGTGCGACAGAGAGCAACACACACACACAGTAGGGCAGCGGGCGGGAGGAGGAAGGGAAATGGGATGCACAGGGCAGGGACGGACGAGAAGGCGTCTTCGCGGTTTCCGCGACAGCCACCGCAGTCCTTACACACACACACACACACACACACACACACACACACACACACACACATGTCAGTCACCTGCTCTGAATTAGTTTAAGACAGCACAGCTTGACGTCATGGCTCGGCGAAGTAAAGTACACGAGAGTGGCAGCACCGACCATACGTAGTTCACTCACTCGAATCGGCACGTGCAACTGTGTGTGTAGGTGTGCGTGTGCGTGTGTGTTGGAGAGCAGTCAACCGTGTTCGCTTATCGTAATTGCATTTACATTTCCACGTGATGAAAAAAAAAAAAGGTTCGCGATGGAAAGCGTCGGGCGGCGGTCTGCCGAAGCCGCACAGCAGTTCCGTTGGCACGGCGCCGCCCCGCCGCCCCGCCGCCGTGGGCCCGCGGGTGCCGGTGAGCTGGCGCGCCTGTGCCTGGTCATGCAGTGCCTCTGGCGGCGCGTGGCGGCGCGTGGCAGCGCGTGGCGGCGCGTGGCGGCGCGTGGCGGCGCGTGGCGGCGCGTGGCGGCCCCTGGCCAGGGCTTTGGCCGCGCCGCCCCGCGCGTCGGAGCGGGTAGCCGCCCGGCTTTAGTCCACGAGCCACGCCTCGGGTCCGCAGGCCGGCCAGCTCCGGCATAATAAATAAAACATTCTGGGCACCGCGACCCGGCCGAATTTCTGCCAAGAGCATGCTGCAGCGGCGGCAGCAGCAGCAGCAGCAGCAGCAGCAGCAGGCAGACTTTGGGGCTGCGGGGCTCCGAGCTGCTTTACGGCTGCCCCGTGCAGAGCAGAGCGCGGCGGTCTGCAGCTGCCGGACGTCAGTCTGTCCGTCATGGAGCGCGCCGCGAGTGCACACGGCGGTCCTCGCAAGGCCCTGGAGAGCCACGTAAAGGAGACAGAAACTCATGTAGGAAGCTACGACAAACACATGATGAAATATTCCACAAAACTTGTGAATCAAAATTATTGGCACGATCTAAATTGATTAGGATATGACTGCATGTGTTTCTTTGCTCTTCGCACTTGGATTCCATGTCTTTCCTCGCTCCTTGTCGCGAGCCCGAGGCGTAGAGTGGCACGGCATCGCGGACTCTGCCGCCATCGTCCCCCTTCCCCGCTGCCGCCCTCGATGACTTCCGCCCCGACGGAACACATTTTTCTTTAATTCCTCTGCTGCTGCGGCCGCCCGCTGCCCGGCGCGTGGCAGAATGTGGCACGCGCGCGCGGCTCGGCCGGCCGGCTCGGCCACCGGAGCCGCGGCTTGAGCAGCAGCCAGCGGGGCCCCGCGGTGACTGGCGTGCCGGTTATTAGCGTCGGCATGAGGGGGGGGGGGGGGCAGGCAAAACTATCGTACCCGAAATACCCGACCCACCCAACGGATGATGCACGACTGGGCCTGAAAGGAGAGATTTACGTTTCACAGAGCGCGAAGGTCCCCGCAGCAGTAAGGAGGTGTCTTTCGGGCACGCTCTTAAAACGAACAAGTCTCCGCGGTCAGGGTTCAATCAACGCCCTACTTCACGCCGGTATGTGCGGAGACCTTTCGAACCCCTTTCAGGACGGAGGGGCGCCGAATGCGGTGCGGGGGTGGGCGGGGCGCACCTCCGGATGGAAGCCGGCCGCCAACCGCTGCGTGCACTCTGATGGCAAATCAAGCAAGATGTTACAGCTGCGGCACGACCCGCGGGGCGCGCGCTCCCAACGCGAGTAGCGGGCATGACATGATGAGCCACGCCCCACCACGCCCCGCCACGCCCCACCAGGATTTACAAACAGGCCCGTTGTCAGTCATCCATGACTCGGTGTGACGGGAGCGAAATAATGTGGAGAGATCCCTTTCACTTCTCTATATTCACATGGCACCGAGCCACACATACGAGCGCACACACACACAGGGCATGGGCCCCTCCACCTGCTTTGCTGCCCCCCCCCCCCCCATCTCTCTCTGTGTCTCTCTTTCTGTCTCTCATACACACGCGCTCTTAATTCTCTCTCCCTTTCCGTCTGTCTCCTTCCCTATCTATCTTTGCTGTCTCTCTCCCCCACACAAACACACACCCTCCCACACGCGATTCCGTGCCGTATATCGAGTGGCGCGGGCGCGACGTTATTCTCGAGTATTTTCACATGTCCAGGTCGAAATCGAGAGCGTGCGTGCGTGCGCACACGGTGCGTCTGCAGTGAGTCGAGCCCTCCGCGGCGGCGGGCGCACTGCACCGCACGGCGCATGCTGCACGCACCCCGCGGACGCCCCGCCGCTGCGCCTCCACGCAGTGAACCCGCGCGCCGTGCTGAATCTGGCCGCTTTCTGGCCGCTTTCTGGCCGCTTCTGCGCGCCGCGCACTCACGACACATTACGGGCGCGGCGGCGGCTCCCGCGAATTAACGGACGCGTTAACGCCTCCATTAAATAAGATAAGCGGCGGCGCTTTCCGCGGACCGCAGCGCGGCGCAGCGCGGCCCGATTGTTCACACCTCCATGCTTAGCTGCGTGCGCACTATGTGCACGTGCTGTGTGCGCGCCGCACCAGCACCAGAGCGCGCACGTACTCCTGGGGTGAGGTGGACACACTGCACAGACTAAAGGCGCCGGCCAGAGCCGACTCCCCCCACGGCGACACGGGGGGTGGCGTGTGTAGAGAACGAAAGTGCCCCGTGGCCGCCGTGCCGTGGTCCGCCGCCGAGGTCCGCCGCGAGCCGCCCGCCCACCCGAGCACCGAACCCGGGCAGCGGAGCAGGCCTCGGTGCATTCGTGTGACCGCGTGACCACACACGGCCGAGGCCGCGCGGGGCCGCGGGGCCTGCGCTGCGAGCGGCGAACGCTGCTTCCAATTCGGTAATCAAATCGTCGTCCTCCAAAACGCGATCGCGCGCGCGCGCGCGCGTGGGGCAATCGGAATGGAAACCACGGCGGCGGGAGCTGCGTGGGTGCGCGGCTATCACGTTCCGGGCGACGGGGAACCGATTCCGAGCGCCATGCGATGTCAAATCGAGCTGGGCGGCGTTCAGAGGCAGTATAGGAGGCTGCCTTAGCCAGGGGCAGCCAAGGGGCAGACAAGGGGCCACAGCGCCGCGCACGCCAGCCGGCGCACAGCGCGCGGCCCCCGCGGCTGGTCTCGCCTGTGCGGCTCTCACGTGGCGTGGGCGGAGGTCGGTCTTCGGTAAGCGTGGACAAGGTAAAGCGGGGTCGATTCGACATGCACACCGCGTTCAACTGCAGGTTAGCGAGAGGGGCCGTCCACAAATGTGACGGTTGTGTTACGTCATTTATGAACGACGCAGAAACTGATGGTATTGTGAGGGGCGACGAGGCAATCAAGAGCAAGAACAAGAAACTTGAAAAATGTACTCAGGCTACTTGACACGTTAGCTTCGTGCTGCGAACAACGTTTAGCAAGGGCTTTGAGCAATCCCAGATGAGCATGAGCAAGATACAATTTTTGTAGGGAGCTTGCTGAATCTTTATGAACATCACAAACGTTTCCCTCTCCTTAGACTCCACGGAGTAAGAGCCGCGAGGAAGTCTACCTGTGGGAGGCGGGCGTGGGTGGCTCAGCGAGAGGCGCCACACAACAGCGGCCCATGCAGATCAGCCGCCCGTCCCTTCCAATCTCCCGCCCGCGTACAGTACGCGTTCCCGCGCGGTGTAGCCTATCGTAATTCAAATCAGGACGTATAAAAGACGTTCAATCTAATTTGACCACCGGCAGCAGCGGCGGCAGCAGGCCGGGCCCGAGATTGACCCATGCATGCTCTGCGGCCGGCGAGCGGCGGCGCGGGGATCTCATGCGGTCAGGGCGAAGCGGCGGCGGCGGCCCCACCCGGCCGCGCACCTAAACGGCGCCGTAATGCGAGCGGCAGGGAGAGAAACTAAATTCGGTATTAACTCGAGCCAACAGAAATGGGTTAACGAGGAGAGGCGTTTACAGCGTCGCGCTGCTTAAAGCAGCCGCCGCTTAAATAGTGCAGAAAGGCAAAGCAGCGGGCGCATTCCAGAGACGGCCGGCCGGGCGGCGGCCGCGGCGGGAGGCTTGTTGTAATGACATGCAATCCGTTCCGGCCGCGACGACGCGGAGAGAGGCGAGAGAAGAAGTGCGGCGGGCGGGCGAGAGGCCGGGCAGGGCCTCAAGGATGCCCCGCAGGACCTGCAGGACCCGTAGGACCCGCAGGACCCGCAGGGACAGTTCAGCAGACAACTCGCCACCTCGCCCAGACTGTTTTGCGCGCGGCCCGCGCCGGCGTTCCTGTTGCCTTCGCGTCCGCATGATTGGCTGTCATTCCGTTCCGCGGGCAGAGACAGGGCGGCACGGCGCCCGCTGCAGCGCCCTGTGCGGAGGCCGGCCGGGCAGTGCCGGCCAAAGGGACTCATCAGCACAGCATTTAAAGTGCCCTCCCCCTTCTCCTCTCTCACGATGAAAAAGAAAAGGGAGAGAAACTCGCAAAACATTAGGCAAACAAAAGCGGTATATTGTATTTTCTAGTCAACGACAAACGTGATCGCACATCTTAATTCAAGTTCTGTCATCAAACAAAAGCAGGCTATACAACAAACGTTCGTTTTATTATGATCACACACGGCTGATACTGTTTCCGAGTATTTTTTTTATGTTTTGAAAACTATAAATTTTTTGGCACGATCTAGGATGTATCACGGAACGCTGGCTGACGGGCGGACCACGTCACTAACGCCCTCGTGAGCTTGTCGTCGTCCGTGGCCAGACCGCTTGCCGCTGCTGCTGCTGCTGCTGCCGCTGCTGCAGCTCACATGCCACTTCTGCGGACGGGCCCCAACACCCGCACGATCGGGTACCGCCCCATCACTCGCCAATCTCCACCCACTCGTACGCCCCCCCCCCCTCCCCATCGCTCCTCTTATTCCTCAAGCCCCACCGATCCTGTTTCCTTTCCCTCCAACATTCTCCTGCACGACACGCAGATAATACCAACACCGTATTTTAATCGGCAAGGTTCCACGCCAGAACCTAATCGTCACATAGAAATTTTTCCATTGATCAGAGCTGTTTGGCGTGTCGGCCACTGCGAAAGTAAGTACGCGGCTTCGTGCCGCACACGGCGCAGCGCAGTTCCTCCGCGGGGTCACGGGGTCACGGGGTCACGGGCCGCACGGCTCGCGCTGCCGCGCCGCTCTCGGGTTTCCGGGCGGGCGCTGCGCCCCCTGGCCGGGTCCCTACGGGGCCCTCCGCCTCCTCCGCCCTGCGCACCTCAACAAGTGCCGCACACGGTACGTCGCGCGCGGCGCGGGCCGAGTTCACGACCGCCGCGCCACCGCGTCCTTAATGGAATAGAGCGCGCGCGGCGCAGAGAGCGCGATTCTTATCATGCGGTGCGATTTACTCGCGCGGCGGCGGAGGCGGGAGGGGAGCGGGAGGGGGGAGGAGAGCGGGAGGGGAGCAGGAGGGGAGCGGGAGGGGAGGAGGAGAGCGGGAGGGGAGCAGGAGGGGAGCGGGAGGGGACGGACGGAGCCCGCCGTGCGCTGGAATCCGCATGGAGTCGGTGCGGCGGCGCAGAGCGCAGTGCTCCACAGCCGATGGCCGCCGCCGCGCCGCTGACCTCCGGGCACCTCCGGGCACCTCCGGGGTGTCGGCTAATCTGTTATTGCGGCTACCGGCCGCGCTGCTCGGTCGTCCCGCCGCCGCAGCCCGACCGCGGCCCCGCGGCAGGCGAGGAAGGATGTGCGGGATGCGAGAGGGAACAAGGAACAGGTTGAGAGCGGGCGGGGCGAGCAGAGAGCAGGCGGAGTGGGCGTGCGCGGCGGCCCGATTGGCCAAGGAGGCATGAAAACCGCACACGCTCTCGACTTCGCGCCGTTTAAACCCCGGGTTACTTCTTCTTGAAACGCGGCTGAGCTCGACTAATAAGGTCCCGTTTCCATCGCGACTTTTCCTTCGCGCACTTCACGCGGCACGCGTATGGAACTACGCAAAAAAATTCTACTGGTCCGTGCAAAAAATTTTCGAAACGTGTAAAATGAGAAGTGGACTACGCCTGAAATTATCAGACGTGCGAAATAAGCTTTGACATTGGACCTGATATGAGAAAATGCTTGACGCTAAAGAGAGAAAGTAAGAAAGAATGAAAGAGGAGAAGGAATAGGACCTCAAGTCGCGAAAATTTCCCGATTTTTTTTTTGAAAAATCAATATTACTTCAGAAAATTTTACAATTTTTTTCCCAAAATTTGTTTAAAAATTTCGGAACTCTAGAAACCCTAAGAGGGAGGGAGAAGGATAGAGAGGGGGAGAGAAATGCTAAGGAAGAATAAAGTAAGGTGATTGAGGAGGAGGAGCGGCGCGGAGACGGCGGCAGGCGCCGGGCGGGCCGCCCGCCCGGGAGACGTGCTCGGCGGGACGGTATCCCCCGACTGTAAGGCGCTCCTCGCTGGGCGCGGGCCGCGCCGCGGCAGCGCTGCCGAGGCGGCCGGGCGGCGGTGGAGGAGTGGGGGACTGGCGGGAAGGGAGTGCGGGGGAGAGAGAGGACAGAGAGAGAGAGAGAGAGAGAGAGAGAGAGAGAGAGCGATACCTGCGCGCTCGCGGCCAGACGCGTCTCGTGACTGTCACCAAAGCATGCAGGACGCATGGGTTTTCTCACTTGCTCGCCACATCGCCGATATCGGTTACTCACTCAGGACCGCTTCCCTCACAGTTCGAGTGACGGAAAATGAAAGAGCACCGGAATACACACCTGGAACAGACGGAGAAAAAAACAGAGTTTGTTAAAGACGGCCAACACAAGCGTTCAAATCTCCAGCGTTCTCGAAGACCTGTGGCCCCTTCTCCGAAGCGTGGCGTGGCGGCTGCCCAGGAAGCTCGGCTGCCGCCGCCGGTAATCACCCGCCAGTGACTCGCGACTTTTGGCCCCGCCTCGCCTTTGTGCATCGGGATAGTTTGACCGGTGGCCTCTGATGGCGCGGAGGACGCGGACCTCTCCTGCCGCCACCGCCGCCGCGGCAGCGGAGGCAGTGGTAGCGGCAGCGGCAGTGGCAAGTGTGCACAGCCAGGCTGGGGCCGCGCGCCACGGTGATGTTCGGTATCAATGGCCAGCGCTGCCGCCGCCGCTGCTGCCACCGCCGCTGCTGCCACCGCCGCCGCAGAGGTGACGATGAATGGATTCCCGGTAAGCTTAAAGCCACGGCGTACGCCGGCCGTCCGCCGGCCGTGCGCCGGCCGCTGCCCACGTCACGTCATGGCAGCACGGGATGACAGCGGGAGACGGCGCGCATTCCTCATCCTGGAGAATCACGGCGCGGACGGGGGGGAGAGGAAGGGTACGTTCGAGGAATTACCGTTCGGGGGCATTAAAACATTCAGAACCAGTCAGGGCGGAGCGTGTGTTTTTGGAAGTAAGTAGACAAAAAAGGTTACGAAAGGTGGCGACGAGCGCGCATACGACGAGAGACATCCGGCCGGCACGGCGGGGTTCGCGTCGCAGCGGGTGTCGCAGGCGCTGATGCTGTTCCGCTCGTTATTGATGCGTTTTGGCACGCCTTCAGGCCACGGGTACGGCGGGGGAGGGAGGCATTAGGGGGACCGGGGAGGAGGAGGAGGAGAGAGAGGGGGGGGGGGGAGTCCGGGCGTGACACGGCGCCGCGAGCAGCCCATTCCAGAGGTGTCGGTAGCTTCCATTGTGGCCGTCGGAGCCGCTTCACGAGGAGTGCTTCTCGCCTTCGAACTCGACCTTACGCGCGTGGGCCCCTCGACGCCACCGCCGCCACCGCTGCCGCGTCCGCCGAGCGCAGGGCTGAGCCTCGGCGCGGGGGGCGGCGGGGGGGCGGCGGGGGGCGGCGGGGGGCGGCGGGGGGCGGCGGGGGGCGGCGGGGGCCCCGTGGTGTTCTGTAGCTCTGCGGCGCTGTCCCGCCGTCCGCGCGGTTCTGTCGGGGCCACGACGGCCACGTTCGGCTCCGCGCTGCCCGGCAGGGACTGATCAGAAGACGCGGAGCGCGCGAGGCGAGAAACGTCCATTGTGGCGCACGGCTTGACCGGACTTGACTCCCCCGGCCGGCTTTGTTACCCGGCGGCACACTGCACGGCGCGGCACGGCAGGCCACGGCACGGACACGGCCCGGCTGAGTACAAAAGGTGTTATGGGTCAAACAGTGCCAGCCAGCGCTGCAAGAGAGCGACGGGCCGCGGAAAAGTCTTCTCGCTACCGCGGCCTAAAGTAAGGGGTTTTCGCGATAAAAGACAAAAGAAAAAGAAGGAAAACGCCCTTTTCGAGAGGGACAATACAGCTGAGGGGTGATTCGATGAGTAGTCCGATCGGGTATTACGGG
The DNA here is from genome assembly GCA_026979955.1 of Megalurothrips usitatus. Classification (NCBI taxonomy): domain Eukaryota; kingdom Metazoa; phylum Arthropoda; class Insecta; order Thysanoptera; family Thripidae; genus Megalurothrips; species Megalurothrips usitatus. Next base: position 10,196,980 of record CM049596.1, read on the forward strand.
TAACGTAAAAGTACAGGGATGTTTGAGTAGTGAAAGGGATGAGCAGAATAGATGTGGAAGTTATGGGCACAGTCATATGAGCAACGACATCGGGTTATGTCCATTGCACAACAACGCTCTCTCTCTCTCTCTCTCTCTCTCTCTCTACCTCTCTCACTCTCTCGCACACACCCTGAGGACGCATTGTGCCCTGCTCAGGGACAGCAGCACTGTATCCGGCCGTGGCGAAACTCACACTCCCCGAGCTAGATAGGCTTACTTGGCCAAAAACTCACCATCATCCACAGACAACACGACCACATATTCACTTTGAAATTTCAATTTCCAATAAAGCAATCCATCTCAACATCATTATTATTATTATTACAGTCGGTGTCAGTTATTTTTCTTTCTATCACTGCTGTGTGTGCAATTTCGCGGACGAAGCTCACAGCAGAGCGCGATTGAAAGCAGAATACAACGCCGTGCGCGACAGGCGGGAGAAAGCGTGGCGGTGCGGGAATGGGTGCATATCCTCACAGTGCGCAACTGCACCCCATCGGGTAGGACGGCGGGCAGGGCGCGTGTCGTAGTACGGAGCCGTGCGGGTCCGAGCGGGTCCGAGCGGAGCCGCGACGCGCCGCGAGGCCGTGCCGAACCGCGGGGCCGAGCCGAGCCGAGCCGAGCCGAGCCGAGCCGAGCCGAGCCGAGCCGAGCCGAGCCGAGCCGAACCGAGCGTGCCCAAGGGCCTATCCCCGCGGCGGCGTGGCGCTTGTCGCATGCGAGCACGCCACGCCAAAGTATCCCATTTCGCGTGAGAAAGCCGTTAATCCGATTCGCAACGATCGGACGTTGCGATATCCAGCGCGGAGCGGAGGACGTGACAAAGGGGGGCCGTGCCATAACGCGCCGTGCTATGCATCGGGCGCCTCTCTCACTCACACACACACACACACTCTCGCTCTGTCTGTCTCCCCGCCCCCCCCCCCCCCGCATTCTCCCTCTCTGTCACACACACGCACGCGCGCGGCGTCACGGGCCGCGGCGGTGTCGTGCGGATATCTCTCACGCGCCACAGCAGCAGCAGCGGTTATGCGGCGTCTCTTTTGGGTCAGAAAAGAATGAGCGGCGACGAGACGAGACGACTCGGTGACGCCTCGGCCGGACGCGGGGCCCGAAAGCGTGACGGCGGGGACACGTGGCCCCCGCAGGGGCACGCCGGGGGCACGCCAGGGGCACGCCAGGGCACGCCAGGGGCACGGTAGAGGCACGGTAAGGACACCTTGGACTTACCACCTTGGTCAGTCCGGACTAATTGCGTAAAATATTACACCACACTAAGAATAATAATATATACTAAAAGTCTATGTGACAGCGTGCCTTCAGATTCCCCTGCGCGCTAGCGGCCGGCAACCTCCAACTTCGGTCGAATGTGACATTTTTTTTATCCGCTCATATTATGGTCGTGGGCTTGCAATTACTGAATGACACCGCAGGCGAAGATTTCAGCGACGCCGTTGCGTTCTCCCAGCCGCCGGTTCACGGTGCCGCGACCTCCGCGCCCGTTGCCCGTTCCTATGCCGCCTGTCCGGGCCGCGGCGGCGCACACGGCAGATATTGAGATTTATAGTTGGACGCCGCGAGGCACGCGACTCTTCCGCCACACAAGGCAGCGACTCCTAACTCACGCCCGCGGCGGCCCGGCCTGACGCACAGTGGGCCAGAATCAAAAAAAGGTGGACATAAATCCTAGCTCGAGCACCGTTCGGTCGATTGACGTGAAATTCGGTTTATGGGGGTTTTGAGACATGACGATTTCAATTTTGAAGTCCATTTGGGCCGGTGATTTACAGTTTTGTCAGTAACTAATTAAAATTTTCAAATTTTCTACCGATTTTTTCAAAATTTTGTGTGGAAAGGTTGTTGAGACCCCTGGTTATGATTTCGATGTCAGATTGAACATGTGACGTACCGCCCGGCAGTGACTGAATAAAAATCTACCGCTTTTCACCAAATTTCGTGTGTGGGGGTTTCCTAAACCGCAGATTACGATTTTATGGACCGTTTTCATGAGTCGCATTTGTATGGAAGTAACAGAGTTCAATTTTACCCCTTTTTTCGAATTTTACGAACTTTTGCGTCCAGAATATAAGAATGGTTCACAAAGGAAAATAAAGGGGACAGAGGTGTTGTACAGTAGTCTGACAGTGTTTAATATGTTTCCAGAATAAAACAATGTCAAGGAAAATGTAAACATACATTAATGGAAAGTCAAAGATCAAAGATTGACAACTAAAATATATACTGACATGTTTGCTGATTTTCAGTAGAATAAAAAATAACTGCAGTTCACACAAACTGCATTAGAAAACAACGGACTAGAAATCGAAAATAACGGCCGAGTTGCACGGCTGACTACAGCAAAAATATATAGATATATTTTTTAAATATTTCTTATGCAACTGATGTGACTAGGAAACTAGGAATCACTATCGGTCTCGCTCTCACGAGTTTCACCACCTGCTACTAAAAGTTTTAAAACATTCTCATTGAATGGAATCTTTTTTTTCGCCGGTGGTTTTCTGAAACTTGAAATAAGTGGGTCCGAGGATACCATAAGCCTATGGAACACGTCCGTGTTGGTTGCCAACCTGGAACAAAGCATCGTGCATTAATGAATCACGTTTTGATGCATTAGTTTTTTTTTCGCACTGACTTACCTCGAGCACTTTCTAGCATGCATCTCTCGGAACATCTTGATATCTTTGTTCCTGCTCTCTTGCGGCTCTTCTGACAAGGCTCCGATGGGCAATTTGGACGCCTTAATTATATCTGCTCCATGAATGAATAGTCTATGGACGGCGTGGCATTGGATACCAATGAAAAAGATTGACATACATTTGTGCACATTGAATGCCCGCATTGACATCGATGTGCAAGCCACTGTTTATTGCTGTCAGTGCGGCCATATTTTCTATTAACTGAACAGCATGCGTCAAGCTGAAGTAAGCGAGTGGTTTCTCTGGGATTTTTAAAAAATCTCCGACCAGTGTTGCCGTCATTAGAGGTCCCACTGCCTCTGCTAGGAACATCTATGAGGAGGCCCATTTCGCTCTTGAAGGCTTCCTGAATTTCTAACTTCCTCTGATCACTCAGAGCCTTTTTACTTGGAGTGTCCCGCCTATATGTTTCAAACGGCAAACGATATGCAATATGCAAAAGGCACTCCATGCATCTGCGTTAAAAAAAAACACAGTTCCGAATAAAATGCGAAAATTTATTTTATAGCATATAAAAAGTGTCAAAATACCTTATGTAGGAGTGTAGAGGCGAAAGACCAAATTCAAAAGCACTCGCGTTCGGCACTTTCTTTAGGATAAGCGGCAAATTATTCAGCTCCGACGGGTATGCCCGCAAACTACACAGACATGAAATACCTGCATACAGAAAAAGAGAAACGCAAAAATGTTGTATTATATAAAATCGTATTTTTGCCATAATATAGCGACAAAAATCATTCACCTGTAAGTGCGGCACACTTTCCCGTCTATCGCATGCCAAATCATGGGCACGCCAGTTGGTTTTAAATGCAATATTTCCTCGGGGCACGCAAAACTCGATTTTCAGTGGCCTGGTCTTGACGAGGACGACCTAATGTTGTACCAGGCAATTTTTTCTGTTGAGTTTTCAAGAAGCTGCAGTGGGACCAGGGATGTTATGACGATGGAGCTGTCATCAGCATCAACACCATCAAACTTTTGTTTATAATTGGACTGGCCGGACGCCCCACCTTTAAGGTGAATTTTTTTTCTCCTGAACCAAAAGATTTTATTACGTCCTCTTGGTCAGTCCGGACTAATTGCGTAAAATATTACACCACACTAAGAATAATAATATATACTAAAAGTCTACAGATTGCACGGCCGCGCGAATTTTTGTTGCTCTTGTAGGGCTAGTAAGGACAGCTTCATGCACTAATTTAGCCGCGTCCTCATTCCCCTGTTCCCTTGCATTCATTTCCGTCGCCAGAGCAAGTTCTTCGGTCGAAGCCGATTTCCTTAAACTATTTACTTTTCTTCTTTTTGAACGGTCTGACAGAGAAGAAAATTCTTTGGGGGGAGCTCCCTTGGACCTGGGTGGTGGCGGTGGTGGTGGAGCAGGAGGGGGTGTAGCGGAAAAGGTCAGTAAAACAGAAAGCCACTCATTGTGCAAATTATTAAAATCATGAAAAGTCATGCGGCTTTTCCGCGCACGCCACTTTTCCCTAATTTTGTAGCAGACCTTTGCCACAGCAGCACTGACTTCCTGCCCTTTTTCCACTGTCCACTAAATCGCAAATAAGATCACTCATGAAGGGAATGTACTCAAGGGAAATTTCTGATCCACCTTTTTTTTCAAAAAATCTTTATCCGCTCATATTATGGTCGTGGGCTTGCAATTACTGAATGACACCGCAGTGGTAATGTTGGAAAGCGAGAGGCACGACGACGCTTGTTTACATTTCATAATATAGGGCACACTTACATGAACGCAGAAGGAGATCTTCGAAACTGCGTGCTGATTCTCCCGTGTCGACGAATAAAAAAGCAAACACTTGGGTTCAACGCAGTGTCCGCGACACTCCGCGCCCGCCGCGCCGTTCCTATGACAGGGTCTCACAATTTCGCCTGTCAAAAGACGCGAAACGGCTTGGCGCGCGCGGACAGTCTAAACTACCGCTGGTGCAAACGGCGGAAAGATAGCTCAAATAAAGGAGAATGTTTGCACGATGAAAGGTTATGTTGCCTTGCAGACCTTCCGTATAATCAAGTGGATTCGTTGTGTATTGGTTTTGCGCACAACCTGTGTATTACATCGAATAGAAGACATTTCAGGCTTTTAAACCATGTATAGTGTTCTGTGGTTTTGACCGCAAATCGCGAGTCGCGAGAGATTTCCGAGAGGCGTTTGAACGCCGCACTGCGCGCTCGCCGCGCCATCAGAGCTCTCGCGCGGGGAAGTGCCCCGCCCCGAGGTTCCGCTCGCGTGACACGTGTAGTTTTCTGGACCGTCCTATACATTTTTAGATGCTCTATACATCTGACAACCCAACTATGGCACACAAAACGGCCCGGAACATACTTTAAAAATCGATTTATGTCCACCTTTTTTTGATTCTGGCCCACTGTGTGACGGCTCCGAGGCCTGCCGGCCGCGTCGCCGGGCATCGATCAGAAACTTGTCCGGGGGCCGCCGACGCCACTCGGAGGATTCAGCTGGCGAAACTCGCCCCCCAAAAAATTGGCGCAGAAATTTCTTGTCGGTCTATTCATCGTGTCTTCTCCCGAAAATAAACACGCGTAAACCACGCCGTGGCGATTTATAGCCTATATTGCCCCGATCTAATGGAGATAAGCTTCGAGAGGCTCCCATACATCCAGTGAAAAATACCCGAGACAGGCCGCGCGGCGCGTATAAAAAAGTACTCACCCCGAGCCATCCTCCCGCCGACGGTTTGCCTGCTTTAATTTTATGGGGCAGCGCCGCACCAGCGGTCCAGTTCTGTCCGCAGCCTCAGCTCGGCCTCAGCTCGGCGTCAGCCGGGTCCGAGCCGGCCGTCCGCAGGCAATAAACAAGGGCCGATATTACGGGGTATTGACGCGGGCCGCGGCGTTGGCGTCTCTACCCCGCGTCACGACACACACTCCCAAACTCTCTGATCAATTGATCGTCAGATGTGGTAGTTCTGTAGTCTAGCTGCATATACTTGTCGTGACACACTTCCGTTTTGGGTGCTTCCGAAGCAGCTCCAACCGATTCAGCCCAAATAAATCCGAACAAGTCATGTACCCCGATCATCGGATCTCCCCCTGCACCGGATGGGGTCGCGCCACAGACACATGCGCGCACTTCCATGTGACACACACACACACACACACACACACACTCACGGTTCCCCAGGCATGCATGCATGCATGAGTTCAAACGCGTATCTTATGCGTCGGACGTTTGCATACAACACATATCGGTTATCACGTCGGGGACGTGTGCGTGGCCGCGGCCGGCCGCACGACGCTCCGGCATTCCCATGAGGAAGGAAACTGCGACATGAACTAATATATTATAGACGTGTCCTTCTGGGGCCGCCGGAGTACGTTATCGTTATTGGCAGATCCGCTTCGTTGAGCCGCCTGGGGCCCCGCCACGCCGGCCCTCCGTCAGCCGGCACATAAGCAAGCGTTTTCACCGAGGTAACCCGTCCCTTCATCGCCGTTTCCTGGAGCTGCTGCCGCCGCCGCTGGAGCGACTCCCGCGGCCGCCAAGCCTATGCGGGCGACCCTTTCATACACTTTATCCAGAGCCAGAGAAGGTTTTATCTTTTTAATAAGCGAGCGTTCGCATATATATAAAGCGGTATAACGAAGGAGTGCGGGGAAAGTTGCACTCTATAGACTGCTGCGTGACCAATAGACAAGCACAGAAGGAGGACTCGCGCGTATGCAGACACACACACACACACACACACACACGGGGCATGTGGTACTGTGAGTGTGTGTGTGCCAAGGAAGGGAGAATAGTATTCCCAGATCCAGCAAAAGCCCCCGCATGGCGCCGCCACGCCCCGCCACACACGCTTTACGCGACATTCCAGGGCATTCTCCACGGGGGCCGCCGCCGCGACTCCTATATGCACCACACTGTGCACATTACTTGCGAGTTGCATGTGTGTGTGTGTCAGTGTGTGGATTTCTGTGTGTGTGCGTGTGCTGGAGGATGTGCCGCTGTGGGAAAAGGTCCACCTATGGCGGAGGACAACACTCCGCTTAACGTGAGTATGCGGTCTGCTACCGGCTGATATCAACGAGAGAAAGTGGGTCGCCCGGCGATGACCCCCGCGAACTCCGCCGCTGCCCCGCAGTCGTCAATTTCAATCGATGCGCAGCCACCAGGCCGGCAAGGCGACGGCGGTGAGGGCGGGCGGGTGCGGTGTCGTTTGTGGTGAAGCGCGGCTGCGTCTGCACAGCGCGGGGGTGCAGTGTGCAGTGCAGAGCGCAGTGCCCGTAGAGAGTTTCTATTCCCGAAATATTCGAAAAAAAACAACAACAAGAAACTGTCAACAAAAAAGTCGCAATGTGCGGAAAATTTGTGAAATTTTCTGAAATATCACAGATTTTTCAGGACTGAAACCCTCATTGCCTAGCCACCAGCCACTGCGCTGCGAACCGTACACGGCCAAGAGCGCCGACCCGGCACATCGAAATACAGCAGGAGGTCTACTTTGTGCGGCGATCGCTTCCCGAGGCGGAGTGGGCGCCGCGCCGCCGTGCCGCCGCCGTCCAGAATGCAGATTTTTATTGCCGCCTCGACAGGAAAGATGAGGAGTTCAATTTCGGGCAAATGGGATGAGGAGCCCCCCCGGAGGTCCCGGAGGCCCCCGGAGGCCCCGCCGTGTCGGACCCCCCGCGGACCGGCGCGTGCGGCGGACAGGACGGGCAGGTGTGGTGCAGGTGCGGCAGCTGCGGCAGCTGCACGGGGCCCGCGGCGGCCCGGCCACGCCAGGCGAGGCTGGAGCGAGGCGTGGTGGTGGGGAGCACGGGTCATTCACATACGCTACGTAACGCCCAGCGATGAGTGGAACGCTTGGCACCCGAACAACGCGGCCTACTGACTAAATGAACAATGCAGTGAGAGACCCTGCGCTCGAACGGGGCATCTTACAAAAGTGCTTATTCGCAGTCAAATGTTCCAAACACGTTGTCACGGCCGTGTGGTGCCCTAATGTAAGGCCGTGGGTCAAGTCAAGTCGGCAAAACGCACAATTGAATTCAGTTCCTCATCCTCATCGACACTGCGAAAAGTGAACGAACGAGGCAAACCTTCATAGCGTGACGTTCCGTGGCAACACAGCAGGGTCACCTGATAAGGTACCCTTATATCGTGAGGCCCGGCATGAGACCCCCCCTTTTTCGGCCGTCCGGAAAATGCGGGTGAGCCGGCAACTCACACTCACCTTGAGTGTCGGGGAGAGGGGGTTATAGACCGCAGTTCGGATATGAAAATAACACACCTTCACTTGGCCGGCCGTAAGGCCCACATGGTCCGCCGCCTACCCGCCGCGAACAAAAAGCATATCTGCCAATAAGACAACGACGGTGAGAGGTTAGAGAGAATAACGAGAGCAGCGGAGGTGCCACACCCACCGCTTGATAACCTGCTGACCTGTCTCACGGCGCGCGTCTCCGCCGCTCCCCCCTCCGGCTGCCCCCCCCCCCCCCCTCCCTCCTTCGCCTCCTCGCATCGCAATCACCCGGACGCACGCAATATAATGGGATCGCCTCCTCGCCCTGAGAGGCCCACGGCACGCCACGGACAGCTCGGGGATTGCCTGTGTTTGCTTTTCAAACTCGATACATTCGTGTGTGTGATCGCGCACGTGTGTGTCGTGTGCGAAAAAGTGTATTGCTGATTTCCCCCTCCCCCCTTCCCCCTCCTTCTCATTCGTTCTCTTCCGCGTCACGCTTAGGTTCTTAGAAAATTTCGGGAACTAGAAACCGTAGTCTTATCTCCCTTTACTTTTATTATTTTTCATCTTATTTTTTGGCCCGCGCGCGTGTCTTTCGGTGATACGGCGTGATGATAATGAGTTTTTGGGTAGGAATTTATTGGCGACCTCGGCAACTGTCGGAACGAGATAAAAGGCAAAAAGAAAGCGGCAAATCGGAGCAGAACTCACCAACTGACTAACCTTTCGGGGAGCGTTCAACGGGCGGGCGGCGCCGTGACCTTATCCACGTCCTCCCTACCGACTACAGGCGGCGTTTGGCGGGTCCAGCCCCCCACATATATCTCACCTGAACGAATTCCTTTACGCCGCGCTGACTTCGCACTGACACACGATTGGCCCAATTACGGGACTGTCGCGTAACTTCTACGCTCTGTTTGTGTCACCGTCTCACCTGAAGCCTGTCGTTAATTTTCGTGGCGGCGATCAGAAAACCGAATCCATTTGACTCCGGCACAGCCGGTCTGCCCAAACCCCTCAGCTCCAGGGAGGTGGGTGGGGGGATATTTGGCACGCGCCATACCAAATGAAGCACGTGGGCCGCACCGTAACCGCACAGCCCCGTCCTTGTCGCTCCAGTGGGCGGGGCGGAGAGAGAGACAGAGACATGAGAAGCAGCCCGGCCGCCGGCCGTTATCATTAAAACGGATTGGCAGTAAGGGGCGGCCGCTCACAGCGGTATCTGATGAAAGTTTCGCGCGAGCACTAAGTAGTGCAGCGCAGTGCAGTGGGCCGCCCCGGCTTTTGGCTTGCCCGCCAAGCCGGAGTCAAATTTCAGACGCGATATAAAGCGGCGGTGGCGGCTGCAGCCCCGGCGGCTCCTCCTTTGAAGCGGGAAGTTGTGTAACGAGGAGTATTGACACCGTGCGTCCAAACACAGCGGCTGTGGACCCCCGCGATACCCCGCGCGATCGAGTATTTTATTCCGGGGAGCGCGCCGAGCGCCTGCGAACATCGGGTTAGGCCAGCCCGCGTGACACTCGTGCGTTTACGGGTGGGTGTTGCCTACCTAGCAAAGCGCTATGGCCGCTTAGACTTGTTTGGAATATTATGTGTGTTATCATTCGAATTCAGCATTTTTGCAGGACGCCCTTTAAGGATGATCCCCCCCCCCCCCCCCCCCGGGGGAGGTCAGAAGGGATCAGGCGGCGGGGGACGGGCGCCGCGGGTACAATAGGGGGACGGCGAGGAGCACGCACGCCACACCCAGCGCAGACGACAGGACCGGAGCAGATCCTTATCTGCCAGTACCACCTCCCGGAGGACCTCCAAAGGAATCACACACACACACACACACACACACACTCGCACACACACGCACGCCTACAAGGCGTGCGCCCGATGACGCCCTAACACGCACGCGGACTCGGCAATACTTACGTGCGTCTGACTGCGGCCGCCGCCTCCCTCAGCGAGGCGGGGGCAACACATCCGAGTGACACAGAGAGTGTCCCGGGCGAGCCGAGCGGAGCGGGATGGAGCGCGAGCCGAGCCGGACCACACGCGCGGGCCGGGAGCCGCGGCGCCGAGCCGGGGCGGGCCGGGGACGCACGGGTCACGCGATGCGACACGACGATGCGTCCGCGTTTTAATTGGGAGATAGTGGTGAAAAAAAAAATACGAAATTGTGGTTGCGTGGTGCCATCCGGCGGCGCTGCCTTCCCTGTGGTGCCGCAGACGGCGGCGGAGCCCAGCGGAGCCCAGCGGAGCCGAGCGGTGCGGGTGCACTGGTGGCAGCCCCACCTACACTGCCAACGAACCACTCTCTCGATCATCGCCTGAAGTTTCTGCAGAGACCGAGGCAGCGGCGGCGGGCCTGACAACTCCGAGAGTGCGAGGCCAGGCTACTCAACGCACCGCCACCCGAAAATTGGGCACCGGGGGCCGGAACAGCACCGGCATGCAGAACGTTAGGTGCCCATTTACAAACCACGCCGGAGTTTCAGAAGCCCCGCGGCCGCCGTGAATGAAATGAAGACCAGACGGCGGCGGCGTGGCCGGGCCGGGGGCCGGTCCCGGAATGTGTTGACAAGCTTCCCCGCGGAACACGGACGGCCGCCGTCCTCGCCGTCGTCCCTTCCTTCGCGGCCACGGCTCGGCTCGCACGGTGCTGTCTAGGCGGGTAAGACGGACGGGCCTTTAACCGTGGGAGACTGTTTAGCACTCGAGAGACAAGGGACAATAATTCAGCAGCGGAGCGTCAACACGGCCGCCTGCCGCCGCCGCCGCCGCCGCCGCCGCCGCCGCCGCCGCCGCCGCCGAGTCCACGGCCGTCATCTGCAACAAAGTTCGACCGTCCCGTCCGCTGGAACGTCAAAAGTTCTCACGGGCATTCCGGAATCGCAAAGTCGGCCCGTGGGATTCGCGGCCCGCGCGCCTCATAATCAAAGTATCGCCGCTCTCTTACAGGCGGCGGCGATTGGAAAGCGGACTTAGCTCTGTGAGACTTCCAGACGCACAGTAGGCACGCACGGTACTCGGTGGCAGAAGAAACAGTTGTTCCTCGAGCTGAAAAATTTCATCTCCGTAGCGTTGACGATCCAAACGCTCAAACACGCACCACGATATAAGTTTTCATGTCCGAATTTTCCATTAGTGTAATACAACAACCATCTTGAAATGGGGCCATACTTTTAACTTTTTCTCTACTTTCTTGTCTTTGGTGCTCTTCTCAACTCGCCTCACCACCATCTTAGTAGGGTTTTCAGTCCAAAGAACAATATTTCAGGATATTTCGATTTTTTCAAAGAATTTTTTTTTCATTTTTTTCCCCAAAAAAATTATGTGAAAATTTCTGAACTATAGACCCTACATCCCAGCAAAACAGTTGATTTTTGCGACCCTGCTAGCGCCGCTGCGCCGCGGGTTAGCACGTCTCGCCCGACCCCCCGCGCGGCCCCGGCGGCGCCGGCTGCCCCTCAGCGAGATAGAATGACTGATGACAATAACCGTGGGAGCCGCGGCGTCGCTTCCGACAGCGTCGCGGCCGCGCGAGCGCGTTTCCATCGCACAGCCCGCGGGGGGGAGTGGGGGGGGGGGGGGGGCAGCGGGAGGTGAGCCGCCCGGCCCGGCCGGGCCCCGCTCCCCGCTACTACACCCCGACCTGTCGGACTTGTTGTCGTCGGCATGTAGGGTAAACGACAAAACCCGAGTGCACCCATGTATCGAGTCTTCACACCACAAAACGCGTTCTGAAAAATTAGCTGCACAGGGAAAGCGCCACTCTCGCAGAATACGAGGGATCATATGAGCATCCAAACCTGCAGTCCCCCTCCCCCCGCCCCTTTTCATCGCTTTCTTTCTTATTTTCTTTCTTTCTTTCTTCCTTTCTTTCTTTCTCTCTCTCTCTCTGTTCTCGCTCTTTTCCTGTGTCGCTCTCTTTCCCCCCGTTCGCCGTCTCTCTCATGTGCCGCGGTCCGCTCGCTGCGGCGATCTCAGTCCGCTGCCGCTGCGGGCTCCTGCACCCATTCAGGTAAATCAGCGGCGGCGCCCGTACGCGCGGCACACACACACACACACACACACACACACACACACACACACGCAGGCGCGCGCACACACACAGACGGAGCACGCACACACATTCATGTAATGTACGACATGTTCGTTCTTAGCCCCCGCCGGAGCGGCGGCGCGGCGGCATCGCTCGGCTCGGTATCGGGTGCGGGTCGGGCTACTACACTTGCCGCGTTACGCTATCGGTTTAACCTTGCCGAGCGCCGTGTGCTCTGCGCGGACATGGAGAGAGAGAGAGAGGGGGGGGGGGGGGGGGGGGGGGGGGGGGGGGGGGGGGGGGGGGGAGAGAGAGAGAGAGAGAGAGAGAGAGAGAGAGAGAGAGAGAGAGAGAGAGAGGCGCACAAGGACAGAGGGGCGCGGGCAGGTGATGGTAATGAGAACGCATGGACTGTGCGGGCCGTCCCTCCTGCTGCAGGCTGCTTAGCACCACTACTCGGCTCTGCGGCGCACTGACACACGCGGCGTGGCGGGGCCCGGCCCGCAGCCCCGACCAGCGATCGGCGTTCGGTCGTCCGCAGCGAGGGCCCTTTTACCGCAGCACCCGCGGCTCGCGGCTCGCTCGGTCGAGAGAGTTTAAACAGATGGCCACATTCGCGCGCGAGTGCGGCAGCAGCGGCGACGGCGGCTGCGGCGGAGGTGGTGGTGGTTGGTGGTGCCGCACAGCAAAGTGAGACACGCCACGCAAGGAGCATTCTTTTTCGTCGACAACTAGCGTGTAACTTTAGCGCTAAGGGGACCGTCCACAAATGACGTGCAGCGACTGGCGAGGAGGAACGTCTGCGTCGGTGCAGTCGGTTGGTTAAGTGGCCGCCGGGCAAAAGGTTGAGCGCACCAAGAAATTTGGTGATTTTTGCGATTTGGTGAAAATTCCAAAAAGGCAGCGCAAGAGATTTTAACTGACAGTTTCATGAGGGCTTAACTATCATCTTCCCACAAATTACACTCTGGTGCTATTACTCTAGTCCATCCCCAAAGCTAACCGAAATTTCTGTTTAAACTCGTTCGTGACAGAGAGTACGGCTACATTCGTCTTGAAGGCAGGGGTTTCCCGTGTGAGTATACGCAGACCAGAGGTGTTCTAGCGCTGCGGCGCGCGTGTGACGGTGTCGCCCTCCCCCCCCCCCCCTCTCTCTCTCTCTCTCTCTCTCTCTCTCTCTCTCTCTCTCTCTTCGACGGTCCCCGCGGAGGCTAGCGGACGCTTCCTCGCACAGAGACACGCACGCGTGTGCGCCGACAGAGAGGCCAAGCTACGATGCACCGCACCGGAGTGATCCGGTTTACGCACGCCGTGTCGTTGGCCACCTCTCGCTACAATTATGTCCCCCCTCCCCCCACCATTCCACCTGCTGCTACTTACGTCCTATGCAGGACCGTGGCCCTTAATTCCCTCTGTCCAAATCTCTACACCCAGCTGCTTTCCGATTTACTTACGACAAAAAACAACAACAAAGTAAATGACGTTGCGCGCGGTCACAGAAAAAATTTAGTGAGTCCTCTAGCCCAACTTTCAGATAACTTTTCGACTAACCAATGAAGTTTCCTTTTTTTAGTGAAACCCATTTTTGGCGAGTCAGCATTTTTGTTTGGTCATCAAGTAATGTAAGGTCACGTTAGCGAGCGAAAATTTCCCGGTGCTTGTGTGTTTGATTCTATTCTGGTTCCCTTTTCGTGGGATGTGAGGCGCCTGCGGACCGGCGGGTAGGCAGTGCCGCCGCGCAGCCGTGCGTAACAGGCGTGCCTACCTGCCAGGCGCTCACACCGCGGCAGTCGCCGGTCGGCCAGCCGGCTCCGCGGACGTGGAGGACACACCTGTCGTCAAAGGCCTGTTATACGCCCCCCCCCCTCCCGCCTCCACCGGGGTCCCCCTCGCGGTCCCCGGGCACCCGCCGCGCCGCGGCTCGGACCGGCGTCAAGGCCGGGCCGCAAGGTGCGGCGGGAGGTGCGCGGCGGCGACACGCCCCTGCCGACGGCAGCGCCGCGCCCAGCCAGGCCCAGCCAGGCCCAGCCAGGCCCAGCCGCGCCGAGTGCTCCAGATGCACGGCAGCGGCGGCGTCATGACGCAACGCATTGTCCCGTTGTCGCGCCGCCGGCGTCTCGCTGACTGCGCCGCGCTGTGCCGCCGCGGGGCCGCGAACCGCAGCGCCTCGCCGGCCACGCGCACGGAAACCTATGTCAGGCGGCAAACCACGCCACCGCGCGTCCGAGGGGCCGCAGGCACCACGAACCACCGTCCCTCATGTCCGTCATGATGATGGCATGGCTTTACGGCACGACGACAAGCCTGCGGAATCTTAAATCTGTAACCAAGATCGGCAAACACTCGAAAATAAAATAGTGTTCGGTGTTAGCACCGAGAATGAAGCCCATTTAGTCAATATTTGACTCAAAAATAGGGTTTCTAGTAACCGAATTTTCAAGGAAATTTTCGTTATTTTTTGCTGAAAATTGAGAATTATTTCTGTAAATTCTAAAGTTTTTCTTTGAAAATTTCGGGGCTAGTACTCAGAGGCAATGGTTTGAAACCCGCATGCCGTTATTGCAGCTATGCTTCCTCCTTATGCCTCTCCTACGGAATTCCAACCGTAGGTGACAAAGATATTAACACCGCAGTATTTTTTTTTCGTGGCAAACTTTCCAACTGTGTACAGTCGCTCTGCAATGTCAGCAACGGGGGCGTTGAACTTGACGCGCTGAACTTGACCTCGGCCTGCTGCTGCTGCCGGCGCGCACCGCCCTTTCCCACCCTGCCGCACTGCGCGCCGCCGCTGCCTCTCATCACCCGTTTACAGCCGCATCGTTACAGAATTACACACATGATTACAACGGAGGCGGTCAGCAGGTTGGCGGCGGCGGCGGTCCGCGCCGCACAACAGCCCAGCGCGGCCGGCAGCGTGTCAAAATACAAGCGCGAGCGCGGCCCGCTACGGTAACGGCACGGCACGGCACGGCTGGGCACGGCGGCGTGTGCAGTGTGACTGACTGAGGCCGTAAACTAATCCAAACACACACACACGCGTGCACGCGCAACGCACACGCAAACACACACACATACACACACACACACACACACGTGGCGTGAAGGAAGACGTCGGGCCGTCGGGAGATTACCGCGCCGCAGCCATTCAAAACTCGTTCGCAAGTTCATAATGTACCCCGGCCGCGGCACGTGGAAACTACATAACGACCCCGAGGCGCGAAATTGGCCGCCGGCGTAAAACCTGGACTACTACTATCCGATTAAGGAGTGCGGTATAAAATCTAGATAAACTTACGCTGCGGGAAAACTCCGATTAATTTTGGCGACGGCCTGTGTGGGAGAGAGACCCAGCACGTCGCATTGGACTGCGGTTGAGCAAGAGGGATGCTTAGCGGCGGGGATGCCGCAGGCCGGGCGTCTAGCTCTCTTGCACTGCCGCGGTCAAATAGGGCGTCTCGTCTCTCTCGCACTCAGCCAGCCTGCCGCGGGCACAGGCCGCTAGAGCAGGATATGCGTCTTCGCTCGTACACAAAACGTCATGTCTCGGGGCGGATCCTTGCCCGGCTCCTGCGTTGCAGTCTCTGGCCCGCAACGCAATACGATATTCCAGGGAAAAATCAATAATCCTCTCGTTCCTCACCAAAACATCGATTCTGTCCAAAACCTCGTGACGCAATCCACCCTATCTTGGTAACTGTCGATTTGTTTTCATTCCTCTGATTATGGTACCCGGTGCGTACCTTACCTTCAGTTTAAACCTTGTATAATAAAATTAGCGGAACAACTGTAATTACGTTAGCGCAATAGTCATTTCGTTTGCTCTCCCCCCGCGAGCGCGCGCGCGACGCCCACGGCGCGAAAAATAACGATGCTTGCGAACTGACCGGCATAAGCAGGGTCCTTCATGACAGGTAGCGCCACGGGCATTTATTAATAACCGGCAGCGCGGCGCGGCTCAGTCAGCCCGTCCGGCACAACTAGTCCGGCGGAGCCTGGCTGGGCCGGTAGTTAGGAGTGCGAAGCAGCGAAGCAGCGAAGCACTGGCACGTCCTAAATAATATGTTGCCCTCATACATCACCGCCGTGGGTGCGCCGTGCCGCAGCCGCCGTGCCGTTCGAACGCCACGCGTCGTCCCGTCTCCCTCCCGCCCACGCCTCGCGCAGCCCGCGGCCCGCGCGCGCGACAAGGACAGCCTCAATGAGGTTGTCCCGAGCGCGCGCGCGACCACTTGTTCACGTCGCTGCGACAGCAGACACCCTGCGGCTGCGTTTGAATACGCGGCGGGAGTAGCGGCAGCAGAGCAGTAGCGGGTGAGAAGTAAACCCAGAGAGAGAGAGAGAGAGAGAGAGAGAGAGAGAGAGAGAGAGAGAGAGAGAGAGAGAGAGAGAGAGAGAGAGAGAGAGACGCCTGCCGACGGATGTGTGGAGATCCTGGAGGTCCGCGGCAGCTGCAGCAGCAACGGCTCTGCCGGCGATTGAGCCGTCGTTAGCGCACGGCAGGAAAACTCATTGATTACGCCAAGAGCACACACACACACACGCTGCCCGCCCTGCAGTCCCGTGGAGAACACTGCGACGAAAGCTCGATAGATTGTATCACAGAGGCTATTTTTTTATAGTTCACACCAATCGACGTTATTTCTTCTGAAATAGTGCGGTAAAAGTATCGCATGCAACGCGGAAAGAACAGTAAGCAAGGATTTGCAATCTTGTGTGCCCTAAATAAAGATTCTATTGCTGTCCTCTACTTCTTACAACTTGCACATTTCTTTACTCGTATCCGTCATTTTTTCGGCCTGATACGATACGCAGTCACTGATTACTAAATGGCGGGGAAAATGCCCCAATTATGAGAGTGGAAAACGTCCCTTGGGGGGGGGGGGGGGTGCAGATGCCCTCGCCTGGATTCGAGCGGAATAATTGCCTTGCATTGTCAGGCGAGCAAATTTCATCGCCAAAAGGTTTGGTCGAGCTCTTCATATTTCCATCTCGGTGCTTACACTACGCAGGTACCGCGAGCAGTGGACCAGATGCATACGCCGCAGGTCGGGCCGTCTCCGCGGGCACTCTGCGTCCGATAATCGCGGCGTTACAGTTGAGCCCCGCGCCGCCTCGGGGGGCCGCGCGCAGCCTGGCGCAGCCCGGCCTCCGCACACCGGCCGGCCGGCGCCGCGGCGAGCCACATGAGCGGGCAAAGGGCGGCGTGAGCGGAGCTCCGCTTGTGAGCTAGCTAGGCTAGCGGCGGCCCGATGGCGGCGGCACGGCAACCGCAGTAAAACTCGGTAAAACTGCTTCATAAAGATGCGCACAGAGGTCAGCGGCGGCCGGCGCCACTTGCTATACACGCGTGCACTCTCTGGGAGGATCCCAGGCTCAGGCCAGCCAGCCGGACCTAACACTTTTATAGTCACCCTGCGCCACTGCAGCAGCGCCCTCTGCCGAGGATGGAGGGAAAAAATGCCGGGCCGAAACGTGCGGCTCATAATATAACTGCGCAAAGCAAAAGGGGGGAGCTCTTGCCCGGCGTGGAGGTGTTGTGAGGTTCAAAAGGGAAAGCAAGAGTGAGTAAGAGAGAGAGAGAGAGAGAAGGAGAGGGAGAGGGAGAGAGAGTGAGAGACAGAGGGCGGGTGGGGGGGGGGGGGGGGTAGGGAGAGGAGACGGGGGGAGGTATGAGGGGGAGCAGGAAAAATGTGTGCGCACGTAGGTACGTGTGGGTTTAACTAATGACGGAGGTCCAGGGGCCGCCGAAGCCGCCAGCAGGCCGCCAGGGGCACGGCCTGGGGGACTCACGGCCCCCGCGGGCCCCCACACGGCACGGCAGGGCACGGCAGGGCCGCCGCCGCTCGAACTCATTCAATCAGTCCGACTGTCTGTGTGACCCTGACAAGTCCCTGACACGGCGACACGGCGACGGCGGCCCTGCCCGCACAGAACAGAGCGCGCCGGTGTTCTGACAAAGAGACTTGCGCAGGAGCAAACGAAACGTGAAAGGCCGCGGCGCAGGGGGGAGGGGGAGGGGAGCTGAACACGCGACATAGGTAACTGCATGCGCCATGAGGGTGCAGGACAAGGTAAGGGCGAGGTGGGGAGGGGGGACAGTCTGAACACGCGAAAGGAGTAACTGCAGGCGCAGGAAACGCGGCAGGTCTCGGCAACGTCGCCCGCACAGGTTATCACTCTCACATGGTGGATTTCGGCCGACATCTCAGGAGTGCCCAGACAGACAGAACGTCAGCCCTCAGCATGCCCACCGCCACCGGTTACGCGCCATCATGGCCCCTATGAATTATGTACGGAGACAGAAGTTTCGCGGATGGTATCGTCAGCAAGGGAACGTTAATGTTCGCGAGGAAAGGCGGTCGATTTTCCTTGGCAAAAGCGACCCCTGCTGTCAACCGGAAGCACTGAGTGGATTTGGCACAGAAAGTAAGACGGAGAGGTCGCACCTATAAGTAAGGCCGTGGTCTGACCGAATGTCGTGGGCGTGACAGCGGGGAGCAGGTGCGGGGGCAGGCACCAGCAGGTGCGACAGAGACGGAGCGGCTCTCCTGTCTGTCCATTCAAACCTTTCAGCCGCCGACTGTTAACTTGCGGTTCGCGCGATCCACGGCACTGGCGGGCGACCGGCGCAGACAAGAGGGGCGACATTCACTCGGCCAGGTGCACGGGAGGGGTAATCAGAGCACGTACGTCCCGTTCGACCGGGCACACGCCGGGCCTCGGCGGGCCCCGACCCCCCGGACCTCACAGGACCTCACAGGGCCCCCAGGGCCTCCCGGCCGGCGCAGCGCGGCCGCTAGCTGGCGTTAGAAAGGAGCGCTCATTAGTCAGGGCCGATACCCAGCTGTGCAGGGCCGGGAGGGCAGGCGAGGTAGCGGGACGAGATGACAGGGAGTGTTACGGTAGGACGCGGACCCGGAAGGACAAGGAGAGCGGAGTCTGCTAGGAGAACACGTGCAGAGAACTCGCATTCATTCTTCGAGGAGGCCGCTCCAAGGCACTGCACACAGTGGCGTACGAACCCATCAATTTCAAGACGGAGCTGATCTGTTTTCACACAATTCTGAAAAATTTTCGACCAACGCCTAATTGCTCTAGTGCAACATGCACCTTGTCCTCATTCACCTTTCAAGCATAACATCGTTTAAAGTGAACAAATCATGCGTTCATAATGTGTTCCCCGCGAACGGCTTCGAGATGAAGAAGCAGAAATTAAGGCTGGAATTCATCAAGCAGAGTTGCCAAGGAAGCCATGAAGCGCAGATGCATCAAAGCGTGGTTGAGATCAGCTTCGTTCAGGAGAGGATGTAGCGGAACGCCAAGTCATGCTGGTCCTTTCCGCAACCAACAAGATCTTGCAGGTCATACCCAGTTTTGGAGATTGAAACTCTTGAAAGAGAGGAATGCGAAAGATACAGGTGATCTTCCAGCCCTGAAGACCTTCCCTACTCTTGTCAATTTTTGAACCCGAACACTCCAGAACTGGAGTGACGTCACATAAACATCTGGTTTACCTCCCATCGATTGATACTCGACTTGAACCTAAGCGACCTGCTGGGCTGCTCGCAAATGGGGCAGTCGGAGAGAGAAAAGGGGGTTCTGATACGACCTCCTCCTGCTCCCCTTGTCTCCTATCTCATCGATCGCCACTTTCCGCGTACAAACCATTTATTTCACCGGCCAGATATCTCATCACGCTGCTCCCTGAGTGCGCGCGGAGTCAGCAAAAGCCATCAACCCTGTTGCGAAGAGGGAGAGAGAGAGAGAGAGAGAGAGAGAGAGAGAGAGAGAGAGAGAGAGGGAAAGAAGCAGAGAGGGAGATGGAGGAAAGAGAGAGTGAGAAAAGAGCGAGGGGGATGAAGGAGACACGCAAGAGATGGGACAAATAAGGGGTCAGCAATAAGGACAGAGACATCAGGCCGCGATCGACACGGTGGACAGGCAATTAACAGAGGATCGTCGCGCGGGCCTCCCTCGCTATCTGTCTCGCTGGCCGTGCGGCCCCCGGAGCAAGCAGCCCCGCCGCTGCCAAGCGCTGCCGCTACTGCTCCCGACGCCACCGCCACCGCTACCGCTGCTGCTGCGGTGGCGGCGGCGGCGGCTTTTAGCAGACAGCGCGGCCGATGAGGAAGCCGAGCAGCAGTCGCTCTGACAAATCTCCCTCCCCTTCGAGGCCCCCAGCGGTCCACAGCAGCAGCGTTGTCTGTCCCCTGCACGACACGGCGGATCTCTCTCCTCTCTCTCTCTCTCTGTCTACCTTCTCTCTCTCTCTCTCTCTCTCTCTCTCTCTCTCTCTCTCTCTCTCCAGTCTCCGACATTCAGAGATCCCGCCGAGGTATGCGGATCTGGAGCGCCACGCGGCGGCGGCGGCGGCAATGCCGGTGGCCCGGCGGTGTGGCCTGCGGGGTACTACCGTGGACTCCCCTCGGAGGCCCCACGACCGGCCACCACCCGGCACTACACGGCGATGACCGCTCATTAGTCGTGTGTGCTTCAGCATGTGTGTGTGCCTCAGCGTGTGTGTGTGTGTGCTTCAGCGTGTGTGTGTGCCCGCGTATTAACGGGCATGCCAAGCGCGCGGTGCCCACACATACAACACAACATACTTGCATACAGACCGCGCGGCGATATGAGCGGCAAAAGAAAAATAATGATGATAAAAATAAGTACATGCACTTCGCGGCAGAGAGTCTTGCGCCGCGCGTCGCAATAATTATTCCAAGAGAAAGATGCAATAAATTCTTACGAAGCGAGGCGCGCTGGTTCGGCGACCTTGTCCGTCCGCCTGATAACAATTGTACGGACTAGAAACGGAGCCGCTCTCCTCGTGTGCTCCTCGCGGCGCGGCTCGCCAGGGTTCGGCTTCGACCTGGGCGCGGCCGGCCGCTGCGCCGCGTCGCTCGACACACAATAAACAATATAACAAGCAATCAGTCGTGTCGCATCGCCAAACGCCACGCGCGTCAGAGGCGATCGCATAAAGTGATTCCTCTATCCGCTTTTGTCATGAGCTGGGAGAAAGGTGGAGGGGGGGAGCGGGGATGAAAAACGCAAACAAAGCAACAACCAAAGAGGGTCAACATAGTTTTCAGAGTTCAGAGGTTATTGTGGGTTTAAGTGTTCAAGTACTGAGTCAGCTGTAATGTTGACCCAGCCGTTTGCGTGGTGCTGTTGCGGCAGCGAGGCACGACGCTCTCTCTCCTTCACTCACGCGGGTGTGCCGCCGGTTCCGGGTACCCCACGCATCCCTGCACACACACACACACACACACACACACACACACACACAGACACACAGAGCTTGCACGCACTTTGCAATGTTGCATTCGCACGCAGACGGCAGGGTGGACGCGATGAAAAGCATGGCTAATTGATTGAACGTTTATCGACCCCAGCGGCAGCCCCGCCCCGTCACACCTATTTTTCTCGCCTCTTCAATTACAGATCGGGCGCAAAGTAATTAGCTCGCTGCACCGGATTCGGCGGCGCGGCGGGGCCACGGCTGCCGCGCTGAAGTTGATGGGACGTTTTAATGGAAGGGGCGGGTGCGCGGGAGGGGGGCGCGGGGCGCGGCGCGGATTCATATCTCGGCCTGCCGTTTCGGAACACCTCTCGCTCGGTCCGGCCACACCCGTAACTGCCCTTTCCTCCCTGCCCGCCGTCGTCCTTCCACCCGCCGTAACTTTTCCGTGCGTGTGCTGGATGAAAATAAACGCCCATGAAAACAGAGAGAGAGAGAGCGAGAGCGAGCGAGAGCAAGAGAGAGAAGAGAGAGAGAGAGAGAGAGAGAGAGAGAGAGAGAGAGAGAGAGAGAGAGTTCGCGACCCTCCACCCCTCCTGCCTCCCTTACTGCCTGAGAAAACCCCCAAGGATTTTCTCGATGGTTCCGACGCTCAGAAGCTAGCCTGATCAAAATCAGCTATGTGTATGTTTACTAAAATAGAAATATGACAATTTTTAAAAATGTCGTTTTTTTTTTTGCTTTTTACTTGTGATATGGTCGCAGTCCCAAGGCCTGCGGTGACCGCGCGTTGTGAGACGGGAGCCGAGGCCAATTTCAGCTTCCCCCTTTACGCCTGTTGCCCGCGGCTATACGGTTGCAGCGGCGCCGGCAGCCCCGGCCGCTGTCCCCGCGTCCGGCGCCGCCGCCACCGCCATGGAGCGCCGTCCGCAGTTGTTAGCCTCGTGCCGTGCGGCAGCGCCGCCTCGGGTGTTGGCCAAGCGGGCGCTCTGCGGCGGCCGCGCAGCTGCGGACAGCTGCGGACAGGTGCGGTGACACCGCGGCGACACCGACTCGACCCCCGCGTGCCGCAGCTCCGCGGCTCCCGGCCCCGCGGGCTCCCAGCCGGCTCAGCTGGGTGCGGCGGGACCTTGGCGCCCGCGGCCCGCGGCCCGCGGCCGCAGAGCCACAAGCGGAGCGGCGCTGAGCGGAGCGCGCAGGACTCCCAATGATAGGCAGCGGTCAGGCGGGGCGCGGCGGCGCGGCGTCGCGTGGCGGCCTGCGCGGGGCGTGGCCCCCGCCGTGACCTCGGCCGCCGCGCGTCACGTCCGTAACGATCGAATACTACCGGCCGCGGGGCGCTGCGGGGCGCCTCTGGGCCATCACGTAACCGTCCGCGGCTCCGACTCTGTCGGATCCGCCGGCAAGAGACCTCCTCCTGGGCCCCGGGTAGCCGCAGAGGGCGTAGCCCGGGTTCAAACACTGTCACTCCTTGGCCACGCATCTTCAAGGCTGCACGACACGAGGCCCAAGTGGACTGCATATGGACGGACAGTGCAAGGGAACACTGACCAAGCGCCGGGCCATCAAACCCGCCGAGCTGCCGGTCGCCGCGCCTGAAAACCGAGCGTCACCTCTGCAGCGGCACCGCGTAACTTGAGACGTTATTTTTCAACCGCTGATGCTTCCTCTACGCCGACGACAGGTGATTGAAGCGAGAGCAAAACACACACACACACACACACACACACACACCTCTCGGTTGCGGCAGTATGCATATGTGTGTGTGGGGGGGAGAGCCGACGGCATGGGGGGCGCGGCGATAGCCCGACTACCGGACCGACTTGCGGGGTTATTTCGCGGCGCGTTCCCTCGCCTCTGACCTTGTCGAGCGTGATTGGACGGCAGGGCAGGCGGGACGGGCGGGGACGGGCGGGGACGGGCGGGGACGGGCGCGCGGACAAGGTGTGGCGGCGGCCGGCGCATTGTCTTCTGACAGCGCCGCATCGCACCTCGCCCTGACCCGGCGCCCCCGCGGCCCCCGCGGCCCCTCCCCCTCTGCCCCCGGCGGGGCCCCGCAGCATTCAGGTCGCCCCCCGTTATCATCGCCACGCGCAGAGGTCGAACACACAAACGACGCTGCCGTTTTACGAGGGCAGCAGAGGGTTTCAAAACGCCGCGCACCGCCGGGCCGCCGGGCCGCCGTATACGGACGGGCGCGGGGCACGGCTTTACGCCGCGGGCAGCGCCGCAGCGCCGCGCGGCCGCCGTGCAGTTTCGTTACGCACTCTACACGGCGAGGAGAAGGCGGGCGGCGGACAAACAAACAAACAAACAGACAGACGAACAGCAAGGGCGAGCCGGTAATCGAAATCTAACTGAGCAGCCGAGAGCATTAGTGCGCCCAGCGCCGCCCCGCCGCCGTCTGGTCCCGAGCAGAGTGCTCTCGTAGAGCTCTGTCTCAGTCACCACCCTGCGGGGCACCCCGTGGGGACGAGAGAGACAGAGCTACGAAAGCGCAGAGCTCGCGGACTCGGCCTATACTGATCGGCCTTTGATGCGGCAGGAGCGGAGAGCAGGCGAATCATAAGACCATCTCGCGCGCGGACAACATCGACAGGGCCGCCCAGCGGCAGCGCCGTCCTTGCGGCGCGAGCGCCTGCAGCGTAGGCAACGCATGGAGCACCAAGCATGAAGAGCAGAGAGAGAGAGAGAGAGAGAGAGAGAGAGAGAGAGAGAGAGAGAGCTCGATTAGATTCATTACCGTCCATAATCCAAACAACCAGTTATAAAGGTTCATGATATTCGTTGAGGATATGACACAAGGAAAGGAATGAAGAAGTAAAACATTACGACCGTAGCACTTTCTAAAGAAATTAAATTTCACGTCGGCAAACACTGAAGTAAGAAAACGTGCGAGTGCCCCTCTTATCGGTAGAAAACGCGTGAAAACGGGAAGTAAAAGAAAATGAGTCATGCCTCGCGGTGTCCCTACAACGACGCGGTGGGGGACGTGATAGGAACGGCAGGTGTGGCGGTGGTGGTGGAGGAGGAGGTGGCGGCAGGCAAGGCCGAGCGGCGCGGCGTGCGGCGGGGCCCGGAGGCGCGTTAGCGATGCACATCACATGCGGCCACCGCGGCGCTCCCCGCCCGCCCTGCCCGGCCCTGCCCGGCCCGCGCTCACACTTGTGACCTCTCCACTGTCCGTCCCCATGCCTGCCTGCCAGCTCGTCTGCCTCCGCGGGCTCACCTGCCTGCCAGCTGTGCCAGACTGGCTGCGGACGACGACGCGTCGCCGCGGCGGCGGCCGGCGGCGCTGCTGATGCCAATGAAGAGGCAGAGGCGGATCCAGACAAGGAAGAGAAGAGAAAGGGTGCGTGACGCAAGAATACCAAACAGCGGCGCGGCGCGACACCGCGTGACCGCAGAGGGCGCAACTGCCTGACATCGTGGTGACCACGCAGGGCGCGGCTGTTCAGGATCACCAAGCTTCAGGACACACACTGATGGACACATCACGTGATCTCGGAGGGCGCAGGTGTCTAGGATCACCGTGCTCCAGATCACCACGAAAGGCGTGGCTGCCCAGGATCTCCATGTTCCTGGACATCTTTGTGACCACAGAGGATGCAATTGCCTAGGATCACCATGTTCCTCGAAACCACTGTGACCACAGAGGGTGTAACTGCCCAGGATCACCGTGCTGCGGGACACTGGACGTTACCTCATAGGACGCGAGTCCTGAGGGTCACCATCATTCTCCTTGGAACTCTCTCTTGGAACTCAGGAGACGCACTGTTCTTTGCGTCCTTCTTGACCTACTGAGCACTTCTCGAAAAACTCAAATACTTTACTTATACTTTTTGCCCTTTGCACTGGATCCGCATGCCACACGGCCCGCGCAGTGAGAATGTGCTCCTTCGCAGCCCCAAATCCACAGGCAGATACTCACGTGGAAGAGGAAGGGAAGAGGGGCAAGGAGTATGGGGGAGAGGTGGGGGAGGCAGGTGGAGTGAAATGAGAAGGGTAGGTGGGGGGGGGGGGGGCAGCGACGGCCGAGAAGACTATTGTTCCGCAACGGCAGCGACGGGCGACACCACAATGGGTCATGTCTTTCAGAAACAATCGGCGGGCACCAACAGGTGCACCACAAAGGGCCTAACCGAGTTTAGCCCTCAGACGGCGGGCCGCCGTCACCTGGGCGGCCCCTAACTGCGCGAGGTTGGCCGGGAGATGCGGCGGTCGGCCGGGACGGCGCGGGGATGAGCCTCATAAGAGCGGCGGCGGGCTGCGCTCGCGCCGCACGGGAATACGCGGAAAGGCAGAGCGCGGGCAGAAGGGCGCGGCGACGCCGCTGACATGACTTCATCGTACTCGAACAGCGTATACACCGTGGCTGCTATGCAGCCAATTATTTCAAAGCGTCGTGGATAAAGCATTCCATGTGGCTTGACATGGGATTCAGTCGGACGGACTACTTCCTCTCAGACTTGAGTTTGCACATCTTTAAACTTCACTTTTCTCGTGTTCATACTTCTTTGAGGTAGACCAAGATGGCTCCGCGTGTTTCTGATAGTGACAAGCAGCTGCGTGACTCACCGTCGAGAGCCAGGAACGGCCAACTCCAGTCTCAGCACCAGCCAGCCAACCACTCACCTGGAAAAAGAGGAGAAGGACAACATTGGTTATTGTGCAACTTCGTATGTCGTGCTGAGAACGAATGCAAGACTTGCAAGCTAACTGCTGAGTTCGACAGGTTTCTGCAGACACCGAACAGAACACAGGTATAAAGTGTGTCTCACTTTGTGAGGAATAATGAGCTTCAAACGCCTACTCCGTGTGTCCGTCAGGGCCGGCAGAAATGTATACACGACATAAAACGTAATGATATTTGCCGGCACTCAGAGCTGATAACGGGGGCGAGGACAGCGGTTCTGTGCCCTGTGGCGGGGCGGGACAGACGGGGTGAAAGATCGTGTACTGTACAAACGATCACTGCGCAAATCCTGGATGATTGATTTATTTTAACATTTTTAACTGTATCCCTCACCCTTTTACACTCACACACGCACACATACGCCCAATCGCGGTTGTGGACGAGTGGCAACGGGAGCCGGAGGAGCCGGGGAGGGGTTGGAGTCGTGACTGACGCCGCGCGGAGCTACAATACGTGCCCGGCGCGGCCAGATGTGGAAAGGACTGTCAACCCACACTGCGCACACACGATCCAATGCGCTCTCAATATATGTATTACGCAACGGGAGGGCAACCCTGCAATGAGGCCAAGCCGCGGTGGTATGGAGACATCTCATAGGAGGTGGCCCTGCCTCCAGCAGCCAAGCCCCCTTGGAGTGAGTGTTGTCTTCGATCCGGGCTGCAACGATGATAATGGAATTATACACTTTGATTTCCACGGTTGCTTCACAGAGGACAAGGAGAAAATTCATCATACGTACAAGGATTTGGCTTTGGATGAGGTCGGCTATGGTCAAGGCCATGCCGTCTGCATCTCAGAGGGCTACGCGGGGTGTCCGTTTAATCCATTATCGCCCTTGTCAGCCACGACCGAACCCGGAAACGTACTTCACCCCAGACTTTGCGGACATCAGAGGGCAGCAGCGGCGGCGGCGAGGGGTCAGGCCAAACAGTCTACGGCTGCAGCGCCATTACGCGTCCGATTAGGGAGTGCTAATGCCGTGCTAATGTCGGACCATTGTAAGGGCCCCGTATTAGGCGGCGACGGGCCGTTAGGATGCGGCCAGCCCAGCGGCTCTTCTGCAGGGCGCCGCGCCACCATAATTCCAGCAAACTCCGAAAGACACGCACTGCATTCGCAGCGGGAACATACGGCACTCGTATTTATCATACCAATCGTGTCACATTTGATCACAAGTCCGAGCGAGGCTATACAACAGTCAGAAAGATATTGCTAAGTAAGAAACAGAATTTTTAGCGTGATTTTCGGGCAGAAACGGAAGCCACCGCTTCGGATCGCTTTCGAAATCCCACTGCGGGCAGTGGGACCCGAGCCGGTCCAGAATAGTGTTGCCATGGCGGCCGGCCGCTGGCTCCGCGATCTGACCTGCCTGTCCGCGGCGCTGTGCCGCCGCTCAGCCGCTCAGCCGCTCAGCCGCTCAGCCGCTCTGCCTTGGCGATGGCCGGTGCCGGTCGGGCAGCGCGGCGCGGCCGCCGTGCCATGATTTGCACGTAATGACAGCGGCGGTGCCGGCGGTGCTGGCGGTGCCCACACCACACCCCTTTCTCCGCCTGCGCCGGCCGCATCCGGCTCGCAGCGCGCGGCATTTATCGCCCCTAAAGCGCGGCCCGCGGATCGGGCCACCGACTGCCCGTCGGCACGGAGGTCGGGCTGGTGGCTGGGTCCGGGGGCCGCCGCCGTTTCGCGACGACTGTTTCGGCGCGCCGCGGTCAGCGGGCCCGCTCGCTCTCTCCCGCATAGACTCGCTATAACGCCGACCGAATGCGGTTTTAAACATGTAATATCTGGATCTGGGGACCATTCTGCATCCGTCTCTCTACAGACAGTTCTGCACTGTCAGGAGGGAGAACGGTCCATAGGTTCGGAAGTGCCTAAAGAATGAAAATATTCCTTGGTATTTAGAGTAGAGCTGGGCTGGAAGAAGGCCGTGACATTTTGGGCTGTGGAGCCCCCCACCCCCACCCCCCACCCCATGGATTGGACCGCATGGCGTCGAATCATCTGCTGAGTCGTCAGCTCTGCTTCACACTTTCCCGAGCGTAGTTTCGAAAAGCCTGTTACTTCTTGTGGCATGCAGAAAGTAGTGAGCCCGGCGGGTGAATACTACTCTTATCCTCGAGCCTCCGCACCGCGGTGTCTCCACGGCGTCGCCTCGCCCCCCCCCCCCCCCCTGCAATCTTCGCCGATTAAGTCAGCTGCTGGGACCGTCTCCCCCGGTGACGGCCCGGCGGCGGCGTCCGCCGTGTGTAATTGGCGCGCTCTCTCCCTTCCAGGGCGACACGCCGCGCCCGTGCCGTGCCGCCGCCGCGCCGCCGCGGGTGTTGGCAGCGCCCGACAGGAAACAATCAGCACGGTCCGAGGCGGCGGCAGCGGCGGTGCCGGGCGGCGGCGCACGGCAGTAGCCAAGTATGACAGCGGGGGACACCTAAACAGCCCTAAGCAGGCGGGGCCGGCCGGGGCGGGGCGGGGCGGAGCCGCCGTGCACGGCAGGCGAAAGCACAGCGAGGCCCGGCTACGCTAGCGATCCCCGCGGCGCGGCCCGCAGCACGCCGGCTAATCGCCTTCGGTGATGCGCGCGCGTGTGTGTGTGTGTGTGTGTGTGTGTGTGTGTGTGTGTGTGTGTGTGTGTGTGTCCCTTTCACTGCGCGGCACTCGCTGCTGCAGAAATCCATTGCGCGGGTCGTTGCCGCGCTGATAAGATCGGTGTGGCCGCTGATTATTATTGGGGGCCGGGAGTAATTCGTTTAGGCGATATGGCGCGGGGGGGGGGGGGTGGGGGGGGGGGGGGGGGGGGGGGGGGGGGGGGGGGGGGGGGGGGGGGGGGGGGGGGGGGGGGGGGGGGGGGGGGGGGGGGGGGGGGGTGGGGGGGGGGGGGGGGGGGGGGGGGGGGGGGGGGGGGGGGGGGGGGGGGGGGGGGGGGGGGGGGTGGGGGGGGGGGGGGGGGGGGGGGGGGGGGGGGGGGGGGGGGGGGGGGGGGGGGGGGGGGGGGGGGGGGGGGGGGGGGGGGGGGGGGGTGGGGGGGGGGGGGGGGGGGGGGGGGGGGGGGGGGGGGGGTGGGGGGGGGGGGGGGGGGGGGGGGGGGGTGGGGGGGGGGGGGGGGGGGGGGGGGGGGGGGGGGGGGGGGGGGGGGGGGGGGGGGGGGGGGGGGGGGGGGGGGGGGGGGGGGGGGGGGGGGGGGGGGGGGGGGGGGGGGGGGGGGGGGGGGGGGGGGGGGGGGGGGGGGGGGGGGGGGGGGGGGGGGGGGGGGGGGGGGGGGGGGGCCGTTGATCGGAGGGGGCGCGCGGTCGGGCGCTGATTAAAATCCGAAACGGCGACGCGCAGAGCAAACGGCTCGCGCGGGGCGGCGCGGGGCCTGCAGGGCGGCGGGAGTGGTGGTGACAGGGCGTAAGGATGGTATAGAGTGGATAGAATGGGGGTCGGCACGCTGATTAAGGAATGGGGTGGAGAACGGGCGTGTGAGGATAGAGATAGCGAGTGGTGAGAACCAGAGAGACGAGGGCGGGTACAGGCGGAGGCGGTAGAAGAAATCTCGAAGGAAATGGAGGGGGACCCCCTCCGAGGGGGTCGTGAAAAGCGGAGCGAGGGATGTGGCGGGGTGAAAACGGGAAGAGGATGAGGAGGGGTTGAAGGTAGAAAATGGAAGGGCGGGGGTGGTGAAATAAAATGTTGACGAAGGCACAGGTGATAAAAGGGGGAAATAGTTAGGTAAAGTCGCTGCGGTAAAGGCAAGCGTAGATCATCGAGCGACGGATAGAGGGAAGCAGGATAGAAGGGGAGGAAGGACAAAGGGAGTTCGTCCGCGCCGCGAGCTTGGCACCGCGAAATGAGCGCCGCCGCCGTCCCGGTGGCTGCCAACGAGACGCAGCCGGAGGCGGCCAGACGCGGCCCGAACCCCGCCGCTGCCGACGGTCCTGTTACGATCAAAGCTGCCAAACACACAACGAGCGGCCGCCGCACCGCGTGCAGGGGCACTGCAACAGCAGCGTGCGTACCGCAAGGGGGAATAAAACCCGACACGTCTACCGGGGCAGGAAAAGAAGCGAAACGCGGGCAGCCAACGGGCGCACTCAAGCACACACACACGCACCGAGTTTACGAGAGCTTTGATTTGGACCTTTGGTGGAAAGGGACTTGCAGAGTTCACGACCCTGCGCGTTCGCCGCGCTGCTGTGCAAGTGCAATTGGGCACTTCAGTTTTGTTCTCCTTTTCAGTCCGTGCTAACGTTCCTTTCGAAACAGGCAAAAGCCGAGTCAAATTCATTCATTTCTTTTTTAAAATTGTTTCATGCCGCATTCAAACAAGGGCCATAGTGAGTCCGCCCGCCGCCCCGAAATGAGCGTCAATCGAAATGCGCCGCTGCGCCCCGCTTGCGCTAAGAGCACGCGATACCGCGTATCTCATTGTGGTGCATGTAAATTACAGGACTCGTCGTTATGCGCAGGGCGGCGGCGGTATCGGCAGGACGCCGTAACTGTACGGAGCTGCAGGCACACCTGCCTCGTTGCTGTACAGAGAGAGAGAGAGAGAGAGAGAGAGAGAGAGAGAGAGAGAGAGCGGCTGACACAAGCGTCTAGGGTGCTCAAATCAGAGCACCACCAGAGAGCAAACGCGTTCCGTAGCAAGGAGCCCGAAGCCGCCAATAAGGCGTAAAAGCGAATGAGCCAGGGGCGGGAGGAGGAGAGGGAGAGGGGGGAGGGGGGGGGGGGGGGGGGGGAGGGGGAGGCCAAGAAGTGTATGGCTCGTTTTGTACGCGCCGCAAACTAGTCTACCGTCGATTCCGACCTCAGTTAACGGCTGGGGTCAAATTCCTCCTCTCTCTCTGCGGCGGATCGCCAGCTGCTGCCGCTGCATGGAGCAGGCCGAGCGCACTCGGAGCCCAACAACTGGCGGCCGCGGCCACTGCGTGCGGCTCTCCTAGGGACCACGCAAGAATTTAAAAAGACGAAACCAGAAAACAAAATTGGTTTCATTTTCCTATTGTCTCTGTCAACAATGGTGCCGAGACGGTCCTCTCTTTTATTCATTTAGAAGAACAAGAAGAGTGCGCCGTATACAAGGTGTTTAAATCATTTTAATTAGCCACACGAGTTCCTTTCTTATTTAATTAATTATGCCTAGGGTGTCTAGTGTGTCTACGACGATGGCTGGTACATTTCATGAAATTAGCGCGCGCGCCCCGCCCCGCGCGCCCGCACTCTGTAAACGCACTCCGCCAAGTGCTTGCTGTACGCCCGCACGACGGTTTTCCGGCGGCGGTGTCGGCCGCTTCACACGTTCTCCCGTTTCCCAGATAACAGGCCGGCATTTCCATACGTAACACACTCCGCCAAGGCCGCGGGCACCGGGGGGCACCGGGGGGCGCCGGGGGGCGCCGCCCGCCGCGGTCAGCAGGCATCACTGCGCGGCGCCTCCTCAAATTGGAATAGGAGAAGTCCAGTTTGTTTTAATTCATTCACTCGCTGTGCGGCTCCTGCCTTCATTATGACAGGTTCCGCGGCGGCGGCGCGGCGGCGGCGGGTCGGCGGTCGGGGTGGGTCGGCGGTGGGTCGGCGGTGGGTCGGTGAGTCGGGTCGGCGCGCTCACAGCCGGCCACGCACAGCTGGACTCCCCGGTGGCGGAGGGCCTTCCGCGCATGCGAGCCTCGCCTCGCGGCACTCATCGCACTACACACACGGAGTTTAGAAATAACTCCGAGCTACACAGCAGCAGCACAGAATTCACGTTTTGTGTGTCACCCTTCGCCTTGGCCTTTCACCGCCCTCGCCGCACTGCCGCTCTCCTCCTCCTCCTCCTCCTCAACCCCCCCCCCCTGCTGCGGGGCTACTGGACAGGTGATAATGAGCGTGCTAATGACCGAGGAGCTCCGCGGCGCGGACCGGCGGCGGCGGCACCCGCGGCGCCTTGCTCCTCGCCTGCCTTGCCCACCTGCCTGCCGGGCGGGGTCAGGCCAAGGGTCACCGCCCCGCCGCCGCCGCCGCGCCGCAGGCCGGCAGCCCGCCGAGTCCTTATTTGTGGTCAGCCTGGTTACCGCCCCCACCGTACGGCCGCTGCACCAGCGGGAGGGGTAAAAACACCAACAAACACGGAGGCTGTAGTCCGAAAATTTTCAAAACAATAAAATAAAATCGGGAGAATTTTTTCGGAGTGCCTATAAAAGGGTGTATCAAGTCTACCGAGGTTCCATGCCTTGGGCTGTGTCCGTCCGATTGGGAGCTCTGCCTCGCACGCCGCCCACACTAGCCTAACCCTGCCCAGCCCGACCCCGCGCGGCGTAACCCCGCCGGCCGCATCCGCCCCGCCCTCCCTGCCGTCGCCGCCCCGTGTATAAAACCTCTGCCCCGCTGCGTGCACGAGTTGTTTTCGCAGCAGCCCGGCCCGGCCACTCTACCACACCGGCGGCGGCAGCGGCGGCGGCAGCGGCGGCGGCAGCAGCGGGCAGCGGCGGCGGCGGCGGCAGCGGCGGCAGCGGGTCCGAAGCGGCAGCGCGGCCGCCCCGAATTATCTTTGATTAAGAATCGCAGATAGCAAAAGCGGCGCATGTCATCCGCCCAGTGGGCCAGCGGCAGCCAGCGGCCCCCCATTAACATGAGGCAGCGGCCCGCCACGCCGCGCCACGCCGCGCCACGCCGGGACCCACCACGCGCGCCTGCCTCGTCTCCGGCCGGCCCGCCACACGGACTCCGGTCTCGGCTCATCTATGGACCACAGTTGCGATGCGCGGCCGACGATATGCGGAGCGGTACGTGTCCGTTTGGGCGTCCGGGCGGGGCTGCGGGGGCGGGGTCACAACAGCAGACGGATTCCAGAGGGTCCGGCCAGGCTTAGAAACCCTCCATGGGGCTACCTAATTTGACAGCCATTCAATCACGGCATTCGGCTGGGCATTTTGATCACATTTTCAAATCGTGGTAAACAAAATCAAGAACACGATTGATTTGCAGAATTTTCAGGGAACAGCACGGTTTCTACAACTGAGGGCCGTTAAGAAGCTGTCCAAAGAATCTTTGAAGGGCATTGACTCGAGTTAGGCGTGATAATATTCGACGGCCGATGGCCGTTCCCCCTCTATGCACGGGCGTATCGCACGTGTGTAGCGGCGATGCCTGGCGGACATCCCGTTGCCTGGTGCCGCCGCTGCTGCCACCGCTGCTCCGCTCTGCATCACCGCGCTCATCTGCGCGCCAAGGGCGCCCGGGGCACCCCGAGGGGCTCCCGCGGCACCTCCTGCACCACGGCGGCCTGTGATCAGCGGCTCACCACGCCCGGCAGGCTGCCGCCGCAGAGCCGCGCTGCGGAGCCGTGCGGAGCCGTGCAGAGCCGTACGCAGCGCCTAGCGTGTGCTAATTGGCCCACTATATCGCCACTGCCGCCTTCGTGCACTGCGTGACGCCGGGAGGCCGCCGGGGCGCGTGTGTCGTACGGCTGCTGCTGCTGACTGCTCCCCGGCACCGCCGCCGCCCGCGCAACGCCGCCAAACACCCTCGCACACACGCCAAAAAAAAAAAGAAAGAATTGCACCCCAGCAAAAATTTGGACATTATGGCCAAAACTTCAGATTTCTGACTAATTATGCTGCTAGCTACTTCATTTTAGCACGTGTAGGGTTTCTAGTCGCGAAAATTTTGAGATGTTCAGAAAAACAATCAACATCATTTCAGAAAATTACCACAGTTGTGCAGTTTGTAGCTGCAAGGAACATCAGTGGACCAGAGCATCTGGGGGCTGATCTCGCAGGGGGTTCGGGAGCCATTCCCGTCGGCCGACGCCGTCGGCTCTGACGACGCCCTGCCCAGCCGCCGCGGCCACTGGAGCGCCGGCCTGGAGCGGATCCAACGCGCACATACACGCACGCTCGTGGGACAGCCGGAACTGGCGTGTACGCGTGAGTGTGTGTGTGACGTGACTCTGTGTGTGTTAGTGTGTGTGCGAGCGCTCCAAATGTAGCAGGCAGCGCTAGGCTATCATAAGACGGAGGCGGCACCAGCGGTGGCCGCACAGCAATCGCACACGACAATAATCGTGCAAGTGCGCGGCGGCACGTCGTAAGATGAGCGCTGGGCGGCGCGGCTGTCCCCCCGGCGATACGAGCCGCGGCGCTGGAAGGCTTCCAGCGGGAAGGCGGGCCCGGAGAAAGGACGGCGGCGGCGACAGCGAGCGAAGGCGCGAAGTGACCACGGCGGCGGGCAGGCGTTCATAAACTTCGTGGCTGAATCTGGCCACATTAGTATTTAGAACGCCCCCTTTCATCCGTATCATGACCTGGCTAAACCAATCTCGTAAACCAAGAGCGCAATCTTGCAGCTGAGCGGCGACACTGCACGCCGGTCGGTGAACGTCCCCCCCAAACAACGCGGAGCGACCAACACCGGATGCCCTGCAGGCCGGACACAGAGGCATCATGTGTGTGATCATCGCAAGCACGAGCCGAATCGGTGAACCTGTTTCGGCGATGGACGACGATCACACAGCGTCAGGTGTGACCGCAGCAGCCGGGCGACTCCGAACACTGAACTCGAACCTCCCCGTCGCGTTCTCTAGCCAAACACCCCACGTGTGCGACAAAGACGTGTTTACGAAGACAAGTGTTCGGGATCGGACGGCACGGCCTGGCAGCACAGCGGCGGGGCGTGTGGCCGGGTGGCCTGGCTGCCGCGCCGCGCGTGCAAGTCACTGGCAACTCACCGGCAGCCGGCCATGTGTGCCGGCCGTGGCCCTTTACGGAGGGCGGCGCGCGAGGCGGTGCGCGAGGCGGTGCGCGAGGCGGTGCGCCGACCCCCGTGACCCCGTGGCGGCGGCGCGGCCGGCAGCCAGTGCGGCTGGCACGCCCTGCGGCGGATGCTGCCCGGCCAAAGGCGATAATTTGCAGATTACAGGAGCTTATCACGGGGGCCGTTGTTCGCCTTTAATGGCGTGTTATTCTCTCCCGCGGCCGCCTGCGAGCACACACGGACACATACACAGGCAGGCCTGAGGACCATTAGGTCCATGTGTGTGTGAGAGAGACAGAAACAAAGAGAGAGAAAGAAAGAGAGAGAGAGAGAGAGAGAGAGAGAGAGGGGGGGGGGGAATTGCTCGCCTCACTAATCCGGCAAATTTTCCGCTAACCCGGACAAATTTTTCGATAAATTTTGCGGACATGTGGGTTTTCGCTAGATTAGTGTTTTGTTCATTTTTCACCTGTGAGTGTGCGGGAGCAGGCAGGAGAGAGAGAGAGAGAGAGAGAGGGAGTAAGAGAAGTAAGACAGAGAAAGAGAGAGAAGGAAGAAAGATTGCGAGGAAATGAGGCAGCAGAGTAGGATAGCAGAGTGCGCGAGCAAGAGCAAGTGTGAGTGTGTAATGATTGTGCATCGCGGGGCTAGCGGGGCCGGCTAATAATCATGTGGCAGCAGCAGCGGCGGCCCCCGCTGCCCTGACAGATTGTCCCCGGCAGGCCGGCAGGCAGGCCGCGGCCCGCTGACCGCTGCGGGGGCCGGCCGATTGATTCCCTGCAGGGGCACTGCTGCTGCCACTGCTGCTGCCCGGAGCGGCGGCGGCGCGGGCGGCGCGGGAATGAGCCGTCAGGGTCCGCGCGTTGCTGTTAACGACTGCACACGGCCCGACTTGCTTCCAGAATTTATGTGCCGGCATTGTCGGCTTGTCAGCAGCGCCGCGCGCCAACATTCACCGCCGCGCCGCGGACGAGGCTTAGTGGTGCGGTGCGCGCGACGACGGTGGCGGCCAGAGGAAAAATTGAAAGCCGTGGCGGCGGCGGCGGTCGGTGGCACGCGGTCGGGCTGCGGGGAGGCCCGCTCCCCTCGGGCGGGTCCGGCAGCTGTGCAGCTGCGTGGGGAGAGTGCCGGCAGCTTGTTAGGGTCCGACAGTCCCGCCCTGCAGCCGGCTCTCCTGCCGCAGGCCCCGCCAGCAGCCGAAAGAGGGCGCCCTATGGGGGATGAAATAACTTCAGCAACCACCGAGCTCGAAGCCCTTGGTACAGCGACTGGCACTTCCCATGGAAATAGACACGAGAGTGTGAATAATGGACCTACCTAGACACGGTTCAATCAGGCTTGATAAAAGTAAATCGAATTTGATCCATAAGTTCACATTTCTCAATGGGAATATGACAGTGTCATATGAGGGAAACTAATTCCGTTCCACAAATCCAGAGGAGTTTTCACTTGGGAAATGTACCGTATCCGCACGAGTTTCCACAAATGACCCATTAAGATGTCGGTGTCGTCCCACGCATGGCAAATCCTCCTGGTATGTGGTGTAACGGAATGCACCGACGACGCACCGCCCCACCGGCCCGCCGCGGCCCGCCGTGCGCCCCAGTGGCAGCGCGGCGGCGCACAGCGCGGCAATGGTAGTCGTCAAGGGATTGATAATCTTGCCGGTGATCACCCCAGGCATTGTCGGCCGCACGGCCCGCGCTGCGTTGACGAGCCAGCGTTACGCAAGTCGGCGTGTCGCTGGTGCCGCGGCCGAGCAGCTGCTCTGGGGCTCCTGGACACTGCCGGCCCGCTGAGGCAGTATGCGGCGGTCAGGCTGGGTGCGAGAGAGACGGGGTGCCCCATTTGACTGCGGCAGTGCGAGAGAGACGACCGCACGGGTAACCCTGTGTCGGGTATCCCTCTCGCACCACCGCAGTCAAATGCGGCTTCGTGTCTTTCTCGCACTAAGCCAAGTACGGTCAGAGCATTTGGGTTCTTTTCTGGGACTTCTATGTTGGGATTTCACAGAATGGCCCGGGTCCAACCCTGGGTCCAATCGTCTACTTAGGCAGCGTAGGAAGAGGAACGTCTGGACGAGGCCCAGTATCTGGAACGCTTGGAATAGTGAAGGATGTACGGATGTACGGATGTCTGCAGGATGACTAGGGGCCGCCTAAGAGGTCGTTCGCCGTCCACCTAGGTCAGTGCAGAGGCGAAGGGGTTCAGCTCTCAGGGCTCCAACATCCGGAGAAATACGTTCACGCAGAGGAAGGGGGACGGGAGAGGAGGGCAGGGCAGTAAATAGAGCGGGATCGAATCAACGCCGCCGGGTCGCCGTTCATCGCGCTGCCGCTGCGGCCATCGGAGAAAGGCGCTGAAATCCAATAGCAGAAGGTGTTCGCGACGGGAAAGAGGATCAGAGAGAGAGAGAGAGAGAGAGAGAAGGGGGACGGGCCGCGGCTGTAATCCCCTCCTCCCGAGCCCTACGCCCATCATCGTCACGGCGAGATACGCCCCACCTGATTGCATGACTGTCGCCTCCGACTCGGGCGGCCTGTGGCAGTAGAACGCCGGCCGCTGCTGCGGGCGCTGCGGGCGCTGATGTGGCGGCAGGTGCTGCGGTGTGCGCTCTACCGCAGCACACGTCGCTCCGACCGCCGTCGCCGCTGCCGCCGCTGCCGCCACCGCCGCCGCTGCCGCCGCTGCCGCCGCTGCCGCCGCTGCCGCCGCTGCCGCCGCTGCCGCCGCTGCCGCCGCCGCCGCCGCCGCCGCCGCCGCTGGCCGCCCGGTCACCAAGTCGGACGCAAAACATGTCATATCTTATTTCTGCGCCTAAGAAGCAGCAGCAGCAGCAGCGGCGGCAGCAGCAAGCAGCAGGTTCGGTTCGGATTTCCTCTCCGCGGGCAGAATTTATGGGGGGACACGGCGTACTAGTGCTACGTGTGTCGGCGGTGGTGTACGAACACACACACACACGCTCGCACCGACATCGGGCCGCTCACACTGCGCGCGCCCCGCAGGTGCCGCACCGGTGCCGCCCGGGTACGCGGGTCTCCCGGCGCAGCCCTCCCCTCCCCGCTTGGCGTCCGGAGACGTCCATATACCACGTCGTCGATATCGACACGGCTCACGGCGGCCGCGGCGGCGGGAGTTTATCCTTCGGGTCGCGCGCAGCCGGCCGAGCAGGCACCATACCGTCCCCGCGGACCGCTCTGAGCCTCTGCGGACCTCCACGGGCTGCATACTGAGTATGAGAAGGTGAGCAGGAAGTAGATTAACACTACGTATTTTAGCGTCGAAAGTTTCTCATCCGAATTTCGTCAAGGAAGGAAGACGGTGGTATTTTCTCGACAGCATAATTTCGGGTGATATGGTGCCTCTTCTACTCGATATTGGGTGAGGATCCTCACTAAAATTCAGGTGCGCAGGTCAGGCTGCTATTCTCCCAGGAGAGGTTCCTCGTGCTCTTATTGTGGGCAGAGTTTGTTCCTCACCCAGTCGTGCCCAGCTGGGCGGGGCGCCTTGGAGGGTAGGCAACTGCGCGCCGGCGCGCGCACGCGTGTTGTGCGGGCTGGCCTACCCTGAACTGACAGGCGCCATGGGCGCTGACGGTCCCCGCTGCATAAGCGATCTGTGTGTGTGTCTGTGTGTACGTCAGAGGGAGATAGAGAGCGGGAGAGAGAGAGAGAGAGAGAGAGAGAGAGAGAGAGAGAGAGAGAGCAGTGCAGTTGCGTGGCTCTGGCGGGCTCCACACCGCCGCCGCTATCGCGTCTAGCCTGTCGGGCGCGCATGTTCGCTCGAATGCACGTCGATACGGCGAAGGACGCGAAGCAGGCAAAGCGCGCGCGGCGGCGGCAGCGTCGTGGCACTTGCGAAAAAACGTGTGTCGTGGTCTACACGAGCGGACGCGGCTGAATCTGATGGTGCGGGGCTTACACACACCGCGTGCGTTCCGAGCGTTTCGCTAAAAAATGCAGACACGCATCAAATAGGCAGATCTGCCGAGGCAATTTTGGCGGGGGGATGAGAAAGCATCTGAGACCCGTCACCAGTCGCGAATCCAGCGAAGGTGAGAGGGGCCGTGCCGAAAATAGAATACAACTGCCGGTCGATGACTGGAGCGGCCGTTTCTTACCCCCCCCCCCTCCCCCGCGCCACGCCCCTGCGACCCGCACGCCTCCATCGGGGCCCCACAGGCAGCCGCCGCGCCTGTCCCCGCTGATAAGCGATAAGGCGTCAGCGTGCACGCACTTTGTTTTGAAGGCGTCGCTATATTGAGACAAGTGAAAGCGGCGAGCCCGTCACCACGCCAGGCGCGGCGTGGCGGAGGGGAGGAGAGGGGCGGGGTGTTGGGGGGGGGGGGGGGGGCCGTGTCCAGCCTTGCGGCAGGGCCCCCGCTCCGCCCCGCGCCGGCCGCACCCGCACCCCGACCCCGCGTGGCGCGCGGCGCGGCGACTCAAGGAAGGTCGCAGGAAGGCACGTCCACGCAGCGTCCCCACAAGGCCACCGCGCGGCGCCCCGCACCCACAGCCGCGGCACCTCCTCCTCCCCCACCTCCCCACCTCCCCACCTCCCCTCCCCCCACCTCCCCACCTCCTCCCATACGCGTTTCCCTCTCCTTTCGCTGCCCCTGTCCAGCACCCAAAAGTCCTGCCTTCCCGCCAGACACCTCCTTTTCCTTAAAAAAAAAAAACTAAATTTCGCACCCCACCCACTCAACCGTCCGAAAATACAAATGATAATTACACGAAGTGCCCAGTCACCACACGCCACGTTCGAAATACAACAAGACGGTTGCGACGATCGCACCGCCGCGCCGATCTCATTTGATTTCGAAACGCAGCAGTCGCGCCGCGCCGCCGCCTCCGTTTTGCCGCGCTGCGTTCGCCGCCGGGAGTCCTGTGAGAACCTCGCAAGGCGTAAGCGGAGGTAATGAGGGCTGCGGGAGCCACACCCCCCGAAAAGTAAAGAGCGCCTAATGCTGCCCCGACGCGTCTAGATAACGCCAAGAGGGGGGGGGCATTAATTATTAATTGCGAAACAAAAAAGCGTTTGGCCGTTTTAATTCTTTTTGGGGAGGGGCGCGGGGGCGAAAATTAGTATGTTTTTTTCTCTCTGTGTGAGCTCCAATGTCTGCGAAAATCCAGCGGCGATCGCTCTCAGCGCGGCGGTTGCACACGCGGGGCTCGGGGAACCTCAGAGAAGCTCAGGGAAACACGGGAACCTCAGGGTACCTCGGGGTACCTCACGATACCACAGGGTACCCTGCCGGTACCACGGGCGGGGAACGGGCGCGCGCCGGACGGCCGCTAAAAAGCGTCGCTCTCATGCAATGCAACGTGCTAATAATGCATTTTCACATGGAGTGACTGCATACAGAACGCGTTGTGAGAGGACTGCGGCGGCGGGGCCTGCAGGGCGGGGCGGACTCGGAAAGCCATCAGCTCACCGGTGCGTGGCGAGGAGGGCAGCACGAGTCCAGCCCGGCCGGGGCCGGTGCCGCTGGCGGGGCCCCATCGAGGGCAATCAAGAGCACGGCGCAAAGCCCCCGCGGTAACGGCCAGCCTCGCGGGGTCAACCGGCAAAAAGAGAGGACGTGGAGTACGCGAGCGGCGGTCAGGCCGCTGCCGCTGCCGCCGCCGGCTGCAGGCCACCCGGCCACGCCGTCCTATGCACTTCAGCTGCAGCAGCTGCGCTGCGGGCGGCGAACGCGCGGCGCGGGCGACATGAGGAATCGCCTGCCGCCACAAGACAACGCCGGTGGCCACTATATCACTTAAGCGTTGCGCGCCGATCAGCGCCCTTGTTCTCAAATGGCAAATTCCAATAAACAATCGAGCACATCACACACACACACACCGCCTTGACCCACCTAGTCATCAGGGCATTGTGCTGAGCACCTGCCGCCTGTGCCGCGGCCGCGGCGGCGGCGCCCTTCCCTGGAACGGGCCGGGCTTTTGCGTCTGATCTGATCCGATCCGAGCCGATACCGGGTCCGGCGGGAGCTGCGTGGGTCCTGCTGGGGCCGTGCGCGCGCGCGCTCGGGATCAGAGAGGGAGCGAGAGGGAGCGCGTAGGGATTGAAAGAGGGAAAGGGGAAGAGAAGGATGGATAGGGGATACAGAGAGAATGAGGGACGCAGGGACGGGGAGAGGGGCGGAGGGAGCGGGCGCAATGCACTAGGGGCTGGGCCGCTGGGCTCGGCCGGCACCGCGCGCGCCGCGCCGCATAGCCTGGCCCCGCCGGTCGGTACAGCCCCGCTAAGCCCATCAGCGCGTGCGATAATAGCCCGCTAACGACCCGGCCCACTGCAGCGCAGCGCAGTGCCGCAGCCCTCAGCCGCCGCGCCACCGCCGCGCCGCCGCCGTCCCCGGGACCTCGTAATATCCTTGTCGTCCTCTGCGGGCCCCGACAACGCGCGCGGGGCTCCCCTGCCGCATGCAGTCCCCGGCCCCGCTATAAGGGTTTGCAGCCCGTCCATCGTTATGCCTGCGACCCTCAAGTATTAATCCTAGAGACCTGCGGAAATTTCGTCCCTCAAAATATCACGAGTGGACATTTATTTATTGGTGAAATACAACGCACTCCGCGTGTTCTTATCGGCATGAACAGGTCGTTAGGAGGACACAGAGTACACAGAGTTTCCCCAGACACCCTCCCGCGACCCGACGTCAAAGACGCGCCTTGGGCGCGGCACAAACTCTCCGACACCCTCTTCATATCGCGAGACATCCTGGTTCGAAATGTGGTTCGAACGTCCAGGCACGTCGTGCTCTTGGTAGACGTCCCGTGACGACGCGCGGACACGTTGAAGACGTCCTGGCAGTCGCGTACCCTCCTTCGGCGTCCTGGTCCCCCCCTCCCTTCCTCCTCTCAGACGGCGGCGCTGCACCTGCGGAGCACTCGATCTCCGCTCTGATACACATCACGACGCACCGCACCGGCACCGCACCGACGTCATGACGGAGGGAGACGCCCCCGCAGGCCGGCCTCGCTGCAGTTGCGGCCGGTGTTGCGTCGGCACGCGCCCGCCACGCCTCGCCACGCCCCGCCACGCCCCTCTCCCTTTAACCTGATCGGCGTGCCGTGACCCGGCGGTGGTGCCCCGCCCGCCACACCGCGCCGTGCGGGGAGCGATCAGGAACCGATCAGCTCATCTCGCCATCATCGTGCTATCACACATTATATGGGGCCCCGGGAAGGTGTAGGTACACGATGCGAGGGGCAGGGCTCCGAAACTTATGCATATGATGCACCACGCACCAAATGATGCGGCTTATCGCCACAGTGAAAAGTTTTCCATGGAAAAAATAAAAATAAGATGCCGATACAGAAGGCTCTCTCTGTCTCTCTAGTCGGGCTTACATCTGCATCGCGATTCCGCGCCGAGTCTCGCACTGCATCCCAGTGCGGCTGCCGCTGACGGAGAGACCACTCACCTGCAACACAAAAAGCAAACAGAGGCACGCATTAGTCATCAGTGTGTTGGACACCGCGGAGGGGGGAAAGATGATAATTCTCGCGAACGCAGCGCGCAAAAAGGGGTAAGAGTAAAAATGTGCGTGCGCTCCCATTTCCCTCCGCCATTCATGAAGCCGCTTGGCATCCCGGCGGCGCCGACGCATCAAGAAGTGTGCGGCGGAAGACGCGCGGCCGCTCGCGTCAATCACTGCATACCTCTGAGGAAGACGTTTTTTTCCCCTCTCCACCCCGGCAGAGGAAATGGAGCTGCCGCGGTAGCAGTGGAGAGGCTCTGTGTCTCTCTACAGGTAGCAGTAGTGCGAAAGCGAGAGAGAGAGAGAGAGAGAGAGAGAGAGAGAGAGAGAGAGAGAGAGATGGAGAGAGACCGTGAGTCTCTGAGACTCTGAGCGCACCGTAGCGGCTGAACGTCGGCTGAGCATCTGCTGCGCGATGTATGAACGACCACTGAGCGTCTCCTGGGCGCCTGATCAGTTTCTGCAGACCTCCTGCTGAGCGTCTGTTTCTGAGATTATCCTCAGTTTCTACTCGTCGTCTGCTGAGCGTGTGCTGAGCGTGTGCTGAGCGTGTGCTGAGCGTCTGCTGCGCGTCAGTGCGGCATCACTCCCGACACGGCGCCAGCCGCGCGGCGTCTGCCCGCGGACCACGCGCACTAATCGCACATTTCCGGCACGGCCTCCTCGGCCGGCAGCGGGCCAGCGGCGGCACGGCGCCAGCGGCGGGCGCGCGGCAGGCGCGCGGCATTCCGCGGCCACTCGGCGCGCATGCCGGACATTCGGCCACCCGCGGTGGGGCGTGGCGGCGCGGCACACTGCAAACTGCTCCTCACTCTTGTCCTGACGAGTGTGTACGGTGGCTGAGCAACGCGTGCAGTAAAAGAGAACTTTCATTCCCTCTCTTTTTTTTTGACACATCTTGCACGTGTTGAACAGTTACCGGGAAAATATTTATCTACCAAAAATATTTTTCCCGTTGCCCGCAATCCGTCTGCTTTCGACAACCTCCACCTCCGCACGTATATCTCAGAACCATCTCGCATATTTGGATGTATGGTCTTAAGTCTCGCGGACAACGGGGTCCTGGCAATAGTGCCTAACCTAAACATTCCGATGTCGAAACGCGAGAAGATCGCGAACAGTTGACCGTGGCGCTGCGGGCCGGCCGACGG
Organism: Megalurothrips usitatus; assembly: GCA_026979955.1. Lineage (NCBI taxonomy): Eukaryota > Metazoa > Arthropoda > Insecta > Thysanoptera > Thripidae > Megalurothrips > Megalurothrips usitatus. Next base: position 10,240,271 of record CM049596.1, read on the forward strand.
GGCGTTCGCGGACGGCGAGCCGCAAGCAGAGGGCAGCGGGCGGGCGCTCAACTCAACGACATCCTGCCCGGCGCTGCTTAAATACTCAGGACAAAATGCAGCAAAAACGAGGGCCGCGGAGCGCGGTGTGCTGACAGAGCGGAGTGTGCCACAAGTACAACGATTTTTTTTGCCGGCGCACAGCTTAAGCGCTTATTGCCTCCCATTTCACCTTATATATCTCCCTCCCAGACTCTTTACAACGCAGTCAGGAGCAAGGGGGAGAGGGGTCGGCCCGCAGAGCGGACCCAGCAAAGTATCGCAATATGGCCGGAGCTGGGAATTATTTTTCCATGTCCAGAATTCCCTCAGATGTTTAAATCTGCGGGGACAGCGGTTGAGATGTCGTAGACCACAGTACTTCCAGGCTATTGTAGATTTTTTTCGAAACCCTCAAAAAATATTTCGGGGGTTCATTCATATAGGGCAATATTTGATTGTTTATCTGGAAGTATGATACGCAGGTGGTCTCGGGTAGTGCTAAAGCAACCCTTCGGCAATCCGGAAGACACAATTCTACACAGCTGATTCCCAACATGTTTCTGAGCTTGACCGAATAAGTCGCCTGCAGACCACGGGGTAGGCCACCCGCTGCGGCCGCGTGCCCGGCGGGACTGCCTACCCTCGCAGTTGCTTCGGCCCGACGGCAAGCACGACCGCTACGCCGTTTTTCACAGTCACGTGGGCCCCGCTGGGCCCCGCCGGGCCCGCTGCCCGGCCCCGCTTGATACGCCCCGCCGACCCGCTGCCCGCGCTCTGTGCTCTAGTTTGAACGGCAGAACATGATGGCTGGAGTCGGCGGAGCGGCGGCGGCGGCAACGCGGCGGCAACGCGGCGGCAGCGCGGCGGCAGCAACTAGATGCAAATAAAATAAATCTCTGCTTTGACCGCAGCGGGGTATTTGCTCATTACACCGCACCGAGGAGGCGAGAGAGATGATATCAAGCGGGACGTGCATGGTGTGTGTTTGCCTTGGCTCAACGTCATGTGTGTGTGTGTGTGTGTGTGTGTGTGCGGGTGTGGGTGTGGGTGTGTGTGTGTGAACGTGTGTGTGTGTGGGGGGGGAGCTCCTCTGCCAACAGCGCATACACAAGGTGCAGCCTGAGCGAGCACACGGCTCTTCATTGAGGCGACGCACTCGTCATGAGGTGAGTACGAGAGAGAAAGAAAGAGTGGGGGGAGAGAGAGAGGGAAAGGGAGTGAGAAAATGTTCAAACAAAGCGTGCGTCCTTCTCCAAAACGGTTACAGTGAGGTTGTTCAGATGCTGGAAAATGACGAACTGCACCGCTACGGAAACCGGCGAGAATCTTGCCGCTTGCCAGTGTCATCCACTACGCGAGGCAGGTACGATTGCCCAACCAACTGAGAAAATCGTCTGTTCTGTGACGAACAACTAACTTGCGGAGATGCATCTTTTCCAGCGGCAGGTTCAATCAGTTCAAGGTCGACGTCGACGCTCGTCCCAGCCAGAACAGCGCAGACCACAACGGTACATGATTCCGGGCGGCACACGGGATGGGAACCCCACCGGCGGCGCCGCGGCACCGCGGGGAGATGTATGAATGAATGAACGGGTAGAATGAATGGATGGAGGTGCACTCATCGGACACGCTACTCCACAAATCACACACGAGAGAATGGGGCGGACGGCGCGCTGGCCCCAGCTGCACTGGCCGGCACCGGCCGGGCCCCACTGCGCACCGCCCTGCAACTCGGATTTATGTGGATACTTTCCAAACGCTGCCGTGCGCCTTATACCGACCGAAGGTACGGCCTCTCCCTTCTTTGCCCCCCCCCTCCCTCTATTCTTCCGCCTCCTACATGCCTCTGTTTCACTTTCATTCTTCTCAATCTTCCTGTAAACATTGGTGGCGGTTCGGTGTATGTGAACCCGATTCTTGCGATGGTGACCTGATGGTCTGAATGATCTCGTTCCTACCACAGTCTTCTTTTCAAACTTCGTCTTTAACCTTCTGCAGTTTTATTTATTTTCCCTCGTTTCTATCTTTCCCACATGTTCCATATCCTCATCTCTTCTCCCCTCCCCCTTCCCCCTTTCCTTCTGCCCCCTTCCTACCCTCATTGCATGTTTCCTTGTGTCTTCCCGTCCTTCCCTCCATCCCTTCCTTCCTTTCTTCCTCTCTGCCTTCCAAAGCATCCCTTCCTACCTTCCTACCATTCTTTGAACCTTCCCTCCTTTTCTTTCAAAACCCTTCTGCTTTCACTTCTTTCATTCTTACCACCCACATTTCCCCATTAATTTTCCTAACCAACGATGGCCTTTTCCTGTCCAGTTTCCGTTCCGCTCACTCCAGGACACCGTCACCCACGGGCCGGCGCGCATCGCCCGGGTTCTACGTTCGGCCCTTCCCGTTGCTCCCGATGAACCGGACCCTCTCCCCGCGGCGCCCTCCGGCCGGACTCCAGCCGGACTCCAGCAGGCCTCCAGTCATGCGCGGCCGTACCGTACGGACTCCCTTGTGTAATTACGGAAGAACCGTATCACTGGCCATGCATGGGCCGGCGGCGCACTGTACGAATAAAGTGTAATTACCCGAGGCCTAAGTATACACACATCGCCCTAACTGCGCCCGCGGTGGACACGTAGTAGCGCCCCAAGTACGCCGCACCGCGTACGTGGCCGCACGCGCATGTGTGTGTGCGACCGTGTGCGTGCGTGCGTGTGTGTGTGTGCGCGCGCGCTGCTCTTTGCTTTGCTTGGCCCGGTTCCGGTCATGCCTATCTCTGCTGTACGGCTCGCTATGATATTATACGCCCTTTGCCTTGTATGTGCTGCTGCTTGCTCTCAGGATACGTGTAAAATGGTATCGATTGCCGCCGTATCCAACAGGCCCGGGCACACAGTCACACAGAGAGGGGCATCGCCATCATCACATGGGATCGTATGTGCGCGGACCAACGGAAAAGGCATTACGAGGGCATCACGGTGATTCCGGGGCGCATACCACGCGGAGCGGCGGCCAGAGGCGGCCGGCTCACAGACTCGGACCTCGCGGCCGGGGCAGCAGGGCCCCCCGGTCATCATCCGAATCTCATGAACTCCGGCCATAACCCGTCCCCCTTGATGCCGCCGCCGCCGTTTGGGCGCGCCGATGTTTCAATTACAAATCACACACACACACACAACGTAAGAAGGAGGCTTATGCTTCCGGACCGGCGACTAAAAGTATGCCAACGCCGCCAGCAGGGGATACGGCGTATAAACGGAGCCGCGTCCACAATAGGGCCGCTCCCTCCCACTCGCACAGCGGCGGCGGAGATGCCCGCCGACCGGAGCCCTGCAGCAGCGGCCTCGCGGGGTCCCCGCGGCCAGAGCGGACGCCCGTAAAACCAACGAAATGCCCAAACACCAAAGAGGAGTAATCGTTGCCCCGCTGTGCGGACAAACAACAACACCAAAGGCAACCTTTCCCCCGCCGCCGCGGCGACACGCTGGGCAGACATGTAAATGAGCGGTGTGACCACGCAGCGCGCGCACCGCAGGGCTCCGCTCGCTGGGCTCCGCTGGGCTCCGCTGGGCTCCGCTGGGGCCCTCGTCCTGCCGCGCTTATGACTTCATCATCACGCCTCCATCATGCCATTTTTTTCTGCCCATCTCTCTCTCTTTCTTCCCTTCATTCTTTCTCCCTCTCCCCCTCCCCCACTCCCTTCTTATCTCTTTCTGTCCCACTCTCGACACCTCCTGATCTTTTCTCCCCATCTCTCTTCTTTCTCTTCCCCCTCCTTATGCTATCACTCTATCGCCCTTTCCCTTTTGCTCCAAAGACATACTCCTGTTGAAATGCGCGATCATTATTTTTTTTTATAAAATTCCGATTCTCTTGATATTATACGCCCTTTGCCTTGTATGTGCTGCTGCTTGCTCTCAGGATATGTGTAAAATGGTACCGATTTTTTTTTAAAAAAAAACTTGTTCTTCTACATTTGTGTGAATGGCATGCTAGAACGATGTCAGTGCCGCCGCGGCCGCACCGCATCCGTTCCGTTTCCCGTACGGCAGAATAAGCCCTCGGCCGGAGGACCTGCTGCGCTGGCCGAGTGTTTGTGGATCGTGGCCGCGGGACAGGCGGCGGGGGTTGGCGCGGCCGCGGCGTGCCGCCGCCGGGGCGTGGCGCGTGCCCGGAAGGAGAACACGTGCATACCCCCTCAGCGGTGCCCCCGCTGCGTGCCCCGCCTCCCCCCGCGCCCGGAGAGCACGGCGTACGGTCCCGTGCCCGCCCTCCCGCCGCCGCTGCACGCCCCCAGCGTCATTACGACGTCAGCGGCAGCAGCGGCAGCGCCACACAGACCGTCACTTAAACTCTCATCGCAGCAGCAGCCTGGCCTAACCGGGCCAAACAGTGCATGGTGCACACCTTCATTTCCATGCAGAGCAGCGGTGGCCCAGCTGCGCGCGCATGTGTGGCACGGCGCCGCATGGCCTCGGGCTTCTCTGGCGCTCGCTCACACACACACACACACGCACGCACTCAAATGGCACCTCCTCCGTGAGGCCCTTCACCGCCTCGTGCAGCAGCGGACAGGTGTTCAGCCGGGAGGTCCCTTCTACTACTAAATGACTGTAATTTTTTTTTACCGCGCGGTGCCAAAGAACGTTCAGTATCGCGGTCAAGCAGGAGGGAAAAAAGTCCGCTTCCTCGTCCTGTACGGGTTCATCAAGCACTACCATTCACTAACATGTAAGCTCTATCACGGGAACTCAGCTCGGTTCACGGTTCCAAACGTGGCCGTGCGCCTGCAGCTCTGCCGGGTAGGCCGGCCGGACGGAGAGGTCACGGCGGGCCCGCCTGCCCGCGGCCGCTGCCGTCCCGGCCGCAGCGTGTATTCGCCGCACGCGGACGCGAGACAATTTATGTGGAGTGCTACCGGATAGGAGAGCGAGTGAGACTCCCCTCCGCGGCGTCCAGTTCGGGAGGTAACGATCGGCAATCATTCTGTCCATCTCTCACGCTCCGCGTCCAGCATACTTATACTCGTTCTTTCGGCCGACCCCTAAACGACGTGTGACGCCTCGCCGACAGGAAAGGCGGTGACCGGTCAGAGAGCGGGGCCGGGAGGGCAGGTGGCGGGAGTGGGCAGGTAGTGAACATACCACAGAGCGGACAGAAGTGAACGGGGCCGGGGAAGTGAACAGGCGGCAGCAGTGAGCAGCCGACAAAAGAAAGCAGACGACTCAAGTGAGCAGGAGACAGAACTAAGCAGTCGACTGAAGTGAGCAGACGGCAGAAGTAAGCAGGCAACAGAGGTGAACAGAAGACAGAAGAAAGCAGACGACGGAAGTGAGAAGGAGACGGAACAAGCAGATGACTGAAGTGAACAGCCGTCAGAACGGAACAGACATCGAAAGCACCGTATCATTTTGATGATAAAAATGTATGTAAAAGATGGACCCGCTAACACAATTTTAGCGATCGCAGCCAGTGAGTTAGTGATGGAACGACGAATCTAGAACAGGCGCCAGCAGAAAGCAAGCCAGAGCCCGCAAAAGACGGCAGTGATCCGGTCATAGAGCAGCGGACCCGTTCGGATTTTGCACGCGCCTAGCGTAGTGGAGGAGGAATGCCGGACGACGACCTATGGCAATACGATGGAGTTGCCTGACCCCTTGGAAACGGAATAGAAAATGACAAAGTTGGAAAGAGGTGGACAAAAAAACGCAGCACTCGGAGGCGACAAACCGTTTCCGGTGCGAACACGCGCACGGCAGTCCCACCGCACTGGGCCAATTAAAAGGCAATAAAATCCCGGGTCAGCGGCCAGCGGTGGCGGCCGGCGGCTGCTGCTGCAGACGCGGGTCGGCGGTTTCGAAAACTGGCAGGTGACCAACTAATTTAGTGTTTCACGCGCGACGGCAGAGAGGCGGCGGCGGAAGCCTCGGCGAGCGGAGAGCGCGGCTCTGAGCGCGGCCACTCCATTGTGCGGGTCCTCATTAGTCCAGCCCAATGCTCATGTCCGCCCGTTCATTGATAAGACGTCATAATAAACATAGATTGACAGAAACGTCCACTTCCATTGGGAGTACACAGCAGCAGCAGCCTCCACTGTTTTCGGTAATTAAGCAGACCGACATGCTGATGAACACGCAACGGGACAGCCGAGCTGGAGTGGAACAGGGTCGAATTCGCACTGTTTTTGCTCCGGTTTCGACATTGGCCTCCGTAAAACCTAAACCACCTCAAATATACAGTGTATCTTTAGTATTTCTTTTTGTTTTCTTTTTTGTTGTTGTTTTTGTTAGAGATATGTGGATTCGACAAAAGCAGCTCGCGTGGACCCGCGTGACGTGGGCAGCGGGCAGCGTGTAATTCTCTGGACGCACTTCACACCTCCGCTGCTCTGGTCACGGCGGCGGGCGCCGGAGGACGCCCCGCGGTCTGCGATGCGCCGCATCTGATTGCAGCCCGCCGACGACGACGGCTCGGTAATGGCCTTGGACCGAATAAGGCGAATTTAACATGATGCGGCGACGTGAAGGAAGGAAGAGCAAAGACCGTAGTCAGGTGCCGTTATCACACCGAGGGGGCAGCCGATCATGGGATTCTGTTGTAGGTCACACATGTTCACCCGCCATACTATGCACTGCGCTGCGACCTGACTTCCCAGATCTGATTAAGAACTTGCGTGCTCGTAATTCAGCCAAAAACGGCCACAGGATGCCGAAGGGAGATCTTTAAAAATCCTTAAATCTGGGAACAAGTTTTTGGTCGAATGATTACCTCCTTGTACCAGAAACGCATTCCTCTGTCGCCAAAATATTGTTAAAAACAAAAAAGGGGAAGCAGTACAAAAATACAACAGAAAATTTGTGAGAATCTGGGTAGGCGACGCCTCCGGAACGAGAACAGGAGCGAGGCGGCTAAGAGTCCGCACTGGTCATTTGCAGCTCCCGGATGCGGACAAAGCGGCCCATCAGTGCGAATGCGTTTGTGCCGCTCCCTTACACGCACGCACACACACACACACACACACACACACACACTGCTGCACAGCCACCTAGACACACACACACACGCACACAAACACCACCCAGCGGCGCCCGGAGCACCTAGCAGGCCTGCATGGTTTCAAATGCGTCTGTTTTCATTCCCCACAGCTTTCTCCCCTCCTCGTCCTCCTCTGTACTCACGGCTACCCTTCTCAGGCTGCCCCCGCTCAGCACCTTTTCTTCCTTCCTCTTTTCTTGTTCCAATTTTTTAAGAGTAATTTGTCGTATTCCTGTATCTGTCGTGACTCGCGGCCCCGCGGTACGCACGCGCGGGTGCTCGCAGCGACACGACCCCGATGGGAGGGAGGCGACGCCGCGGTCCTCGCGGCATTCGAACCCGCAGGGCCGGCGACGCGTTCTGCTCAGCGATTCGTTGGGGTCTGGCTGATGACGATACACAGTCGCGCAGCTGCACTTTGTTGCATCAAGTATAGAGAGTAAGGGGTTTTTTGTGTTCCGGGTGTGCAAGGACCGAGACGTTATGCGTGGCCGGGACGAAGCCGCCGAGTGAAACGTCGTTATCGCGAGTAAAGAGTATCAAAGTGAAACACAAAAAGCCCGCGCCGCACGCATGCATTAATTCCACTAGCTCCAGATTGAGATGCAGCAAACGAAACCACCAGCGTGACACCATACTCATGTCGTACAGAGAGAGAGAGAGACAGAGAGAGAGACAGAGAAACAGAGCGTCAGAGGGGGGGGGGGGGGGGGGTATAGAGTGACGGCGAGAGAGGAGAGGTACACAAGTACAAGTAGCCATAGGTATTGGATTATAGACGGGGAAAACAACATGCACGCTCGCCAACCCAACGAATTGCTTTGTAAAACCCAAAAGAAAATACCAAATTTTACGACAATCGAGAGTTCATTTCCAGAAAGTGTATTTCTCACAAGAGCACATGTTGTTGAAGCGCGGGAATTTTCCGTGTTGCAGACCCTCGCCCGAGGGGCGCACGCCCCGCGACGGCTAGCGGGCGTCGGCGAGCGGCACCGCCGCAGGAACAGCCGAGAAAACCAACACGGCTGTCGCCATCCATCCGTCCGGCGGCCGCGGCTCGCGTGCCCCGCGGTCGTCGCGCGGCGGGGAGGCCGCTGCCACCTTAATTTATGCATTCCTATTTCCGATCTGATCGCGTCGATTCGCTTCGACAGGGCGCTGGCGCTGCTCCAATGCGGACCCCGCCGGCCGGAAGCTCTACATTTGTTTCGCATTTGCGCGGCCGACGGCCAAAAACATGAAGTGTAACTGGACGCGCGGCGCGCGGCCGGCGGTCGGTCCGTTTCGGCAAAGCAGAATCCCATGTGCAAATACAGTACACAAGCACACTTTTAAAGTTTAAAAAACGCAATTGGACTAAAGAAAGGCTGAAGCTCGGCCGGGACCCGGGAGTACAGTACAAACACGGACCGGTGGTTGTGCCGCCCGGCGAGCGAATACGTTCTCGCGACTGGAAACGAATTAAAATTGATAGCGGGCCAAACCCATCCCGAAAGGCCGTTTGGCGTGTTCGAAGCAACGGAGAAAGATGGGACCGGGATCAGTGATAGAGGCGAAAAAAATAGTCAGGATAACACCGTAGGCAATCCGCCAGGTGGTGGATTCGTTTGGAGAACCCGGGCGCCAAGATGAGAGCACGCATACTGGTCAGGCGTCCATCAACATTCCCCACACGGGTTCATATTTTGCAAGCTAAGTTTTGAATCAACGCACCGACAAAACGCAATATTTCCAATTTCATACCAAAAAACGCAAAGTAGCTACTTTTCGGAACGAATCACATTTTCCCGGCCGTCCTGTGCTAACGAGCTGCTTCAAAACACATCCTCACGTCACACGTGGCTGTGACCAGAACGGAAGTAAGCTCAAAGCCTCGTGCAGAACGTACAGTTGTAGTAGTAAGGCAGTTTGTAAATGTAAAAATTTGTACAGAATCATGTACAAATTTGTGCATTGTTATGAGCAAAACTGTACATTTGCTGTACGAATCTGCACAATACCTTCTCACAAAATTGTACACGAATTAGGTATGCGCGATTCTGTACATAACTATGTACAAATTTGTATATTTACTATTAGCGTGTGAGGGGCAGACGTACGGTCAGTGAAGCAGCGGCATAGGGCTTAGCGCTTTGTCAGAGGGAGGGAGAGAGAGGGAGAGGGAGGGAGGGAGAGGGAAGGAGAGGTGGAGGTCTGCTCGTGCCAGACGGCGACCGCGCAGCGAGCGGAATGCGTTCACCTGTTGAACACGACCGCGGCTGCCGGCAGCGCTGCGCGGCTAACCTCGGCACGCCGCCGCTGCCGCCGCTCTGCTACTGTTGCGCCTCTGCCCGGCTCCGGCAGCCCCGCAGCAGCTCCGACACCTGACAGAGGGTAGTCATTACGGTAGCGCCTCACGCAGACCCTCTGTTCCCCTGATGGCAGCGGGTCCACGCACACACACACACACACGCACACACACGCACACACACAGACGGGGGTCACACACGCGGCCGCCGCACCTAGCGGGTCGATTTACAAGCAGACAAGGCTGGCCTCCGATCATGTTGACGGGCCTGAAAACGCACCACTGACTATAGTCAATGGTGGCACCAAACGTGCTAGCGGGAAGGCATTTCGGCGCATCCCTGTAGCACCCAAATGAAACAAAGTGCGTGTTCTAAAACCGTTTAGGAGAACCATTTTTGCTCCGAGATTTAATGAGCTCAGGGAAATATCAGGGAAATTTCACAGAACAGAAATAACGCAGCGGCCGGCGTCCGATTACTGATTAAATCCTGAGCATAAATTTTCAGAAATGCTTGTCAAAAAGTCACATAAACACATCCAATTTTACGTTCTGGACGGACAGCTGGAGCAGACTTAACATTCATTGACTGTCATTAGGTCCAAAACTGCAATTACGGTTCTAAATTTCAACAAAATAGGCGTCGCAGTCCGGGAAAGTGCCTTAACATCCCCAAGTCTGAGTACACGTCATGGCCGAGTGATTCGCCCCTCGCCGGCGCCGCCCTTCCCCGGTGTGACCCTCGGCGCGACAGACGGCCTTCCGCGCCTGAAATGCGGGCACCGCAGCACACGGAAAACACCGGAGCTAACGAAGTGACGGACAGCATCATAACTTTGGGTGTGAGAAAAATAACGCCGCCCGACCAGAAGCGCCCAATTTGGCAAGCGAGACACACAAAAAATAAGTAAAATGAGATGAAAATAAACGTGCGTGTTGTAAAAAAAATGAGGTTAGGCCGGCGACGACGACGGGCGCTGAAGGCGCGCGCGTGAAACCGTTAATGATGAAACGGAGCGGCGGTGGTAGGAGCGGCGGTGGTAGCAGTGGCGTTGGTAGCAGTGGCGTTGGTAGCAGTGGCGGTAGCAGCGGTGGCGCGGCGGCGGCGGCGCGGAGTTCGGGGGCGGAAACGCCTTTCCTTTGGCAGCCATCAACGCCTTTCGGGCGGCGCCTTGATCTGATCTGAGATACCGCACGCGGCGAGCGGCCAGCGGCGGCGGCTGCCGGTGGCCGGGGCGGACGGGGGCTGCCCGGAAACCCTCGTCGCCTACGAGACAGATTCAGCAGCTCTCACTGCGTTTGACAAACCGCTCAATTTCGAGTGACTTTGGTTTGGAAAGGCTTCTATTTTTTATGAGACTCACATCTTGCTTCTCGCCGAAGTTGGGCAGGGACGGGGCCTCTGTGCCTGGTTGGACGACCTCAATAATTAAACGTGGTTTAAAGTGCGTGCCCGATTTTACACCGGTCTTTTTTTACCCCCTCCCCCCTTGTTGTGACCTAACATAACCTCACAATGCATCCAGGATAGGATAGTGAGCATAGCCGGCCCCTTCCTCCCTGCCCTCAAATGGTCAACGTAGTTAGAGGACGTGCCCTTGGATTGCACGCTGTTGCTGGAGGGTCGTCGGCCTCGTAGGGCGGCGGCGGCGGTGGCAGCGGCATGCCGGTCGTGGACACTCTGAGCCGGCCAAAGGGGAAATGTACTGCCGTTTTCGTCGGCGGCCAACAGAATTATAATCAGCGTCGGCACGAGCCCAATTTATTTATGCGATAATCTGCACGGCCAGCAAGTGGCGCGCGGAGCGTTGCGGATAGCCGGCGGGGCGGCCAGCGGCTCGCCGCCGCCGCCGCCGCCGTCAACCAAAATCGAAACGTCACTTTACTTACTTGGCGGATCGGATCGAAACATCGAACCAGTTCGCAGCCGCCGCGCCGCTGGCAGCCGCCGCTGGCAGGCCGCGGCTCACAGACACCTCCTCCTGCTCACACCAGCTCTCTGCCGCGCGCGGCCAGGCGTCGATTTCTCCCGCCGCGGCGCGCGCCGCACGGCCCAATATAAATCGGCCCTAATTCGAACAGCGACACCGCCTGCCCCTCTCGGGCCGCACCTGGAAGTGTGGCCACGGACCCGCGGCAGGGACCTCTATGTCCGGCAGGTCCCGCGGCGGCGCCCACGCCACGCCTCCAGCAGCGGCGGCGGCGATATCAAACGGCACCTGGCCGTCGTCAGGGCCCGACTCACATTTCGGAAGGAGGAAACCTTGCTGGCAGAGGTGTGGCCAGCGGGGGGGCGCCTGCAGGGTAGGCAGCCCCGGTCTCCGCGACGCACGCACGCCGCGCGGGCCAGCCTACCCTGGCGCTCGCAGGCGCTCCGAGCCGTCGATCGCGTCGCACAGGAAATTTTTCGACATCACCGCGCTGGTAAGCAAATAGTACTGAATGGGAAATAGCAAATATGGGGCGCGGCGCGCGTTCAAGTTCCCTCTGGAGGCGCCAGGCCCCCGCTGCGGACCATCAGGGGCTGCAGTCCCCGGCGGCCGCGCGGCCTCTGAGCGGTGCAGCGCCGGCAACACGAGCGGGTATTCCGGGTGGACAGGCAAAGCGGCGCCCTCTGCCAGCCGCCGGCCAGCCGCCGGCCAGCCGCCGGCCGTGGCGGCGGGCCCTGTGTGAGATTGGGAGGCTGGGCCGCCGGTCAACTGGACCGATTCCCATAGGCGGACAGTGAGGCGGCGGCGGGGGCGGGGGGGGGGGGGGGGCGACGAGTCCGGGACCCGATAGAGGAGTGGCGCGCTGCACGCCAAACACGGTTTCGGCCTGGGAAACCTATCATTCACATAGAGACACACTCACCGACGCGCGCTGGCACGCACACTCACACATACACGCACGCACACAGAGGTAAAGGAGCGTAGGGGAGTGTATTACGGTGAGGCGGTAGGGGGTCTTATAGCGGGATCGGGCACAGCGCGGTGTCGAAGGGACGCGGTGCGGGAGTCGCCGGCGGAGCGGTGTCGATATCGTGCGAGGCGGGCGGGAAGGACGCGTAGAGGCTTTGGCGGACGGCGTGCAGGGTTGGGGAGGAGAGGGGCGGGGGCGCCACCCGACACTCGTGCGGAACATGCAGCTAGCGGGCAGGGCGGCAGTCCGAATACTAGGACCTGTCTCTCTCCCTGTCTCTCTCGCTCCTCAGGGAGCACCCCAACAGTGTGACAGAGACGGCAAGGGTTCGGAATCAGCCAGCTGCGGATTGAGCCGCCTGAGTCGGTCCGTCCGTCCGTCCGAATACTGCGGCAGCCAAAGGGGCGAGGCGGGGAGCCGGAGGAGCGAGGAGCGCGGTCCAGATGAAAGGAAAACCGAGTCGCCATCTCTCTTTGCAATGACTGACTTCTTGCGGCAGCGGCGGCCCGTATCAAGCTGTCGCTATGCACGTTGCACGCGTCCGCTGCCAGCCGGCTGCAGCCCCGGCGGCCGTGTACTAACCGCGGCATGGTAATGACGGCGTGTCCCCGCCGCTGCAGCCGCCGCCGCGGGCAGTGCGTTAGCAAGCGCTGGCGCGGCGGATCAGCCGGGCGGGGGCAGCGGGGCTCCAGGGCTCCGGGGCGCACTGGCAGCCGCCACCGGCCGCCACCGCTGGCGCGGCGCGCTGCTCCATTTCAGTCCGTCATTGCGAGGTCCGGCTTCACGCCTTTGCCTTCCTTTCCCTTTGCTTCCCGGCTCCGCGGGCTCCGCGCTCACCCGACGCCCCCTTCGTCTCTCTCTCTCTCTCTCTCTCTCTCTCCTCTCTCTCTCTCTCTCTCTCTCTCTCTCTCTCCCCTCTCGCTCTCCCTCTCTCTCTCTCTCTCTCTCTCTCTCTCTCTCTCTCTCTCTCTCTCTCTCGCTCTCTCTCGGCCGCAGTCGTTCGTCGTCGTCGCACGGAACGCGAGCAGCACACGGACGCGGTTCCTTTTCCCCTCCCGGTGGGAAGCAAGGGGAACGCTTTGTAATCTGTATCTGTACGGCAGCGGCACCGACACGTTAGGAGTGAAGTGTTCGGGGGATCGCCGTGTGGCATGACCCCGCCTGGCCCCGGCAGCCGCAGCTTGGTTAGCTAATTATACGGCTGCGGAGGCGCCGGCGGCACATTAGTGCACGCCCAGCAACACCCAGTCAGTCAGTCAGTCAGTGAGGGCCCGGCATGAACGCCCGCTGAGGGCCGCCGCGGCGCAGCCGGCGCCGTGTGCCGCCGCGGCCGTGTAAGTGTGGACGGCCGCCCCGGAGGGTCGGGGGGGGGGGGGGGGAGACCCCGACGGCTCCCAAACACGGCGCACCTCCGCCTAGGGCGCTGAGTGCGAGAGAGACGCGGGACGGCCCTTCAGAATGCAAGAGTGCAACAGAGGCACCCAGCCGCAGGGCATCCCTCTTGCACTACGGGGGTGAGACCTCCCGTCGCTCTCCTTCTCACTCTCTCTCTCTCTCTCCCTGTCTTTCTCTCTCTCTCGCACTCATCCAGACTGTGCACCATTGCTTGCCGCAGTCGGCGTGGCCGCGTCAAAACAGCAGCGCCAGCGGCCGGTCGGCGAGGAGCCGTCCCGCGGTGGATCCGCGGGGGATCGGATTCGAGAGGGTCAACGCTAGACCGAGCTCACAGCTGCCCCGTCCACCAAAATAACGCAGTCCATGCGGACAAACAAAACCAGCTTTCAAACTTGATTAATGCAAAAATATGAGATCTGCAGGTAGTGACACTGTGATCGAGGCGGTGGGGCGGCCGAGCCAAGCTTCGCGGGCGCGTGCGCCGCCGCTACCCGCAGCCTCACTAAACGCCGGCACCCCGACGCGGCGGCGGCGGCAGGGCGGCCGGTGACGCAACACGGCCGCTTGGGAAACGAAAGCGATAAAAGTAAATGGCATGAATTCCGGGCTGCGCAAGCGCCGCGCCCCGAACGCTCACCGGCGCCCCGAAAAAAAAGGGGGGCCCTCGTCATCTTCATTATATTCGCGGCCGCGCGCTGATTAAGGCGATGCGATGGCGGACGGAGCCCACTTTTGATTACGATCATTTTCCCAATACTTTCCGCCGGGCGACACCGCGGCGAGTCCGGAGGGCAGAGTGCCCTTTCATTACCTTTAATAAGGAGGAGCCCCGCGCTTCCCACGGCACCCGCCACCCCCCGCGAAGAGGACCACCGCGGGGGTCGATAAACCGGGACGTGACCCTTCCCGCTCCCGCACGCGCCGCGTTGCATACGTCCGTCCTCGTCGTCGCCCTTCGCGGGGGGCTCTGGCCGTGCGGCGGCCGAGGCCATCAGCGCGCGGGTCATGTCCTGGCCGCGGCACGCGGCGGGCGCGCCCCCGGCATGTCCTCAGCACGCCCCCGACACGCCACCTGCACGCTCCCCCCCCCCCCATCCCCCTCCCCCCAGGCGATATCACAAGGGCGCCTGCAAAAATATGCAACGTTAAGGACTATATCGGAAACGGGAACGTCCCGAAGTTGAACGGTGGCTCCCGCCCATCCTATTTCCCGGGCCGCGGCTTTACGGCGTTACGTAGCTCGTGCACGGCGCCCCCTGCACCCTCAGCAGCATCGGCGGCCTCCGATCCGCCCGGCGTGCAACGTGACACTCGCCGTCCCGCGGGCTCGCTGCCTACTGACTGCTCCCGCCGCGGCCGCGGGCGACACTCCCAGAAAACAGACACCGGCATCGCGGATTACTACTGCCTCGCTGCACCACCGCGTGGCAGCACCATTGAGGAAGCATCGCTTCCAAGCACGTGAAACCTATGCATGTGTTGTCAAGACTGTGGGCGCCGCTTTGTGGTGTGAAACTATTCGGTTCCACCCTCCTTTTTTTTTTCGTGAGCGTCTGCCTTCCCTTCTCGGCTGGAATGCGAGAAGTGGGGGTCAGGCGCCTATTTGCCGCGCGCAGCTCTAAATATGGTGACTGCAACTTCCGGCGCGGCGGTCAGCTCGGGGCCCGGCGTGGCCCCTCCTGGGGCTCGGCTCGGGCCGCAGTCGCTGCCTCCATGCCGTTGGGGGACGTTCGTAAACTACGTGAGTGATTTTGGGCCACTTTTGACCCCTTCTCTCCTATTGCGCCCTGAACAATCTCCCCTTATAATTCATTCGAGGTTCGTGACCATAGGCTGACCACTTAAAACGACCATATAGTTTATGAACGTCACCCCGGGCATCGCCGCGGCCGTCCGGTGTACGGCGGAAGCCTCGGGGGCTCACTATGGGGCGTAAATCTGGACGGAGGCAGCGCGGCGGCTCACTCACCTGAACGTATTCGACGCAGAGGTCGATGGATCCCACGAAGTTGCAGACGTCGCCGACGCTCCAGTGCGCGATGGACGTGGCGCCGCCCTCGCCGCAGGGGCCCTCCGCGGAGGCGTGGCCGGGGGTGGTGGAGCAGAGCGCGCTGCACGACAGCGGGCTGCTGCCCTTGGGGGAGCCGGGGGCGGCGGCGGTGGCGGCGGGGGGCGTGGCGGGGCCGGCGAGGCGGGGCGAGGAGAGGGCGCGCGAGGGGGGCGTCCGCGTGGCGAGCCGCTCCTTGGAGCTGCGGATCAGGCTGCTGGGCAGGCCGAGCAGCGAGTCCACGCCGTACAGGTCGGACCGCTCGCGCTCGCCCTTGCGGCTCTTCTTGGCCGGCGGCGCGGCGCCCGACGACAGGTCCAGCGGGCTGAGCGGCGACGGCGACGCCTCCGCCGGCCGCTTGATGGCGCCCTTGAGGTACGTCTCGAGCTGGTTCTGGTGCGAGCGCTGCACCATGTTGACGAGCGCCTGCGTCGAGCTCATGTCCAGGCCGGGTACGGCGCCGGCGCCCGCGCCGGGCAGCGAGCCGGGCAGCGCGCCCAGCAGCGGCGAGAACACGAGGCTGGCGGCGTGGCTGGCCTGCTCCGAGGTGGCGCTGGCCGCGGACGACGGCGGCGACTTGGCCGTCGGCTTGTGGTGGGAGTCGCTGCCGCTGTGGTTGCTGCCGGCCGCGTCCCGGTCGTCGCGGTCCCGGTCCCGGTCCCGGTCGCGGTCGCGGTCCGAGGCGCCGCCGCGGCCGGCGGAGCCCCGCCCCGACGAGGCCGAGGACGAGTCCTTGGACGACGGAGCGGTGGCGGGGGCCACGGGGGCGGCCAGGTGGTGCAGTGGGGAGACGACGCCGGGGGGCACGGGCACGCCGGGCAGCACGCCCTGGCCGAGGCCCTGGCCGAGGCCGGCGCCCAGCGGCGGCATCAGAAAGGGGGCCGCCGCAACGCCCGCCTTGTAGGGGAAGCGGGGGTCCAGCGCCGCGGGGAAGCCGTTCCTGGTCGTGCTGTAGAACCTGTGGCACAGAAAAAGCGTCCAATTGGTCAGCGTGGCAATTGGGAAATTTGGTTAGGGAGCATCCATAAATCACATGACCTAAGGCAGTTTTCGACCCCCATCATATCTGTGTGTATGGCGAACCTAGCCGTTCTCCCCAGGTTTGGCCTAGAGGACCGCTATAATGCGGGGATCGGGCTGATCGCCCGACTCTGCCCGATCCGACCTCAGCGGTCCGCTTCATCTACGGCGAGTGACGTCTTCGTTCTGCCGGCCCGGCGCTGTGAGTGGCGCGGCGCGGGGGCGGGGCCGGCGGCCGTGCGTCCTGATTGGCCGGCCGCGCGCGGAAAAGGGAAGCGGGAAGCCCTATGATTACCCACTAAACCGCGGCGCGGACGTGGCTCGCCAATTACGGAATCTATCTTTTTCGGCGTGGAGGGCGAGGAGGGGCGCCCCGGTACTCGACCCCGGGGCCGGTTACATTCAGGAGCAGACAAGACGGCGCACCTGAAGATGAATCACAGACGGATGAATGAGTACGGGAACTAAACGGAGCTGCCCTCACGTTGAAGCCAAAAAGCCGCGCCGTCGCCGCCGATCACAAGCGAGCGGCTCAGCGCCTGTAAATGTCGAGGTAGGCCAACTCGCACGACACCCGTGCATGCCGCAATCGTGGTTGCCTACCCAGTGCGCACCACGTATCGCTCTTATACCGGCCAATGCATTGCGGGCGGCGGCTGTATTCGACTCCGTTGCTGCGGCGCTGATGCACTCACTCCCCCATTTTCGCAGCAGCCGCTGTCCGCCGGCTGCTGTCTCTTGTCCACGCCGCGGAGAGCAGAGCTGCTGCGGCGGCTGCGGCAGCTGCGGCCGTGGAGCGGCGTCCGATCGTAAGAGCGAACTCGTGTTCTGTGATAGCCCCGGCCCCCTGCCCCCGGCCCCCGGCCCGGCCTCTGGCCTGCGAACCCGCCTCTTGTTGGGCTGGGCCTCAACCTTTCCTTCTCTCTGCCCTGCTATGTCCCGTTCGCGTCGGCTCGCTGTCCCTGCTCCCCCTCGCGAACTCTCGCTCTCGCTCTCTCTCTCTCTCCATGTCTCTCACTCCTGCTCTCTTTATATATTTCTCTTTCTCTATCTTGCTCTCACTCTCTCTTTCGCACACCCAGCAGAGACACACACACACACGCACCTCCGCGCTCAAGAACTCGGCACATGCTTCATAGCGCTGCCGCCGAGGATGTTGCACCTATATGGAGAGCTCCCGCTCAGGGCGGTATCCGAATCCGCAAGGAAATCAGGAGGCGACGTTTCATCACCTCCCAAACGCTCAAATATGTCAGTCGATTGGCGTTTTATAGCACTTTGTGCACGGCAAGAGGGCCCACGGTCTCTGAAGAGTGGCGGTGTGCGCACGCACACATCACACTCCGGGCGGCTCCCGGCTACCGACGGCTACCGACGTTCATAAAATTACCACAAAACAGTCGGGAGGGCTCCGGCCCGACACGGCCCGGCGGCGGCGGCATCACAGCCAGCGGCACCCACCGGCCGACGGCGCGGCGCGGCCGCCTTTTGCGACTCTTATTTATTGTCATTTCTCTTGTTTGGAGCGCCGGCCGCCGCGAGAAACTGGACGGGGATACAAACACTCTGCCGCCGAACGGACTGGGCAAGGCGCTGCATCCCGAGTGGACGGCTGCCTGGGACGACCCCCGGTTACAGCTGCTGCTGCTGCTACCGCTGCCGCTTTGTGCCGGTCGCTTGCCACGCCCCGCCGTACGTCCCACCACGGCTACCGCCTCCTGCCCCCTCTCCCTCCTCCACGCCTCGACACCGACACGCCACTCGACCTGACCTACCCCTCCCCCCCCCCTCCCTCTCCCCCTCTCTCCCACTTGCTCCTGGGTAATTTTTCGCTCTGTGACTTTCTTCATGAGGATAGGTTCACCAAACGCCCCACAATTAGTGCAAGCGTCTCATAATGCCTTCGTTATTCTTCCTCGTACACAGCAGCAGCAGCGGCGGCCGCGGCGCCAGGAGCCGTGCGCTATCAACGGCGTGCGCCGGAGCTTCCTCATTTCTTTTCCAGGGATTAAAAGTGAGAAAAAATTAGCATTTCCCTTGACGGACGCGGCGCGGGAGAGGTGTAAGGTACAAACTCTAACGGACGTCTTCATGAGCCGGGCGGGAAAAAATCGTTCCGCCATAACCGTCTCACTGTCCGTGCGCCCGGCCCTGCTAATTGCACCCCTGCTCCGCCTCCCCACTCTACAAAAAAGAGTGCTTGATCCGAAGCGATGTCGATGCTGGATATTTTGCATCTTCTAGACCACCGCATCAGCTTGTGAATCGAGCATGCATGATCATTGCTCGACACTAACTACTGGTGCTTGATGCGAGTACTTCTCAACCTTGCTACAATTAAAATTTATATGCTCGTGGGGTGCTTACGATTCGTGTCACATAAAATATGCTTACATCAAGTATACAGCTTTCAGTTTTTGAAAAGTACTCACTCGTCGGGGTGCACGTACTGGTACTTGGCGGCCAGGTTGCGCATGAACTCGCTGTAGTTGTGCGTCACGCTGTCCTCCATGGCCTTGAGGTGGCTGCTGATGTTGTTGTTGTTGATAGTGCTGTTGTTGTTGTTGCTGGCGCCGCGCGACGGGCTGGCGGCGGGGCTGGCACCCGCGGGGTGGCCCACCGAGGAGGCGGGCGGCGACGACGGCGTGCCGCTGCGCGACAGCGAGGACGTGGAGGCGCTGTCGCCGACCTGGTGGCCGCCGCTGGGGGAGAGCCGCTCGGACTTGACGGCGGCGGCGGTGCGCGCGCCGTTGAGCGTCGTCGTGGGGCTGTCGTAGGAGCGCGGCACGGAGCGGCGCTTGCGGTGCGCGCTGGCGCCGCCGCTCAGAGACGACGAGGCCGACGACGGCCGCAGCGAGGACGACGACGAGGACGCCATGGACGAGGGCGGGTGCGGCCGGGGCTGCAGCACGTCAGCGCTGGCCACGCCGCTCGACTCGGACTCGGGCTGGCCGCCTGCAACAGAGAAGGGGAGGGAGGCCGTTAGCGAGAGCGCCTGCGGTCGGGAGGGTAGGCAACCGCGGTGCGTTGGCGCGTGCGAGCCCGGCAGGACGGCCCGCCCGGCAGGGGCGCACGGCCGGCCAATGCCGCGGCTGTACGCACAGATCGACACTGGAACATTGAGCGTGCCTTTCATCGACACCGATCCCAAGGTCGAAGCAGCCTTGCGGCCAAACCGCCTCCGGAAATGAACCAAGACTGGGGCTGCTTGGTATGCTGCTGGCCCGCAATAGTGCGGTGTCCTACGGTGTCCTACGGATCTCAAATATGTCCATTAGGCCCCGCAGTCCCGGCAGGTCCTACGGATTTCGCAGAGAACCTGCAGGTCCTGCAGGTCCCCCATTTCCCGTCGCCCGTTCCGTCCGCCGTCTCAATGACGGCGACCGTCCAGCGCGACCGGAGCTCGCGGGGTCAGTACGTGAAATCGATCCTCCACGCCACGCCACGCCACGCTCCGCGCGGCACGAGCCGGAGCCGGGCGGGAAGTGAAGCGGAACTCGATAGCGCCGAGCCCGCGCTGCTGAGGCCGCCGCCGCTGCCGCCGCAGCCGCCGCCGCCGCAGGACGGTTCGCGGAACACTGTCCCGCGGCCTCCTGCTGTCCCCTGCCGCCATCGTGTGCCGGGCAGGGTCTTCATCAGAACAGCCAGTGGCCAGCGGTGGACAGCAGGGGACGCCCACGGACGGCCAGCGGCCCGGTCACAGCGACACCCAGTGCACGCCGAGGACCACAACTCGAAGTGTGCGAAACAGAACCACGGTTCGCACCCATATTCTTTCCGGGTAGCGCGGGTGGAGGGGCGAAGAGGTAGAAGGAGTTGAGGGACAACACTGGCGGTCGGGTTCAAATACCGACCGCCGAGCCGCGTGTTTCGCTGCGGCCTGCTCCGCTTTTGCACAACCTCGGCCTGTCCCCGGCGGGACACGGGCGGAGCGGGGCGGGGGCGGCTCGCCCATGTCGTTGTCGTCGTTCTCGAAAGCGCCGTCACCGTCGCCGCTACGGGAATGACGGCGGAAAACGTCGCGGAGCGGCGCGCTTTCAGTACCGCGCTGTGACATGGAATGGCGGCGCGGGGTACACGGCAAGGACAACTGCACCGCGGGCGGAGGGGTCTCCGAAACAATACGCCGAACGCTGGGGTTGCCTCCAGATTTCATACGCCCTCAGGAGGATATGGAAAAAGAAACACATACGAACAAACCTCTGCATTTCTCTGCATTTACACTAAACGTGGGCTAAGGTGTTTCGGAACCTGCTCCTGTGAGAATTTTCTTCACACCCCCATATTCAGTTGCAAGTGGATAGACACGAGAGGTGCACAAAGAAGGCGCAATCTTGATCAAACTACAGGAACAAACTATTTTTTTTTTTTTTTTGAATCGCAGAATTGTCTAAAACAGGAAGTCAGTTTCTGGCTTCTTCTTTCTTAGCCCCGCCAATAATCCCCGCGGTTAACTTCTTCTCTCTCTCTCTCTCTTTTTCTCTCTCTCTCTCTCTCTCTCTCTCTCTCTCTCTCTCAACCTTTCTCTCTGTCTCGTTCGCTCTCCTGGTAGAGGGAAATTTATTGACCTGACCGGCAGTCGCTGTCCGAGACCGGACGACTGACTGTCCCACTGCCGAACATGTCTGTTCTGTCCGGGCAGCGCGCCATAACAGTGCATCGCCGGAGGCCGAGAGACGCCCGAGGAACGCCCGAGGGACGCCCGAGGGACTCCCGGGCGACACCCGGCGGACGCCCGGGGACGTCATCGGAGTCCTCCACATCCATCTATCGGATCGGCCGGGACCTTGGCTCTGCAATCACCGAGGGCACGCCGGGAAGTGCGGCGGGGCCCGGCGGCCCGGGGAATGGCACTAAACAGCCGCCCGTAAAATACATCACGCTGCGGACTGGGCAACCTGCCGGCCGGACAGCCGGGCGGTCGGACGGCAGACAGGCGGACAGACATAGCCGGGCACGACGCGGGGCCGCACGCCTGCCGGCTGCCAGGCAGTGTCAGGTGATGATCCATTCTGTGCACCGACGGCGCCGCGCCCGGTCACTCTGCCCCCCTCCACCTCTGCGGCTTATCTCTCTCTCTCTCTCTCTCTCTCTCTCTCTCTGCATTTGTCTCTTTCCGTGTCACCCTCTGTCCCCCTCGCACCCCGCGATGCTGTAGCAGATTTTCACCGCCTTCCTCCCACTTCCAGTTCCCCACCATACTCCTTTGCCGCTGCCACACCTTCTGCTGGGACTGCAGGTTCTGCCATGTGATAACAGCTGGAAAAGGTCGGGCACATCTGACTCGGGCACAGAAACTCGGTCGTCCGCCAGGAGCACGTCAGACGCCGCCGCCCGCGACTCGATAAGGTTTGGGCGCTGAATTAAGATCAGCGAGGTCCAGCTCGGCTCCGCGGCTCCCGAACACGTGCGTGTCGAAATTATACGGGTTCACCTTTCAACTTTGTGGTGTCGAAACAGTGGCGGGGACCGGCCAGTGACGGACCACTATCGCTGACCCGCGCCGTAGCCCTCCTTTATTTTTGGCGCCACAAAACAGAAACGGGTTCATCATTTTTCTGCTCTTTTCAAAGAGATCTCTCCTTCCTCCTCCTCCTCCTCCTCCTCCTCCTCCTCCTCCTCCTCCTCCTCCTCCTCCTCCTCCTCCTCCTCCTCCTCCTCCTCCTCCTCCTCTCCTCACATTTGTTTATTCGGCATGATTGTGGCGAACGGAGGTGGTGACAAAAGTCTGCGGGGTGCGCCATTCTCAGCGAAGTGAAAAAGTTGTTTGATCGATGAGACGTCTCTCTCGCTCGCTCGCCCCCACTTCTCTGTCTGTCTCTCTCTTCTGTCCAGGTTGGCACGCCTGGACGCGCAGCGACCTATCCGACCCACCGAGTCCGTGCACGTGCATATACATATTTTTTCATCTTCCTTTCTCTGCTCACAACACATCATTTTTTTACACGAACACTTCTCCAGCTTTTTCTATCGCCTTCCTGTTGTTCTATCCCTCTCTCCTACTCTGGCCAATAGCTCCGTGTAGTCATTTGTACGGCTGTCATCATCGGGCGTAAACGAGAGAGAACAGTGACAATCGAGTGCCGATAATTGCACACTCTGCAGCACGATTGTGACAAAAGACTCGAGTTGTTACGAGAAAGGTGAAGGACGTGAGAAGGGAAGTGGGAGGCGAGGGAAGGGGGGCAGAAAAGTGAAGAAAAGCGATGGTATCGGACCGGCAGTGAGTGAGGTGGAGTCGTGAGATAGGAGGACAAGGAGAGGGGGAGAGAGGGGAGAGAGAGACGGAGGGGGGGGGGGGGCTGAGACTCAGGCGGTGCGTTGATCACAAGACGGAGCGATGCTTTGTTTAGGTAGCGGAGGTCACAGTTCACTCGGCCCTGCGGACCCGTAACGTGGCTGGGTCCGGCCAGGCTCCAGAAGAACGAGAGAGAGAGAGAGAGAGAGAGAGAGAGAGAGAGAGAGAGAGAGAGTGAGAGAGAAACGGAAAGGGGGGAGGGGAGTCGAAGGAACAGAACCTCGCTCAGCCTCGCCTTCTGTGTAAAGGTGAAGAAGGCGGTCTCATTTGGAAACGAAAACTCGAAATGATAATGCTTTTCTTGGCGCTTCCTCTCGGTAAGTACCCACACGCACGAACGCACGCAGCGGAGCGGAGACTGCGGAGCGGCGTCGTGATTGGTCCAAAGCGATTCCGCCTCTGAGCCAAAGGGTCGTCGGGGCCTGCGGTACAACGCGACATGCACGTCGGGGGCGCCTGCCGAGCGCGGGGTAGGCAGCGGCAGGGATGGGGGGCGTGGCGGGCGGCCTAGCCACGCCCCTCTGCGGGCCCCTGCGTGCAGGTCCCCAGCGCTGCTAGCCACGGCCGTGTGCGATTGAATGAGACCGAAATGGAATGAATGAGTCATCACCATCACCTTACACAGGGCGTGAGGAGGTTGTTCTTGAAACTGCGTTTACGTTCCAATGGTGTTGTTATGACTTTACGAATGGAAGTCACGTGTACGGCCTGGGAAGAGAGAGGAAGTGAGACTGAATTTGCGACTAGTCAAAGAGTGATTGCGATCCCGTGGTACAAGTCCTATTTGTCCTGTAAATATCCAGCATGATGGACCGATAGATCCTAGAGTAGTCCAGCGCAGGTCCTTGCGCTCCCTGCGGGTCCTGCGGGTCCTGCGGGTCCTGCTCTGCGTGAAGACGGCGGCCACCTGATTACTTTCGCTTGCCGCGGAGCCTCGTTAATCAAGGGAACGAGAATCACTCTCCGACTGATTGCTGTCGGAGATAAAAAGGGAGGCTCGGGGGAGGGGGGGCTCCGGACCGTGGCTTCGGGCGGTGCGGTGGCGCGACGGCCCCGCGGCCTCCGCCGGGGCTCCGCGCGGTTCGGCTCCACTTTCTTGGATGAGTTGTGGTCATGAGCCGTGAACCCTGACTGACGCCATGGAGCCACAGGCCTGGCCGCGGGCTGGCCACTGGCTGGCCACGGGCACGCACAAGAGAAGATGACCCCCGAGCTCTCACAGCTGTTTCGCGCGGACGGACGAGTTGCGCGGGTGTCGCAACGTGTCGCCGGAGCCGCGGCTAAGTGCGAGAGAGACGGAGCGCCGCATTTGTGCATCAGAGCAAGAGAGAGGTCTCTTTGTACCCGACCGGCGATGCCGCGGGCATCTCTCTCGCACTGCCGTAGTCAAATGGGGCTTCCCGTCTCTCTCGCTCCACAGGCCGGGCCGCGCGGATGACGGTAACCGCCGAGCCGTGCCGCCACTTTGTGTCAGTAGAATAATGCTGATCAAAAGTTGTGGCGGCGACAAAGGCGGGGATCATGTCGTGTTAGGCGACGACAGAAGTGCTTACGCGGAGGATATAAATTCTGAATAGAAATTATAATTTATAACGTCTTAACGTTGTTATTGCATTTCTGCCGCAGTTTTTTAAAAATTTATTTACTGCGCTGACTCAGCGAAGGTAGCCAACTGTCGCGTACTAGACCAGATAACCCGCTTGGTATTTTCGGTTGCTTCGACGGGACCGCCCCCCGTGCGTGTGGTGTTGGGAGAGTGTCGCACACACCGAAAAAGGAATTCGAAAGAACACGGACTCAAAAAAGAAAAAAATATAAAAATGCCCACTTGGATATAAATGATTCTTTCAGGAGGAGAGAGATGTCGTGTTTGCGGGGGGTACAAATGACTGCAGCGAAGCGGTATCGCCGTATCACATCTTTCCCCCCTTTCACATGGTCGTGTAATAAGTGACGTCCCCGCTCGCCCACTTTGCGAGGGGTCCTTGTGGCGGGCGCTGAGAGAGTGAGGGAGACAGCTAGAGCCCGGCTCACTCATATCTAATAGTATGGAGGGCCTTTCTCCTCCGACCTGGTTCGCCAATTTGCACCTCTCGCTCGCTGCGCATAAGCCGTGTATACATATAATACGTCTCTGTACGCAACGTTAACTCGTTTACCGCGGCCCGAAACTTGACATGATTTTAGGGGGGTCATAATTTATAGCGCCATGGTGGTCATCATGCGGAGGGCGCGGGGGGAAGTGTGCTCGAGAGAAGGGGGGGGGGGTGAAGGGGAAGGGGGGGTCATTAAGATTCCCCAGGACCTGGCCTGCAGAGCAGGGCGAGGTACCTTGTGTGTGTGTGCGCGCGCGCGCTCTAATTCATATGATGGGGTCATTGTATCCCAAAGCTTGGGTCAAGCCGGCCGGCCACTAAATTAGCATAGCTCCACACAAGATATATATAGGTTATAAACGGCCGCATGGCCGGTTCACATGGCCGCTCCGCGAGAAGTGATACGCTGCGAAGTGGAGAAGAAGAAGAAGAAGAAGAAGAAGAAGAAGAAGAAGAAGAAGAAGAAGAAGAAGAAGAAGAAGAAGAAGAAGAAGAAGAAGAAGAAGAGGAAGAGGAGAGCCAAAGAGGAGGACGGAGGGGAGGAGCGCAGAGCGCAGCAGGTTGCGAAAACCGTGCTCGCTTCCGGGCCGCGCGGTAATCATGAGGATGGCTGTATTAGCGGCAGATAAGAGTCGCAGGGTAGCAGGCGCAATTAACTGTCGGTATATTCGGCCGTTTTAGTCTAGTGTCCGCCACGCGTTTCGTTTACATTTCTAACATTGTCTCGGCCTTGGCAGTCGCGTGTCTGGACTATATCTAAACGAAAACAGAGATGTCACATTTCTGACAGGCGGCAAAGCAGGAGGGGGAAAAGAGAAAGAGAATGTTTTGCCGGAAGTGGACATCTAGTCCCGTTATAAGGTCACCCGATTGACAAGCACCAGTGAAAGAAATTTGACTCCGCGCGTGGAGAGATGTGTCGCCAGCCCGCCTGGACATCTTCTTTCTTATCTGCCTAACTGCCCCCTTCACTTCACCCGCTACAGTCAGTCCAGCAGCAGAGACCACCTTCCCTCTCACTCCCACTCTCCCAATTTTATTACTCGACACGAGGAGACCCGAGAGGCACATAGAGACAGGGACAGTGAGAGAGTGAGAGCGAGAGAGCGAGAGAGAGAGAGAGAGAGCGAGAACGAGAGAGAGAGAGCGAGAGAGAGAGAGGCGGGGACGCTAATGTATTCCAACGCAGTGACAATGCTGTCACTGTTCCGGGGCCGTGGCCAGACTGCACGCGTGCCCAACCAGTGTGCACCCGCCGAAGAAGCCTGCCCTCCTAGGGTCCCTGCCGGTCCCTGCTGACCCTGCGGGCCCCAGCAGGGCCCCTGGGCCCCTGCTGTCCCCGTGAGCCCTGTGCCGTGAACTCTCCGCGCGCTAATAAAGCTATTAGGCCGGGGCCATGACACGCCCGGGGCCGCGGTGCCGCCGGGCTTCCCGGGGCAGCACAGGGGGGTCCGCGGGGGCCCGCAGGCCACGGCTGCCACGGCCCAGCGGCCCGGCGGCCCGGCCGGCCCCCGCCTGCCGCATGCAGACCCGCGTAACCGCCATGGATATGCAGGTGCAGGCCGGCCGGGCCGCCGCCGGGCCGCCGCCGGGGGCGCGGGGTGCCGTGAGGATACGCAGCGGAGCGCAGGCGGCGCCGAGGTGTCCCCGCCCCGCGTCCCCGGCCCGGCCCGCTCCGCGCTCAGCTTACCACGCCATAAAAATGCCGGGGTCAAGAGAAAACCGGCATAAAACATAAGACGTCTTAAATTGAGCGAGGCGGTACACTGCGCGGAGGAAAAGGGGCGTGTTATTTCGTTTTCCAGATTCTCCTTCCTTCGTGCTATGGTATCTGCTGTCTACCGTTCGTTCGGTTTGGTACGTGGTGTGTCGTGGACGAATCCGCGAGAAAGAACAATACATGTACTGGTTTCGGTACAATGTACTGGTTTGGGATGTTCCGGTAACAAAATTATCGTACAGAAAAGCCTTCCGACTAGAGTTTACGCTCTTCAGCAGGGTCACGCACGACACCGCACACCGCGGTATATTCGTACACCCTCCTGCCGCCACAACACACACACACACAACACGCTGGTGTCCTGGCTCTTCTCCTCACTAATTAGCAATTTGAGGGTTCAGCAGCGAAGGAGCCCACGGCGCACATGACCATGAATAGCATTAGGCTGCGGCCTTGGGGAGGCCGGCCGCGGAGCGCGCGGAACCACTCGCGGCCGCTCGCGTTGCAAGCGACCCCGAAAACACGACCGGAAATCTGGCAATTTATGGACACTTAAAAGCAGCCGGCCGCCCGGTCAGTGCTGCCGGCCGCGGGATGGCAGCAGCGGCGCGGGCCTCACTCCCGGCGGCGGTGAAGTGAAATCAAGATAGCCGGCGCGCCGCCGAGATGAAAATGGGTACCGTGAAAATGATATCCAGACCACACCGCGCGCGCGCGCGTGTGTGTGTGTGTGTGTTAGCGGAAGAGAGTCAAGAGAGAAAAAGAGAGACATGCAGATGTGGGCGGCTCTGAGCACGTCGACAGCATTGCCGAAAGGATGTAATGAAATTGTCTAGTCCAAGAGACTAACAACAGAGGTCTGTGTGGGCGTGGTGTCGCCTTTGGAAACTAACACCGACAGCCACACCGGACAACGCCTCCTGCCGAGTAAATCACGATGAACGGATGGCGACGGCTCATAAACGCAACGTGTGAATCTGGTTATTGAACACACATTGGTTTGGTGGCGTATGGTCCATGACGTTAGCACAATTTCGCTGCTTTAATATGGCCGCTGAAACTTGGCCTGCCGTGGGCTGCCCGTAAAGAAAATGAGTTTTAGAGCGCTCGCCGTACTTGATTCTCCCAGCCGGCGCTGGCCGGCGGTGCCTCGCCGCCGCCGCCCCCGCGCCGGCGCTGCCCGGCCAGAGGAGGCCTATAACACTTAACGTTACAGCCTTGCCGCGCACCCCTTAATCGGTCACGAAGAATGCCATGTTCGCCTCTCTTCACCTGCCGAAGCGGCAGCAGCAGCAGATTATATGCAAAACGTACGACGGGAGCCCAAGGGGCCGGCGCGGCGGGGGGAGGTCGGCGCGGGGAGGTCAGCGCGGGGAGGTCGGAGGGGGCGCCTCCGCCGCCGCCGCCACCGCCGCGCTCTCCTTTTTGCCGCTCTGCAAGATAGCGCGTTTTCATAATGGACTCGAGGAAAGCCCGTTGTGCGGCAATTACTCCCTCTAGTGCGCCCGTGCGGCGAGCCGGGCAGCGGCTGCCGGCGGCTGCGGC
This sequence comes from Megalurothrips usitatus, assembly GCA_026979955.1. NCBI lineage: Eukaryota > Metazoa > Arthropoda > Insecta > Thysanoptera > Thripidae > Megalurothrips > Megalurothrips usitatus. Next base: position 10,268,624 of record CM049596.1, read on the forward strand.
ACAGGAGGCCACCGCCGAAACGGAGAGAGACCGCCGTAACAAGGCGGCCGGGCCGTGCGGCGTGCGGCGGCCCAGCGGCGGCGCCGTGTGTGTGCGCGCGCACGCGAGGCGTCGGCTTATTGTGGGACATATGCATGCGGTGACGGCCGGCACGCACTACTTTGTGCCGCATTACGGCCGTGCCGGAGCCACGCAACTTGCATGCAAATCCGGCAGCGGTTACGGCGGCGCTGCGGCCGGCCAGCGCGACGGGGCTAGTTGAAAAAGGAGGAGGATCCGAGCCTCGCACAAAGTTGCACCTTACCGGATATACACCGTGTGCTTCTCACAGCCCGGAGAAGACTGTCGGGGAGCTCGGAAACAGACGCTTTTGATATCGATTTTGTCACGATCCATCGTGACGGTGTCTGAAGGTGCTCATGCTGATTGGAGGTGAACCCGTGGCTAAACAGTGTCGTTCGCAAGGTACCGTGACCACGGCACACAGTCCACAAGTTGAACCAGCATGAATAACGGAGACAGCACAGAAGCAACTTGGAACTTGCACACCCTCCACAAGCGGACCGAGACACTGAATGTGCGCACCAGGGCTCTACCATCACTCTTTACTTGCCGCGGGTGATTTACAGAAGGGTCTGCCTCCCTCATTTTCCCTGCATCCCGCGCGACTCGCGGCACGGGCGCTGCACAACGGCGCTGGCCGCGGCCCCGCGGCTGACCCCGGTGGCGGGCCGCGCGCGCAGCGCAGCTCGGCGCTCTCTAAGCATGAAAAGTTGCGCACTCCGGTCTGAATGTGCAGCGGCGCGCTCAACGCTCGCATGACATGCGACGCGGCGGGGCTGCGGGGCTGTGGAGCACGCCAAGCCGGCGGGGCGACGCCGTCCGACGCTGTTTGGCATTGAATGGACGACACGGCGCACTCCCAGTGCGGCAGGTTCACCGCCGCCCCCCCGCCCCGCCGCGCTGCGGACTCCGGGCTCCGGGCTCCGGGCTCGCGGCTCACACCGGCCGGCCGGGGGTACGGCCACGGCTGTAACGCGCGCGCCGCGTCCGCCTCGGCGGCGGCCGCGCGGCTGGACGTTGTCGTTTAGTCGGGATCAAGTCATGCATCAGGCGGGCGGCCAAGGGGGGCGGCCAGTGGGGGACCGGCCTAGGAGGAGGTGCGGTGCGACACCGAGCCGAGCGCGCCGACAGAACGACCCGCCGGTGTGGTGCCGCGCGTCTACGGCCAAGGTGCCCCGCCCCCCTTCCACCGCCCCTCCTCCTCCCCGCACCGCGGCAAGTGCGAGACCGCGTATCACCACTCACCTTATACACGTGTTTCTTTCGACAACACCATATGTTCCTTTTTTAAAGAAGCAGTAAAACGATGACGAATAAAAATTTCCGAAGACAGTCTCGTCTGTGAACAATATGAACAGTTATGTTGTGGTTACGAAAGAATGACGATTGCCCCGTCCTTTGGTCCATCTAGGAGGGTAGAGGGTAGAATCGTCCATCACATTAATTAGGCATTGCGATCGAAGCTCAAGAACAAGTACATCCAGAGCAGCGGAAACGTGAGGTGGTGTTGTTGTTCTTCCACTCCTGTTTCCGACCCCCGCTGGACACGTCTATTGGAGCTGTAAGTATTGGCATCGGCTAAAGGGATCGTCGGTTGTAGGCCACCACCACCGTCGTCGCAGCCGGTACTGCGCGCTCACGGCGCCTGGCGGGCGGGCAACAGCCGGCACGCGTGCCGTGCGGGCCGGCCTACCCGCGCGCTCGCAGGCGCCTCACGCCGTCAGAGGGAACTCAGACGTCCTCTACTTTTTCGGACGCTGCCCACAAAAGCCCCCGGCTTAAGTATATCTAGTCTGCCAGATCGACAACAGTTTTACCGCGAGGCAAACGTTCGACTCGTATGATGTTTGCCCCTCCCTTTTCTCCTCAACGCCAAAATAACCATCAAAATCTGTTGTATAGGAAACGCCTACGTACTCACACACACACGTCTACTCGCACACACACTACACGCACCTCCGAGTCGATGCCGTCCCACGCTACTGTCGCTCTCCGAGGCATAACAACCCCACCGCGCTGAAACTGTTCCAGTGTTGCGGAACCGAACGCGCGACTGTGTCATGTCAGCGAACGGCTCCGGAACGCCGCCGCAGCGCGCCAGCCTGGCCAGCGACTGACAAAAACGCCAGTCAAGCGGACGGACCCGGACGATAGAGCGCGTCGTGGAAGCAAGGACAGAGACATAGGGAGCGAGCGTGAGAGAGAGAGAGAGAGAGAGTTTGAGTTTGAGTTTTATTTAACTGAAGGTACAAAAAGACTAAAAAGTCCTACTAGAGTACCAATGTACAGGTATTTAGATACATACAATCCAGTTCAACAAAGAAGAATAAATAAGGCGCTTAAGCTACTAAAACAGGGTGAAGAAGATACATAAAGTAGTGACGCAGAGGGTTAATTAAAATTGAGAGGCAAGAAGGTGATTTTTAAGCTGAGACTTAAAGCTGTACAATTTTTTAGTAAGAATATGCGCAGGTACAGAGTTCCACAATAAAGGTCCGGTAATCCAGAACGCCCCCCTTCCCATGTCCGTACGGTGCAAGGGAACTCGGAGGAGGAGATGGCTACCTCTTACTGATCGGTTTCTAACATCACAGGCAAACTGGAGCTTATCGGCTAGATACACTGGACAATTGTTACATATAACTTTTTTGAGAAGGGTAACAGAGGCGAAAACACAGCGGTTTTTGTAATTCAGCCACTTTAACTGAGTGAGATAGTTGGAAATGCTACAGTCACTTCTCAGATCGAATATAAGCCTGGCACAAGCATTTTGGACTCTCTGCAATTTAATGGAGCAAGTAACGAGCATCTGTGAGGTTACTACAGAGCCATATTCCAGGACAGGAAAAACGAGCGTTTCCACCAGCTTCTTTCTGACATTTATCGGCAGAATGTCACAGTGCTTCTTTAGACCATGTATGGCTGCTAAGGCATTTTTGCGCACAGTGTTGGCCTGCGCCTCCCAGTTCAAAAACTTGTCCACCATTACACCCAGGTCCTTAACAACATCAGAATATGGTATGGCGGTGCCATTTACAATAACAGGGGGGACAACAGGAGGCAATTTATTACGCATTTTATTATTACCAATTATAATTACTTGTGTCTTTCCCGCGTTTATTGCCAGGTTATGGTTTTTGGCATATTGTACTAGCTTATCCGCTTCGCCGTTAATTGTGATGATAGCATTTTCTATCTCTGATGGTTTAAAGGCAACGTAATTCTGCAGGTCGTCGGCATAAAGATGGTAACAAGAGTTGGTAAATATTTTGTCTAAATCATTTACATAGAGAGAGTACAGAAGAGGACCAAGAACCGAGCCTTGGGGTACACCAAACAACAGACTAATTAAGGAAGAGATATCTGCCCCGTTTACCACTCGCTGGGCTCTTCCTTCAAGATAAGATTTAAACCAGTCAATAACAGAGCTAGAAAGGCCATACATTCTTAACTTAGTCAAAAGTAGCTCGTGGTGAACAGAGGGAAAAGCATTACTAAAATCATAAAGCACAAGGATTGAAAGATATTTAGAGTCCATATTTTCTCGGATATCACCAATTACTTTTAGCAAGGCAGTGGTAGTACTATGGTTTGCTTTAAATCCGGATTGAAGAGGGTTGAAGAGTGAGTTCCTGACCAGAAATTCCACCAGCTGCGCATGCACAATTTTTTCCAACACTTTTCCGAGCGTACACAGTAAACTAATGTCTAAAATCCTTCACACAAAGGGGCTTGACATTTGCGCCAGGTGTTGGGGAAGCAGCCAGAAGAATAATTCAAAATATGGGATTGCGAGAATTCAACAATCCCTAATTTTATCATTGCTGCCGACACATCATCTACCCCCTTAGCAGTAGGGCTTACCCCATGAAGGGAGATCCTCAAAATATACATGCTTGAAATTGAAAGGTCGTGGTGAGAGACATTTTCATACATTTTTATGGAAGCTTTTAACAAATCCTCATCCTGACAGCAGACATTAAGGGAGCTAGGAAATTTACATGTCTCTCCATTGTTTTCATTGCTAACACCTAATTTTTTGAGATTTTTCCACAAGGTTTGGGAGAGAGAGAGAGAGAGAGAGAGAGAGAGGGGGGGGGGGGGCAGGAGAAAAAGAAGAAGTAGCGGCGTATGATGTGAGTCGCCCACGTCACGCGTCGTGTCATGTGTGACGGTAGGCCGACGGGGCCGCGATCTCTGATCACAAGTTCAAGAGCGGGCGAGGCCGCCGCGGGCCGACATGCCGCGGCCGCGTGTACGTGGGTTTGAGCCGCGCCCCGCGCCGCGCCGCCCCCCGAGCCCCCGCAGCCCCCGCAGCCCCCGCAGCCGCAGCGGTGGCCAACGACTCACCGAGCGGGGTGAAAAAAAAAGGAGTGACAAGGCGGTGGAAAAACGGCAGCTGAGGTGCGAGACACTTAAAGAAAGAGGTCGGGCGCCGGGGTCGGCCTTTGCATTCGCATGCGGACGATATTTGATCCCACGAAATCTGAATCATAAAAAATGATTAAAAAAATGAAACAAAAAAGGAATGAATGGAACTGAAGAATTTGGAACGACGGGACATTCGGGGCGATGAGCAGGCGGAATCGTTGCCCAAGTCGCTCTGCTTACCCAAGAGTCCGGCGGGTGGACGTTTCTTATCGTTTGCGACACTTTTCAGCGACTTGCCTTGGTCTCGTCCGAACGGTTACGTCGGTTACCGTCGGGATACCGCCAAGGTGTCGGAACACTGAGAATGAATGGGTGAAAAACTCGGCCCAAAATATAAGAGCGAAAGTGAACCCTTCCAATACTCATCGAATATGGGCGAGGATGGAGACCTCACCAAAAGTGAGGAACTTATCGCCGAGGTGATAGAGGCATTTTCACCCAAATGCTGGCTAGAAAATGCCACAGTCTCGCCTCGCCCAAATTTCTTCGAGAACACCGCTCCTGCAAAGTTTGGGACGAGGGACGTTCTTCGCCAAAATTTTGGTACTTCCCATCTCGTTTCCATTCTCGGTGATTGAGCAGGCGCCAGCATCGGCGGCTTATGCACCGCCGCTTCTTACGGCCTCCCAAGTGCGAGACACTTGAGTTAGCGGAGGCGAGGGCGCGGAGGGCAGCTCGGGGCGGGCGAGGTCGGTCGCGTCGCCACGTCAGACGCGGCGGCGGCGGCCGCACAGGCAAGCACCCGTGTGTCTCGCGGGTCCAGATGCGTGGTGGGGGCGGGCGAGCGGGGCGGGGACCGGCGGCTACCAGAACGGTGGCCTGCGTCGGCCTGTGCGCGGCCAGGTAAGGTGGGAGGATTGTATCGGCCGTGGGAAGGGTTCCCCCGCGGTTCCCATCCACCACCGGAGGGGGGCCCCGCCTCGTTCAGTTCCCTCACTCACCTCAAAGAGCCCACAGGTGAAAGAGCTAATTATATAATTCTCCCCCCCCGCCGCCGCCGCCGCTCCGTCTCTCTCTCTCTCTCTCTCTCTCTCTCTTTCTCTCTCTCTCCCTCTCTCTCCCTCTCTCCCTCTTGTCCAGGCAAAAGCCCTATGCCGACGGCGGCGGCTGTCCTTGTCGCCGTGCCGGCCGGTGCGGTGCTCCGTTTCGCCAACGTCATCCTCCTCCCACCGGCCGCCACCGCCGCCCAGCTCACTGGTGTGCCGCCCGGGGCGTGGCGGTGCGCGAGTGCTAGTGTGTGTGTGTGTGTGTGTGTGTGTGTGTGTGTGCGTGCGTGTGCGTGTTGGTGTGGGAGAGGGGCGGGGCACGGGTCGATATCCGACCGGCAGTGACTCTAGCTTCCGATACAACCGCATTTTAGGTGTTCAGACTACGGGGGACGTCCGTAGGCTACGTGACACCGCCCCCGCAACACGTCGGTAGTGACGTCATGGGCAGGAAACAATTTTAGTGATACATTCTAACCCTCGTAAGTTGGCATACAGTAACACATTGTGACAATGCCCGAAAACTCAAGTTCGCTGCTGACGGCCCCGGAAGACTCCGTCAACACGGATTCCACTGGGCTGACGGCCGGATCTTCCAGGCCGGAGCGTGCGCACTAGATGGATTGATAGGTCGCACGGTCCGGACGCAGCGGCGCTGGGATATACTCCCCTCTCTCTTAGTCTCTCTCTCTCTCTTCTGTCTCTTCTCTCTCTCTTCTCTCTCTCTCTCTCTTTCTCTGGTGAAAAAGCTGGTGCGGCGGCCGGCCGCTCCGCTTTGGGTTCGAACGACGACGGTCATCTCCGCCGGCCGCGGGGCCGCGGGGCTCGGCGGGGGAAGGCCGCGGCGGCGCGCGGGTCGCGTGGCGTGGCGTGGCCGCTCCTCCTCACCGGCTCACTCGCTCTCTGAGGCCCCGGCGGCCGCAACTAACGAGCCGTCAAAGGCAGAAGGAAAGAGGTGGAGGGGGGAAGGGGGCTCGGCCGCCGCCGCAGCAGCCTCAGTCCAGTTCAGAATGAAGAAGAGTGCCGGTCCAGGGCGGTGGTGGCGGCGGCGGGGCTGGGCCGGCCTGGGTGTGTCCCCGCGTAGCCGGGCCGGCCGCCGCCGCGAGCTACGCCGCTCTGCAGCGGGCCGCCCCCCGGCTGTCACACCTCACTGACCCCCGATCGCCGCTAATCGCAAAGAGAGCGTCCGGCGAGGATCTTGGCGGCGGCCGCCACGGAGTGGACACAACACGACGTGACCTCAGCGCATTCCCCGCGGGGAGCCGCCCGCCCCGCCCCGCCCCCGGCCACAGATGGGTTGTCGCTGACGACGGCCCTCCCGCACAGGATCGGATCCAGGATCGCAGGGGGGGGGGGGCAATGTACCGATGTACCGCTTCTTGTCCATCTTCGGGCGGAAGGTTTTCGGTGCCACCCTTGCACCCCTCTGGATCTGCGCCTGAGAGGCAGGAGGGGCGGTGCGGCGGCGGCGCTTCGCACAGGTAACCCCAAGACCGACCGCCGGCCGCACCGGCAGCGCACGAGAGCCGGGGTCCTTAGCCCTTCCCTTTCTTCGTCGTTCATTTTGCTGCTGCCGCAACAGTTCCTCCGCCACTGTCTCTGCTGCGGCTACTGTCGCTGCTGCTGCGGCTGCTCCTGAAAGGCCGCTCTGGACCTCAACGAGTCACGAAAACCGAGCGGCGACGACGGCGACGACGACGACGACGAAAGGCGAGGGAGAGAAAAAATGGAATCGGGACAGCGGCGGTGCGCGGCGCGGCCGAGGCGTGGCTGTGTTGTCGGCGAGGTGACCCAACCCATCACAAGCGCCGTGCCGCCGTGCCGCCGTGCCGCCGCCGACCGGGCCGTGCCGAGCGGCGCCGCCGCAGAGCAGCAGCAGGAGGAGGACTCGTTTCGCCGCCTTGTCCTCACCAAGTTCGACGTCTGCCGGCCACTGGTCCGGTCAGTGGCGGCAGCGGCGGCGGCAGCGGCGGCGGCGGCGGCAGCTGGGCTGGCCGGAGCGGCCGGAAAGTGCAGATTATAAATGGGAATGGCCGCGGCGACAGCGTCGTCCCGCGGTCCCCGCCGAGGTCCCCGCCGTCCTCACGCGTGGCCGCGGCCGTGGCGGGCGGCTGTCGCGCCACGGATCGGCTATAAGCGGTCGAATCGGCAGCAGGTGAAGAGGACCCGAGGACCCGCGGACCCGACTGCCGCGACTCGTCCGGGGTCAAAGGCTCCTCGCCGTCGGCGGCGGCGCCGCGGCGGCCCAAACACTCCGGTCCCTGAAGGGCACCCTTTCATTCTGTAGCGCTCGGCGCCCTTCTTTGCCGGGCCGCCGCGCGACTCGACTCGACTCACTCGCCTCGCCTTGCCACGCTGCCGCCGGGTCACGCCAGAGGCGGCGGCCGCACGGACCCGTGCGGCGGCGCTAACTTTTGTACCCGGGAGTCAAGGCGAAACGGAAAGGAGGGGCGCGCGGGGCGGGCGGGCGGGGGCACACACGTAGCTTTCCCACGTATGCGCGGCCGCGCGGCGGCGGCAGCCCCACCTAGCTCCTCGACCCCGGCCGGCCGAGCCGCCCCCTTCCCCCTTCCCCCTCTGCCCCGCGGTCAAACTGTGCGCCTCTCTAGAGCGGCGTGTCTCTGCCTTTATATTCCCCCAGCCCGCGCTGGCCGCGGTTTCACTTCGTTAAGTCCGGCCCGCGGTGACCCCGCCAGCCAGCGCTGCCGCCTTTGCCACGGCGGCCCTCAGTCTTCCTAGTGCGTTCAGGTCTCTGCCTCCTCGCCCTTCGATAGGGTGACCTCCTCCGAGAGACGGGTAAGGGTAGAGCGAGAGGGGGGAGAGAGAGAGAAAGATAGAGGGAGGGACAGATTGAGAGGGAGGTAGAGAGAGAGAGCGAGAGTAGTGGGCCCTCAGGAGCGTCATTTGCCGGGAGAAACAGCGGCGAGCACAGCATAGCAGTCGGACATGTTCATGTTGAATGGGCGGCCGTGGGGTGGGTGGGGGCGGGCTGCCACTGCAGAGGCCTTATCCGCAGGACCTCTTCATCAGTGTATTCTAATCCATCACCGCGCGTGCCGCCGCCGCTCTCTCACTTCACAGCAGCTCACGGACACAAACGCCTTTCTCGAGTCGGTCTGTTCCGTGCTGCACCATCACCATTCACAGGTAGGCGCCGTGAAGGACCAGGGGGGCCTGGCAAAGTGGAGGCTCTGCTGTACCTCAGGGACTAACCCAGTCATACACTCTTTGATTGAACTAAATGCGTAGGGTGAATTCAAGAAATGAACGGCAAGAATGTCGCTTTATATCAAAGTCAAGAGCAATTTTTGGAAAAGGAACATCGACAGGTATCGATCGGCAGAAAAGTATAGTCGATAGCAAGAGTCCTGCTCATCGATTCTAATTTTCTACGTGCAGGTCCAAGGAGAAAAATCTCTGGAAAAATGCCGGTAACTCGGTTCAGACGTTGCCTTCCTCTTTCCTTTACGCCCAGCCATCCGCACCCAAAGGATATCACTTCCACACGCCGCACTACGCGGTGCCGTGCCGCACCGCGCCGTACCGTGCCGTGCCGCGCCCCCCCACGTACCACAGTGCGGCATGAAGCCCGCCGTATGTGCGCGCCGTATGAGTGAGTCGACCGATCTGTAATAGTTTTCGTCATCAGCGGGCTAATGGACCTTCAGACGAAATATAATTACGGCCGCGATGTCTTCATTATAAAGATGATGACGGTACGCCGGGCAGCGAGTACACGCCGACTGACCGGCCGCCGGACCTTACATCTCCCCCCTCTCTCTCACACACTCCCTTCCTCTCTGTCTCTGTCTGACCTGCTGTCTGCCTGCCTCTCTCGATTCGGTCTCTCTCTCTCTCTCCCTCTCCCCCTCTCTCACTCGCACCGCAGCTGCTGCTGACCCCCCTCTCTCGCTGTCATCCATCTCACTCTATCCATGTACGTACATACGCTGCGGAGCCGAAGCCTAGGGCAGCGCGACGGCACAACACTCCTTCCCTCATCTATCCGCTCCTGACTGCAGGTGCGACAAAGAGCGAGACAGAGAGATAGGCAGAGAGACAAGGAGAGAGAGAGAAGTGAGGATGAATGTGCCAGCAGACTGGGCACGTGCCTCGGTGGAGACGTTTCGCGATGAGGAGACACACACACACGCACACACACACAGGCCGCTCACCACCCGCGCCGCTGCAGGCAGAGCGCCCGCCAGACTCCGGGTAGGCAACCAGTCTGGCTCGCCCGCCCACGCGCAGCCTAGCCTCGGCCCCGAGCCGAATTCAGAGCTGGTTCTCAAGCCCCCCTGCAAAGGAAGTGGAGCCAGTGCCCCCCCCCCCGTCCCCTTCCTCTCCCGTGGCCCTCTCGGCCCCCGCGGGTCCCGACTCCTGGAATGACCTCCGCGCTCGACCTCAACCTCTGGCGGCGCGCCCCGCCTCGCCGTGTGCCCTCTGCCCGGCGGCCAACACTGCGGGCGATCTGTGTGAGAGTGTGATTCATGTGTGCCTGTGTGTGCGTACGCCTGTGATGCATTGCCCCCCGCGCGCCGTTGTATGTGTGTGTGCGTGTGTGTGAGGGCGTGGGGGGGGGGGGGGCGGAGGGCGTGGCAATGGCAGCACGGAGCTGGCGCAGCGTACCAGTTACGTGGATGTGCGGCGCCTCGGCTCCCGGAGGTGGCCGCGCCGAGCCGAGGCCCCCGCGGCCCCCGCGGCCCCCGCGGCCCCCGCCGACCCCTGGGGGCACCATCACGCCCCCGTCGTGGCAACGCGCCGAGGAGAAGAGCTGACTGGGGACGCGGGGAGGAGGAAGGTGAGGTGCGGCGGGGAGCAGCAGCAGAAGCCAAACTGTCCGGAGGAGGTAATTAATTACTTCTTGTCCTGCAAACGCGGCGAGGAAGGCAAGTGCGCGCGCAGGAAAGGGAGAGGCGGGGGGGGGGGGCATTAGGAGGGACACCGAAGAGACTTCACGGGTGAAAACAGCCGTGCCACGGGCACGAAACGGCATTCGAATCAGACGTTTAGAATGAGGAACATGCTCAAATTTTGGTCGTTCATAACGAGCAAAAGTGCTCGAGAGAGTGTGATGGACAACAACAAGACCAGCCAAAAACAATACGATGGCAACAGCAGTTGTCGTCTTCTTTTGCGAGGCTGCCGGGTCGGTTCGCCCGTTGGCACGGCCCTTATACCTCCGTCCCCAGCAGCTCGTCCTCTACCCGTCGTCCTCCACCGACAACAACCACAGCAGCAACAGCGGCGGCGCGGCCGCAGTAGCGAGCGGGGCAACGAGCCGACGTTTTAATTAGTGATCTGCGGTTTTCTCCGCCTCTTTGGAGTGCCGTATGGCGGAGGCCGGCGGCCGGACAGTGTCGCAGCGACGGCCGAACACGATTGATCACACCCCGCGGGGGGCGGTGCCGGGGGCGGTGCCTGAAGCGGTGCCGGGCTGCTCGCGGCCGTTGGCGTGTGCCCGTCAACACCGAGACCGCGGACCGTCGAAAGAAAATCAGTGTGAAAACCGCGCAAATGGTTTAATGTAAAGTAATATGATTTCTAATAGCGAAATAAGACCACAGAGTAAGGGCCTGTTGTAGATGTCAGGGCCCGTCCGCGAAATACGTACACACTCAGAAAATATTTGCTGTTAGACATGCCGCGCTGGTTATTTAACTCCCTCGCCGGGCGACCCCCAGCGGCGCTGTGGCTCACAGGGTGGGTGGCCGGGCCGCCGGTGGCGCGCTGCCGGCGCTGCCGTCGTGCCGCGTCCCCGAGATGCAGGCGCAGATACCGCCCTCCCCAGCGCCATGAGCCGAGACTCGCCGCGCGGATAAACTCCGGCAGCCCGGCCGGGCGCACGGAGCACCACCGGAGGAGCCCCCTTCATTCAACCTGGCGGTGACGTCGAGGCGCAGTGGCAGGGGGGCCGTTCGCAAATGACGTGACGCTTTTCTGGCCGGTTTTTTGGCCGACCCCCCAATATCATTACGGGGCTAACATAACCTTCAAATGCATTTACGCATCACCTCGACCCTCTTTTCCCCCTCTTAGAGCGTGACGTCATTTAAGAACGACCCCCCCCCCCCCCCCCCGCAGGAGGCTGGGAGGGAACAGCGGCATCTTCCACACCAGATGCCTAGGGTGAGACATGGAGGCTGCCAAACGACTCCAACCCTTTCTGAAAGTTTCATCAAACATTTGACTTGTTGAGTTTTCGCTACATTTTTTTCAACAACACTCCGTGGGCCTGGACGCGCACTGAACAGGTCCGGGGCGTGTACTATCTCGGGTCCGGATCGCCTCCGCGGCCCCGGGGGCCCCGCGGCCTTCCGGCCGCGGCGGCGCACATCTCATTCAGCCCGCTGCCGCGGCGCCGCGGCGACAAATTAGACGGCCGCGGGGAACGGCAGGAATTCGCAGCGCGGACGCCGCGATTATTCCAAAAATGCCGCCCCGTCGTCGTCTCCTTGATGGGCCCCGCGCGCCGCTCAACGCTGGCGCCACTTTGCCACGGAGAGACAGGAGATACGGGAGGATGAGAGAGAGAGAGAGAGAGAGAGAGAGAGAGAGAGAGAGAGAGAGAGAGAGGGGGGAGAGAGAGAGAGAGAGAGAGCGGCGCCCCAGATGAATGGCTGATAAGGCGTCCATCAGATTCCTCCTTGTTCGTGGCTTCCCCGTAGCATCCTCTCCGCAGTCAGACTCACGCGGCTCCGGCCGGGTCCAGCGCTGCAGCGGCGGCGGCGGCGGCGGCGGCAGCAGCGTTCCGGCCGGGGTCCTGGCGGGTCCTGGCGGAGGCCGGCCTGCCGGAGACGAGACGTCCTATACGTTCCTTGACCTCGGTGACAGAAGGACGGCCCCGGCGGCAGCGGCGGCAGCGGCGGCAGCGCCACGGGCCGGCGGCCGGCCGGGCACCGTCAGCAGCCGGGACGGGCACTCACAGAGCGGCCAACATTTTATGGCCTGGTCGATCACCCGGCTTTTGGCTCCCTGCAGCCCGTTACGCCCCGCACGACCGTGGGACTGACCACTTCATCTGGCGCGGTGGTGTCGCCCGGGGTCGGCCCGCTGCTCCCGCTGCTCCCGCTGCCGCGGCCGACGCCGGCGAGAGGGCCGGCCGCGGCCAGGGGCGTAGCTAAAAGAAAGCGGCACGGCAGCAGGGAAGCGCCAGGAGGAGGGAACGCGGTTCGTGAATTTGTGAATTTTGTACCAGTACGGGTGAAGAGAAGAAATATTTGGCGAGTTTCAGTGATTTTGGGGGCGTTCCAAGGAATCTTGAACGACAGTTCGACTAACTTTCTTGCACTCATTTAATTTAATAATTCAACCCTCTGGCAGTCGGACGGTAGCTGCTCCCTGGACCGCACAGGAGCACTACTCCAGATTCACCGGCTCGCGCAGCTGAAAATCGAAAGAAGTATAACAGCGCACGCCGCGCCCAAGTCCATCACGGCGGACACCCGACGCTGCTTCTCACTGCGAAATCAATCATTCCCCGCATTAGACGCGCCGCCGCCCAGCGGCAGCAGCAGCAGCAGCAGCGGCAGCAGCGGCGGCAGCGGCGGGGTACTACTCGTGATCCGAACGCTTTGGCTGCGAGCGGTGCGCTTGCAACCGCAGCGGCGGCGGCGGCGGGGGCCGAGGCGGAGGCAGCCGCACGGCGCGCGGCGCGCCACACCTGTGCGAGCACACGGCAGCAGCTGCACAGTAATGAGATGCACCTGGCCGGGCACCGGCGGGCCTCCGCAACAGCAGCGGCCCTGGGGCCTTATTGTTTTGGTACGCGAGCCGCGAGCCACACGGCGCCGCGGCAGGAGAGCACCGCGGCAGCGCCCCGGCCGAGGGAGGCGGTCACGGCCTCAGAGTACGCAACGCGGCGAGCACATCGAAGGCACGCTGTGAGACTCTCCGCGTCGACGGCCAACGACGTCAAAAATATGACGAATGCTCCAAGAAGGGTGCACAAGAGGACAGCCAATAAGGGGACACCCCGGTCACACCAGAGGGGACACCCAGAGTGGGGCACCCACAAGGGGACACCCTCAAGGGGCACCCACAAGAGGACACCCAAAAGGGGACATACCCACGAGGGGACATACCCACAACGGGACACCCACAAGGCACAAGGGACACCCACAAAGGGACGCCCACAAGGGGGCACAATCACAAGGGGATGCCCACAAGGGGACGCCCACAAGGGGATGCCCACAAGGTGACATGCCTTCAAGGGGACACCCACAAGGAGACAACCTCGTTTCTTCCCGCCGCGCGCTAGGCGGGCGGCGGGCGGCGACAGCGGCCGGCTGCAGGCCTTATTAGCACGAAGGGCACACGAGCACCGGGCGCGGACGGTGGGGCCGCGCGGGCTCCGGCGGAATGCCGCGGTGACGCCGTGCTGCTGTGGCCCCGCGGCGCTGCTGAGGCGCTGCTGCGGCGCCCCGGGCCCCGCGGGTTCAAATGTTCACTTTGCGCATTATACGGCCCCGGACCATCATTTTCATTGCGGTATCGCTCGTCCGGTTTGACGGGATGACAAGTGGTCTCGGGACTGCGCCCTCCACGCCTCCCCTCTCCCCCCTACCCGCTTCCACTCCCCCCCCCCCCTCCTTCACCGCACCGAGGTGGACGCGGCCCCCATGACCCTCGGCGGCGGCGGCCATCGCCACCCGACAGCCGGCCGGCCGGCCGGCCGGACCGACGACGACGACGGTCCCAAACGGCCAGGTGAACCCAATTAGGAGAGCAGTGCGGCGAGATAGAGGAGAGCGGGGAGCGGCGCGGAGGGGGTCCTGCGCGGCGTTCCTGCGGGGGATCCTGCGGGGGGATCCTCCAGTGGTCCTGCGGGGTCCTGCAGCGGGCGTGTCCGTGTCGCGCGGGGTCGTCCCGGTCCGGACAGGACACGCGGCCGCAGCCTTGATCTGGACTGACCAGAGAAAGTATCACACGGCGATCGGGCCGGACCCTCCGGACCCTCCGGACCGGGCCGCGGCGGTCGGCAGCCGGCCGCGCCATCAATCGACATCCGCCAGCCGCACGTCTTCCTCTTTTTTTTTTCTCGACCCGACTTTTGCCACTGTCATCTCTCTCGCTTCCTCTTTCTCTGCTCCTGCCCCCCTCTTTCTGTCTCTCTCTCTGTCTGTCTGACTCTCCCCAACCCCCTCTCTCTCTCTCTCTCCATCCCTCTCTCTCCCTCTCTCTCTCCCTATCTCTCTCTCTCTCCCTCTCTATCTCTCTCGATGCGTTACGTCGATCGTGGACGTCTCCGGGTCAGCCGTAAAGGCAGGTCACGGCACACACGGAATAAATATGCGAGCGCGGGAACCTGAGGGTTTAGATTCGAACGCAACCGTGGAATTTTGCGAGGCAGGAGCAGAAGGCGGAACGGGGCAGCAGGCGGCAGCGCTGGATTAGGGGCAGGGGAGAAAGGAAGGAGAGAGGGGGGGGGGGTCTCTGCAAATGCCAGGTGACAGGCAGTAAAGGTGGAGAGATCCAGTGCAGATTAACTCCCGAACCGCGGCGGCGGCGGGGCGAACCTGATACGCCCGGATCGTCGCGTCGGCGAGACGACCCACACGGCCGGGACAGGACAGGGTGCTCTAATGCCTGCGGGCTCTAGGGGACAGTGAGGGGCGGGGAGAAGGGGGGAATACGGAGGGGGCAGAGAGAGAGAGAGAGAGAGGGGGGGGGGGAGAGAGAGAGAGAGAGAGAGAGAGAGAGAGAGAGAGAGAGAGAGAGAGGGAGGGAGAAGGACACGTCTTGGTCCCGAACGTAGCGACCGTAACCTGAAGCAAGACGCGGAGAGCAAACGCACGACACATGACGGGATACGTCCGATGCGGTGGACGTCTTGCTACTCGGCTGCGGCCGCCGCGCGCGGGACACGCAGAGAAGTAATGCGAAGCACTCCCGCGGACGCGACGCACTCTCCGCTGGAAAATATTCACCCCCCATCCCACCACTACGTGAATCCGTATGCACAGTAAAAATCCTACGAAGACCGGGCTTCATATTACGAAGACAGTCTTCGTAGGCTACGAAGAAAATGAGGTCTTCGTGGGATTCTTCGTATTACGAAGCTATTCCTTCGTAGCCTACGAAGAAATGCTTCGTAATACGAAGGATTCTACGCAGACTTAATTTTCTTCGTAGACATTTTACTGTGTGGCGGCGAGTGGCCACTCGCGCTGTCATGTGTGTGTGTGTGTGTGTGTTTGCATGTGTGTGTGCAGAGGGTATGAAGAGGTGTGCGTGTGCGTGGGCACCCGGGAATGCTGAACGACTTTGTAGGAGCGGCCGGCCCGCTGTCACTCACAGACATGTGACCCCTATCGTTCCTGTTGAAAACGGGCTGACGAAGGGAGCAGCAGGAGGCGCGGAAAGTTATGAGGATGTCGAACGCTGATTAAATACCGCCACTGTATCGGCATCTTACTCCCGACCGAGTGCAGGTTGCCGACACAACGACATGCATCATGTTTCGATCGGTGGCGTGGACACCGCGCCAACGTCGCTGTTGCAATTTCCAATTTGGCACGAAAAAGGCGCCGGTAAGTGGGATGGATCCCCTGGCGGCAGCCCGGCGGTAGCGGCGGCGGCGGCGGTCCCACGGGGCACACATCGCAACAAGAAAGTGCGATTCAATTAGGGGAGAAGAGGAGGCAGCGGCGACGCGGCGACGGCGCGGCGGCGCGGCGGCAGGCATCGAACGCCGCATCAGAAAGAAGACATTAAAAGAAACGGGCCGTCGGATGAAACAGGAATGAAAAGGATTACAAGGCGTGACATTCAATCGCGGCGCGGCCTACGCCATCATTGTGTCCCCGCCGCCGCACAACGTGGGAAAAATATGAAAAAGTGACCGCGGCGGCGAGAGTCTGCACTGCGTGGACACGCATTCGGGTTGGGCGCGGGCCAAGCTGGGTGATGGGACAGAGCTGCTGCGCCGATGCTGTGACGCACGCGACGGCTCCAGTTTTTTTTTGTGTTTTGTTTTTTCTAAAGGGGAGGTTTCTAAAGTTATGAAAAATCATGGCCATCGTCGTGGCCGGCCGCGCTAGTCGACTGCAAGGTCCTGAACACGGCCTCCCGGGGCCCGGTGGTGACGAGCATAGCTAATCTGGCCCAATGTTCACACCTCGCTCGAGCCGATCGATTCAGACGTTACTTCGCGATGAATAATTCGCACACCAGCGGAAGGGCGCACAACGTGACTTACAAATTGGGCGTAATGGGACGTGATGGAGCGTTCGAAGAGGCGCGCTCGAGACCGTCGCGTCACTCACCTGAAACAGAAGGGGGGATAATACAGTTAGGAAACGATCGGCTGCTACAACCTTCCTCCGGCTTGAGCACAAAGGCTGGGGGCGACACTATCACAACAGCTGCCTCATAGGGCACACGAATGAGACGTCCGCACGGCTTCATTCCGTGTGGCCGACGGCAAAGATCCTCTCAACTGCGTCGCCCCTCCCCGGCACCTGCCCGGCTGTCTTCGATGCCGATGGGATCGGTCTCCGGGGTCCCTCCTGATTCGGGAGATCTCCCGCCGCAGGGGAGCCTCTCCCTGCCTGCTGGGCGGCGTGTGTGTGAGAGAGACAGAGAGAAAAGCACAATGAAACAACGATAAAATTAGGCCGCTGGACGCGTCGCGTTGCTCAGGAAGACAGAGCCTAATGGCCTCACACTTATCGAGATTATTAGCTGCGTATGGCCTAGGCAGTCCATCGTCTAAGCAGCCGAACGACGTCCCCGCTGCATGTCTCCCTGTGGGGTGGCAATTAAAACGCAAATAAGAAGAAACCCTTGCTGATTCCACGTACCACACCTGAAGGTGGCAGTAAGATGGATACATCCATTGGTGAATGAGTCGGTCTGTCATTAGACGTTCAGAGCATACGATACTCAGGCTGATCGCGTGATCGCTGAAAATGAAAACGGTAAATCGCGCATCACCGTTTCCTGATGCGACACACTACCCACGATTTGGGAAAAAGATGAGATTGTAAGGGCAAGAAACAATTAAAATGTACAAGTCGGTGGTGGGAGGGTGTGGAAGGTCGCGGGGACGATTATCGATTCGACGCGCGGACCCTCTCGGGTAACCACAGTCACCCTACGGACGGAGGCACAGGGCCGATGAAGACATTTGGACCCCTGCCGGAAGCAGTACGTCACCTGTCAGGTCAACACCTCACGGCCCTACGGCCCCGTGGCCCTTGGGCCCTATGGCCCTTCGAGTCGGAGCCCCGCGCGTCCGCACCGCTCGGCAGTTACGTGTAGATGAGCCCACAGTCCACGGGGCCGCGCGTCGATTCGACACAGGTAAGGCCCTCCGGGGACCCGCCGGGGGGCCGGCCAGGGGACCCGCATCCTTCCTAAAGGGTCTTCCCCCGATAAGGGCTTCACACGGGTCAGAGGGGAGACAGCTGGACACACGACGAGGGTCACCGACGGGGCACACGGCGCGCCGCTATCTGATCGGCCCGCCCGGTCAAAGTGTCGTAACTGCGCCGCCAATCCTGCGACTCTTACGTCATCGGGCCCCACCACCTTTTCCTCTCAGGGCTCAGAGTCCCCCGGCGCTGGGTCGTTGTAGCACGACCGTTTCTCGGGGGATCGAATGTTCGTCCTGGCGCAGGGCAGAGGTCAACACATCTCCGAACTTGGCGGGGCCGACAGCTGGGAGGACACGCTGATATTGTATCATTGTTTCCCTTTTGGCAGGCATCGATCATCTGCTTTAACGGCCGCATAATCCGCTAGCCGCCCTCTAGACCACGCGGCGCTACTCCAGCGACTCCCAGCCGTTCAGACGCTCTCTCTCGCTCTCTCTCTCTCTCACACACACACATACAGACCACCTTCACTCCCACATCGTAATCCTTCACACGTACAGAATCAATCCACCCAATGGGGATAAACGTCACGGACGGGCAGTGGAAGGGCGTAGGCACGAAGAGCGGCTCATACGTCTGTCCAGATGCGTGGTTCTAGTCAGTGTCCCCTCTTCTTGGCCACAAAACAATCTCCCACACCCTTTCTCTCTCTCTCTGGCACACATGGGTTGACATTCCTGGCATTTCGATATTCGTTTTCCGTAACTGGTGGCTCTTGTGAACATTATGCAGCCGTGCAATTGAGCTGATCGCTAGAATTTTCAGAGGCAGAACTCTTTCTCGGACATTTCGAAACGAGGAGAAAAATAAGTCATTTACGCCAGATGTGCCATGAGCGGACGCAGTATAAACGTGCATTGATATTTGAGAAAGGAAAAGCACACACACACACATGCGCGCGCGTGCGCGCGTACACATGCGCGGCTATGTTTGCTCTAGCCGCGGGGCGCACAGCTCAGCACAGGCCGGGCACACTTCCTGCAAACAGGTGTGACCGCGGCGCGCGCACGGCGCGAGCCACACGCGGTAGTGGCGGGACCTGAGGGGCCTGCGGGGCCTGCGGGGTGTGGCCACCGGGGCAGGTGGGTCGAAGGTCACCTCGCCGCGCCGACTAATCACGCTGGGGCCAAGCCAAGCAGCCGGCAGGTGAGCCAACGCGCGCCGAGCCCAAGCCGCAGCCTAGGCGCCCGAGGCGAGTTTAGTGGCTTCGAGAGAGGGAGAGAGGGAGAGAGGGAGAGAGGGAGAGAGGGAGAGAGGGAGAGAGAGAGAGAGACGGAGCGGTAAAGAGAGACAGGGGAGGAGGAGGAGGAGGAAAACCACAACACCACAAGAGGCAGCAGAGGTCCAAAGTTAGGCACAAGCAAACCAAAACAAGCCGCGGCATGCGGCAACAGAAGCGCGATTCATATTCACATTTACCTCCTTTCTTTCTTTCGCACAAGCACACATACGTGGGCACACACACAAGAGCGCGCTGCTTTAATAATTAGCTTCCGCGTAAAACGTTTTCGTTCGCATCCAAAGCAAAGCTCGGTATTCTGTTTTCTAAGGCAAAAAGAGGGGGGGGGGGGGGGGGAATGCGGGGAGTGGGGGGAGTGAAACCGCACTTCCCGTTCCTTACTTCCCAAGCAAGACGTTGAAAAAAGAGTTGGGAACTTGAACTCCATTTTTGCTGTGCATTAATGAGAAATAATGGACAGGCAAACTCAGTTTTCTGTCCAGTAAAAGAAAACCTGAGCTCCTTGTGATCAAACTACATCAACCATGCCCCATGTTACTTATTCATAAAGTTTGATTTTTTTTCTCCTGCTCAGAGCAGGACCTTTGCTCTGAAGCTCTTGGTGCTCTGGTGCTCTGCGGCACAACTCGCGCTCTCACATTTAACTCAAGTGCATATTGATCCAGAAATCAACATTTCGTCATTTTGTTTCCGCGGGGCCGAGCTGTTGCTGCGATGCTCTTCTGTAATGTCATCCAGGAAGTCGCGCGGGTGACAGTCCCCTTGCCCCCACCCCCCTCCTCTTTCTCGACAGCGCAATCGAAGAGTGCAAAACACGTCATGTGATGTCATTATTTCGTCCAATGAACGGCGCGAAGTGAAGGTCACTCATTGTCTATTGTTGGCCGCGGCGTGTCGAGTGCGTGGCGTGGCGCGGCGTCCCTCCTCGCGCCCTGGGTGGGGCCGGGGAGGGGGCGGGGGCACTACACACGTTGGCGCCCACCTGCTAACCGGCGTACTAACGTGCTAGTCAGCCGGCCCTGTGCCGCCCTGCTGAGGCCCGGCTAGTTCCGCGACGGCCGGACGGAATTTCTGTCTCCCGCTGCGGCCGCGCGTCGAAACCTCTCTCTAATGTTCCCACGTCAAACATCCATGCCGCACAACGGTTCTAGGTGCACGCAGCCGACCTGCTGCAGCAGCTTGCTTTGCTTACGGGAACACCCAGAAAAAGCTCTAGAAAAGCTCCATTCAGGGCATATAAGGGACCCTCTCTGAACCCGCGTCTGAACCTAGAACCTTGCGACGCGACTCCGAGCTCCTCGCGGCCGGTCCTCGGTGCCGGGGGCCGGGGGCCGGGGGCCGGGGACCCCGCTCCGGGCGGCGAGTGGGCGGAGAAAGGCGTTGCGGGCGTTCCTCGCCGCGTTCGTGCCGATGGGGTCCCTGTTCCCTGTGCTCTCCTAGCGGGACACCCTGCGTGACGCCCCGCGTGCCCCGCGTGCCGCCGGCGCCGCGTGCGTGATGGCTTGTCACTCGCGTGCGTTTTACGGTGACGTCAAACCGAGATCCGCGCACAGATTCGGAAACTAGATGGGACACACTTCTATCACGCTCTCACGATCGTGTCAACGAGCGCGCGTGGAGGAGACTGGCGAGGCGGCGGTGTGGTTCGCACACTTTTTGCGTGCCTTCTTCGCAGTTCTCGGATCTAAAATAAAACAAAAGTTTTTGTTCTTCTTTAATTGAAAAAAATGGGGGACGCGACAAACACGAAGAGTGGGTTGGACTATAAACGGTGTCCTATTTTTTCAAAAAAGGCAACTTCAGCAAACAATTTTGGAAGACATACACGACACAAAGTAATGTATGCTGTCCTAGGGAATGGTTGTGAAGCTCTGGTTATGTCTTACCGAGTTAGTAAAAAAATCAGACGACCTAGTGGCAAGCGGACCGCGTGCTGTTCTGAAATTCCCCCCCCCCCCCCCTTTCCTCTTCCTTCTCCTCCTCCTTTTTCCCTCACCAAATGACGTCTACACCTCTGCTGCTGGAAACAAACGCCGCAGCAGCTTCCTACCGACGAGTAAATAACCGGAAACCCGAAAACCGGAAATAAACGTGGCGTGGGTGGCGGCGAGTGAGTTATGCCTTGTTACGCCTCGTGTTTGTCTGTACGTGTGCGGCCTGTCCGCGGGCCGAAGTTCAGCGGGCCGTGTCGCTGCGCGAGGTGAAGTCGCCGCTGCAAACCAATCTCCGCGGGCGAGCATGAGGGCAGGAGATGGTGGTGGTGCATGGTTCACTGCGAGCAGAAGAGAACCCTGCCCTGCGGCTTGACTTCTCACTCTGCCCGTCTCTCTCTCTCTCTCTCTCTCTCTCTCTCTCTCTCTCTCTCTCTCTCTCACACACACACACACACGAACGCCCGCAGTAAGGTACCCGCGGGGAAGGGAGGCACGGTGCGGAGCGGAGGTGTTGATTGATGAGTTGCGGTGGCAGACTCGGATCGGAACCGCGCCGCCGCCGCCGCGGCTCTCGGTCAAATGGCCGGCGAAACACACACAGCGGGGAGAAAAATTATGTGATGTTGCCAAAAACAGACTCGACGCGCGCGAAGCGTACAATTCGCGGGACGTGCAGTTTTTCATCCAGGTCAGAGTCCGTCTCTTTGCGCACTGCTGCGGGCTTCTCCAAGTTGCTGCGCCGCACGCGCGCGCGCGCGTCCGCGGACCGTGCGATCTCATTCGTGCCGGATTTCGAAAAGTTTACGATTTGGAACCACCCGGAACCGACCCGAGCGGCGGCCCGGCGAGCAGTCTGCCGCGTGCGTTGCTCTGGCGTGTCTTGCCTTACACTACGACGGCCGCTCGCAGCGCGTGCGTGCGCCGGCCGCTTCCGTCCGTTCGCACGCGCACGCACACCGTGCACACACGCACGCGCACGCACGAGAGAGGGCCATGCATAACGAGGTGACATGCCGGCGAGTGTCACCGGCCGTTCGATCCCGTGCCATATAATGCGGCGTCGTCAACGTCGTGCAATCCGCCTTCGTCATCTCCATCACCACCACCACCACCACCACCACCACCACCACCACCATCATCATCATCATCATCATCATCATGTGTGAGGAATGATTGACCTGACCTTGCCGGAGTCTTCGCCACCTCCACAAGAAGTCACCGAGGGGTCAAGACCCACGCAGCTCGGTCCCCTTCCCTGCTCTTCACCAGTTACCGACTTCAACGTAATGGTCGCGGGCGCGCGCGCACACACACACACACTCACACAAACGCGCAAGGCCCCTCCTCACCTGTTGGGATTGTCGGGGCGGCCCCCGCGCGACGCCAGTCTGTCTGCCTGCGCTTTGCTGCCGTCTGTTCGCCGCCCGCGTGATGACGGGCCGTCCGTCCGCTTAGCCCCCACGAGCCCAACCAAAGAGACACTGTGTCAGATGGGGAGAGAGGGACGGAGAGACACACACACAGAGGGAGAGAGAGGGAGAGAGAGAGATGAGGTAAAGAAAGAGAGAAAAAGAGGAGGGAAATAGCAGGGTGGTGGGAGAAGCGCTGCTAATGAGCCTCTCGCACGTCCGTGACATGTCAAAGTGACAAGGCGGCGACGCGGGTCAGCGCCGATGGGGGCGGTCGGCGGTCCTGCCGGGTCCTGCCGGGTCCTGCCGGGTCCTGCTGGGTCTGTGCCAGGTCCCGCTGGCCTCCGCGAGTCTCCGAGTCCCGTAGGGCGCTCGGAATTGGTGCCCTCACGACGTTATGGTGTAGTGTTCACAAACCGTTACGTGACGCCTATCGCACTGTTTACGGCGACGGGAGACTTCAAGGGTGGGGAGGGTTCAAGTACTCTCACCCCCACCCCCCCTCGGCCTAGAGGCATTTTAAGGATTTTTAAGAATAGAAAGACGGTAAGGCAGAGGGCTGTGTTTGTCGAGCTGCACACGGGAAGTCCGGTCCGGCAGACGGACGCGAACGAAACGTCCTTCACGGCGCTGCACCGAGCGGCGAGAGTATACAGTAAAAACATTTTCGTCGAGATTGTTGGCAGTGCGTCGTCCACACATGGACCTCATACTCACCACATCCCGCCGCCCCGCGCCGCCGCCGCCGTGCCCCGCCTTGTTCGGCCGCTTAACCTCTTCCCCCTTCAATACCCCCCCCCCCCCTCTCTCTCTCTCTCTCTCTCTCTCTCTCTCTCTCTCTCTCTCTCTCGCCTGTTCCGAGTAGGACGCACGTAATTTGACCGCAAAAGTCGATCTGGTCGCGGTCCGATCGATGTATCGAGTCGGGTCGTGGCGCGGTCGAGGCGGATGCACACTGCAAAAGCACACCGTGCGGCGGCAGCGGCGGCAGCGAGAAGTGCGAGAAGGCGTTGCAGGCGTGTGCAATTAATGACGCTGATAATAATGAAAGTCATGATCACTGAACACGTCAATATAGGACAATAAGGGCCTGAATCATCACGGATTGTACTTCTAACATTTGCAGCTTGTCTCAGTTTGGCACCACAGCGATTGTAGAAGGTGAGGAAGACTCTTGTGTTGGGGTGACAAGTCACGTTTTCCGCCCGAGTGTTCAAAGGAACGTCTCTGAACGTTCAGAGCCGCCTATGACGATGGGCTGGCTTTCATGCCAGGCGATGACGCGCGGCGCCGGCCACTCGAAACGCTGGTAATAATCTCGTTTCGGGTGAAAGGACGCGGTGTTTGTGCGTGCGGCCCCGCCCGGCGGCCGTCGGACCGCCTCGCCACGGGCGCCACCTCCGTGGTCGCTTGCTTGGTGTCTCTGCGCCGTGGTGTTGGTGTTGACTGGAGGAAGAGAGAGAGCTTGCGCGAGCGGAGACACAGTACAGAGAAAGAGAGAGAGAGAGAGAGAGAGAGAGAGAGAGAGAGAGAGAGAGAGAGAGAGAGAGATACGGATAGGGCGACAGCGGAAGGGGGAGAGGGGGGGCGTGGCGGGCCGACCCGGAGCACGGACATAAAGCGTCAGAGGTCACGGAGTCACATACAGCCGGCGCGGCCCGCGAGGTACGAGTGGAGCGGCGGACGGCCTCGCGGGCTGACCCGAGTGAGCCGGGGCCGTGCTCTCGCAGGCCGAGCCGAGCCGGGGTCGGGCCCGGGGACACGGGCCCGGCCCGGGGGTCGGGTCGACCGAGTCTCCCCTCGCGCCGCCTGACGGACATGTCACGGTGGCCGGAGGTGCCCGGAGGTGCCCAGAGGTCCCCGGTCACCGACCCGCGTGGACCGTCGTGTGGTTGGTGACCACCCAGAGGGCCCGGGGGGAGCCGAGGGGAGCCGGAGGGGGAGGGCCGCGGCGCGCGGCGCGCACGGCCGCCACGGGCCCGCACTCCCACATAAGCCGACTAAACGCTCAGGGCCGGGATTATCCCGTGACGCCGCCACGCCCTGCGGCAGCCCTGCGGCAGCCCTGCGGCAGCCCTGCAGGCCTCCCGGCGGCGCTCCGAGTGTCCGCATGCCTGCCGCCTTACCGTTTCAACCGATGGCGCATTGTGCACAAAAATGACAAGCAGGCGCGCGGCGCAAAAAAAGAGAGAGAAAAAGAGATACGTACATAGGGGGGGGGGGGAGAGGAGTCTGTGAATGTGTATAGGCGGGATCATGTCGCCTCATTTGACCGGAGCGGAGGCGGGCGGGCAGCGCGCGTGGAAGATAAACAGGTGCAACGACAGTTCGTTGGCCTTGCGGGGCGCAGCACCCGGGAGGCGCAGGCCAGGCCCCGCAGCGGGTGCACTGGGGGCGTCGGAGGGCTCGGCGTGTGGCGGCGGCGGCCTTTTCGTTTACAAACCGAACCGCGCGCCGCGCGCCACGGCCGGCCGGCCGCCTTTTACGCCGGACCGCTACGGTTTCGAACGGATTCGACATTTGCAACGTCGTCGTCGAGGCGACTTCTCCTCCTCCCCGCCGCGCACACCGCAGCCTCGCACGTACGGCACGGCCGTGCCGCGCTCTCGGTCATCACACCGCTACATGCACGCGGCGGGGCACGGCGCGGCGCTTTGCAGAGTAGCATGCCTCGGTGTGCGCTCGCCGCGCTCGCCGTGCCCGGCCTGACCGCGGGGGTCAGCCCCTCCCGCCTCTACACCTCCGGCCTGACCCCGCTGCCCCGGAGGCCTGCCTGCCGGGGCTTAACCGGCAGCAACATAGCAGCGGCCGCCGCCGGGGGGGTCAGAGGTCGCGTGCCGAGCCGAGCCCGGGTCGGGCCGGGGGCCCCGGATGCCCCCACCACTCCCCCCCCCCCCCCCCTCCGGATCCGCGCCGCCGCCACGCCGCGCAACGGCCCCGTGAGCGCGGTGCACTTGCGTGGTTCTCCGGGGTCCCCCCGCGTCGGCTGCCGCCGCCCAGCCGAGGTCGGGCCGTCGGAGCGGCGCGCGCCGCGGGCGGTGGACGAGTGCAGGGCAGAGGGCACAGGCCGTCTCGCTTGCACGGCCGCCGGCGTGGTGCTACCCGTCTCACTCGCACCCGCACCGCGGACGGTGACGGACGAGGGGGCCAGAGAGAGAGAGAGAGAGAGAGAGAGAGAGAGAGAGAGAGAGACATGTTAGCATCGCGCTGCTGCGGGCCGCCGGGTCAGGTCGGCCGGGTCCCCCTCGGCCCCTCGACCCCCACCTGCAGCCCCGGCGGCCCCCGCCCTCATGTCGGGTTGCACTGCTCATAGCTCATGGAAACGGGATCAGCATTTTCAAACGGCCGCCGTCAGCCGGCCGGGCGGGCGCGCCAAAAATATTCAGGTACATCGAGCGGCGCGGGCAAACCGGACGGGGCGGGGCGCTGCCGCCGGCCGCCGCCGTGGCCCCGGCCGGCCTCGTCCTGCGAGAATAACGACAGCGCGTGTCGCGGCGAGCGGGGGTCGCCCCCGGTGTGTAATGAACGCGGCGCATGTTTTTGAAAAACGTTCCAGCGGCCGGCGGCGGCGGCGGAGCCCCGGAGGATTTCTCATACGCGGCGGCGCGGTGGTGTCGGTAATGGCGCCGGAGCCGGTGTCCGGCCGCACTGGCGTACTGGTTTTTTCGGCTAATTATACGCCCTCCCCGAGTTTTCTTTACTTTCACGCAACGAGGCATATTAATGCAGCGGAACAGCGGCGTACCCGAAAACATGGAAAAGAGAGGCGATGGTTATCAAGGCCGCTAAGTGCGTGGCAGCGGCGGCGGCGGCGGCGCGCGGGCCTCTAGAGGGGGCCTCTTTTCTATCTACCCCCGGGCTGCCTTCAATCTGCCCCCGGGCCTCTATCTAGTATTCTATCTCACCTGTCCAGGCCCGCGCGGGTCATCCTCGGGAGGATATACTAGAATTTTAGCGGTATACGTAGTCAGTATGCGCTTGGAAAAAAATCCATTTGTTTTTAATATACTGAGAGAATGCATGTGAAAACTCTCCCAGGATTTTGATTTAAATAACTAATCAAACAACTGTTAGAAGGTCATCTTTCTTGAAAAGGCGACTAGGAAATACAAAACACGCTAACAACAGATGAGAAGCACACTGTAGTATTATTTTTACCTTCTATCACTCCTCTTTTCATAACGAAGATTACCGCATGCGACCTACCCAGCGAGAGGCTGGCGATATAAAAGTCGAAAACATTGACCAGATGTGAACGCGTTTTCTCCAAATACGTCCCGGCAGCCGTTCGCTTGGCTCTGACCGCCTTGGGGAGGGCAGACGGGGGCTTGAAGCACCAAGTCGTGACTCTGATCTTGATTGCGGGAACACACACGTAATGTAATCCATCCCACGCGTGTAGATTCTGCAGCGGCGGAGCAGCGGTTCGTTAACCTTGCCCGATATCCCCTATCCGCGGCTAGAAATCAAACCGATTACTTCCCGGTTATCATATGAGAAAAGTCATGCGTATGAAGCTAATGCGACCAGACACTGCATTATAGGGATAGACCACTAGGCGCAAATGCTGTTCAAAACTATCTGTGCTGTGGCTCGTTCAGCACTTTTGAGAGATGGACAGGGTCATTTTCTGCTGGACCGGGCACGGGGACGCCGAAATACCGGGTGTTCGGGACGATGAAGCGCAGTCGAACGGCTTGTCTCCGCCTCACGAATGGGAGAAAACATATGTAATAAGGCCGGGGAGGCGCTAAGCGGATCCGCTAGAGCGTCGGGTACTTTACTGAATTTCCGGGCTGTCTAGAATGATAGCGTTATAAACCGTGAAGAACGTGGACCACAGACAGTTGAATATTACTCAGCTGTGTGAGATTTTTTTTATCTCCCTAGACCAGGAAAAGTTCTCCTGAGTGTCCTGGGCGCCGTGCCACAGGAGGGACTGCAGTGCTGGAGTCCCGGAGTCCTGCAGCCCACTGACTGCAGTGTGTGTTGCAGCGCGGACGACAACGACAGACAACCAGCACATCTTGAATATAAATTTGTTGTTCGGCGCTGAGCGACCGACAGAGACAGACAATAAGAAAGGGAAGCGAGGGATGGGTGGGTATGCGGGGGAGAGACGGGGAGAAGAGACCTCCGTGCGACGACTGTTTTCTCCCACATGCCCCGCCTGACGACGCGACAGGAGCGCTCACGTGCTCGGCCGTGTTTCTCTCTTTTCCGGATTTTCAGTCGCCGCCAGGCGATTGGTTCGCTCCATCTCCGTACAGAGACCGTAGCACACGATGGTCACGAACGTCTCGTGGTTATCACTCACGCATTTTGCAGCGCTGACGCTGCCAGCTGCTCGTGCCTTGCGGACTATGGAGAGTTGCTCACCTGCGGAAGGAAATAAAGAGAGGCCATTAGGAAAACTCGCAGGTAAAACGGCATAAAAAGGTTGTTCATTTTGAGGGGATTACAACATTTACACAAGCACGTTATAAAATTTAAGAAAATAAAACGAAAACCACACAAACAAAAATAAGATGTTTTCCGCGCAGAAACAGGTTTTTCACTTGCGCAGAAAGCATCAATAAGTTCAAATGAAAGTTTTGTAAGCGGAGATAGAAAACAAATAACGAGACACGCACGCAAGCAGGTAGGCCGTGTACGCCGGGCGCACGCGCTCACGCACGCTCCGATACACGATATCGCTCGATCGGGTTCGCACGCACATGCTGACCCCGCAGTGCGAATGCTCAAGGAGTCGAAAAGTGCGCCGAAGATCGGAATATCAAAAGAAAAAATAATAATAAAATAGAAAACTATGTTTTTAAAATGATGGGAGTGGGTCCGAGAAGCAAGATGCTTGTGCGCCGGCGCAGAGGAGTGAGAAAAAAGACGGAAAGAGAGGTTTGTGCGAAATGCACGAGAAAGTGAAAAGAGGGGTGAGGAGGAAGCAGAGGGACGCGTGATAAATGAAGTGAGGAAGGCCCGGCGGTAAGCGGCAGCGGATAGGAGGGGCAGGATTCTGCGCGCGGCAGCTCGCGACAGCCGCACCGCAGTGACGAACCTGTCTTGTTACTGTCGACTTGTCCGTCGGGCGCTGTCGAGGCCCGTCCCGGCGCGTCCGCAGCCGGCCGCAGTCGGCCGCAGGCGGCAGCAGCGGGCCGGTGCCACTCGCATTGATATCTCCACTGCCGCCTTGTTAGCATGCCTAAGGGGGTAGTGACAGCATCGCGCGCTCGGTACGGTGCGCTGCGGTGTGCAGTGCGGTGCGGTGATGTGCGCTCCCATGGGGGCGAACCGGGGAAAAATTGGACTGCCGGGAGAGAGAAAGAGACAGACAGCCAGACAGGACGACAGCCGGGGACAGGGTGAGATCGAGGGAGAGCGAAACAGTGGCTTCGGCAGCTTCGCAGAGACTTTTTATGGGAATCCTCCTGCCTGGCCTGCGACCCCAGCTTTAGGGGCCGGCTCGCGCACGGCGCCGTGGTGCGGTTCTGATTAGGCCGCGTGGCCCGGTGGGCGCCTTATCAGGGGCATCCAGACAGGCAGTCAGGCAGTCAGCAGCGGGCTACCCGCATGGGGGCAGGCGAGCCCGCGGCAGGGCGGGCCGTGGCAGGGCGGGCCGTGGCAGACCATGGAAGGGCAGACCACGGCAAAAGTAGCCACCAGCAGCGGGCCCCGAACCAGGAGAAAAACAAAACGGCCACCCTTCATCAAATTCCCACTTTGCTCTCTCTCTCTCTCTCTCTCTCTCTCTCTCTCTCTCTCTCTCCAAGACCCGAGCGGAGCCCGTTTTGCGGCCGCAGACCGGCAGAGAGTGCTTCCGGGCGTCCATTGTCTGCCGTTCGCGAAGTCCGGCCTCACGCCGGACCTGCAGCCGGCAGGTTATATTGGACCGGTTTGCGTATCGGCGCCACGCCCCGCCACGCCCTGATCTGGACCGGCCTGTTCGAAAACAACCTGTTCTGTGCGCCGTCTCTCTCGCTCCCCCCTACACACTCACGCCCTTAGGTCAGGCCGTCCGACAGAGATAGCGCGATAGGGGAAGTGCGCTGACCGCAGATCGAGGATCAAGGCCGCGCGGCAGTAGTGACACTGCCGTCGTGACCGGGCACTGCCGGCACGCAGTTAGCGCTGCCACATTAGGAAGGCCTCCGCGCACGTGAGGAGGGGAGGGAGCAATACCCAGGTGGCACTCGGGGACGCCCATGTATTGGCCCCAAATACACAACAGTACTGACAAAAATATTTCGAGCGTAGTAGATGTCACCGTGAAAAGAAAAGAGTAAAGGAGAGAGTCCAAGAGAAGCGGCTCTTTCGCATTCGCTCTTCCAGCTGTTTAGTGTCCTCTGTCGTGGTCAAAGATAAAACAATCTGTGCTTGTTCAGCTGGGTCGCCTTTTGAGGCCAAACACTGGGACATGTAAACGACCTGTTCTAGACGTGCACCCCGCAAGGTTGCCTACATCTTAGGTGACCTCAGGGCACCGACTTATCTGTTCGGAAGAGGTGGGTGATTGTCACCCTGCCCCCCTACGTTCTACTTGGGCGTTGTACAGTCAAAAAGGAGTCGCGAAAACCCCCGTGACGTCGCAATGGCGAGCTTAAGGCCGCGCCTCCGCGGCTGTAACCCTAGATAGGAATGCGCAGCGCGGTAGGTGTTCGGCTGTGAGGCCGCGGCGGCTCCAGGCGGCTCCGGTATCACGCCAGGCCGATGCTGGAGAAGTGTCTCCGCATTGCTGGAGCCCGACGCGGCGGCGGTGGAGGCCGCATGCCCACGGGGAGGATTACCAGCCACTGACCCTATACCCCGTTCACTGTCGGAAGTAACTGAATCGACAAGACAATATGTGAGAATCGCCTGCATATTTTCAACTCATTTCTAGTTATGGGCGATGAGTTGTCCCAATTAATATGGTACATCTTGGTCGCACATATTTCACTTTTCTCCCAGTCAACCCTCCATATAACCTGAAAGTGACACGTATGAGTGCGATAGGTGAAATGCCACACGGCCAAGGCCGTCGCGGGGGGTCTGCTGGGGCCTACGGACGTCCCCGGTCTCGGCCTCTCTGCCCTTTCCCTGACGCCTGCGAGTAGGGGGTCACCCAAAGCCCGCCTGACACGCTGCGTGACCCCGCACGACGGGCCACGTAGGTCGAGTCCCGAGCGCCGTGGCACTCCGTGGCTCTGCCGCCTGCCGCCGCCGCCAACGCCGCGCGCAACAGGGTGACCCAGGATATGCGGGCGAAGCGGCCAACCAGCGACCCCGCCGAGGTGAGAGGCGAAACGGCCCGCATCAAGTCAAGCCGAGCCGAGCCGCGGCGGATGGGACCAGCAGGGGCGGGAGAGGGGGGGGGGGGCAGGAGGTGAGGACCCGGGGGCACACGGCTCGGCTCACGCCCATGGAAGGTTGTTTTGCCGGTGTAGGTGCGCTGAATGAGTGTCTGTGGGTGTAACGATATCAGGAGGAACCGTGGCGCAGTTACGCTCATACCTGAACCCGAAACTCCTGTGTGACCAAGGGACTAGAGAGAGAGAGAGAGAGAGAGAGAGAGAGAGAGAGAGAGAGAGAGAGAGAGACAGAGATATAGAGCCTGAGGGAGAGAGAGAGAGAGACTCAGAGAGAGAAAGTCACCGTGCATTATCCCCATGCAACTGCCTTCCCAGCTTCGTTATTCGCAGACCCGCTTTGTGGATCACGGCGGCTGAAGGCAGCAACATTGCTCGTCCGAATGTCTCAGTCTGCTTGCAGAGGCCGACCGTCTGATGTCCGTCCGGTCTGCTCAATGCTCTCTGTCTGTCTCTCTGTCTCTGTCCCTCTCCCCTGTGTTCAGTATGCCATCTCGGTTTTCTCCCAAAGTACCCGGGCGAGTGAGAGAGGGGAATAAAAACATCCGCTGAACGTGTTATGTCTCTCTCCGCGCCGGCCACAAAATGTCCAAGAGCAAAGGTCAGGCCATGCAGCGGGCGGCAGAGGGGGACGCGGACCGCTGCAGCGCTGTAGCGGGGGCCGCCGAGCTGCATTACACGTTCCCGGTGACGCCGCGCAATAAACCAGAGGGATTCGCAAATCGTAAGCGCGATGCGGCGGCCGTGCTGCACTCGTGCGCTGCCGGAGCCCCAGTGCGGACGGCACGGAGGGCGGGCAGCAGGTGCGCGCCGGCGGCCCCGCGGCCACACAGTCACGGTGTGTGCAAACGGGGGTGCGATGCCGAAATGTGCAAGTGTGAATTAGACCCACTAATCAAGGGCGTTGTATTTTTTTTAGGAAAATATTTAAAGTAAGAAAATGCTGGACCTCCGAAAATATTGCAGTCTGACTAGTCGCGTTGCCTGTGATGATTGTCTGCCAGGCATCATTGATTTACAGTCAATATTCCCAAGTTGCGAATCCCAAGTTGCGACTCGCCCCGACGGGTCGGCGCGATCGGAGGCAGGGGTCGGTTGGGGATTAGCCCGGCCCGGGGACAGCCCCGCCCCGCGCCCGGAGTGGACATTTGTAAAGGTAATTTCTCCTGATCAGATTCGTGTGTAGTTTTTAATTTCGAACAAAATGGATCTAAGAACGAAGCCGATACCTCAACTTTAAGAATCATTCGCAAGTTGGGATCGGGTCGCATCTTAGACTTGCCTCCGATCCCAACTTGCGAATGATTCTTAAAGTTGAGGTATCGGCTTCGTTCTTAGATCCATTTTGTTCGAAATTAAAAACTACACACGAATATGATGTTTATTTAGTAAAATTCTGATCAGGAGAAATTCAAATCCGGCCTCTACAAATGTCCACTCCGGGCGCGGGGCGGGGCTGTCCCCGGGCCGGGCTAATCCCCAACCGACCCCTGCCTCCGAGGGCCGGGGCCTGGCGGCAGGTATGATCTCAAGTTGCGAATCGTCGCCACATATTTTTCGCAACTTGGGAATATTGACTGTACTCGGAATCTAAATGCATGGCGGAAGGATACTATTACCATACATAGAGAGTGGGCGAAACCGCACTGGAGTCAATGAGAGTGTGTAGAGGACGTAAAGTGAGCGTGCGCGGGTATCGCAGAGTGATCGAGGGGTCACAGTCCCGCAGCTCCCCGGGTACTCCCCGGGTACTACCTGCGAATAACCCCCCGAGACTGTGCCATCATTTTCGTAATCTCGCTTTCGACTCAACTCCCCGTCTCGTCGGATGTTTTCTTCATTAATCAGCCCGCCGTGTAGTCGTTCCGCAAGACCGGTGCTCTCCGCTGACGAGCCAACATTCATTTCGAGGCGCGCGGCGAGGGCAGCGGAGTTTCTCATACTCGCCTGCCGTGTCGCAAAGGGGGGAAAAGGCGGCCGAAAAATGCCTCCCTCCTAATGAAATCACAAAATTTGAGGACCATCGACTCTCGTTGTTTTGCTGACGTGCCCGTGTGTCCTCGGGGGGGCTCGGTGACGCTATGCCGTGCCTACCGGGCGGCGGCAGCGCCCCTCCTGCGCCCCGATTCAGGAATTTTCGTGCTTCCCGGAAATATAAAGAATGAAAACTGTCCCTTATTGGGGAGAGGCGAAGGGAGGGAAAATAAAGCAAAGGCAGAGGGGGAGAATAAGAGAGGAATAAAAAGTAAAAATCGCCTGTAATTGACCCGGCGGCGGCAGAAGGGCCGAATAACCGGGCAGCGAGCGCAAGGACTCTGTTCCGAGAACGAGAGCAAAAAGAGAGATGGCAGCAGATGGCAACCAGCCAGCCCGCCGAGCCCTTTGGGCCCTGCCAGCCCTGCCCACGGGCCCTGCAAGCCCTGCAAGCCCTGCAGGCCCCGCAAGGCCCCGCAAGGCCCCGCAAGGCCCCGCAAGGCCCTGACCGGCGACAGGACAGCGACGACGCGACGACTGTTTGTGTCTGGGACAACCAAAACCGCTCTCGGGTCATTGTGTGTCTCTGTGGGGAAAATCAAAACATTCCGGCCGGACGGGAGGCCGGGACGACGGCAGCGGGGGCCGAGAGTCCTCCCGACAGGACATGTGGGGGACAACACGAGGTTCGCTGGCCGGGAGGTGGTGCCCGCGGAGCTCGGGGCGCGCCCGCCGACCCGGCCGAGCGAGGTGAGGGCTCCCCGCCGAAGTGCAGGCCCCTCCGCTCGCCGCCACCTCGCCCCCGCGCCGAGTGTTTACACGCGGTTCACACAGGGACAACAGGAACAGTACAAACAGTACAAGTATTGTGGGCATTTCCAGCGAGGTTCGAAAACGGAAGTAGAAGAACAAGGATTCTAGTACACTGTTTACAACTCGTACACGATTTGTACAGTGCACGTATACATGTTCGTACAGGAGGAAATGGTCATCTGCGTACGATAGGGATCCAAAGGATCCTATGGATATCGTATGCACTCATATTCTGAGTCATATAAAACAATATACGACCCGTATACTAGTGTATACGATCGTATACACTCCGCATACACCGCATTCACCCGGGTCGCGGCGTTACGTGGTACGCGGACAGTATCTGCCGTCGCGCCGCCCGTAATGGACATGACGAAGTAAGGCGCTGTGTGGTCCACCGCGGCGGCGGGCGCGGCTCCGTCTCTGTCGCACCCGCGGCGGCGCCCCCCGTCTCCGTCCCTCTCGCTCTCGCGGCGCGCAAGGTGACACGAGGCAAGGGGTCTGCTGGCTGACCGCGGCGTGGCGTGGCGCGGCGCGGCGTTGGCCCTCCGGGTCGGCCGGAAGCGAGCGCGCGGCGGCGGGCCGGCCAACGTGGACGCCGTGACCTTAGAGAGGGTGACCGAGCGTGGGTGCGGGGGAGGGGGGAGGGGGGCACAGAGTCGCGCGCCGCGGTGCGTCGTGCCCCCCCCCCCCCCCCCCCCCCTCCTCTCCCGCGGCCGGTGATGCGGCGCCGTGCGATGACAGGCGGAAGCGCCCCGCGGCACGCCGCCCACAAAAACCCTCACACAACACACAGCAGTGCCGCGAAATGATAGAAATAAATGTCCAGGCTGACACTTCCGAGGCGCACGGAAATGACCACGCAGGGCAGCGCTCGGCGCGGCGGCGGCCCGGCATCATTTTTGGGTGTTCCAAAGTTGTTGTTCATGAACTATTTATCATAGTTTCATCATAGTTCACAGACTATTTAGGGGTGGAGAGTGAGTCAGGGTACGGTCGCGATTCACTCTCAAACATGAATGGTAAGGTTAGTTTATCCAGGGAAATTGACGGAGAGGGGGGGGGGGAGGGGGAAAGGGCGACAAAAAGAGCCGAAAATGGGTCACGCAGTTCACGAAACGTCCCTGCTCTGCGTGCGGACTGTTTTTCGTATGTAGGTGAGCGCCTCGGTCGGTGCTCGCCAGGAAGGGAGGGGGTTGGGGGGGACGACCGCGCAAGGCGACGAAATAACGATAAATTAAGTGGAATTAGTCTCGCGCTGCTGGCCACCCTGCAGCATCAGGAGCCGCCGCCGCCGTGTTGGGCGCCGTGTTCCGCTACCGCCGATGCACCTTCCGCAGCGCCTCCCCCACACTATTTAAGAACAATCACCGCGATTACGATCTGTGGCCGCGAAATTTGTGGCACCTTTTAAAAGTCCGGGGCGGAGCGTTGTGCGCGGCGGCAGCGGCGCGGCTATATGGATGCAAAGGCGCGGCACAGGGGAGACCTCAGGCGGCCCCCGTCCGCCTACACTTAGCTGGGCGAGTGTGTGTGTGTGTGTGTGTGTGCACGCGCGCGTCGCAGTACGCAGCAATGACCACAGCGGAAATTAGAAGTGGAGGAGTGCCCGGCGGGCGGGGCGGCTAACTAATGGCGAGAGGGTCTTAAATCCACGGCAGTTCGCCGAGCGCCGAGCCTCGCGTCCGCTCCGAGAGCAGCAAGTAGTTCGGCGCAGAGGCGCTGGACAAAGGGCGTACATCGCTTGTCCGACCTCACTTTTGTCCGACCTCGCAGTTCAACGTCCGAGGTTAGGTTAGGTTAGCTAAGTTTTGGTCCGTTCAGGTTCGCGTACCCTGAGGTCAGACAATCGTAGGTCGGACAAACGATATAGACCCCTGGACAAAGAGGATGAGGAGGGCGGCCGCAGCGGGGAGGGCGCCGCCTGACGCGCCGCCGCGGTCACGGCGGGGTCCGACGTCCACAGCGGGGATGCTAGGCGCGATGACCTCACGTCACGCTCATGCGCGGAGTCGGAGGTGAACAAGAGATCCCGGACATGCGAATGATGCCAGTCACTTTCTGGGACAAAAGAGTCTTGATCTCTTGACCGCGACCAGAACAAGCATCGATTAATTGGTCGGCTTCAATTCAAATACGAACTTTTCTTGATTTTTAGCAACTACTCGAATTATAAAAAAAATCGAAAAGATATTTGCTTTAAGAAAAGCGGTCTTCTGGAGTGGATGAGCGGCGCGATGAGCAACGAGGTATGAGGCGGTGATGGTGTGCACCTGTTGCAGCCGCCCGTATAGCCGCGGCCGCCCCGCACGGAAGCTCCGAGGCCGCTTCTCGCTTCTCCCACGAGGCATCATCACCGGCGCGCCACACGCCGCGGCCGCGAACAGCAGCACCGGTACGTACTTACCCGCGGCTACCACGGGGCTCTGCACGGGCAGCGGCGGCGCGAGCCGGCCGCGAGCCGGGCGCCACGCAGCGGGAGAAAGGCGCTTAGCCCGCTTACTGCATGCGGCCGGGGCGGGCCGTCAGGTCAGCCGGTCGGTGCAGGGGGCGCGGAGAGGAGAGGAGAGGAGAGGAGAGGAGAGGAGAGGAGAGGAGAGAGGAGGGAGGGGAGAGGAGGGGAGGGGAGGGGAGGGGCGCGGAGAGGAGAGAGATGAGAGGAGAGGAGGGGCGCGGAGAGGAGAGGAGAGGAGAGGAGAGGTGGCTACCGGGCCGCACCGAGCTGACCCGGCTAATTAGCCCCCTATTACTTAACAATTAAGTGTCGGCAGCGGGTAGCATCCGCCCCTAACGCAGCGCCCGCCGTGCGGCGCCTCCTCACGTCCCCGCCGCCGCAGCTTCAGCGGCGCTGTTCACAAATCACGTGACGCCATGGGAGGCCTTTACGGACAGGATTTAAGATTCCCGCGCCATTCTCGGTATTCTAGAAACGGGGTCACATTGAGGGATGCTAAACGTGTCACTCGAACCGCTTTCCCCGAGCCCCCAATAAAAGCCCGATCTCACAATTTTAACTCTCTGTCACACTCTCAAATGAATTCAATTGATTTGACTGCAATTCCTAGTTTTAGTCTTGACGACCATTCATGTGCCTTTGCAGTTCATTTCGGTTCGGCTGTCGTATCGACTAATCTCGGCAAAATTATCCGAAATTCGATACAATATGTTTTTACGGTGCAACGTTGTGGATTTGTGAGTGGGACGGAGACACAGATCGTCGTCACGTGATACGAGAACGCCCCTTAGGGACGGACCCCGCCGCGGCAGGCAGGGGCGCAGAGCAGCAGATGGGGTCCTCATGACACGCTATGGAAATAACGTTGCGCGTTTCATAAAGTCACGACCTCATTCCTTATTGTTGCTCGCGGACTGTCCGACCCCCCACCTCTTCCCTTCCCTTTTTTTTTGTCCCCTCCTGCAGCACCTCATCACGGACGAGATTGAAGCGCAGCGGCAGCGAAGGTCAGCGGCGGCGGCGGCCCGGCCAAGGCGACGGCGGCGGCGGCACCGGAGGCACTTTGGGCTACTTTGGGGGGCAGGAGCGCTCCGCGCGGGGTTGTCGGCGGCCGACAACAAGCAGGCACCCTTCAATAGCAGCAGCGCCTCCCCGGCATCCACGACCGTCTCCACCGGTCTCTGCGCAGCAGGCAGCAGGTAGCCGCGCCGACGTCGGCAAAGGACGGTGAGGTCTGTGTTGCGCCGCGCACCCCGCGGTGTCGATCAACGCAGGTCAGCGACAAACACAACAACCTCCCCCGGCACCAGCCCCACCCGCACGTCTCAACAGGTTCACCAACCTCACGACCCTCTCTGGGGACCCACCCGCGACGCAGAAGGGTTGACGACGTGTCCAGGCTGCTGCAGCTGCGCCAAAGGTAAACAACACCACGGCTCCTGAGGGGAGAGGGGGGTCATGAACTACACACTTCTCGAATACTATGAGAAACCGTGGAATACCTATTTTTCAAGGAATGCGGAAATCATGAAAGTGTGGAAGAAAAAAAAAATATGCCCTTCGCAGTCTCCAACATTGTGCAAGTACAGTGTAGTGATGTAAATATGCGGTTTCTCCAGGCGGCAGGTGGCATGGTATATCAGACGCGTCAAAGATCCGCGGTTCTGCCAGAGCCAGGCAACTTGTGAACGCAGTCCATAGAACTCTCCTCATACTCCCCATCCACCACACCCACACCCACCCACACATACACACACACGCGCGCGCGCACGCCGCTTCGTGACCGAGTCGTGTTTGCCCTCCCAGGCTGCGGAAGGATTCGTCAGCCGCAGGACACGCAGGACGACGAGACGGTCAACAGCCCCGCGGGGTGCATTCCGTCTGAGTGTTTAGGCGCGGCGCAGCCGGCGGACCCCATATTAGTCCAGGGCGGCCGTGTTGACGCTCCGGCAGCGCTGCTGGCGTTCTCTCTCGGACCGCGGCGCGCCGGCGGCGGGCGGGCCGGTATTTGGGGCCCTCGACAACGTTCAAAAGCGCGCGCGCACTCGAGACCGTCACATGAAAACACGAGCGGACACACACGGGATCAACAGGCGGAGGATGGGCTGGGTGCCTCCACTCCCATGACCACTGGACCACGCTTGACTGCGGTAGTGCAAGGGAGATGACCGACCAGGGATGTCCGGCCGGCCGTGGTCAAATGGGGCGTTGCGTCTCTCTCGAACCCGTCCAGACAGCCTCTGGGTCTCGCTAACCCCGACAGTAAAACCCGAGGTTTCGATATTCAGCAATGTCCCCGGGTTGAAATGTGTTCACTCTCCTCGTTCTTGGCGTATATAACGGGGACGTCGCCTCGGCGCGACCCCTCCGACCCTCCGACCCCGAAAGGCCCCGCAGGTAGGACGGCGGCGGCGGCCCTTCTGACTAGCCAAGACGAATTACTGCGAGGAAAGGCACTTTTACAACACCATTACACACCGAGTCCGGAAGGTCGCTTGTATAAAAAGGAACAAATTGTGTTGAGTCATTTGCAGCGGCAGCAGCAGCACAGGCAGCAGCAGCACAGGCAGCAGGGTATAGCCAGTGGCCCCCCGATCCGACCCCGACCGGCCGACGTCAAAGGTTGCCTCAAAATTGGGACACAGGCGGCGGACGAAAGGGAGAGAGAGAGAGAGAGAGAGAGAGAGAGAGAGAGAGAGAGGGGGGGGGGGTAGACAGACAGTGAGAGAGATAGGAGAGGGACATCGACCTGCCGTGCCACCATCATGACCTGACCCGGCCGGCTTTCAGAGGTGAGCTCTCCGAGGGCGATGACGAGGGCGGCGGACGACGAACCCTTCGCCTCTCCTCGCAATCCCCCCCTCAAAAATGTCATACACAAATTACATAACACTCAGAGATCAGGGAAGCGATAGAGCTCGGGCATCAGGATCCGACAATCATTGGCTTCCTGCTGCGACGAGGCAGAATCACGTCTGATGAATTCAGTGACTGCCCGTAAAACTCTAAAAGACATCATTAACAATTTCAATACAGTAGCCGTGACAAAGTCTTTGGCACTCTACCATGAGGCTTTAGTCTCTGTCAATAAATTGCACTATAGTGAGTTCCAGTTTCCGGCAGGAAGCCGGGAACGGGCTCGCAGAGCTCAAAGGCCAAGGGCTATCCTTCTAGAGGCATCTCCAAGGGGTCTCATGCCAGAAACGTTGGCAGTGTTACGTTGTCTATGGACTCGGCCCCATCGTTCTGCTGCTGTGCATTGAAAACGATCTCTCTCTCTCTCTCTCTCTCTCTGATTTTGCATCGGTCGTCTCTCCTCCTTTCCCGCGCCGAAAAGGGGAAATGCACCCGACGGGCGGAATGAGGCTGGATAATGACCCCCTCCCCCCTTCCGGTCCCATGCTTCTCATTCAGACGCACGTCAGAGTTTGATATGATACGAGTGACGGGCCGCAGCCTAATTGTGATTTAGTATTAGGAAGGGCCGCGCCACTCCCCCCCCCCCCCCCACTCCGCCTCCTTTACAGAGCGAATCGTGTGAAAATTAGCCGTGTCCAATCTCGGTTATTTTACTTGTTGCACACGGCTCCTCGCCGACTCCTCGCCGGCCCCGCGCCGCACTCCCCCGCCGCCGCCGCCGCCAGCGGGATCCGTCAAACAAGCTATCCATCAATCAATCCGCCTCATTAGACGGATCCGACGCGCGGCGGCGGCTCTGCCGGGATCCGAAAAATAATGGGCGTAACTGCGCGGCGCACATAACGTGCCCGATAAGGACGGCGACCTCACCTGCTGCGAGGACCCGTGGGAGGCGGAGGGCGCGGTTCAGAAAACACGTAACGCACGTCTCGCAGAAAGAAAGTGATCAGTTGCCACACTGGAATTCTCACTCCAGTATCGAGTTTGTGAGAGCTATGATTTTATTGGAGGCAGCAAAGGAATCAGATGAAGTCACTTGGAAAATAATTTATTCCCAACTCTTTGTTCCGACAAAATCATGGACTTTGCAGCTGAAAACGGTACACGGACACGGTGAGCGATCATTATTCTGCGATGTCGACAGGAGAGGTTTCCTAAGAACTTTTCTAAGGAACACTATCGTGATAAGTAACGTTAAGCACGTGCCATACTAACGTGATTTAAACCAACAATAACGGCTGCAGCGGTGCACGCATATTCACGCACACACACGCACACGCACACTCACACACACGCACACACACACACTCACAGTGCAGCTT
This sequence comes from Megalurothrips usitatus, assembly GCA_026979955.1. Taxonomy (NCBI): domain Eukaryota; kingdom Metazoa; phylum Arthropoda; class Insecta; order Thysanoptera; family Thripidae; genus Megalurothrips; species Megalurothrips usitatus. The sequence continues at coordinate 10,308,892 of CM049596.1, forward strand.
GTAATTGCCTTTTGCACATCATATCATCCGGCGACGCCGCCGCCGCCACTGCCGCTCCCTTCCGCGTGCAACTCCCGCGCGCGCGAACCCTTTGAATATTCAAGGCAGCCTTTTTGCTGCCGCTCGCTGTTACTGTTGCTTGCTTTAGTTCGCGGAATGACCGGCCAAAGCGCGGCGCATGGTCTTTGTATGTACGTGTGTGAGAAAGAGGAAGAGAGATAGAGAGAGACATAGAGTGTGAGAGAAAGAATACACAATATGTATCGCGAGCAAGACGCACCGCCTTAGACAGGGTGCCTCACCTCTCACCTATATCGCGTCCGCCCCATATGAAATTTTAGAAGTTTGACTTTGCGGAAAGTGACTTTTCCACCGTTTGTTTTTACAGTGAACGCGTTTCCGTCCCGCAAAAAAAAAAAAAATGCGTACCGCGTGAGCAACGGAATATCGGCCTGCGGCCCGAAGGCTTCCCGGCAGCCGGGGGCGCTTGCCGACGCGTTGCGTCGTTCTGGTTCCGGCCGACAACGATTTATGCCCCGAGTGCGATGAGCAGCGATGAGCAGCCACCGCCGCTGTTGTTATTCATTGCAGGGCCGCCTGCCTCGGCGGCTGCCGGCCGGCGGCGCCGCACCTGTTGCCGCGTCCGGGGCCGGCCGGGCACCCCGGGAACAGGGTCAAGCGGGCCACCACACGTAGACCCCCCTCCCCCGCACCGCTCCTCTTCTCCCACCCCTTTACGAAAAAAAAGGAGAGTATTTGATAAATAGAAATTGATCTAGTTTGGTTTTCGTTCCATTCCATGCGGGACAGCAGAGGTGTTTACAGCCCTCGAACGTTTTCCGATAATCTCGCCGGTGCCATGGCGGCGCTCCGTCGTTGATGCATCGAGCGTTACGTCGTTTGTAAACGGCCCCCGCTGCCCCGCCGCACGCGTGCAAAACCTCGCTGCCGCCGCCGCCGCCGCCGAGGGCTCGCAGACACGCAAACCGCACACGCATCGTGGCGGGGGGCGGCGCGGCTAATGAGTGTGCTCTGCCGGCTGTAATGCGAACTTGCAGAATTATGGCGCAAATCAGATTTAATTTAATTTCAAATGGGCAGAGAGCAGCACTAATGACGAGGGGCTGCGGTGCGGCGCGGCGCGGCGGGGGGCGCGGCCGGCGGCGCTGGCAGCGGTAGCCGCGGCCGCCAGCACAGCAGCCCATCCTCACATATCGTTCGCGAAACGGACGCACGGAGGCGCGCGGCGGGGAGGGAGGGAGGGGCACGGCTGGAGGGGGCGGGCGGGGAAGAGAGGAGGAGGAGGAGGGGCCGCCGCCGGCGCGCGGAACGCCGCCGCCGCCGCCGCGACTACCGTAAAAGGAAGAACCGACAAGTTGGCGATCGTTTAGGCGCGTGTGCAGTACGTTATTGCAGACGCGAAAACCCACTCAACCCTCCCCGCCGGCCCTCCGGGAAACGCCGCACTGCGGGGCCGCCGCAAAACGCACCGCGGGAGGCGGCGGCGCGTTATCCGCCCGGCCGGCGGTGCTCAATAAATCGGTCCATGCTTCACGGCCAAGTCACAAGGCATCCCAGGCGGAGAGCTTCCCCCGCGCCGGCCACTACTGTATACAAAGTCATCACTTCTCCCAGCGAAGATTACGCTGAGAGCCCCGCTAATGTCGATACATGTGGTGACTTTTCGGTCACTATAAAGTGTTTCTCGACCAATAACGCGACAGTCACCTGTAATGCCGGGTGGACCTAGGTCTGATACACCGACTCTGATAGATGTGCCTATTCAAACTTGCCCCTCTCCGTCGACCCCCTGCCTCGCGCCTTCAACTCTCCAGCGGGAACGCCCCCTTTCTCAACCACTTTGTAACTGACTGCCCGCAACGTGACGTGCAGCACCGCCCGACTGCCTGCGTACCGAACGCGCACTCTCTGTTGTAAAACTCGCTCTAAAACTTTTGCAGCGCTGATGAACACATTCAATAATACTAATAGTAAATAGTTTCATATTGCTATTCCCCCCCCCCCCATTCCGAAGCCTTTTAACTAACGAGCCCCCTGCCGCTGCTGGTGGTGGGTGCATGCGCGAGCACGTGGGGTAGGTGCGTGCGTCACGCTGCACGTCACGCTGCACGGCCGCAGCGGCACGCGTGCGGCACGCGCCGGGCACGCACCCGTTGCTCCACATTGCACACAGACGCGCGGCCGCCAAAAGCCAGAAAAAAAAATGCGAAAGAAGGGCGCGACAAGAAAAAAAGAGGAAGGAAGAAGAAAGGTGAGGGGAGGAAGTGGGGGAGGGGGATTGGAGGGGGCGGGGAGCGCAAACAGCCGTTTCTTGTTCTTTACTCGCTCGCACGGATTCTGCGCAGCCTTGCGAAATGTCTCGTTACGCAACAAAAACACCAGGAAAAACAGGAAAAAATGGCACGACACCCTAGGACCGTTAAAACGAGGGAGAGAGAGGGGGTGGGGGAAGAGACAGAGAGAAGGAGAGAGAGAGAGGGGTTAGAGAAGGTCGCCGCCGTTTGGTGTCACACCCATTACTGCACCTTTCGAGGTGGACGCGTTCCTGTTATCACAAGTAACGCATGCAAGCTTATCAGTCTACCACCCCACTCCCACTCACACCCCTCCCCTCTATGCCCTCTCTCTCTCTCTCTCTCTCTCTCTCTCTCTGGCTGATTAGGAGAGGAAGCCACAAACCAAACCGAACAGGCCAGCCAACGCCTACGCACCGAGCCCTGTCCGTCACCGCGATAGCACATAACCTCCATACGAACGACGCGTTGGGTTCGGTCACGAGTGCCCGGCGGTGCAGGCCATCTCATACGCCCACGGGTAATAGATTTGCTTTAGTATCTACAAAATAAACGTTAATTAAAAATGAAGTTTAAGCTAAAAGGTCGCGGGACATTTTTCTGTGCAGCTGCTAATTAATCGTAGCTGGGGCAGCTCAGCGTCAGCTGCAACACAGTGCAACGGAATGGCTGCTGCCACGGCGGATGTGTCGTCTTTTAGAGCGAAAATTAACTGGGCTATGAAAAAGGTAGCCGGCGTAATTAGCAGCAACAACAGCCAAGTCATTTTTCTTGTGTTCAGTAGCAGGGACGGTGTAGTCAGTGGGGGACTGGCTGCGGCGTGCGAAGGGAAGCCGCATTTGACTACGGTAGTGTGACAGAGATGCCAGGCCAGGCACTCTCTATCTCTATCTACCTCTCTCTCTCTCGCACTGCCATTGTCACAGGCACAGGTGACGTTCCGTCGTCTCTCTCGCACTGGTGTAGCGAGCGGGGGGCTCACCTGAGTAGCACCACGCCGGCCACACGACGGGGCTGACGGTGTCCAGTTCTCGCATCATGCCCGCGCGGACGGGTCGGGGCTGTCCGTCGGGAGGAGGTATCCTGGCGGGCGGACGGCGACAATGTCGTCGTCGCCTTCCTGACGGCGGCAGGGGCCGTGCGGGGGCCGTGCGGCGGTGACGGTGCGGACCTAACCTGCAGCGGCGGCACTGCGGGCGCTGCTGCTGGTCAGCGGCGGCATCACACGAAAATACCGCACCAGCACTTCACAGTCCACGGTTCTTATTTTTTTTTTAGAGAGAGATATATATATATTTCTTTTCCTCCTCTCTCTCTCTCTCTCTCTCACTGACACACGCACAAAAACTTCTCTTTCACTTATCACACGGCAGTCCCGCGGCGGTGGTCCCGGCGGGGGCTACGCTGGGCTCCGCTGGGCTCCGCTGGGCTCCGCGGGCATTGGTGGTCCCTGGCCGATAACGCCGCGCTGATAACGCCCACACCTTTGTTTACCCCTTTCGCTGCGCGGACCGACGCGACGCGGCGCACCCGACGGATTTTCGTCTCGCGTTTTCGGCACTCGACGAAACGCGCGCACTGGCAGCGGCCGTCTCGGGCCTTCTGCGGGGCTCGGCCTCGCGCGGACGGGGGAGGAGGAGGCGGCGGGTGCAGCGGCGGCGCCAGCCGGAGGTGCTGCTCCTGGAACAGACGGACACACACAGAACGTCAGAGAGGAGCACACATGAGCCAATTTGATATCTCCGCGCCGCGTGCGAAACCAGTTCCCCTGTCCGTGGCACACAGTGTTCGCTTCGCTCGGTAAATTATTACTGCCGGGAGAAAGATAATAAAGTTCTGAATGCGAAATTCGACACGAAGTAAAATCTTAACGTTTTTGACCCTGGCGGGTAGACGGTGTACGGGACGGGTAACCCGTGGTGCATTTTAATTGACCTAAACATGCGTCATTTATTTTTATTTTCCTTCCCCCCCCCCCTACCTTCCCCTCTCTTTTTCTCTCTCTGTCTTTCTTCCTCTCTCTTTCTCTCTCTCTCTCTCTCTCTCTCTCTCTCTCTCTCTTTTTCTGTCCCTCTATGCTGCTCCGTAGGCTTACCGCCACACACCCCCCGTCCAGCTCTGATCCAATATGTGGCCAGGCACCAGTATATTGACACAACGGCCTGTTGCCCTTATCATTCCGTGGGCCATCAGACTACACACACACACACATGCACACGCACTCACGCACACCAACGTTTGTTCCGTTCCACATGCATTCCGGAGTCAAATTTCCTCTCCCAAGAGGAACAAGGTAAGAATGAAAAGTACCGGATAAACGCGTAAACGGAGAGGCGCGAAGCCTATCTGAACTACAAAATTGACCAGTCGCTGCACGGCGGATTTTTTTTTGTCTTCTTCAGCTTCTTTATAGTTGCTTCTACGGTGAGACTTGGTCCCACCCATTTGGCCCATTCAAGCCGGCCGCGAGGGCGTCCGGTTTCCCCGAACACGAGCCGCTCGCCGCGCCGCTCTCCGCGGACACCGCCGAGTCGGCGCTTTTCGGCCTGCGCTTCGCAGCCGTAGCGCCGCCGTCATCGAAATTCGCGGTGGCGGCGGCGGCATCGAAACCCAAAACTGCCGCCGCCGGCAAGGGAATGGAGTGGAGCGCTCGGCAGGCCTTTGCGGCGCCGCCAACGTACCGAGAGGGGAATCACACGACCAGAACTTGTGAACACATTTCAAGATTAGGAGGGATTTCCCAAGATTGCAGCCCCTTAGAAATTTGGTGGCCGTTTTTGGCTTATGCCACCCTATATAATGCTCAAAATCTGACCATATACGGCGAATTGGGTGAATTCCAGTGATTTCTACGACGGCTTTTCACAAAATTTGTACACAGACTTCACAAACAAGTGATTTCCCCCGCCACCTGCGCGGCGCTCGGGACGTCGTTTTCTCGCGGCGGCGGCAGCGCAACGTTTGGCAGCGCCGGTGCAGCGGCCTTATCAGCGAACGGCCCAGCAGGGCCCAACAGCCGCGCGGCGGCCCACACAGAGCCATGCGCCCGCGGCGGGGGCCCCGCCGGGGACACGGAGGGCCCCACCGGGGGCCGCGCGCCCCGCACCGCGCACCGCCGACGCACCTACACGGCCACGAGGAATGCGTTTCCGAACGCGTGTCTCGTACTCCGGCGGCCCCTTGCGGTGCGTATGCCGGCCAAGTGGTGCGCTGGGCGGCGCCGCGTGTGTCGTCTACGGCCCGTGTCCACTCGGCTCAGCGGGACAGTGTGGGGGCCGTCCGCAAATGGTCGGGGACCCCGAGCTGCGTAAATCGCTTCACGATATTACTTTGCTGTCGATCTATTTCAGCTGTCCGACAAAACTCTTCTGTGTAGTGGAGACCACCATGCGTCGAACCAACACTGCAGCGTGCCCCGCCGTACACCGCCAACAGACAGACGGACAGACAGACGAGCTGACAGACAGACAGATAGACACGGACAGTCGGACAGACAGGCGGGGGGACATTTCGCGTGCGGCACGGCACTTGACGCCGCCGGGGTCTCCGCCGCTGGCCGGCGGCGGCGTGGCGGGGCGTGGCGTGGCGTGGCGGTGTGCTGCACAGCGGCGCCTCGCGTGCCGCAGCGGAAGAGCGAGCGTGTGCACCACAAAGAGAGTGCGCCGCGGTGTGTGCCGCGGTGTGCATCGCGGTGTGCCGCGCGACGTGTGTCACGAGTGCCAACGGTGTGCCACGATCCGGGCCACGGCGGTGGTGCACCACCAATCTTGTCCCAAAACAAGTGCCGCAAACACGGGGCTGGCCCTGAAGTTGCCTAGCTCTCCAAGCTGAGCGCGGCGCGCGCTGTGGGGCGGCGTCGGTGTCTCTCTACGGATTTCAAGCGAAAACGAGCGCCGGCCGAAGGCGCGGAATTCGCTGTCAAACAGCGGGGTTTCCGGCGGAGAGCGGCGGCGGGCGGGGCGGCGGGGTGGGCGGGGTGGCTGCGGGGCGGCGGCGGGGCGGCGGCGGGGCGGCGGCGGGGCGGCGGCGGGGCGGCGGCGGGGCGGCGGCGGCGGGTCGGGTCGCCTCTCCCATTTCGCGGACGGCAGCGCTGACGGCCCGGCCGCGGCGGTCGGCGTGTGCTCGCCGCCGGGCTCTGAATGGGCAACTCAGCAGCGCCGCCGCGACACACGGCGGCGTCGCGGCGTCACGGTGGGAGAAGACATCGAGCGAGCGATCAGCGCGGGGCCTTCCACTTTGAAGCGTCAGCAATCGTTTTCGGTTTCTGATTGTTTGAATAAATCCTGAACGTGAACATCCCACCGACCGACGACACTACACCACGAGGGTGTGCCCTTTCCCCTCCCTTGAAAGCGCTGAATTTCGAAGCGCAATAACGAGATCTTGCAGCGGTCAGAAACGACTACGTCATCATGACAGGAGAATACAAAATCCTCGCGATGAAAATGAATGAATGAATGTATGAATGAAAGGAGGGAGGAACGCGGCCGCGTCGTCGCAGAGCACTCAGGGGCCGCGCGTAGCCCGGCGAGAGGCACGGCCACTCGGCACACACTCGGGCAGGAGAGCTGTGCAAGCCGTGCCCACGTGCACAAACCAGACACGCCGGTGAGTGACTGCACGTAATGCACCGCCGCCGCGGGATATTTCGGACGGGGGAGACGTTTTGTCGGGTCCTTGGAAGTCAGCGGTGGGCGCATTGTGGGCGCGTTAGTATTGCGGGTATCTGAAGCATCCCTTTCCGTACGCACTTTCGACAAGACCTAGGATTTGATATGGGGGAGCAAGGGGTGGGGGGGGGGGGAGGGGGGGCACGAAAGCAGTCATCTACCACGAACACACCGCAGCGTCACGGAATCAACAACGGCCTGACGGTGTCCTGACGGCGTCCTGACCGAGTCCTGACCGTGTCCTGACGGCGGACGGGGGCACAGTGGGTCACCCATAAAGCGACAAAGACAACGGCCTATTGTGCCGTCAGCACTTTGCGACCATAACGCCCCATAACACCCCGAGCAGGCGACGATGTGCTGCGCCTGTCTCCGTCGCACGCACGGCACCCGGCCGCCCCGGAGGCCCGGAGGGACAAGGACAGGCGATAGTCCTTACAGCAATAAGTGCGACTCTCGCGGAAATACGCCAGTCGCGTGCAGGCAAAGGTATGCAGCCGCAAAGCCGCAATAACCGTGCGCGGCGCGGACGGGGCGCGGCAGGCGGCACGCGGAAGAGCCCGCGACGCGGTGCCCTCGCGAATTAGGCCGAGAGGCTTTGGCAGCTCCGTCGGACGCAGCTGACCGCGGCGTCCGTACGGTGGCCTCCACGCAGTCCCAACCCTCCGCGACACACCCGTGCGCGGCTGACCACGAAAGCCACAGCGGCATTGGGTGACAAGTCTGAGTAACTTTTGGGGTAGTGGATATGGTTTGGGACTCTTTGTGTTCCATACCTGGGCCATCGGTAGCTTCCGGCCACAAACCGATCGAATTTCAGACTTGAACGGCCCCAGCTATTTTAAAGACGAAGCCAAAGACAACCTCAAGCTGGACTGGCATATAAAAAGACAAAGTGGCCGCCTAATCTTGCCTTCATCGAAAAGACGACTAGGATCAAAAGAATTCTAAAATTTCTTGTTTCTAGCAGCCTCGCATGACAACTGGTGTGGGTGATGCATGCACTGACACGATCTCGCAGCCCGCCGGCTCTCGCGTCGGACTTCGCGCAGCGACCTGGCCAGTCCCCGCGTGGGACGGCGGTCAGGTGATGGTGATGGGCGTGGAGGGGGGCGACCTCCGCCCTGTCTCGCCCGATCGCCGTCAAACGGCCATCGCAGCGCCTACTCAGGTGCGTGTGCGTGTGTTCGTGCACTGTGTGTAGGTGTGTGCGGACTCTGTGCCCTTCATCGCTATCGCTAGACGCTAAGGTGACCAAGCAGCACCTCCGGACAATGAACGTGTACTTGCGCCAATTAGGTACACCCACTGCGAGAAACTGCGATCGCGGTTTGAAAGCCGTCTTGGAACACAGAAGTGCGTCTATTTTGAAGGACATCGGACAGGCCACCACTCGCACAACACACCCAGCCTAATTATGTCCACCAGTGGCATAGGCTGCATAGGCTGCCATAGGCTGCCATAGGCTGCCATAGGCTGCCATAGGCTGCCATGCTGCCGCGTGCCGTCATGTGCTGCTATGGCATTGGCAGCTCGTGGTCGATTAACGGACGGCGCGGCGCAAGATTTATTTCCACATCACAGGCCGCTTCGTACAGAGTGCTTGCCGTTGGTACCAACAGGTACTGTGGTGCACGCATGATGCGAGTAAAAAACAGGAAGATAGCGCAGTTAATGATTGAGAACCATTTATAAGACGAAGCCGATTGAGAAGATAAGACTCATCCCTCTCGATAGAGTACCACAGCGGAATCAGATGAAGGCTGCCAAACAGATGCCGATGTCGACCGCTCATCTAGAGGACAAAGGTCCGTAGATAACCGAGCCCTAGAGCCCTTGATCTGCGCTGGGGTGATCAGCTCCGTCGGCAGAAATGCATATCCTTCCTGTCAATTCAATCCTTCCTTGAGTGCGCCCAATGCAGGCCTGCCGAATGCGAGGGGCCGGTCCGCAGCGGTCAGCAGAAAACGCATTCAAGTCTCTCCGCATTGAAATCATCTGTAAGCACATCGCGAAAACGACGCACGACGACGACGCGGCGAGGGAGTGAACGACTCCCCTCTCCCTCTGATCCAAACCCCCTCTCTGGGCCGGAGCCATCAAAATATGTCCGACGCCTGCAGACGGCGAGTCACCTCCGCCCCCGCAGCTCCGCGGCGGCTCTGCCGGTCAGCAGGCGGGCGCACGGGGAGGTTTACGACACGGAGTGATGCCGCGCCTGCTGCAGGCCGTGCAGGGCGGCAGGGCGGCAGGCAGGCCCGCGGCTCTGTAGCCAGGCGCGCATGTCGTTCCGGACGCGGAAGGGGCCTCTGAGTGGCGTCGCGTCCTCGGGCCCACAAGAGGTGATCCGCAAACGACGTAACGGCGTATCTATGCGTGGATTTGTCGGCAGCGTGGGGCGGTCTGACCAAGTGCGAGAGAGACAGGGCATTTGACTTCGGCGGCGCGAGAGATGCGCCTGGTCGGGCATCCCTCTTGCACTACCGCAGTCAAATGCAGCGTCTCGTCTCTCTTGCACTCGGCCAGATCGCCACTGAGCGTCAGAATCAGAGGTTACAATCCGCGTTCTTCAGAATCAGACCGGGAGGAGGCATCTTCATACGCTCTCGCACATAATTCATGGACGGTCCCGAACGCCCTGCGGTCGAAGGGTCGAGTGTCGGCGGCGGCGTCGGCCCGAACCGGCCAGAACGGCGCGGCGCGTCGGCCGACGGCGGGGCGCTCGGGTCGGTGCTGCGGCCTTTCCTTTCACCTCGATACACACGGAACGCGAGAATTAGTTCACCGCCGGCCCCCTGATAGCGCTTATCAGCGGGGCAGCTCGACGCGGCCACGCCTCGCCACCGCCGGACGTCGGGCCTGGCCTGGCGGCGGCAGCGGTGGTGAGGCGGCCGCTGGGTGAAGAGCTGCAGCGAGGCTGCACACCAGGTGCGTTTGGGGAAAGTCATCCACACAGCGAAAAGTACAGAGCACTGCTCAAAATAAGTTCGTAAATAAGCAGCAAGTGCGCTTTCTCTTGCGGCACCAAATGAGCGATAAAGGTTCTGTACACCAGGTGTCCCAGCTCAGCCGTGCCAGGGGAAAGGTAGGCAAGCCCGCAACACTAGCCTCGCGCGGGTGTCCAGCCGAGCGCTTTGCAGAGTGGCATGGCGCCACTTTTCCGATAGCCAAAATGCAAACAGGAGAGTAGAAAATAGATATCAATAAAGTTTGAGCAGGCGCCGATAGCCCGTTATTTTCCAATCTTTTAGCTCAAATCGGAAAATACCGCACGGATGCGAACAGATTTAGATTGACGACCTAACCTCTTAAGGGCGTCGTCTGCAGCTGGTGACCGGCTCAAAGCTGGAGGCCGTGAGTGGACACCTCGCGAGAGGCTAGTGCTGCTGGCTTGCCTGCCTTTTCCCTGGCACGGCTGAGCTGGGACACCGGGTATAGTGGTGTAAGCGGGTCTCTTCCGCTGTCCGCACCTGGCATGCCACACGACGGCAGCGGGGGCGGGCGCCACTCACAGCGGAGCCCCGCTAGCAGACGACAGCGGCACCTCTGTTTCGCACCCCCACCCCTGTAGGCCTACGACTGCACGGCGCGGCGGAGGCCAAGAAGCAACAACAACAACAACAACAACCCACCTCCCGGCGGCTGAACGCCATGGCGCCCGTACCAACGCGGCCACCAAAACGAGCGACGCGCAGCCGGGGCGGTGGGCCTTGTGGTGGTGGGCTCGGGTCATCAAACCACCTGGGCTCCGGTCCCCGTCGCCCTTCGAGTCGTTGTTATATCGCATCAGAGTGTCGTGTGGCTCGCCGCCGCGGGGGGAATTGGAGGGAGGAGGGGAGGTGGGGGGCACACCACGAACCGCGCAGACACCTGTCCGTCCGGAACTAGACGTGATTGTACAAAAATACACGCGCTGCGACGGGTGACCCCACAGTGCCAGCGCCAGCAATGTCATCTCCCCTCTCTCTCCCCTCTCTCTGTCTGTCTGTCTCTCTCTCTCTCTCTCTCTCCCGAGTACATACTGCTTGACCCACGTCCCAGCAAGCGATTCTGCACGGTTCCCGCGGCTCCTTCCCTTACAGCAATATTCCACAGAAAATTGGTACGGTTTGAAACGTCTAAAAATCTATCCTTACATTACATCTGTCGGGCGTAAACGACGCGGCCATCTTCTCTACTTCCTATCAGGACATCCTTGATCGTACAACTTTCACAATTTGGAGCACAATTCTGGCGCCCGCAGGCCACTCCTGGTGGCTCCGATCGGCGGCCGGCCGGGCCCTCCAGCCTGGCATCCGCATATCCTCACGTCCCCGCGCGCATCCCGCGCCGTCATTCAAACTGCCGAACTTGTGCCCCTCTCCACCTGTGCGGCTTCTTCTCCCCCCTCCTTCTCCCTCTCTTTCTCTCTCTCTCTCTCTCTCTCTCGCTCTCTCGCTCTCATTCTCTCCTCCTTCCTCACCGGCCGCGCGTCTCTGCGTGGTCAGCAGCGGTTGACCTCAGGCCAATGAGGAGACGGGCGGCGGCGGCGGCCGCAGACCGGGAACTAGTTTAGGTCGGCCGCGTCACATCTCATTCCGCTCACGTTGTCAGCACACTGGAAGCACTCTCAGGTCTGCTGCTGCTGCTGCCTGAACGATGTGAGAACGCCGGTCCAAACACTCACGCACTGCGGCACACATGCGCAGAACACATCACACAAAAACACACAACACACACACACACACACACACACGATGCAGTTCACGTTCGCTCTGCGCGATCCTAAGAGGTCGCTCGTTGGACACCCCGAACGCGGCTGTTCCTCTGAACCATACGTTGGTGGGCACGAGGGGTCGTGGGATCTCTACGGCGGCGCTTTGGACACATACGCTCTGCTTGAGGGTTAGATAATTTGCCGACTCCGCAGAGAGACTCTACGGCCCGCTCTCCGCGACACGCAGAGCAAGGAGCTGCCACCGCGATGCGAGACGAAATACGCACGTATTCCTGGCGCATTTTATCGCCTTGTGCCGACAACGCCGCAAAGAAGGGGGCGGAAACAGGCGGCGGCGGCGGCGGCGTCACACGGCAACGGTGTGCAAACGTGTCGGACACGTGGTAATCATTATATTGCGCGTTCGCGACATTATCCACAGCAGGACCGTCGCCCGATTCACACACACACACACACACACATGCACATTCACTCTCACACACAGACACGCACACACACACACACACCAGTGTTGTATCAGTCTGACAGATCAAAATCCCAACCGCACCACGACTACCGACACTGACTGCGATGCTGCTGCCGCTGCTGCCGCTGCTGCCGCTGCAGCGGGGGAAACGGGCATGGCGAGACCTCGTACAAATGGGCGACACACACACACACACACACACACACACACTTTGCCCGGAAACAGTGCGATGCAATGCACTCTTTCAGGTCCGCGCGGTAATAAAAATAATAAGGTTGCGAGCCAGAAAGGGGTCAATTAAAATTGACGATACAATCCGCGCGGGTCTTCGCATTGGTGCCTGCGCCTAACGGCAGCGATTGCAAGGTGAAGCGCAAGCCGGTTGCCGGCCGCGGCTCGCAATCAGAAGAGGGTGCGGGTGCGACGATCGTCAGCGATGCGTTTAGCATCAGTGCGCGACCGACCAAGGTGACAATGATTTCAAAATTCCCGCGCACACGAGACAGTCGTTGGCTTTACTCTGATTGGTGCGCGGCATGGACCACAGTTTGTCATTCAGCCGGTATGACGAACTTGCCATTATCATGTGCACACAGAAAGTGAGGGTGCGAGCGTCTACTCCGTTTCCAACGAAAATTTTTCCAAACACACGCAGTGCACCTCGAAGCGCAGTACAACGGAACCGACAGGGGCGAGATACGGACTCTGAATGCACTTATCCGTGAGAGAACTGCCTTTAGCACTATAAAAAAAATGCGCTCATGCAAAATGCGATTCACTTTGCGCATCTTCAATCCGTGCGTAGTATTTGGGGTCGATCTCGGACGGCCCACCGCCGCGTGAACGCTCGCGTCATTGTATTTCCGGGGCGGCCGCGCTGACACCGCGACACGGGCTGCGGGCTGCGCTGGCTGCGCCGGCCGAGACGAAAATGCAACGGTTTTATCAGTGTCAACAGCGGCGTGTCAAAAAGCGGCACGGCGTGCCGCCCGTTCGTACACAAAAAAAAAATCTTCCACACCGCGTTCTAAATTTTCGAACTGGGCGGAGCCACTGTTTTTAGCGATTAAGCCAAATTTTTAGCCGTGGTGCTGAACATGTAACAGGTGTCTGACTTGGATAAAAACACTTGGCTTGCGTGCTAAAACGTTGCGGCTGCGGCACAATCAGCTGGAAAGCTTAAATTTTAGCTTTGTTCTCCGCAAATTTCTGCTGCGGTGCAATTATTTTTTTTTTTTTGCGTGTGTAGTGCACACCTCACACTGACAACGGCGCCGACACCACCGCGGGCCGTGTGGGGCGGGTGAAGTCTCTTAGGGTTTGATACGCCGCCGCCGCGGACACCGGACACCTGTTGTTGTCGTGCCGATGCAGGTGCGTTGCGACGCCGCTTTAGGGCGCGGATTTTGAATGGCGATGTTGTTGTACTTTTTTTTTTCTGGGCGGCCCCGCTCCTTGTGCACGTCGACCACAACGCGTCACCGGGACACTTATTCTGAGGAGTTGCCGCGTATCTAATCGGCAACACGGAGTTGATGAGAGCCGAGACGTCTGCGGGGGTCCGCGGAGGTCGCGGGGTCGGGCAGGACACCGCTGTGGCCGGCGGCGCGCCGCGCCACCTGCAGCCGGCCGCGGCCGGTGAAGGGCGGCGCGTGCAGCCGTGGCGGGGGTCCCGCCGGAACACCACTTGATCCGTTCTAAGACACCACTTGATGCCGGCACAGAACGGCGTGCCGCACTACAGGGAACCACTTTGGCCGCTCTTGAACGCAGCTGGGGCCGCACTTGAACACACACTTTGAAACACACTCCTTCGGCGTGGACGGCCTCGTCGTCCTTACCGTCGACAAGACGGGGTCTTCCGTCGTCCTGGGGCGGACGGCAGGTGGAACAGGTGCGTAATCCAGACGGCACAACAGGTGTCACACACACACACACCCACACACACGCGCGCGCGCAGGCAGGGCCCGGCAGCACTGGGCCCGCTGAGGGGTCAGGGGTCACGCGCACGAACACTAACGCCGGTGGCGGCCGCTGAGACGGACAGCCTCACGACGTGAAGCTGACGGCACGGCAGGGCACACAGCACTGAGTGGCTGCGGCGGCCTGGCCGGCAGCGGCGGCCCGGCGCGGTGAGGTGGGGGGCGGCGGGGACGCGGCGGGCGCGGCGGCGGTAGCGGCGGCGGCGGCGGGGGCACGGCGGGGGCCTCGGGCACCTCTCGGCCGGCCCGGGCACACCTCTCGGGCACACCTCGGCGGTCCGGCTCGGCGCGGCGGCCGCGTCCCGGCTCGGCTCAGCCGGGTACCCGGCCCGGCTCGGATGCTCTTCGGCCGCCCTACCCTCGGGGGGCCTTTTGGAGGTACCGGCGAGTTCGTTCCGTCCCCACTGCCCTCGCTGCCCTCGCTGCCCCACACGGCCTCACCTCGCTGACCGCCGCGCCGGCATGCGGCGGCAGTGGCGGCGGTGGCGGCGGTGGCGGCAGCGGTCACAGTGGCGGCCGCGGTGGCCGCGGCGGCGGCAGTAGCGGAGCGCGGGTACTTGTCAGGCCCACGTCCGCGGCGGGCGGGGCCGGCAGGGCACGACTTCGGCCCACGCGTTGCAGCCCAGGTCGTCTGATGCAGGAGTCCCAACGGGCACCACGAGGCCCCCCAAAAGACGAGCCCTTCTCCTTGTGGCGGGGCGCGCCCGTCCGGGCCGCACCCTGTTTTGGGGATTTTGTATTTGTTCTACTATATTTTACGATTTCCGCCGCACGGCCTGGGCCCGCTAGTCCGCGCCAGAACTTCGTGACCCGATCAAGACTGCACTGCAGGGCCTCACCACAGCGAGACTCCGGTCTACCTTCCAGACCAGCACCCGAGCACCTGACGACGCAGCGAGAGTGAATCAAATTGTATACAATTATCTCCTCGCAATTATTTGCCTCCGAACGTCGAAGCCCTACGACAACACTCCGAAAAGTAGCCTGACATGAGAGATGCAACACTAATTCTGCTTTTCAAAATGTGCACCCAAAATCCCGTTTTCACGGTTTACGGTTTCACATCGGCGGGGCGACGTCCGAACTGAATTTATGGCGCGGGCCGGGCGGCGGTGGCCTCCTTGCCTCTCTCTCCCTGATCTACTTCCGCGTCGGGCTTATCCGGCTCATATCCGGGGTTTCGCGATGCGTTGAGGCGTGAAAGCGCGCGCGCGGGGCTCGTGGCTCGGCCGGCCCCGCCGCTGCCGCACTGCACCGCAACGCGCTCCGGCGGCCGCGGCCCTCGCCGCTTCACTTCGCTCACTCAGCAGCCCAGCAGCGGCGGACGGGCCGGCGACGTTGGTAAATCATTGGCTTTACCCGTTTTGCAAGTATAATGGCGGCGTGTGCCAACCGGCCGCGGCCACCGATATTCAGCGACGCCGGTTAGTCGGATATCGCGGACTTATGCCGGCCGACGGCGGCGGTAATTTATTCGCGGGCGCCACTTACGGCTAATGAGTACATATCAAACCGAACGGGGCGCCCCGTAATTAATTGAAATTCATCCGTTTTAATGCGGGTGGGTGAGGATGAGCGGGCGGGCGCCTCGGTAGCCTAGCGGATTTCGGTGGGGCCTCCGCGGCGAGCAGCGCGTGCCGTGCGCCTGGGTCTGAGCAGATGATATGTCTGTTCCGGAAGTCGCTCAGGATCTAGAACGCGTACAAGAGTTTTGGGCGCCGAGCACAAGAAGTGTAAAGTGTCTAAGATGGATGTTCGGGGACGCACTCAACGATTAGTGCTTAGATCAATAGTTTAGCTCCATGGGGGACAGCACTACATATCGAGTTCGTACGTACAAACTAAAAACGCTACATCGATTTGGTCTAAGAGCCAAGCATGTTTCTCAGTACATTGGCTTTTTTTCGCACCAGGAGCCCTTTACACGCATCCGAAATATGACAGACCCCAGAAATTTGCCTGTGATACTACGTTGTATTTACTACGGCCAAAACATTGGCACGTTTGTCAACCAGGAAATAGTTCAGTCACTGCAACGATTGATTACTGTTATACTCCTATTCGCAGCGGAGAAAACAAGTCCACAGCTACAGCACATTAGCACATCACGAGGCGATCAGCGAGAAAGCCAACACATCGGCCGTGTGCTTAGATAGGTGGGGACACCGTTGGGTGCTCCTCTCAGCACACAAGTTACTATCGTGTTCATCCTAGAGAGGATCAGGATCTTCGCTAGGTTCATCGGAGAGCATCAGTGTTGCAGCTGACGCGTGCCCCATATGGCACACCATGTTTCTTTCAGCTCCTTTCGAATCACACCTACGAGAGGCCACGTTAGCACAGGACGGCCAGAGGGAAACGGGAATGCGCGTTCTAAAGCCCACACAAGTGCATTCCTTGAGGTCAAAACTATCATCGCCTGGTGTCGTCTGGCGAAACCCTGCCGTAAGAGATTTACAGTGCTCTCGTGCTCGTCCTTTGGCATGTAAGTTTGTCATCATGCTCGTGGCGTGCACTCACGGCCGCATAGTAAAGGATGGCCTGGCCTTCCAGCGGGGCTCTCTCTCTCTCTCTCTCTCTCTCTCTCTCTCTCTCTCTCTCTCTCTCTCTCACCCGCCTTTCCTCTTGGCGTAGCATGTAGTCAGATTTCATGTTTCTGGGTGAGTTGTGGTGGCGCACGGGGATAACTGGGGCTCTCTCCCCGCGGCTCCCTCCCCGTGTTCCGCCACGCCTCTGCCGGAGTTGACCGCAGGCCAGAGGCCGCAACCGCAGCATCGCGTCGCGGCGGTCATGGCTCTTCTCGGACCGCGGCGCGGCACGGCGCGGCAAGGCGCGGCACGGCGTGGCCCCGCGGACCCCGGATAGACGGACGCCACTCCCGATGCTGGACTGGTTCAGGCCGCCGGGGCGTGGCGGGGCGTGGCGGGGCGTGGTGGGGTGTGGCGGGGCGGGGCGTGGCACGCCTGCAGCTGGAGTCGCTCTGGAGCCTGCACGGCGGCCCCCGTGCCCTGTCCTGCCCCTGGGGCTGCAGCAGTCGGAGGCCACACGGCCTGCCCCTGATGGCCTTCTCCTGGGGCGCTGGAACCCCGCTCTGAGGAGCCCCCAGGAGACGCCATCTCAGAGCCGCTCCGCCACATCCTGAAGGCCCCCGCCGAGCCCCTGACGGCGGCACCCTAACCTCGGGGCCCGGTGGGAGCCTGGTGGATCCTGGCGAGCTTCTCTCATTACGGGCGCATAGATGATCCAGGTCAGGAACGGGGCTAGCTGCAGAAAATATATGTTGGAAACTTTTTTGATAAGTGCATGAAGTTCACGAAAAAAAAATGGATTTGTTATGCTAAGGATATGATAACACGTCGTCGAAATTTGGCATACCTGAGCCTGAGCTTCTCTGCTACAGCCACGCTCCCTCGCTCTTTCTATCCCTACCGGACTCTCTCACTCTCACTCTCTCTCTCTCTCTCTCTCTCTCTCTCTCCAACGCACACAAACACATGTGCACATACTGTCGTTTACAGCTTTATGTGCTAACAGCCACTGCCAAGAGGCGTACGCCGTAAATATTTGCACCGCCCTCGCATTGCGCTGCGATGAGAAAACGCCAGCAGCAGCAGGTTGCCTGCGTATTTGGGAAAGAAAGACACGATCTAGGGGGCGAGTAAAGAAGGAAAGAGAAGAGGACATTGCGTCGTGGTCCCACCCGTAGTGAGGGCGGGCGGGCGAGCAGGGGGAGGGGGGGGGGAGATGGGTGGTGGAAGGGGGGGGGGGGGCACCGGCCGCGCCGCGCCGCGGCGGGGCCAGCAGGGAGCGCCTGTCTATCCCTGCATAGGCAAGCCCGCTCACCTCCCGTGCTGTACGGTCTGCTGCCCTCCCCGCGCACGCACACACACAAGTAACACACACGCACACACAAGGACTGTGGCGTTTCGGTGCCGCTAACAAGTCACCCTCATGTGGTCGAGATGAGGCCTTGCCTGGGGTTTGCGGGTAA
The DNA here is from genome assembly GCA_026979955.1 of Megalurothrips usitatus. NCBI lineage: Eukaryota > Metazoa > Arthropoda > Insecta > Thysanoptera > Thripidae > Megalurothrips > Megalurothrips usitatus. The sequence goes on from CM049596.1 coordinate 10,327,033, forward strand.
ACACCTCTATTACTGCTGCAGGGTCACCCGGGATCTCTGCTAATTTACTTTCACAGAAAAATCCCACTAGTTTCTGTAGCAGACCATGGAAAAAAGATGCAATGTAAACGGGGGCGGAAAGGCTACGTGGAACTCATTCCTATAGGAATGTGGATGAAAAATAAAATTTTAAAATGTGATCAAAATTTTCGAAAATTTCAAGAAATTTTGAAAAAATGATGGAGTTTTGAGACTAGAAACCCTAGGTTGGCGTGCACGGCGGCGGCAGGAGGACGCGGCATAAGTTAGTATGCGCGCTTCGCAGCGGATGTGCGCGATACCGGGGGGAGCGGCGGCGGCGCGCGGTCCGCCACGCGCCACACGCCACGCGCCACACGCGTGCCACCAGATAGAAAGTCCGATTTGGTCCGGCCGCGCGGCGGCGGCAGCAGAACCGCGCAGCTCCGGCCGCGCGATGGCGATCCGTACAAAGACACCCGGCGGCCCGGCGGGCGGCGGCAGCGGCGGGCGGACGCGCACTAGTTGCATCGGCAGAGCCAACTCCATTAACACAGGCCGCATAATAAATGCCGCAATAAAACGGCCGCGGGCGCACGGTGGCGCGGCAAGCGTGCATATAAACCAGCTTGCAGAGGGGGGGGGGGGGGCGTAGGAGGTAGCGGGCGGGAGCGGCGTGCCAGGCCAGCAGCGGCGGCGCACCCGCGGACCCCCGCCGTACCGCCGCCACTGCCGTGTCAGAGCCGTCCGTAAATAACGTAACGCCTGCGGACATGGGCGGAGCTAGCGGATCCAGCGGAGTAGGGTTTATAGTCCCGGAAGCATAGAGTTTTCGGGAAAAAAAAAAACAAAAATTTCGAAACTTTCGGCTAATATGTGAATATTTCTGGAATACATTGGATTTTTTTTTTTCGGAAAATCTCGGAACTAGAGACCTTACAACGGAGCGCCCGGACCAGATTATCTCTGTCACGGACGGCGCGTTGTTGATGGACGGTCCCCGCGCGTGCTCGGCGAAGCGATGGAAGCAGCGCATTCGCTGCGGTGGCCTGTTCTTGTGGGGACGAGCCGAACGCGGAAGCTGCTCCGCTAACCTGCGTGCAAAGGCAAAATAGCCCCCCCCCCCCCCACACACACACGCACAGACAGAAAACACACGGGTGCCTCTGTCAATGAAGAAAACCCGGTGAAATGCCGCAGACATTATTTTGAGGGTGAGGCTCGGTGTGACGTCAAGCCGCTCACTGTAGGTAGACTGAACCAACTGAACCCTCCACGACTATTTTCGGCGTTTCTCCTATTTATTTTGCAGCGGTCAGCGTCGGCATGGGCATCCGCACCGCGACACAGGCGTCTGAGCAAACACAACACGAGCCGCGAGCCTCCCTCCGGGACTCCGGGCCCTCCGGGGCCTCCGGTCCTCCCTCCCCTTATCATTTCACTGGCCGGACACTAATTACATGCACACTCTCCGTGTACGCGCTGTTTACATCTCCCCCTCCCACTCCTCTCTCTCCCTCTCCCTCCCGCTCTCTATCTCTCTCTTTCTCTCGCTCTCTCTCCCCCACCTTTCTCTCCTCTGTCCATCCCTCTCTCTGTCTCTCTCACTCTTCCCATTTTTTTCTGCGCGTGCCGCGACATCGAGCGGCCGCACGCCTGCTGTGGTATCGCGGCACTGCTCGGGCCTCATTTGACCTCACCGCTCGGGTGCCCCACACGTCCTACAATAAATGAGTTTAAACTTATCCTGCTTATCCAGAATTGAACATCGCGAACAATTAAAAAATTGTGTCACGCGCGCTGCTGGAGCCTGGCTCTGTGACGCGAGATAACGCAGCTTCATCTAACGTTGTGTGTTTGCCCCCGTTTCCTGCCGATCACCTTTGACCCACGGTCCGCGGCATGCACTTTGGCTCTGACCAAAAAGAGGCAACGACCTCGTGCTACAGGCTAAACGAGTTGGGTTTGTGCAGTTTTGAATAATACGCGCGACGGACACACGCTTGTTGTGATGCGTCGTGCGTGGACAAAAGGGGCGCGTTTTAAAAAGACGACCGTCGGATTTCGCACGGATATGGAGATCGACACATCAGTCCGTATGGCGGTCAAGGCCAGTGCCGGGCCGTTTCTGAAAGGCAGAAAGAGCTGTGTTGCTGGAGTCCTGACCTGCGGCGGCGGTTCCACATATGCGCTGTTGTGAATGCTCTCATGCGTCGCTATTGATCCCTGTGGAATCTTCGGAACTGACTGTGTATACCCGTTTATTGGAATATAGAAACAAACAAACAAATCCTCCCGTCTCCTGTCCATACTTCATCCCGAAATCGCCGCCCAGCCCCAATCTCAGAGAGACTCAGTCTCTCTAGTCAGTCCATGCCTCGCCTCGTCGTGTCCGGAAAGTGCACGCATCTTAGTGCCTTGCGAGTTCGGTTTGCGAGGAAAGAGCCACGAGTTTTTCGCGGCCTCCCCTCTGCGTCCCGCTACCGGCCCGCCGTCCTGTGCATGTCCCCTCCTTGGCCACTCGCTGCGGCCGCCCCTTGGCTGTGGGCGGAGCGACGCCCTCCTCATGCCGCGTTGCCATGAGGTCGAGGCGCGCCGCACTTTTGGCGGCGGCGCGGCGCAGTTCATGGCAGCCGGCGTGGTGGGGCCGCGGCCGCGGCGGCCTATTAGAGGGAGGAGGTCGGCCCCCGCGGGCTGCCGCCGGCCGCCGCCGGCCGCCGCCGGCCGCCGCCGCTAGAGGCGCCGCTAGAGGTTACGGGCGGAGTGGGAGGCGGCGCGCGCGGCGTGGCGATGGGCGGGACCTGCGGGGCCCGCGCCGCGGCGGTGGGGGCACGGAGGCACGCCTAGCGCGGCCCCACACAGGCGCCCCTCCCGTGGACCCCCGCGGATCATACCTTCGCGGGGTGCACCCCTCCCCCCCCCCCCCCTCCTCTCTCTGCGGACCGGAGGCGGCCCGGTCCCACAACGGCGTCGATTCTTTATGCGATGCGACGCGCAAACCCGTCGCCGCCTTGGTAATGCGATGCCCCGGGAGGGGGCCGGCCGCGTCGGCGGGCACCGCGGCGGCTACCGCAGCCGCGCCGCTCTGCGCCAAGAACATGCCGCGTCTGAGGTCAGGGCACATTTCAGTTCGAGGCGAGCGGCGCTCTCGCCGTTTCATGTTTGAAATGCACGTAAACTTTGAAAGGCGGCATTTCTTGTCTGTTCGGGCGCAAAAGCTGGGCGCTGTGGGCGCCTGTGCGGGTGCTGGAGTAGGCCACCAACATGGCTCGCGTGAATGCAAAAGCAGAGGTTGCCTGCCCATCGGGCGCCGATTGAAGCAAAACGGAAAGTCTCTCTCGTTGCCTATACAACCACAGCCGTCTTTTGGGAAATTTACTCGTTTCTGTCCGTATTATTCCCATTCGATGGACTTTACGAACGAAGTCCGGCTGTCGCTCGTTCGCAGTCTTGACATAGCTTGATCCCTCTCGAGGCTGGTCAACATTAATGTCTTAGCGCAGCCTCTCCTCTCTTCACTATCGGATCCTGGTGATTTGCGGGGCTGTTTAGCAAAAAAAAAAAAGTAATTAAAGAGACTGAAGATGACATTGCGTTATGTAGTAAATTTTCAATCGTGTGTCGCGCGACGAAACGTCCCGTTTCGTACGTTATCTGCACACCCATGGTCCTTGCGCAGCCGGGCTTCGCAGTGTAAGGTCCAAGTGTCACTCACGCGGCCTTGGCCAGAAGCCGTGCTCCCAGCCATAAAGAGTTGACACGGGACGGCGTCGGCAGGAGCAGCAGGCGGGGAGAAGCAGCAGGAGTGGCAGCAGTAGCAGCAGGAGCTGCAGGAGCTACAGCCCCGCAGCGCCTGCTCGCGGGGCGAAAATATCCGAATGTGTTTATTAGCCCCGAGGCCTGATGGAATTATTAAAATATCACGCAAAACGCGCGCGCTGTCATCTGCCGTCTGTGTGTGCACATGTGTGTGTGTGTGTGTGTGTGTGTGTGTGTGTTTGGAGCAGTGTCCCCCCGGCGGAGATGCACACACCTCATGTCATTATTTATGCCCCCGGGGGCCCTGTGCATGAGGAGGGTCCCTGGGAGCCCGTCCGTGTATGTGTGTGTCATGAAGGCGACGCGCAAAGTCCGCATTCCGCGGACATGGGAGGCATATCATGAGGCCGCCATGAGACATGAGGCGGCGCTCTAGGATGCGGACGGGATGCACTTCGGTGCCACCACAAGCGGCCCGCTAGCGGGGCCCCGTCCCATGCGAAGAGATGAGAGCTTCTGGTAATTAAAGGGAGAGGCCTTCCACATATCTCTCTCTCGCTCCCCCCCCCCCCCCCTGCGCGGTGGCACCTCTCTGCCACTCCGCGCCCCGCTAACCTCTCTATCCCTCCTCATCTCTCTCCATTCGGACGTAATTAACTTCGATCGCTTTTCCAGAAGTCGGCGGCCTGATGGCGGGGTGTCATGCCTAGAAAGTGGCGGAGTCTTACTGCGGGGGGCGTGGCCGGGCGTGGCCGGCGGGGCCGGAGTCTGCGCGTGCAGCGGCGAGCGCAGCCGGCAGCTCTGCGGCCACCCTGGAAAATTAGATTACCGCGGATCGGTGGGTGCATGCATGCACGAAGGCGCAATCCTTTCGAGCACAATTGTCGAATTCGTTCAGTCGCAATATACCGATGAAATAGGATAGCCAAACCCAAAATTTGTCTTCTAACTGTGGACCTCACGAGAATGACCCAACTTTTTCATAATAATAATTATTTTGAAAATGCCGCTTCTACTTTAGAAAAGCAAATACTTCGTCATAGCCATTATGGAATTGCATACAGCAGATTATCAGGAAAATGTCGACTTCGGTCATGGGGGTTATGACGAAACAATATGACCTTGAACTTCATGAGAACATCGATCTGAAAAAGTTCAGACTTCAGCATCGAGTGAAGCATACTGACTGCAGGGAAGGCTGACTGTTTGCCCGGGGTTTCCCGAGGTCCGTCGCACATTGACGTATATATTGTTGTGAAGTGCTACTGGCTATAAGCTGTGTGCTCACAAATAGTGCCTCATTGGAAGACCAACCCTTCCAATCGCAAAGCCAGACTATACATCATTTTAATTTAAACAAAATCAAACGTTCGCCATTAACGGCGCCATATATACAGCGATAATCTATTCGTGCAGTCGACGCCATGCGAGTTGGATTTTCCCATTCCCTGTGCACAGCCCGCCGGGCCCTCTACTATCAGCCTGGCCTCGAGCGCGGCCCGAGTCGGGCAGTCGGCCCACAAAGAGCGCAGGCCGGCGGACTGCACACCGATACATTCCAGCGGATTGTCCTTACTCTCCGCCGCCGCACGCCGGGCGAATAAAGCTCGCACCGGCCTGTACGCGATATCGTGCGGCGGACTCCACAATATCAAAGTATTTTATTGAGTCGATTACTTTATTCGCTCGGGGTCGGGGGCCGGAGCGGGGCTGAGCGGCGCTGAGCGGCCTGTCGTCCCGTCCTGCCTTACTGCGTCGTCTCCCTATTCCGGTCAAACCACTCAGCCCGTGTCAATACGATGGCACGCAATGCGCGCCGCTCCGACCCGACCGGACCCGGCGGGGCCTGCCGGGGCCTCCCGGGACCCCGACCCGACCTGCAACGCCGCGCCACGCCCCGAACTGCAATCCGAGCCGCGCTCCTGCCCATTCCGACCACGCCAGGCCACGACAAGACTCGCGAGCTGACCACCACCGGACCCCAACTGGAGCAGGATGTCTTGTCGCCCCGCCAGGCCGGCAGCAGAGCCCGTGCGTCTTTGGTGCATTGAGAAGGATGATCCGAAATACAATAAGGATTTGTCGGGATTTGCAGAACGCCGCGAAATAAGCGCGATTCGCTCGGTTGAAGACGAAAGAGCTCTCCAAACTCCATAAAAATTGTAATATTAGCCTTGGTAAGAAGTTTCTTAGTCATTTACCGGTCATTGCCAACATGCGCACGGGAAATTGTACTATCCGATACAAAAGCAGTTGACTTCCGGAGGCTTTCTAAACATGTAGTTGAACCACAAAACGTTTTACGTTTGAAACACCTTAGGAACTACCTTGTGGGTGAAAACAAGTGTTACGGCTTAAGAAGAGCCCGAAACGGGGAGGATGGAGAAGATATTGTACAAGGAAGATGACGAAAGAAAAAGTAGCTTAACGTTACTGTAAGCACGTAAGGAATGAACGACCTAAGGCACCTGTGGTGTACCTACCCTTAGGGTGGGGTGCGACTGACTGGTGACTAAGGAGGCCTCCGTCAATGACTTGATCGAAAACGACGGGCACACAACTCAGGACGGCCGTATCAGCGCTCTACGCTTCCCAGTCAGGTTTCCAATGGTACTTTTAGCGAACCGAGTGAGCAGCCTGTGAACAATGCTGGCAGTTATTTAGTGTCACGTTCCACACGGTAGTCCCCTCACAGAGCTGACGGACGCTGTCGGGCGGCCCCAATGCATATGGCAGGGCCGGCGGCCGGCAAAGGCACCGGTCCTGTTATCGGGATGCGTGTCACATGTGTGTCGTATGTGCCAGATGTGTGATTCTGACTGGGTCAGCTCGGGCGGCGCGCACGCGCACACACAGCACCCGCACCAGCGAGAGCACAGGGGTGACCCCTGACCCTCTGCACCCTCACGATGGCGTCCACATGTGAATGGGTGCCTGTGTGACCCGCAGCCGCAAGAATGTAGAATGTAAGTGCCAATAAATAAATCACACTGGGAAAAAATCACAATATCCCCCGCCCCCCCCCCCTCCAACATTCCTATTCATAATCTTTTCAGAACGGTTCGAATCCGGGCCTTACCTCTATCAGCGGCGTCGTCCGTCTCACTCGCACAAAATGTTTCCCCAAAGGAGGCGCCTGCGGAGGCCCCCGGGGGGAGGAGGAGGAGGGGGAGTGCGGGGACAGCAGCGGCCTACTAATAAATCGCTCGTTGTGGAAGCACTTGAGCGTTACGTTATTTACGATGAAACGCATCGCATGGCGCTGTTGGCCGGCAGTGGCCGCCGCCGCTGGCCGGCCGCCGCGCCACGCCTCAGTCTCAGCTAGCGGTGCCCCGGGCGGGGCTGCGGCTGCGGGCCGCTGGCTGCGGGGCCAGGAGGGCACAGGCAGAGGTCGCCGGGGCCACTTTCTGAGCCGATACCGCCCCGTTAAAGAGTTACGCGTGTCCGACCACAGAGACCGACGGGAGAGAAGAGAGGTGGGGTCCGAGGCGGAGGGGACGCCGCTGCAAGTGCTCGCAGCGAGGATGACCCGGGGTCGTGCGCGCCCAGCCCGCTGACGCCCGATGACCGCAGGGCCCGAGTTGCAAACGACCGCCAGCCCTGTCGGGCCCTTCTCCACCAGGGGCCGTCCGTAATGTGCGGAGACGTGGCGCAACGCGAGAGGTAAGAACGAAGCGGAACGTAGAACTACTCATTGTGCTTGTGAACTTGAACATGCATTCGTTATTTGAATCAGACACGATTTCCCGCTCGCGTTTTTCTCTCAAACTCCTACAGGATCCAGATCCGGTCCTGACCCTTGTGCTACAAATTGAATCCAGCGTCACCCGGTGCTGTAAACCCCAAAACTGCATCGCAGAGGAAGCCCGTGTTACGTAATTAGCGGACAGCCCCGACTCCAGCCGTCCATCACGGGTCTCACGCGTCGTGCCGCGCGGGGCAGGTCCCACTCGTACGAGCAGGGCCATATATTTCCTGCTTTTACAATCATATTGTGTCAGATATGCGCTCGTAAAAGCCGGCCGAGTTCAGAATGTAGGCAGACGGAGGATAAATCAAGGGACCGTTTAATTAAAAAGTGAATAAGGAAGAAAAAGGAATATTAGAAGGAAGGAGGCTTCGCAGCCTTTGCAGCCTTCGCAGGCTCTGCAGGCTTCGTTTCGCAGGCTTACCGCGCTTTACTGAGCGAGCACAGCTCACCAGTCGGCCAACCGTGCTGTGCACCCCTTTCACCTCACAGTCCCTCCGGGAGGCGGCAGGGGTGCACAATCAGATAGCGAGCAGTTTACTGAGCCCAGTCCAGATACTCTTACAGCTCAGCGCCACTACAGAATAGAATGAAACGGACGAGCTAGTGTAATCGAGTATGCCTATTGCAGTAATCTCAAAGATTTTAAGAACTCTTTGTAACGCCAGTTTTGTTAATTCTTTGCGAAGAATTTTATTTTGGAACGCTTTATATGCGTCATACGGTGTTGTAGACATGATTGGGAATTTAATTTTCTTCCAAACAGGGCAACCCTGAATTTGAGAAAAGTGGCCACGAATAGGGCCTTCAGGTTTCATCGCAGTCAAACATCAGACGGACCGCTTGCATTGACAGGCATGAACGAACGCATTCCAGCAGCACACTTCGGTACAAAAACTCTGGCAAGGGCGGCTCCGCTCCTCCGTGCCGTTTTACTGCAGAGGCGACGATGGGACGCCCGGTGTGTTGCGGGTAAAAACATAACGCTGGATCAATTCTTCTTGACCTCTAGCCGACCTGGAAAGGCAGCTAAGTAAAGGATTCGGGCGGCCGCGGCGCTGTGTGAGAGCGCGCGCTGCTTTTACACCAGCAAACAATACAATAGCCGACCTGCACTGCGGAGGGAGGGTGGAGCCAATAACTGCAAATCCATAACGGAGAGGAAGGGGAAAAAATCGGCCGTAATCGCTTCTAATTGTAAAATGACTACGTGTAACGACCGACGGTGCAGGAAGTTCGGAGCTGGAGGGACTTTCGCCAGAACACTGCACCTACCTGTGCGCCGTTTTTTTTTGTCCTCTCATTTAGCCGTGTCTTTACTTCGGTCCTAACTCCGATAACCTATATGAAGGTTTCAGTGAACATAGATAAAGCCGTTGTAAAAATGACAACAATGGATAGTTCGCCAACAGACCTCAAAGGGAAGATGAATTCCCCATTCACAACGGTTCAAATTATATTTTCTTTCTCCTCGGCTGCGGTATTCTGATATGCTCCCGGTTTTCTTTATTTTATGAATGTGCAGGGAGAGGTTTCAGCCAGAACTGAAGGAGTTACATGGTAACGTTATGAGCGAGCTGCTCCCCGCACCAGATTCGTATGCAAATGAGACACAATGTAACACTTGTACACAAACAGTCCGTTAACCACGCACCTATACGGGAAATGTTAATTAGCCATTCCTCTCCTACTTTAGCACTCTGCTCTCTTCCTGCTACACGCATAACAAACAGTGCGGGTCTTCGATCACCACACCCGGACGACACGGCGGCCGTGTGATGAGCAGGCGCCCCCGATCCATCAAACGGCCCTACGGAAAAGTGGGCATTCTCCATCACACCTTTGCACGCGAACCAGTTTTTCAAACAGCCAAGATAACAGTCCAATTAATATAAGGGATGCACTCTGCAGCGCACTTGTGTGCAACATAACGACCAACGCCATTGACACCTTCTTGGTCGGTGCAGAGTAGCAGCACTCAAAATGACGCGCTTGCCCCGACACATGTCGAATGACGAGACAAAGTAAGGCGGTTCACGACACAATGAAATGATACGAGCGGATTTGAACCAATTTTGATTACAGAAGTACACGCAGGCAGTCGATGCTTGGACAATCACATGAAATGTCAGCTCCCTCCGCAACGAGAACGGAAGCGTTGTCACACTGCCCCTCTCAAATGGAAAATGTGGGAGAGGGTACAGTTGACCTTCCCATAGGCACTGTGTGACTGTATTGTAATGTGATGCTTACGCTAAATTGAACTGAGGTTTGAGATTTTTAATTTCTGAAAGTCTCAGAGCTCTATCGGACATTGGACCACCATCTACTCCACAGGCGACTCCGCAAGCGCCACGCGGCGGCACTGACTTTTGACTGCCCCCGGCGACCCCCTGCGCGCTCTCTGGCGTCGCGCACGATAGCACGGCACGGCGACCCTCGCTATCCTTTCACTCCGGAGGTGTTATCATCCCCGCTGTACGCAATGCACACAGCCATTGAATTTACGGTGCACGGCCGTGGCCGGCCGTGGCCTGGCCGCGGCTGCCTTGGCACATCTCTTATCCCTGTTGCAGCGGGCATGGGTGTGACCCGCCGCACCCAGCCCGGCCGGCCCTGCCCGGCCGCCGCGCCCCGCCACGGCGTATCGCCTCTCTGAAATGAAGACCTCACCGGGCGGCACCGCGGCGGCACCACTCGCCGGCCCGCAGTACTCTTCCAGGGGGTACTTTACGGCCGCACTTTATAGGGTAGCGGCACAGCGCGCACTCTACTTCTAATTGCAACCCGCTCGCTTATCCCCGTACTCGAGTGGTCGCGACGCGCAATTTGTTTTCATTAGAGTTTGTGCGATTTTTTCCCTGCTCTTGCTCCGGCCGGCGTTAGGGTCAGCGTTAGTGTGCCTGCCCCGGAATGGATGCGACGGAGCGGCTAACGGGTGCGCGGGGAGAGCATCGCAGCGCGGCGCTCCGGCGGTCGGTGTCCACCGGGCAGTCCACCAGCAGGTGACTGGTGGCGCTCCCACGACGGTAAAGAGTGCAAGCAGCGGAACAGGCAGGCAATCGGGTCGGAATCGAAACATTACACGTCTCTTGTTAAATACATGTTTGTGATCGAGCTCATCTTTGTCATAGCCATCAGAAGCTTCAGGTACCATTCCCGAAAATGTCCACGACTAAAATGAGACGTTTTGAATGAGGCTGGGGGTGAGGGTCCCAATGGAGCTGGCTTTCAAACAAAAGACGCGCAGGCGCGTGTCCTCGGCGTTGTACGAGCATCAGTCAGTTGTGACTGTGGGTCGGTGTCATTACTTGGTAGGCGGTGGGCCTCCCCCCCCCCCCCCCCTCAAAAATAAGACTTCTTTTGCAAAAAAACTTTTCCTCAGCTTGCCGTCGGGTGTTTTGCCGGTAGGCCGGTTACCTCCAACACCAAAAATTACACCAGACACCTATGTAACAACGGGGAGGGGGGGGGGGGGGGGGTCTCCCGTCGCGGTCAGGCGTATTGGCGCCTCCCGGTGAGACACGCCTCGGTGTCCCATTCAATCATCCCACCTCTTCCTTTGACTCAGCGCTCACACGAGGAGACACTACATGGGTTTCGCGTGTCGCTGACGAAATCGGAAGTCAGCGCGTGGAAGTGGCGGGCGTGGCAGAGCGGTGGATTTACATTCACCATCTTTTTCTTTCAAGGGGCGTTTGAAACTATTTTGCAAAGTTTTCTCCATGATCTTCCTCGCTAATAAAACGATGCAAGATGTTTCATATTCAAAGGGACCTTTCCGAACGCTGCCAAGAACTGCATCAAAACGTCAATTTCAAATTGTAAATTCCCCTGACCGTCGATGTCCTTTTGCCTCACGGACGACAAACGGAATGAATAATTCTGATTTATCCAAATAACTTCAGTCTCTTCCTCGCGATGCGTCGCAGCCTAAAAATCTACCGTCGCATAATGCTCGTCTATTTTTGGAGGCATAATGGCCGACTCTGTCGATGCGGCCGCCTGGCTGCGACGGCCGCCCAGTTCCGGCTCCCCCGATAATAACGGTGGCGGATATCAAATGGGTGGCAGTAAACATCGCCCGGCAAAAACACACCGCGTGCAGCGGCGGCGGCAGCCGCGGCGGCCCTTACGACGTGCACCGCGGCGCACCGCGAGATCTCACGCGGATGATGGCGGCGTGTTCGCTTCAAAAATATATGTGTCCAACAAACTACCGGGCCGTGCGCCCGCAGCCCGCAGGGCCCGCAGGTGCGGGGTGCGCTGTCCTTGGCACGCGCTCCGTACTCCGTAAGCGCCGCCTGTGGCGCCGACCGACCCGCACGGACCGCACGGCCGCGGCCCGTTAAAAGTATTTTCACTTGGCACTCGGCAGCGCGCCCGACGATCCGTCTCTATCCGCCACACAGATCCGTGCGCCGTGGACCCGGTCCAGAGGCTGTCGTAAACGCACACGAGCACACTGTAAATAAAATAGCTCAGCTCTAAAATTACGCTGAACAAATTTTTCAACAATTTCCTATTATTTTACGACTTGTCTTGTAATGCTTCGCAAATTTTAAAGGATATTTTTTGTTTCTCACGACTTTTCCCCGTAATTTAAAGGACGTTCCTGTTAAATTACAGGCATATTGCATGCAAATTTTTAGTCGTACTATTTTCCAGACAAGTGACCCATGTTCGTCTAGATTTCATGCTTGCGGTTTGAGCCTCCCGCCTTGAGCGTGGTGTGGTGTCCGACAAGGGGACACAGCGGGCTAGACCCCTGGTAGGGAGGCAATCCCGAGCGACGCATGCACACATGTCATGCGGGCTGGCCTATCCTGACTTGCACAGGCGCCCGTCCTCCCTTTCATCGCACACACTCAAATCTCTCAAGCTCACTTTACGTCTGGAACAAGAAAGGAAACATAACTTGACTCACGAAAATGGGCATCACACTGAGGCGTTCGACACTGATATTTATTTAACGCCCATCCGAGCTCCTGGAGACCATTTCCTTCAACAACTGTCGGTGACGCGACGTGAGCGGCTGCAAACGTCTCATAATTATTTGTCTCCTAATTCATTCACTTGACGGGCGGTACGCACGACCATGCAAAAGGTGAATCTCGACTGCACAGTGGTCCATATTTTCAGACCCTGACAACGTACGTCATCGGGACGCGAACTCGCCGACGAACGAACGGCCCATAGATTCATCCTACTTTACGGTTTCATTGTTCGCCACACGGATTATTGTTAATTCTAATTTTTATGGGCGCCCTGCCCGGTCCCGAGGAACGTCTAGGCAGCAGCAGCTTAGGTCCTGGGCCCACCGAGGACGCACCGCTGGGCACCGGCCATCAGGTACGGCTGCCTCAATCTCTACATTTTCTTATGCACGTGGAAAGGTGGATTGAATTCCAAAACCCTTAATTTTTCATCCGTTTTTCATCCGATTTCAGTGGAAAATAATTTCGGATCAGGGAAACGCCCTCGTACCGCAGTGCCATTTATTTTTGTGCTGACTGTAGTGTTTAGCAAATGTGTTCGTAAAGGTGCATAATTTTAGTAATGTGCTATCGAAAATGCCCCTTACTTGGAATTCCTAGGTCAGTCTGGTTCATGACAACTTGTTTCGCGTTTTCAAAGGGATGACATTTACGTATGTCAGAGTCTGACGGAGCCACAGCTTTTTCAGATCCCATATTGTCCTACATTGGGCGATGCGCGAGCGTTTCATTCTCAGCGACGCAGCTCACAGCTCTCGACCGACCAGCTGCAGCGCTCGGTGCTGAAGGCGACTCGTAATTAAAACCAACACATCTCGCGTGGGGCGCGCATAATGTCGAGACCTACTCACCCGTCCGCCATGTACGCGGGCCTGCGATGCGAGTTGAGCTGTTTTCACGTGAGACCGACGTGGCGGAGTGAGGAGAAAAAAATTCTATCCTCACGCCCCTCCTTTCTTTCGCACCAGCGCCTATCAAAGTACGAGAAAGTTGGTGGAGGTCCGGTGGAGTACCCCGAGGGCGGACCCGCTCCCTGTCCTGGCTGTCCTACGCTTGTTATTGCAACGTATCCGGCTGCCGTCGGATTCCCTTCACCTCCTGGGGCATGAGGAGCCGACATGGCGTGGCGTGGCGCGGCGTGGCGTGGCGCACCGGACAAGGCCGAGGCGGACAAGGTAACGTCCTCCTGCCCGGCAGCCTCAGCTCGCCGCAGCCACTGGCTGCAGACGTGACAAAGCAATAAAGGCCGGGGGACACGCGACACCCCGCCATCCGATTTTCTTTTTCAGGGGGCCGGGGAGGGGTAGGGGGCATGGACCGACATGGTAGCAGCCTACGAGTTCCAAGCCCCACGGACACGCCAATCAGCTGCAAATACGGACATGTCAATAGTTTGCAATAATTCATTCTTGGCTTATCCATTATGCATCGACAATTAAGAATTAAGGCGCCAGGCGCAGACAGGTGTTCGCTTACACACCTAATGATCATTTTAACGCATTTTGCGATGTGAACGGCATTTCTGGACAGTGTGTTCTCTGAACGGGCCTGCTGTCGTCCAATCAGCATCGACGAATCAGAACCGGAACACGAATCAGCAGTTGTCCGCTTTTGTGTCAAACTCGTCATCGCCACAGGGGAAATGGGTACGAAGGATCTCTAGATTTTGGCGGAGAAGCAAAAAAGCGGGTTTTCAGACTTCATTCTTGTGAATGGAGAACATTGGGAATGATGCTCTCTCTTTATGGAGGGGTCCAGCATCGAGATTAGCAGCACTGATACGGACAACACCAATACGAACACCACTCTTTCTCATGACGTGCCTTCTCCTTCTCTTCCGCAAAGTAAAAGCGACGGAAAAGAAGAGCTCCGGCCGCAGTAGAGGCACCAGTTAACAAAGGCTTTTCCTGCAGCGCCACTGCGGCCAGCGCTCGCACTCGTTTCATTGACATTCCGTTTCATTCCGCCTGTCTTTCCTGCTGCGGCAATAGTGCGACCCGCGAGCGGCGCGCGCTGCATCCTGGTGCCGCAGCAGCGCAGCGCGCAGTGAGCGAGTCCGGCGCTGCCAACGACACTTCGATCCCCGCGCCAGACGCACCGCCGCGCCTCAACAACAACAAACAGAAGCAATTGCACCTGTGCGGTGTTGTGTCGCGTGGCGGCGCGTGGCGGGGCGTGGCCGGAGCGGTGCGTGCCATTCATTCAGCCGCGGCACGACCCCGCACGGCGCAGCTCCGCGGAGCCAGCGGAGGCCCCGACGGGTCCCACGTAGTTGGTCCCGCGGCGGGACGGGGCGCCGCGCAGTTACGCCGCCGCGGGCGCGCCGCCGGTAAGGACATGCAAATGAGGGGTCGTTACCGCTCACACACCGCGGCGGCCGCCGATGATAAACAATTAAGATTGCGCTAATGGAAAAGTCATATTGGTAAATAAGTGAGACGGCGGGCGCATCGGCAGCGGCGGCCTCGCGGACCACCTCGCGGACGGCACGCGCCACGCGGGGACACGCGCACTTATGTGCGACACGCGGCGTGAGTGGGTCGTCTATCAGTGCAAGGTTCGCCACCCGGTGCGATGTGAGTGTGCCGTCTGGAAATGCAATGTAACTGACATTTCAAAAGGGCGAAAACCGCAAATTGTTCTAAAATGTGAGATAGAAGTAGGGCACGAAAGTAGGTTTCCGCATCTACTCCAGTCTTGAGCATTAGACCGTGTTAGATCACTTCAAAAACAGTTTTGTGTACCCTGCAGCATGTTGCGAGAAAATCCACTCGGGAAACGTCCGTGGACCATTCACTACCACACAGGCCTACGGACAAAATTGGTACTTGCCACACGAAAGTTTTACCTCCCAACAGTTGCGAACACGTCGTTTGTTTGGTCGGGAACAAACAATTTCGAACATGGGTTGTAAACGATTCTGCGCATGTCGTCACGGTTTTGCTTGTTGACGGTTGCCTTTTACAAATCCAGATGTGTAAGTGGGAGTGACGTACACTGTGGCCTTATTGTGGGCCCAATTTTTAGCAACACAAAAGCTTAACTGACAAGAACTATTAGAATTTGAAACCAAGTTTGAAATATGAATGAAACTGCATCACAGGAACAGCTTATGAAGGGGGCGCTTCCCCACCACACACACACATACTTCACTTCACTTCCATCACACATAGGATTTCCGTCACCGACGGTCTTTCACTGCACAGACACAACAGAGCGTCAACTTGGGGCAACCCCGCATGGCGCAGGCACGCACGGCGGGCCCGGCGCACGCTGCAGTGGTGGCG
The DNA here is from genome assembly GCA_026979955.1 of Megalurothrips usitatus. NCBI lineage: Eukaryota > Metazoa > Arthropoda > Insecta > Thysanoptera > Thripidae > Megalurothrips > Megalurothrips usitatus. The sequence continues at coordinate 10,342,821 of CM049596.1, forward strand.
GTGCCACCGGGTCCGGGCGTCCGGCGAGCTTGTGGGCGCAGGGGAGCGCACCGGTGGGTCACCGGGTGCGGTTCACGGCGGTATCAGGGAGCATCGTGGAGGGCAGGCAGGGAGCGGCGGCGTCACGGCCCAGCCGGACATGACAGGGTCAGCGCGGCCCGCGGCTGACGACGGCCCTTTCGGCCAGCAGATCTTCCCGCGGCAACCACATGACGGAGGCGATGCTGTACGACGTGCGCGACGCACTTTGACTCCGCGGCGTGCACGTGACAACCACTGCGACGGGACCCGGCGAGCCGCGCCCGTTCCGTTCCGGCGAGAGGTGACGACTCGACTGGCCGCAGCTGACCCGGAAGCTGCGGCGACGCGGGGAAGGGGAGGGGAGGGCGCCTGTTCGGTGGCCAACCCCGTCCTTGTCAGGCGCGAGCGTGACAATGTCAAATGGGCATTTCCGTAATGTGTCTCTAGAAGTACACTTCCAGAGCGGAAACGTGTTGTTTGAGAAATGGCATCGACAAAGGGTGTCAGCACCACGGCATGGACCACCATGCAAATCTCTCATACAAACCGCCGTTTTCGCTAGTATTGTTGTTCATCCCCCGCACTCTCTCGGGGATGGCTAAATACTCGTTCCTGTTTGACGTTCCGTGCACAGCCTCTCCTCCTCGGCCGCGTGGGGGATGTAACTCGGTACGCGCCGCCCTCGCGCGCCGCGCGCCCTCCCGTGCGCGGCCACTATCGCCACGTGAGATCGGCCGCCGCGGCAGCTGAGACGCCGCCGCCGCCGCCGCCCATAAGTACTGGCCGCTCGCAGTGCGCGCAGCCGTCACAACGCCTCGCGGCCGCCTCAGCCGCGGCCGCGATGTTTCGATTTCGATCGCTTGCTATCGATATCGCTAAGTGGGCAACGGCCATTCAGCACGCGGCTGCCGTCCGCGCCACGGGCACCGCGGCCGCCGCCGGACACGACAAGGGTGGGGTCCTGGAGGCGTGAGTCTCAAAGACGCAGTCCGTGATTGTCCGCTCGAATTCTTTTCCTTGCTCGAAATCCGATGAGATTGAACGGAGTCGGACAAAAAAAGAGTGCTGTTCTCACTCGAAATTTAGTAATGTGTCCCGTCGAGACGGCTAATGCACACCGCTCTCAGAGTTACTAGATAACCCGTTTCGATTTTGTTGATTTTGGATTCAAAGGTTTTGCATGAGCAGGTGGCGGCGGGGGAGCTCCTCGAGTGCCTCGAAGGAGCGACATGATTCGGGAGCGGCCAATGCCGCCCAGACATGCCATACTACTTTCGGGTGACAAGTGCTCGGCAATATCCAATACCACGGCTCGTGCCCTGGCGCAGCCAGCAGCCCCGCGGCGCGCACTGCTGCTGCACCATGCACGGCATGCCAAGGCGCCCCGAGGTCAGCGCGAACACACACACGCACACACACACACACACACACACAAGGCTAAATAGACTGTTCGATTGCCGCGCCGTCGCCATCGCTTCGATTGCCATCGCGCGCGCTCTGCTTTCACCCACCTCACGGCACAGCCACCTGCAGCGCGGCGGCGCTCCGCCCCGCTCCGCCACGCCCCGCCACGCCCCGCCACTTTGGCACCGCGCGATGCGGCGGCAAAGGATTGGATTAGTGAATTGGCGCAGGCGTGCGTCCCGTACCGCTCCGCCGTGCGCTGCCGCCGCCGCCGAGCGCCGCAGACAGCGGGGCTGCGTGCGAGAGGCGCCACGCCCCGACCGCACAGAGACCCCCGGGCCGGCAGCTGTGGAGACGCCGCGCGGACGCCGCCCGCTGCCGCCGGTCCGCTGCCGCCGGGCCGCTGCCGCCGGGGCGCTCGTAAAGCCGCGATAATGGCCGGAACCGATGATTCTTATATTCGCGAGACCGTTTCCGGAAATCTCCGCCGCCTGCCGCCGCTTGCCGCCGCCTGCCGGGCCCGGCCTTCATACACAGCACAGCATGGCATGGCAAGCGCGTGCCAGCGGCCGGCCGCCCAGACGGACGGCCGACCAGCCTGGCTTCCAGGGAAGACAGTTAGTGCGTACGGAGCGGACGCGTGGCCAGCGCACCGCAGCGCCGCGGCTGCAGGAATCATTAGAGCACAAGTAAAGTAATGCAGTGGGCGAGGGCGGCGGGGGGAACCGCCGCCGTCGCGGAAAGCCGTCGCACCCAGCGTGTGTGTGCGCGCACTTTTGTAATTGAAAAAAAAAATGCTGTTTGTTTGACTCTAGCCTGAAAATGGGAAGAAACAGCGAGCTGCGTCAAGGTAATCACTGAAGAACTTGAGAGTTTGTATCGATTCTGTTTTCTGATGAGTTCAGGCATAGAGTTGGGAGGTCTAAGAAACGCCCCACATTTCATAAGTACCTAAATTTCAGATCTCATTTTTTTTTATTTTAAGGACAGTTTTCGGAAAAAGATGTGCCATCTTACCTCCGTCTCAGGGGGAATACACACTAAATGCGATTGGACAAAAAAATTCATGAAAAACGTAATCGAGATACACGTGATACATGTGACAAATTGTGCATCGAACACTACAATTTATCACAATTCTATCGTAAAAATTCACCGAAAGAGGTGTTTTGCTTAAAATCGCGACATTTTATTTGGACAAAATTGCCTTGTAAGGCATTTAGAGTATCCGCAGAAGAGCCGAGATGATCACGGCAAAGTGATACCGGCGCAACGGCGGGGCTGACTGAGCCGCTCTCAAGCATGGCGACTCCCCTCTTGACTCTGCAGCGCAGCTATTACGCGTGTTCGGCGCACTGTCCGTCACCTCCTCGGCGCGGCGGTGTCATCGGGGTCGGCAGCCTGCTTGTGCGCACACCTCCGCCCTCCCGTATCGCACGACGCCCTTTTCCTCGCAGGGTATCAGCTGACCATAAATCGCCGCGGCTTTACCGTGCGCCGCCGCGCCGCCGCGCCGCCGCGCCGCCGCGCCGCCGCGCCGCCGCCGCGCGGACACAGAGTGGCACGAGCCGGCGGCAGGATAGGGCAATAAGCTTACAGGCGTCCGCTGACGTTCAGCGTGTTATCTCCCGTGACAGCAGCCGGCGCAGCCAGCGCATCTGGAGGGCCGGTCAGAGGTCGAGCGGTATGCATTCCAGCAGGTGTGTGAGTGTGTGGCGCACATGCAGGAGCGGAAGCGCCTCTCCGCGACCCACGTGACAAAACTGATAGTGCGACTGCCCACAGCTTCATAGTATTACACTGTCCGAAGGACGAAATCGGACAAACTAAAATTTATAGTATAGAAGGTATACGGTAAACGTGACTAAAAACTGTGAAGACGACTACGCTAGGGAGGGAGATACACAAAATTTCGTCATATTGACTTAACGTTTCATCAGATCATGAGCAGAGAAAGATCCTCCTGCACGAAGTCGATTTCATTTTCACAATCTAATTTTCGCTTTTGCTGTGTTACTGTGTCGAATTGGAGAGTTATTGTGACACCTTCCACTTAACCGTACGATGAAGGAACATGTCATGAAGTTGAAAATGTGTTAGACCTGACCCCCTCCGAAGACTCAACCAGCCACGTGATACCTTTCGTTGAACAGAAACACAATTTTGGGTTCGGGAGAGTATTGGAATAGTATAGAAATAAAAGTGTATTGCAGTTAGTTCCTCACAATCTCTTTGCTACCAGGATCTGAACCAGCTTTGAAAACTGGTCAGTCCCGTATGAGTTCGCCCTTCCTTGCCAATAACACGCTTTCCAAAACATCGAATACCTTGCCGAATGAATGAATGAGTGGACGAATGAACGGTGCCCGGATGAATGGACGTTCACCTTATTCCGTGTGTGTGTGTGCGTGTGTGTGTATGTGTGTGCCGCGCCGCTCTCTACTTTTTCCATTACGTTTTCACAATGGGTCGGTCCCTGCGTACCTTTCTTCGCCTCCCCACAAAAATGGGAAACTCCTCCGTCCGAGGCCCATAACGAGCAGCGGCGGTTGCGGCGGCACCGCGAGCACAGCGCCGGCGTAATGACGATCTTCTTCTTGTCGATTGAAAAGCGGCTGCGTTGTAACGCCGGGCCACCGCCGTCCTCTGCCGCGACCGGCGGCACAGCAAGGGCAGCGGCTAAAGACGAATTACTATGCACTTTGTCTCTGAAAGTAATACGGTACAATTTTTTCCAGATGAAGGCGCCGATGCTGATTCAAGATAAAGGCCTAGAATCACTGGCTGAAGAACGCACTTTAAGGTCTGGCGTCATGCTCTCCAAAAGAGTAGGGTAAAACAATCTCAAATTTTGGCGAGGGAGTAGTTTATAAATTTGGACGACTGCTGACATGATTCATTTCTAGGGCGTGATTGTTTCTGAGTCATCAACCCAATGCATATCGCTTCTGGACGCCACTTGCTCGTCCTCAACGAATTGCTACAAATGAAGTAAGGCGTTTATTTAGTTGTATATATGTCCCCGCATAATAATGTGGTGTCTACGCGACGCTTATATTCATACCATTTTTATCCTCTGTGCACGGCTCGCGGTGCGCGGAATAAGAGGTACAGGCAGGGCGTGGATGCGTGGCGAGACCTCTACGACTTCTGCAATGCGCAAAGTTTATATTCATCAGCCCCGCGAGAGTTTTAGGGCCCCCAGAGGTTGATCTCCAGGCCCGATGAGGGACGGCACGGTGACATTAAGTGCACTGGAGGATATACACCGGCAGGGCGCTCGGTCCCTCACTCTCTCTCTCTTTCCCTCTGCCTCTCTCTCTCACACACACACACACACACAGACACGCTCGCAAGCGTAGATGAAGATGTTGGCTTCCACACCGACTGAACCATACGTACCGTCCATAAAAGATTTATCAACTGACCTGATTCCGAGGCCCTGCTCTAGACGAATAATATAATTTTTTTCGCGAAGGAATCCACCGCCGCCAGAATAATTAAGGTGGGAGCGCTGGAGAGCTCATCGATCCTATCTTTCATTTTGCCCCCGACAGCGCATATGGACAGTAAAATGCAAAACAAGACGAGCTCACGTCGGCAACAAAACTGTACGACCCCTCGAATATTAAGACCATTCTATCCCGTTTTCCACGCAAGCGCGTCACGCGTCAGAGTCCACCGAGAAAACTGGAAAGTCCTTTGCGAGCCGAGCAAATCCAAGACCCCGTTTAAATCCCCCCTCTCCCTCTCTCTCTCTCTCTCTCTCTCTCTCTCTCTCTCTCTCTCTCTCTCTCTCCCTCTCTCTTTCGCCGCCCCTCCCAGCAGTGCCCACCGGAGAATAACCCAAAATCGTGATAAAAATATCGGCCCGCGATCTCTGAATTTATGCGGATCCCCGTGAGGGGCCCTCACAGCAGCCGAGTGCATTCAAGGTGCGGCGGCGGCAATGCGATATGTGGGGTCCACGCCGAAAACGAGCTGCGCCACACGGCGGTGCAGCCGTTTTATGGACAAGTGTGGTGCCGGGCGAGGAGCCGGGCGGTCCACGGCAGCCCACTGCAGCCCACAGCAGGCCACGGCAGCCCACGGCAGACCAGGCAGACCGACAGACCATGAAGTCCACGCTGCACATCGCAGACTGCCCGTGACAGATGGCAAGCGAAACACGGTCGTCGCACAGGGGGGCCGTTTTCCTGTTGTCAGAAACAGCACTAGGAGGGACCACGCGTAGTGTTTACGTGGTGTTTCGCGGCATTACGTAGTATTACATACAGCACAAACGCAAGTTCAAAGACCGCAAGCTCAGCAGGTAATACGCACGCAGGCGTCAAACTTCATGACACTGCATTTGAAAATTGACGAAGAATAGGTGCCAAATGCGGAAACCAACAAGAGATAGAGGGAACTGTAAGAAGGGAGCGGGAGAGGACCTCGTGTGTGTGTGTGTGGGGGGGGGGGGGGGAGCCGCACCGACCGGTCGGTCATTCGGATGAAGATATCAGTACCTCCTCGCCGAGACCCCCAGGGACCCCCCGGCCCAAGCGAGTGAGAGAGACATTTGCGTCCCGCCGCGATATGGGAGAGGAATTCATAAAATTTCGGCAGCGCGACGCATAAAATACGAAACGTACGAGCCGCGTCGGCAGACGGGGGCCGAGGGCGGGGCGGGCGGGAGGGCTCGGCGACAAGTGGAGACCCGAGCCAAACAGCGCCGAGCCGCGACGGCCAAGCCGACCCAACCCAATCCTGCCCGCCCGACCCGGCCCGACCCGGCCCGACCCGGCCCGACCCGGCCAGACGTGCCGCGTGCGCGCACCCGGCTGGACACGCGGCGCAGGGCACATTATGCGGCCCTGCGCGTTACCTGCCACACGGCCTGCCGTGGATGATTCCGAGCGCTGCCTTCGTAGCTCTGTCCCTGCCGCACCCCTATGTTGCTCCATAAGAGGGCGAGGGAGAGAGAGAGAGAGAGAGGGCTCTAAGAAGGGCCCAAGAAGACAAGCAGTGCTCGGCATCACTCTGATTCCCTCACACGTTGACGAGGAACGAGATGCTCGCGGTCACCGCGCAGGCCGCGGCGCTGATCCTACGTTTGGGGGTCCGCTGCTGCCCTCTCCTTCGTGCGACGCTCCAATAACGCGAAATATACCGAGCACCTTTTTTTCTTCCGAAGCAGGAGGACGAGACGCAGAAACGTTTTTCGCGCGGGGCACTTACTTCACGTGGTGGTATAAAAAATCCGGATACAAACGAGCGCGGTGAGGTGCCCTGCAGAGCGCCGCCGGGCCCGGATCACACGACATGGCAGCACCTCCGCTGGACCGGGCTCTGATGGGTGTGAAATCCCGATCTGAATCTGTGTACGCGGCGGGGCAGGCGCTGTGCCCGGCCGGTGCCGGTCCTGCCCGGGTCATCATGAGGCTGCCCGGGTTATAGAGCTCCCCTCCCCTCTCTCTCTTTCTCTCTCTCTTTCCCTCTCTCTCTCTCTCACACACACACGGCGCCCAGAACAGAACGCGTGGATTTTTATCGCCCCGGCCAGGAGGTTTATTGAGGCTCGGTGAGCCACAGGCCGCGCACAGCGGGGCGGGACACCGACGCCTCGGGGCGCTTCTGGTCTGATCATCAGAGGCGCCCTGCCCTGATCTACATACGCCACCGTGCGGCCAGCAGCCGTGCGACACTGAGGAAGGAAGAGGGCGAGGGAGGGAGAGAGACCGAGGGTGGAACTTTGAGAAACCTTTTTAAAACATTATCATGTCTCAACCGGTGGTATACACATATATGTCTGCCGTTCAAAACCAAAGTGTTATAGACGAAAATACATCATTCAAAACGTTTGGCTCCTGGACCAAAGCGGTAGTTTTGTGCATTCTGCACCTTGTGCTGTGCAAACAAAGGGGTGGTGGTAAACTGTTGACCCAGGCAGCCATCGTTAAGTACGTTCCCAGACCTCCGACCAGGAGACTGCAGCTCACGAACGTTTTTTGCCTAGCGACATTTCTCTTTCGCGAGTGCAACTGTCTATACCCGGTCTGATATCCGCACGGTGTTTCGCTGGGCGCTCGCTAGCCAGCAATGTATATGCGACACAATTCAAAAGGGCAGCGGCCGAGTGTCAACGCCGCGCCCGCTGTTTTACGAGGCGACTGTGCAGGGACGCGCACATCCTGTGTGTACTACATAATAACGCGTGTTGTGGCCAATGTTACATGCAAATTAGTCCGTTCTGATGATCGCTGTTTGATCACCGCGCCACACCCTCCGAGGTTTATACTCACCCCTCCGCAGGGGGGCGCCGCGCGCCGCGCTGCCCCGGCCCGGCCTGCACCGCCTGCACCGCCTGCCCCCGCCGGCCTTCAAGGGAAGTGCCGATAATAAAGGAGGTGGCCGAGCACTTCAAGGATGCGGCCAACGAGTTCCGAGCAGAATGCAATCGCCGCCGGAATCACCATCGTCAAAACTACAGAGCGGGAAGAATCGGGGGTTTTGTCGGGAGCGAGGACCGTAGGGCAAGGTAATTGTGGACAGTCGATCATTGCGTTCTAACTCCTAGATTAGATGAGACTTAATTCTCACGGGACTTCGCGATGCCATCGAAATCATTCAAATCCCTGCAAATCCATCATCCAAATCAAAGAGTCACCCATAAAGCGTTAAATAGGTTAAATGACCAGTAAAGGTAGTGCTGGCCGTGTTTGTTTTCAAGTTTGTCATTACGAAGCAAAATCACAGCTCAGTTATTGGTGGCTGCGAACCCACGGATGCAAATTAAAATTTTGCTTCTTTCTTGTGGCAAATAAGTTATTTGTTTTTCGGGCTCATTTTCTCGTCTCCCTAATTCGAGTCCAGTTCCAGAAGACAATTCAGTCAAAAATACGTCACGGGATATCCAGGGGGCATAAAATGAGAGGAAGCGGAGCAGACCGAGATATGACACCGGGCGGAAACTCCAGCGCGCTGTTGTGCTAATTCCAGATCAACGACGAAGCGGCGGCCGACACACATTGCTCCAATAAAACGCGTCGCTGCCGAGGGCAGAGGCCCGGCTGGGCGCACCGGCTGGGCGGCGGCGCGTGAATACCTCACAAGTGTCACCCCGAACCACACCGACGTACCTCTGGCCCAGTCACCTGCGGATGCCTCATTTGGGGTCTTATGAATACGACCCGTCCCGTACGGTGGATTGGCACAGCGATATCAACGAACGGCCTGTTAACTCCCGTGTGCTGTATCGTCATTTCGCCCTGGGCACTGGCATTGGCCATTCTCTCTGTCCCTCTCACCCGTGGGAGAGAACAATATATTCGCTGCCGGCGACATGGCCACAGCTGTGCCGCCTTATAGATAGGCAACACTCGACTGCTCTACGCTCCCGTGGTGTGCGGGATGGCCTACCCCGGCGCTCACAGGCGCTCCGCCGCCGGCGCTGTCCTGTGGCTACAAACCAAAGATAGAGATGTGTGTTTCTTGGAAGCTCCTGGTTTAGCGTGCCGTATACACAAAAACAGTTTTACAAGCAAAACACCGACCACTCTCGAGAAATAAAGAAAGGGAAACAAAACCAACCGAGAAGCACCGTAGATACGGCGTATTCAGTTGGACCCGTTGAGTTTTATATCCCGGTCGGCAGAGGGAATAACTCGTCCCGTTTTCGAGTGACGCGTCGTTAAAGCGTGCAGACACACGCCGCTTCCATTCATGAGCAAGGCGCTGATTTCTGCGTGAGATAGTGGGGGGGGGGCACCAGTGGATGCACACGTGTCCTGGCACCCTCGGCACACAAAACTCGGGAAATAAAACGCGGGGTATCCGCACAGGAAAAGCGAAAGAGAGCGGCAGAAGGCAAACAGAGAAAGCACACTTTTCGGAGCAATTTATTCAAGATGACCCATCGGGTGGGCACTGCTAAAGCCAAAGTTCACATGAACGTTGCAATAATGCTTGAAGATTCCTACTTGAAGCATGAACAATTTTAGTGCGCGATACACCCCGAAGACCCCGCGGGTACTTACGTGAATGGGTGCTACCCCCTCCCCCCTCTCAATCTGTCTCTCTCTCTCACACACACACAGGCTGCAGCACTGTCTGCACGGAACGGAGCCGGTGAACCCCTGCTGGCACGTGATAGTGCAGCCGTGCCGATCTCCCATCTCCCATTCACACCGAGAAGGGTTTCGTTCAGGAAATGGCGCGCGAACCTCCTCCTCCTCCTCCTGGTCGGCTCCTTGCCCGCGCGCTGCACTCCCCGGCCGGACAATATCGGAGCGACAATGACAGAGGCTGCGGCGGCGGCGTGTCCGAGAAGTGGTGCACGGCATCAGATGCGCGGCCGCGATGCGGGCCTCCCGGACGCAGCCCCGCCGCCCGGCTCCATTACACGTGGGTGGAGCGCGCGCACCGCGCAGCGCCCGGCCGCGCCGCCGCCGCCCGGGCGGCCGGGGTAACTGCGTGCGCGCGCCACGGCAGATACGCGGTCTTCCTGCCGCCGCGCCGCCGCCGTATGCAAATCAATGGTGTCTCCCCCCGTCTCCCTCCCTCCCTCTGCCCCGCGGATTGTCTCTCTTTCTTTTTGACGGTCCTACAATGTTGCGTGACGACACGACGCCAAGCCGGCCGGCCAGGCCGGCCGCTAAGCAGACGACATTATCCGCAGTGCGCGCTCTACTGTGTTTGCAGTGGTGCCTGTTGTTGTTGCAGGGAGGGGGGGGGGGGCGGTGGCGGCGACATCGTGTGGTCTACTTCAGAGCGCGGGACGTCGGCGGTGGCGGCGTCGGAGCGGGAGCCCTTCGAACGGGGATCGCGGAATGAAGTCGAGCGAGGCGTTGATTATGCATGGAGGGCGCGCGCGCGCACACACACGTATCGCTTCATGCAGGCGCTAGACATTACGGAGAAGGTTCAGTGGGAAGGTGCATACACACGCGTGCGCGTGAAATATTGGCAATAGCACTATTGAATTCGTTCAATATAATTAAGTAAGAAAATCGAAAAACCTTGGCTGACAGGTTCATCAGCTTAGGTACGAACACGGAGTTTGGACTGGACCGTGCCAGATCAGTCACTGGTGCCACTTCCCCCTCAAACCTTTCCCCACAAGTAGTATTGCTGCCGTTAACTACTGAACCTTAGCGCCTGGTATATAGGCAACTGCACGCAACGCTGTATTGCGGCCTGGTCTACCCTCACCTTAGCAGGAGCCTCAAACGCTAGGAGAATATCGGAGCGTTAACTTCCTGTTCTGCGTGAAACTGATTTATTGTTTGAAATTTCGGAGGAGCGTAGTGCTCTGGTGCACGTAACTTAAAGATTTGTGGCCTAGTGCCCACCTAAACGGCGCTCCAAGTCACAGACTTGTAGTTTGCATGGTTGGCACTGCACATATATGTGGTTTGGTCGAAGTGACGATGAGCACAACTTGCAGGGGTACTTCAGGAGTCGGAGGGAGAGGGATATACGAGGGGAGGGGACTCAGAGGAGAGGGGGGTTGGAGGGGGGGGGGGTCTCCATATGGAGGTACTGACCGCGGTAGAGTTCTCACGGGTCGCGCTCCGGTCGCGGCATTCTCTTACACGGCGATCCGTTTTGGCATATCGGGTTTCAATTAGCGGAAAGGGCTGGTCTCGTACCATGGGGGATATGGGGCGCACCTAGCAGAAACTAAACCTCGGTGTTTCGAGCTCATAGCCGGGCGGAACGAAACCAGCAAAACGAGAAAAATAAGGGAACAGTCCAATTTTTCAAGTTTAATGTTAAAAAGAAAAAAATACTCAATAAATTCATCTTTGTTACATCTACACACTGCCTCATTGCAATCAAAAAGCGAACCTTGCTTTAAAACTTACTCAATGTTCTCCCCTTGATTTACAAGAAACATTCAACAGTGAGGGCCTCATGCGGATGCTTTTGCCGGCTTTTGTGCTACATTTCCTACCCTTCCCGGCTCCCCCGGTTCGGGCCTGCGTGCGGTGCGCGGAGGCCGGGCGTAAGTACCAGCAGGCCAGCAGTCGGCCGCGGCGCTCGGGTCGCCTTCATAAACGCTTCATGCCTACGCCGTGTGCTGCCGACTTGGAACAATGAGGCAACCCAATTAAGTAAAGGGGCATATAATATAACGTATCGAAAGCGGGGACGGTCAGTTTATGCATTCGCACACAATGTATGCATGCACGCGTGTTCGTGTGTGAGTGTAGGCAAGCCGTAGTGTGCGTGCATCTGTGTGTGGACAGTGTGTGTGTGCGCGCGCGCGCGAGTGGGCACGAGGATGACCGAAGTGGTGCGTGGTGCCCACAACTACTGTTCGTCCTGCGTGCCCGCCGCGAGACTAGCGACCACTAGCCGCTTGCGGTCTGCTCCGGGAGCCCCGCACCGCCCTTTCCGAGAACGGCCGCGTCTTGATAGGCGAAGCCGCCCGCCGTCATGAGCAGGCGGCAGCTACTGAGTATTCTGTAATGCGCGAGGTGTGCGCGCCAACGGATCCACCATAAAGCCGGAAAGCAGCGGGGAGCGGTAAAGTGGGAATAATGCACACATACGCACTTTTCCATGCGTCTGATAAAGCATCCCGCACTAACGCGTGGAGTGCGGCTCGGAAGGAGGGGGGCTCGGTACGCCGCTCACGCTATTTCGCCGCACGTTCGCTTCCGAAAGAGTGAGAGACATGCTGGGGACGCCCTATGTGACTACTGCAGAGCGAGAGAGACAACTTGCCCGGCATCCTCGGTTGGACACCTCTCTTGCAGTACTGCAGTCAAATGCGGCGCGCTCCATCTCTCTCGCACTCGGCTGGACCACCACTGGGTGCATCTCAGTCGCCGCGTCGTCAAGGGCATCGCCCTCCCGTGAGTTTTTGACATGTCAAACGCGTGACGGACACCCAATTATAGAGTGGAGGGGAGGAGGGGTACAAATCACTGGGGCAGAACCAATGAGTAGTGCCACTTTCTTTCTCCCGCCCCTGATACTGATGATGATACGTGATACCATGCGATGGACACGCATTGGTCGTCCCGTCCTAGACGTTGTGGCACGCCACGCTGCGTCGCGCCACGCCGCCGCCGGTTATGGGGCCCGGGCAGACACGGGAAGGGCGTGGCCGTGGCGTGGCCGTGGCGTGGCCGTGGCGTGGCCGTGGCGGCGTGTGGCGCGGCGCGCGGCCGCAGCAGCGTTGGCGCAACGCGTGCTCTGTAAACACACGCGCATGCGACACGCAGGCCGAGGCATGCGAGGGGACGCCGGCCATGCGCTATGGGGATGCTGCCGCGCCGGTGGTCGTAAGGGCAACGGTGGTGGGGCAAATGTGGAAGACGTCGGCACCCAGACACAAGGTCAGGGTGGACTGCCAAACGCCGAAAAAACTTTTGTTGTCAATTTTCAACAAATGGGTTTGGTTAATTTTGCAATGTACAGACACACTACGCACTGTGAAGATCGATGTTTTATGTGCTGCAAAATAAAGACACAATTTTAAATTACTTGTCAACGTGGTGGTCGAGCGGTTTGCACCGTGTGCGGGTGGTGTAGAGGGCGCACCGGCTGCTTCTGTTTCAGCCCTTACGTCGCCGGCGTCGCCGCGCGGGCCCCGCTTCGTTCCGGCATCGGCATCGAGCGAAGCTCTTCGCAAAGTGGAGCAGGGAAAATGGTAAATTACGGACGGACGGAGAAATACCTAGAGCGAGCAGGAGGCGAGGGTCACTATTACTTTGCCTCGGGGCCCCTGCGGCCCCCGCTGCCCGCGGCTGCCGCCCGGCCCGTGTCCGACCGCGGGCCATGGCGAATCCAGCACGTGCTACCAGGGAGGCGGTCCGGACCGGCGCCGACCGCGACCGTGTAACGGCGCTAGCGGCCATAGAGCCATGCGCAGTGCCATGCCTAGGGGCAGTGCAGCGCGTGATAGGCGGATAACATCACCGCACCGGCCCACGGGGCGAAAACGAAAAAGAAGAAGAAAGCCTTCCTCAAATTGCTGCAAATCATGGTAAATTTCTACGCACATTGACGTGCCCGTCCCGCATTCCAAAATCACCGGATCTTAAACACTCGAAGACTCCAACGCATTTCTTTTGCACGTGTGCTCTGTCAGCTACCTTCATCAGCAGTTATCTTAAATTGATGTTGGATGAACTGATGAAGGGCAGTCATTACCGTATGTCATCATTTTGGGACTCCGGATCGATGCTCCAAGTGGAAAATATTACTGATGATGAGATGCTTTGAAATACAGAAACGGGACACCTACCAAAATACAGCGGAGATTTTGCTGTCTTCTGTCTTCAGCAACCAGGCCGCAGCCCAGCACTGTGCATAATCCCAGACAAACCTAAATTCTCTGTAAAAAAAACTATCAAAAATATCTTGCACCATTTACACGTGTGTATGTATCGCGACAAAACGACGCCATACTCCTGGAAATTGTTCAGCGAGAGGTCATTCTTCCCAAGCATTAACCCTCTGCAACACTTACAAACACAACACGGCGGCCAGTTAATTTCCTGGGCACCTAGATCACTGACATAACCTCACGCCTCACCCCGGGTCCCGCACCTCGGCACTTACCGCCTGCACCATAAGGCCCGCCACTCGCTCTTGAGTTCGTCGTCCGGACATTAAAACCGGATCACTTCCCCCCCGGTCGTCCTCTTCTTAACGCCCTTGCGGGGTGTTTTCTCTCTGCGGGCATAAACAAGATGGTGACACTCGGGGATAAATGGAGTGACCGAGTGGCCGTGATCACTTCATAAAACACGCATGAAATGGGGCACGTGCTTGTTCGTCGTCAGGGGACGGAGACTCCGATGCAAGGATAATTTTGTCGCCGAGTCAGAGCAGATCGTCTCTGTTCGTTAGCCTACTGAAAATGTCTCATCCCAGGGCTCGGCTTCACTGCATGCTTGTTCAGGGACAGCAGATTGTCTTCCATTCCCACGCCAGCGTGCCCTCGACCTTGGGCTGCAGCCGACGAACTGGCAGACCACGTGACCCTCCCGGCGGGAATCGAGTCCTACGAGAGTAAGTCAAGCCACGTGTGAATCGAGAGTAATCCTAGCTGCCGTTTGGCGTCGTGGAGCGGTCTGGTCGTCTACCGAATACCCGAAACAAAAGGTCGCAAAGTAGACGCACTGAAAACACGCCGATTCCTTTGCAACAAATCACATCAATGCAGTCTCTAGGGGTGAGTGTTTTATTCAATTCGCTTTTCTTTACCTACACGTTTCTGGTGCCCCAGCCTGGATACTAGCGAGTGCTTAAAAGTAAATATGCTGGTTCGAAGCAGGAAACCAACAGTCACTATGTTTGCATTTGCAATACAATTTTTTTAAAAATGAGAACGGTTTACCAAGAATTTTGAAAATCTGTTTTCCAGTTATTCATGCTGTTATCCTGGTGAACATCGCGCTCTAGAGCCGGGCGGTCTACATGCACAGCAAATCTCCCCCAACAGCACGTCGCCGACCCCTCCCCGCCGCCCGCCGCCGTTTAGTACCCTAAAATTCCAGCGCGCTGCCGTCGCTCCCGACTCCCCGCCGTCCACTTAATCGGGTCTGCGAGGGCCCTGCTACTGCCCTGCTGCGGGCGACAGCGGCCGATTAATCAAAAACTTATCGCGGAAAGCGGGCAGGCAGGCAGCCCGTGCCGGAGGGGGCCGGCCGAGACACCACGACGGCCCGCAACAAGTGCGCGGCGCGCGGCCCGTCGGGGCGCCGGGGCGCCGCCTGCCAGCAGCAGCCCAAGCAGCCCTGCCGGCTGGCTCCGAACTGCATTCGCAGCACTCTGTCTCTGTTGCGCTCGTGGGGGCGCTCCGCAAGGGAGCGACAGAGAGCGAGGTCGAGTTCACAGCGTTCGGAACCGCGCTGCCACCAGCAGCCACGCAGCCGGTTGCACCTTGTTGTTTTCCGCCTCTCCCGCCCAGCTGATGGGCACGGCGCCGGCCCCGAGTAAATCAATACATATTTAAGTGTCGCGGAGCTCGTGCGCGACGCCGGGGCGTCGTCTCTCCTCGCGGCACCCTGTGGGCCCTTCTGGCCGTGTTGGCCCTGCAAACCTGCGGTATTAAGAAGAGTCATGGCAACGAAAAACTTCAAACACTCAACCTATTCCAGGGCCGACACTACAATACTTCTTGTTCGCACAAGAAATTAAACCTCCTGAATCAGGTGCACGAGGCCTGCGGATTTTTTCAAAGGCATTGGAAATCTTACATGCCTTCTTCGGAACAACTGAACACTTTTCTTTTGTTGTACTTTTTTGCAACGCGATGCAGGAGCGGGCCCTGCTGGCCCTGCAGACCTCGCGAGCACACACAGCAGTAGCGGCGCTGGATAATTAAGAGCACCTCTTTGCCGCGGAAACAAGTTTGCAGAAGGAGGCAGGAGAAGCAGGGTGGGCGCAACGCAAGCGCGTGTGCGGCGTGTGCGGCGTGTGCAGGCGCGGGCCGATAGAGCGGCAGCAGCAGGAACAGCGGTAGCCGCGGCAGGCGCCGCACCTAGGATGCCGACACGTAAAAATAAAACAAGGCGGCCGAGCGGTGCGCCCGCGCTGCTACTGATTGGGCGCCGCCCTCCGTACCCGTCGGCAGGCACGCCGACCGCGCGCTGCGCATACTGCTCACCCGCAGTATTCACAGTCCGAGTTTCCGGGTGTGGTGAAATAAAGGGCATGTTGACCAGGACTACCTCTAACGTATACATTTGACCAATATTCTGATTGATAAAAGTTAATTGGTGCAATCTCGACAAGAAAAGTTGATAGGCTCCGTGGTCGTAAAGACCAAACCGTGGGGAAATTTCGCCATTTTCACGGACATTAAATGGTTTGAAAAACTTTTTAAGAAGACCTCGAAAAATATCCATAATTGTAAATTGTAAATTGCGATTTTACGAGGCAACCCATCCCGTATTTATATACACACTCTCAACATTTAGTACACAAATGACACCTTAAGCTTGAGTCAACGCTCAAAATAATTAATGCAAGAATTGTCCGGCTTCAAACTTTTCCACTCTTGTGTACAATTATTTTCTCTGCTTAATCCCTAAATGGTACAATTGAACCAAGAACTCCTCTTCTTCAGCGGTGCCAAGGTGAAGCAGCGGTGTGCTGTTTCGCCGGTGGACGGTCTTAAGTCTTGCCCAAAGCCTTGGACTGCAGAGGGAATTACAAATAACGTTGCATGCACTGTGACGCAAGATTGAACCCGGTCCGCCGCGGCCCGGACGACCCGCTACACACGCTGTGCCCGGCGGTGCCGCTCTGCCCGCTGCGGCCGCCGCCGCCGCCGCTCCGCCTGCCTGGGGTTGCCGCGCCGCGCCGACATTTATTACCAGAGAGCGCGCGGCCCGTCGGCGGCGCGCTCAGCGCGCTCGGCGGCGCACGGCGCACACCGACTGGAACAGAAAATCCATCACACGGCGAGCGAAATAAGACAAAGGAACACATGTTGCTGTTGTGCATGCCATATGGCACCTAGCATGGGAGCAGCGGTGGCGCGCGCTCCGTGCCGCTCTCCGTGCCGCGCTGCCCGCGGACACGCCGCCGCCGCCGCCACGCTGCGGACGTCTTCAGAAGCGTGCGCACGCAAGGCACACCGAAAAGTACCCGCGCGCCGCCGCCATTTTCCCGCACCGCGCCGCCGCCGTGTGGGACCTTTTCTACCTTTATTACGGCCTAATGCGATGACCTCCGTGACATTTTCGCGCTCTAATGATTTACTATCCGAATGCCTTCGCGTCGGCAGCGCAGCGCCGCCGCGTCGCGTCGCGCCTTTTTATAGACTATTGAATAGCGCTGCGGCTTTTGGCTTTTGCGGCGGCGTTAACGCCTCCATCCGACCCCCCGCGACAGTTAGTGACAATGTTGTTGTCAGCGCCGCGATTGCCGCGAGGCGCGGAGGACCTCCCCGCCGACCCGTGCCGGCCGCCGGCCGCGGGGCGCGCGCCCGCGGAGATTGCGCTCGCGCTCCTCGAAGGTTCACGGTACGTTCTGCGGTTTATGGCACCGACAATAATCAGGAGATTGAATGGGCATTCCGCCTTTTGCGAAAAGAGAAAGGAAATCTTTCCGATCGGGAGGAGTTCCCACGGAAAACTGTAGAAACGCGCTGCGAATGTGCAAAGACAAACCTGGTTTGTGTGAGCAACGCTGCCCTGCCACAATTTGAAGCAGTGGCAAGAAGCTCTTAGGTCGTCACCCCGTGTGACTTACCGCCCTGCCTGAAGGTGCGCGAACACACGAAAACGCCTGGAGCATAGGCAGTCCCCAGTCACGTTCGGCATGGGTGGTAAACGGGATTGCCTACCCTCCAGGCGCTCTCACCGGGACAATCACATAACTATTAGGATTCGTTGTAAAATTTCTTCTGTAACCACCTGTGTGGTATACTGTTAGTCTATATACATGTACACCACTGCACGTAACAAATAAACGTCATTTGTCTACGAGAGCCCCTAGTTATGGTTACCCTAGATCTAACCGCCTGGCAGCTCTAGAGAAGTCAAAATCAAAATCAAGATCGATTCTTCCTGTGGCAGAATTGGGCATAGCCAGAATCAATCGAAAATTATTTTCGAGACTTTTTGGGAGCAGGAGAACTGAAAAGTGACCAGCACACGTATGGTGACTGTTACTCTCCTCCGATGACTCTATGACTTCGATTCAACTTTTTCAGGTTCCGGCCGCTGCCAATGATTCCCTGCCGTCGCCGCCTCAGCTACCGCGGCTGCCGAGCGCGCCGCTGCGCCCCGCGCGTGGCTCTGCGGCGGGCGGGCACGCGCGGCCCGGCCCCTAATTGGTGCACGAGCAAGCAGCGGAGGGCGACACAGCGGGGAGGAGTTACGGCGAAGGGCGAAATAAGATGATTCTCATTACCGGGCGGAAGAGCAAAAGAGCGAGCAGCCCCGCCGCCAGCAGCGCAGGGCACCCGCGAATGCCTGTGCTCCCCTGCGATCCCCTCCCGCTGCCATATCATATCCGAATGAGACGGAGCCCGCGCGGCGGCGGCGGCGGCAGCGGCGGCGGGGAGAGGGGCGCGGTGCACATTCGCACTGCCACTACCAGATAACGACAGGAAATGACAGCTTCTGGCCGCGCGAACACCGGCGCGCGGTGCGCCGCGGTGCCCCGGAGATGTTCGCCACCTATTTGCATGCCGCGTTATCTGCGGACACGACGATAGGACTGCTGTTGTTGGCATGCGCACTAACAACCGCTGGCGCGGCCGGCCACCGCCGGCCACCGCCGCCACTTACACAGAGGGGTCGGCGTTTTGAAATGGCCGCGCATACGGCAGAGAGTGGTACCCTAGAAATGGAGATGAGATGAAAAGCGGAGATAAACGTTTAATTTATTCCCGTTTAATTAGCGATATTCGTTCGTTAGCCTCGCCGACTCCGTCGTCGAGGCTTGCGTTGCCGGCGCGGCGGCCTGCCCCGGCGGCGGCCCCCGTCCGGGCGGCTCCCCTCTCTGGGGGAGGGGGCGGCGGAGGGGGCGGGAGGGGCCAGGCAAGTGCAGCCCAAATTCGATGGATTTTAGCGCTCATGACAGTTTGACTTTCCCCAAGTCCCAGCTCTGGCCCGTAAAGCACTCGATGAAGTTTTTTAAAGGTACATTACAAAGGTTTGCAGCGCAATGGTATATAGACTGTTGTCGATCCAGGTTAAATTTGTAATAAGCATATGAAATGTTCCGTCTCTATCTTGTTTGTAACACCTTTTTTGCCGTAACCATTATTTCAATTTTACAGTTTGGTAGTAGAGAAAGAGCTCCTCGGCTCACGAGAGACGGGAAGAACGCGCTGAGTAAAGAGCATTAATGTGTCGCAAAAATAAGCGGACAGGTCAAGCCAGTTAGCACGCAAGGGTACATCTGCCCCGTCGACTCAATTGCGCAAATTAACCCTTAAATTCCTGCGAAACGGAGTCGATTTGGCAGTGCGGCAAGGGTGATACGGGGGGAAGGCTGCGGCCCTGCCGTCGCTGCCCGACGCACAGCTGGACCAACACCGCGCCGTCGCACCTCGCCGCTAAGCCGCCACTCCGACCCCACCATTTGTCGCTTGAGTTGCTCCTCGGAATTCGCCGGTCGCGGGGCGTGAAGCTGCAAGGCGAGGCTCATTACAGAGGCAGGCGGGCCCCGACGGCCGGCCGGGTCAGCTGTGAGCCCCAACAGGCTCGGAAGTATCGCATAAAAACGCAAAATGCGCTGCTTTTGCTGCAAAGCAAGCCTCTCCTTTTTTTTTCTTCTTTTTCGAAAAGCGGAGCCGCGCTCTTCTTGGTAAGCGCGTGGCGTGACGTGGAATGGCACTGTGCGCAGGGGCAGAGGCGTCGGGCGGGAGAGCCCAGTATAAATTTGTTGACCTGCCCGTAACACGCTGGAAGGATCCACACACAGACGCGGCCAAGCGGAATCTGCGGGCTCCAAAACATTCCAATATTTATCAACATCAAGTATCGTCACAGAAATAGCGTTTCCTACAAATTTCCATCCAGATAGGGGGTCAAGTAGCATTCCAATTTTCAGGAGTAGGTAAATATTGAAAGTCATTCAAAGCTTCCTCGCCGGTGACAAACATATTTTTCTGGGCGCGCTCAGAAGGCGGGGGGCGGCGGCCGCGGAGGGAGGCAGGCGAGGCGTGTCGCGACGCAGGAAGCGCCAACTTCACGACAACGCCGAGGTGGCGAGGCTCCGCGCGGCTCGCCGCTTGGCAGCCGCCAAATAATTATACACATTGACGCGGTGCGGCCGCGCCTGCCAAAGGTGCGTCAAACCGTTGGCTGCCCAACGACGCTTCGAATAGATGGCGCCGTCGCGCCGCGTGGCTCCGCGCGACTCCCACATCCGCAGCGCCGACCTCGCTTTCCCGGACACACATACTTGTTCCCCATTTGAAAATACCCGGGAACACCGCGGGCAAGTGGCGCGGGGGGTGAAAATTCTGTATAGGTATTTGATGCTTGGAGCTGCTTGATGAGATAATCTCCTTAAATACGGGTTCTGTGGGCAATACTTGGGCCAAGCACTGCCCAGGAAAGCATGTATTTAGAACAATACTTGTAACAAGAGGACTAGCCAAGGTGATCAACTTGCACTATCTTTTGAGGCTACGCCACAACAGACGACACGCTCAATTCATGTCCGATTTTGTGCGTAACTTGGTACAGATATAAACATACAGAGGTTTTGTACCCTATATCGTACTGAACTATGCGTAAAGTAATGCCTCATTACGAAAGGTACAATGATTATGTACAACAAAGCTTTGCAAGTTTACCATTGCACACAAATTAAGCGCACAAGGAAATTACGTCTCATTCACAGCGAAGCAGCACGCGACGTTGACGCCGCGCCGCTCCCAGTTCTCATCCAGCTCGGAGGGGTGCGCGGTCCTCGCCTGAGCCGAGGGCAGAGCCAGGCCCAATAGCTGCCCGCAATACCAAGAGTCGGCGCTCGGCAGCGCGGAGTGCGGTCCCAGCGGGCGAAGGGGTCCGAGGCCGCGCCGGCCACCCGGCCCGCCGCGGGGACATTTAACGCCAACGTGGCGAATGGCGGTTTCATAGCAAAAAGGCCGCAGGAAGGAAGCAAAGCAGCAGCAGCCCAAAGCCATCCCGCGCGCGCACAATAACAACGCTAACTACAAACTATCACCCAAAGGGACCCGCGCGGCGTGGCGCGGCGACCCACGGGGTAGAAAAGGGCTGTCATTAGCGGAGATAAATGACCAACAGGACTTCCTCGGAGGTCCTAAGCGCGGCCCGGCGCGCGGCGGAGGTAAGTGGTGGACGCGCCCCGCTCCGGAGCAGCAGTGCAACCCGACGAGAGTCGGTGCGGAGCTGCGAGGGTCTGGCCGGCGGAACTGCCTGCGGGGTCTGCAGGACACCCAGCAAGACACCCTGCAGAATACCCTGCAGGACACCCGGTAGGAAACCCGGCAGGACCCTGCTGCAGAACTTCCTGTAGGACCTCCGGAGAACCCCCAGCAGAACCCCCTGCAGGACCCCTTGCCCCTTGCAGGATCCCTTGCAGGACCCCCTGCGAAACCCCTTGCAGGACTCCCCGCAGGACCCCCCGCAGGACGCGTCAGAGCACCGCACCGCAACCCGACCCGACTCGCGGACACACTGAGCGGCTCCCGCGGCGCGGCTGCCGGTCCCAGGACACCTGCTGCAGGGCGGCGATCCGACCCCGCGTGTTCGGAGTGACGCAACTGCAGCGCCCGTGACGGCCGGGTGTCGGAGGACGCCGCCAGCAGGGAATAGCGGGTAAACACGGGGTGCTCTAGATTGCCTCAAAACAAAGACAGGATGAATTGAGCGCGGCCTGCTAGGGGGGCCGCGGCTGCCGGGGCGATGCCGGGGCGCTGCTGGGGGGGGGGGGGGGGCTCCTAGGGGAAGGGAAACGCTACGGCCCTCGCTACGGCCGGACGTTTGCAAAGGGAAGTCCGCGGTGAGTCCGATTCCCAATATTGAAACCGCAACAACCGTTCCGTAGAACTACGTCGGTGTGTCGGGCGGCGGCGGCGGGCGTGCGGACTCTGCGGGCTTTATCGCCCTTTGTGCCGACTGGACCGGGGAGACCCGACCGGACACTAACAATGTCCTCCCTTTGCCTTCAAGCATTCCTTGGTGACCAAGTCGCCAACAAGTAGAGCAGAGCGCTGGCGTCGCCGGTTGTTAAAATTCTCGAATGAATGCATGCAAACTGAGAGCGGCGCGCACCCCGCCGCGCCGATACGTTCGGGGGGGGGGGGGGGGGGGGGGGGGGGGCAGGCCGGACAGCCAGGCGCGGCCCCAAGGAGGGATGGTTATTGGCAGGGTAGGCGGAAGGGCGGTTATTGATAGGAGAGGTGGACGGATGGTTATCGGCAGGAAAGCTGCCGTCGCGCGAGAGATAGGTAATGTTGCCGGTTGCGAGAATGTAGTCATGGGATACGAGGGCGAGTGCGTCTCAACAGGCTGGGTGTGGAGGCGGAACTACTCCTCCGGTTGCCTACCTACACCTGCTGGTGCACAGGCCGCTCCACAACCGGAGTCCAGTCATCCCTCCTGAACTGTTCAACCGACGCACAGAGAAAACTCGGGCCGTTTTATGCAATATATACACACTACATGAATTTTGAATAGATATAAAACTGCATGGGTTATGTACAAAATCGTACGTAATTATGTACAAATACTGAAGTGCATAATTATGTTCGAATATTGCACAATTATGTACAAATTCATACATAAGCTAGCACTAAGATGCATATCTGCACATAAGTGTGTACAAATATTGTAATTGGAACGCGCCCGTTGTGTTCGGCTGGGACGGTTGTTGAGGCTGCGGTGTGACTGCAGGGGCTGCTGCTCAGTGCACCACGTGCCACTCTTGCGTTGAAGTCTCCACGGCCCGGCGGCCTCATGACGTCGGCTCGCGTTCCTGTTCGCCGCTCCCCCACCGCCGCCGGCCACCACCCCGGCCGCCCCGGCCGCCCCGGCCTGCGGCGCCCGCGGGACCCCGGCCGTGCCGAACGCGCTCAATTAATTTACGAGTCGCCACAAGCAGCCAATCTCACTGGAGATGCTGCCGCTCGCGGCCGCTGCTCCGGTGTCGCTCCGGGCGGGTTGCCGTGGCTGATGCCGCTCCGCGGGGCCCTCCACCGTGCACTGGTGGTGGCCCTTCATGTTGCCTTTCGTGATGGATTTTCTTCGACGCTTCGTATCGCTGCTGCTCGCATCCTCGGCCGGCCCTCATTCCGCGTCCCCGACGCGGGCGCTCATGAGCATGCGTAAAACCCGACCGCTGGATGATGGTCTTTGTGCGAGAGGTCGGTCACAGGTGAGTGGAGTAAAATAGCAGGGTGTATGCCTTACTACTTGTTAGTATGCCTTTCGTCAACAGGCACAATAGGCACCGTGAACGTTTTTAGCTCTGTATTTTTGATTTCGAGTCATCACAATACGTCCTTCCAGCTGTACCTGTGCCAGTAACTCTCTGCCGTGAGGAACAAAATTAACTGCAGATGGCAGCGAGGCATGGAGCCCCGGGTACTCTTAGGCCGGACTGTACCACGGGCCGCCAGTGTAATTTCTCAAACTCTCAAACTCCCTTCCCCCGCCTCCCGCTGGGACGCTGACGGACCTCACTGCGCGCCGCGCCACGACCTGCCAACGCTACGCACTATGATGTGATGTGACGGTGAGAACAAAAAGCAAAGAATGAAAGTACAGTAGCAGCAAGGCGACTAGAAAGAAATGGCGGCAAAGGATTGAGGGAGAGAGTCGGCTCATGTTATTAATGAATTCCCGGTGATCCCTCATCTCATCCCATCCTATCCCTGCACTCCCCTCCGCTCCCGGCGGCGGCGCGAACGGAAAAGAGGGACGTCGTGGAGAATCGGGACAGGAGCGAGGAGGAGCGGAGGGGGCCGACGCACCTGCCGCACACACTCTCGGCCACAAGCCGCCGACCATTACGCTTCCGTGTACATTGCATAAAATAGATTCAGACAGTTTGTTGACGTTGCGTGACGGCAGCCCATTAGTCACCGCCCGCACAAGCCGCCGATTTTTGCCCATCACGTAGATCGATCTCGGAATAGCCTTTTTTTTCACTAATTTAATTTTATTTACTGATGAATGAGTGGAGGAGCGCCACCTAACGAACCTAATCTAAACTCGCTCAAATTTAAGTGAGGAACATCGCTCAACATCGGAAGAGAGACAGGCATCCTGACTTAAACGTTGATGAGAAAATGCCACATTTCGACGATAACGCCGCTCACCCTCACCAAAATTCTGGCCATTCTGCGTATTCTGCCGTCTAATTGATCACGAGGCATATTTTTAACAGAACCTTGTCGGGACAACACATTGTGCACGGCTCGAGTGTTAGTTCTTCACCCCCACAGTCTTTGACAAATTGCGTTGAAGTGATTGATTCTTGCGACAGGTACTTAACCATTTAACCATACCTGTTCTACTGAATAGCGAACGAGGGTCGCTGTCCGTATTGCCCGTCACCTTCGGCATCGGTTTCGCTGCGGCACACACACGCAAACACACCCACACACTCACACACGGCTTCACGACAACCCCACACACACATTGCTCCTTTTCTTTCGGAAAGCACGGGATCCACAGGTAAGCCATAAAACACACAGTCATACGCGCTCAAAATATGACCGTATAACAGCGCTGCGATATCAGTTTTCCGAGATCACACACAACACACACACACACACGTGCGCGCACGCGATATACGTGTCGCGTGCGTTCTACATTGCCATCCCTCTCCCCCTTTTTTGCGAGGCCATGCATACGGCTATATGCCCGCCCTATATTTTCAGCCGTTTCCGCCCAGGTACGCGAGTCTGTGGTCACTCCGGTGCACTGCGCGTGTGGGACATCGAAGGAGAAAGAGAGAGGGGGAGAGGAAGAGTAAGATAGACAGGAAGAGAGAGAGAGAGAGAATGGGAGGAGAGTTGGTGTGTTGGTACGTACGCTGCATGCGCGGCTATTTGAGCACATTCCTCCCACCGCTGACAGGACACGGCGGGGTCCCGCTGTGGAATCAATCGCTTCGTGCCGCCGCCACACCCACCCCTGCGCCGCGTCCTGCAGGCCGCAGGTGGCGGTGGGTGCCCCGTGCCGAGCCGCTGCTGCTGCTGCTCTCCAAACTGTTGCATAAATCCATGCAACGCTTTGTGCGGCGATATATCACTGAAGCTGCGCGGCGGCTGGAGCGGCGGCGGCGGCGGCCCGCGCCTGTCGGGGCCCCGCCAGGCTCCTCCAGGCCCCTTCGGACCCCGCGCGCTCGGCCCCGCTGCACTGGACCGCGGAGAGCCGCGCGGAGCGGAGGGCACCGCACACGGTTCGGGCGGCTGCCGCCTTGGCTGCCGCTATTCGGAGCAGAAACCCGCTCCTCCTGTCGCAGACTCTCCGCCCTGCACCCACCTGTCCGGCCGCGGGACGTCCCGCGCAGGCCGTACTGACTGTCTGAGCCCGCAGGCCTCCGCGCCGCTGCGCCGCGGGGTCCGCGGTGAACATCCATCAAGGGAGGAGCGGTACCGGCGGACCAGGGGTTCTGGCGTGTTCTATCGTGCCGGACTTCACATCCTCGTGTCACCGACAGAAAACACCGCCGGGGAGCCCTGACAAAACAAGCGGACCGGAGTGACACGACGGTGCCTCACAGCAAGTCTAACACTAATTGTGCTGATATTTCGCAGAAAATTAAAAATGTGTTCAAGGCATGGTGTTACGGTGTATCGGCCCGGTCCTTGATCCGTGGTCATTTCACCATTAATTGTGTTTGTTTGTCTCCAAATGCGAACACTGCGTGTCTCAAGATGGACCCCTCGGCACAGGAAGTCGCCCTGACTTCCGACCGGCCGCACCGCTGATCACCCGGCGCGCTGGGTTCGCGCGCACTCGCTGCCCGGACTGTACCTTGATCTCCCACAGACTTATAGGAGTTGCCCCTTTGTTCCTTTGCTGTCTCATTCATTCCTTATTTCATTCATTCCCGAAGGCGGAGAGGGGCCGGGCGCGCGCGCGCGGCGTCCGTTGTCGGGACCATCCATACGCTACTGTTCCCGGTAGTATGACTGGGCATGCGCGCCGCCGCCCGGCCAGCGGCAGCCAGCGGCAGCCAGCGGCCCTGGCCGGCCCACGGCGGCGGCGGTCCAGGGCCTCCAGGGCGCGCAGCCGGCCACGGGCGGCCCTAGGATGAGAGTGAGACCTCAAGCCGCTGCAGGCCGCGCCTCTCATCAGATAGCATCTGCGCGGACAGCATGGGGGGCGCCGCTGAGGGTGTCCGACGAGGCGTCCAGCTCCGGAGGTGTCGTCCTGTCCACCCAACCCAAGGCACCACTAGCAAAACCCCTCCCAAGAAGAGACTACTTGTTGAATAACCATTGACTGTACCTTCGGGTGGCAAGCAGCTAAAGGTTTGGGAGTGTTCAGATGCATCCAAGTAACTTTAGTGGAGGGAATTTAATTCGCTTGCGGATATTTTATATACGTACATTATACAGACTGCCTTCGCCACTGACAACCTCCAACCACCAGTGCCACCACTGCCTTTCACCACCTACCACTGACCACCACTGACCGCCACGGATGGCGGATCGTGGTGGATCCATCCCGAGTTACAGCAGCGCCTCATCCGGGCATGATGGAGTGCGCAGTGCAACATGACCCCGGCCCGGCACCGAGCATGGGGTACGGGCACCGCCCGTGTTCCCACCTCCAAATACTCCCCCCTTCCTCCCAATCGGGCGACTCTGATGCGTGCCGCACCGGTAGCGGAGATCTGTCAGCCCGGTCATCACTCACCAGGCCCTGCAGGGCTGTGCAGGGCTGCGCAGGGCCCGCGGCGGCCGGTGAGCACCGCAGGCAGCGGAGGGGAGACGGGGCGCAGCAGCCGGCGGCAGAGCTCAGAGCCACGCATCTCTACGCAGCGTCGGCGCGGGCCGGGCGGCCAGGCGGGCACCGCGGCCAGCCCCGCAGCCCGCCGCAGCTCCTGGGACAGGTCCCCGCGTAATCAGGCTCACAGCAGCGCAGCACCCCCTGCCGGGCGCACTAATCAAATCGGGGCAGAGCGTGCGATCAAAACGACATCGTCGCTCTTTCTTACCTCTAATCGGCATCGCCGCGGCCGCAGGGAGATAAACAATCACTCCGAATCGCCGAACACCTTGAGGCACAGAAGGGTCACCCAGACTTACAGAAAATATATAAAAACAAGATAAAGTGGTAGTGATGATACCGAATGCGAGTGTTCTTTCTAACTCAGGATGAGAACGAGAACTGGGAAGAACAAGGCGGACCACGTTGAGCCCGAATAAAGGGTTATGAGAGCTGAGTACATTAGGTGGTTACGATGACGTAGGTGGGAAACTATGGGCGGCTGGGAGGTATGGACCGTTACTTCACATGTCCCGGTCAGGCTTTTGTCATATTGGTCATCTTGCACATCTTCAGCCCCACACGACGCGAACCGTCTCCGTCCACATTTGTCCACACCGGCACAGTTGTTCTGGAAAGAAAACTACGATCTCCAACGGAGAAATTCTGACTTTCTCACCAAATTTAATATTCGTAAAATGCCATGTGTGGCTGTGTAGCTGGAGGGAGAGGCGCTGAATCATGTGAGCTAACTAGCCGGGACCCATCGCGCCATGCCACCGCACGGAGTGCCATGTCTGCATCGTGCCGTATGACGTGATGGAGTTGTCGGGCCCCGAATCACAGCCACCCAACTCTCGCTGACCCGAGCCGGAGTCGCGCCGGGCATCCGGCGGCATCAGCTCCTTGATGCATGTGTCTCCCGGCCGCGGTCAACCCCGCAAGGTAAGACGGTAATTGAGCACGGAGGGGCGTGGGAGCTGCACTAGCCCAAGAAGAATCTTTCGAACAGTCTTACGCTTTTGAAGTCTTAGTCGAGATTGTGTTGGTTTTCGTTTTGTGTATTGCACCAAGCCAATGCAACGAAGTTGCGCGAAATATGCGTATCGGGGCTCCGTTATATCGTCCGAAAGGAGCTAACAAGCAAACCTATTCCGCTACAATCGAAATAACGGTTGCTACTGGGGAGTACGTGCCGTGTGAAATTGATGAACATAGTAGTTTACTAATTGATGCACTCATTGTTCCGTTGGTGTCTTTTAGATATATCATGATGTTCTACCTATCGGAAACACTTTTCATGTGCCTGCTGCGTCCGACACTTCTTTTATTCCAGCGACCCTGCGAAACGATCAGCAGTTCATCATCGCCCGAGAAGCGATCGATAGTTGAATGCCGAATGACTTTATTAGTGCAGATCAGAACGTCGAGCGCCTGCTCATTTGAACGGGGCATAGATTGGGTCTTGCGACGTTTATGCACACGGCCGCGGCCGTAGCTCTTCCGAGAAGAACGCTCGCGCGCGCGCGCGCACCTACCTATCCAGTGTCCAGTTCCGCGGTCGCTACACTTCAGAGATACGCGCAATTTCTCATTCCTCCCTGCAGGCTTTATGATAAGAAGGGCGTAGCCGCGCGGCGTGCATTCCCCGGGATGGTGCGCGCGCGGCCAAGGCGGCCGTATCTGCGGCGCGGGCCCCACCGCAGATACCCGGCGCATCCGACGGCGCGGCGCGGTACTTGACGCATAGCAGGGAAGGGCAGGCTGCTGAGGCAGCCACGGGCGGCCGCGGGCGGCCGGGGGCCTCCCAGCGGGCAGCATGGGGTCTTAATACCCGGTAATCACTGTGTTCAGCCCGGCGAGCATTCATCAGCGGCCCGCGTGGACAGGGCGGGACACACGGACACTAGCGACCGCGCTGCTCCAATTTGTCTCCTGAGGTTGCGTCCTCCGTCCGAGGGTCCCCCGGGGAAGATTTTTCTCGTGCCGAGGCTCTCGTCCGCTGGCTGCGCTGCTGCTGCCGCTGCTGCAGCGGCGGCGGCGTCCCGGCGCGCCGTGAACTTCGGCCCTCGGAGCCAGGCAGCCGCGGCCGGCGAGCGCAGTGGGGCGGCGCCATAGGCTGGGCTGCTGCTTATTCGCCAGGTGCATGATGCATAAGGCCAACCGTTAAACTGTATTTGCGGGCCGTTCGGCCCAGCCGCCGTCGTAAAGGTCCGCGCGCCACCGCAGCGCCGTGCCCTCCGCGCCGCACAAGGAGAAATATTCCAGTGAACTTGTTCAGATGCCTCCTAGGAAGAACCACCCAGTCCTCGCGCAGCTCTCACAAGAGTTCATATTCCGCAGCCCTCCGCTGACTGAGTTCTTGTTGTGAGCTGCGCGAGGACTGAGCGGTTCTTCCTAGGAGGTATTGTCGTGATTACTTGAAAAACAACAGATGTGTTGTGTGTGTTTGTGGGTGGCAAAGGGACAAATGCACCACCCCCTCTTAAGTTGAACTGAGCTTAAAAACACTAGTCTTAAAGTTACAGAGGTGGTATAGCTTGAGACAAGATGCACAGTTATGTTAAGGACAGCGTGTTGTATTATGACCTTGGCGAGTTCATGGTTAACACTACGTTTTTCTGGGTGCACTGTGAACTGTCTGACACTATTTCTTCCCGCAAAGGCGTAGAAACAAACTTATGATTGTTCTCACGACCGGACTCACTTACACTTGCTTTGCACTTACTCTCACTTACTCAGTCGCGGCCACTCACAGGCCTCCAGTTCGAATCTTCCTCGTAGTCCAATTTCAAGCCCCCGGCGAGTTCCTCCGCCCGCCAGTCTGCGGACGCCCCCTTGCAGCTGCGCAAGGTGATTTCAGTTAGTCGTTTTGCCGTGCAACAACGACGTGCCGTGTTTTGACACTTGAATGGGGCCGGGTGCCTGTGGGGCCTGTGGAGCCTGAGAGTCCAGCGAGGACCACCACACACCTGGGGCTCGAGGAGCCGGGGGCCATCCGCAGCCCGGGGCTGCCTTGCGGCCGCCTGCCCGCCCGGCTGCCGCAATCTCTGACATTTCATCTGGATTCGAACCAGCAACCTACGGCCTCCGACCCGAGGACGCCCCGGACTAAGCAGGCGACGCTGCAGGGCCAGAAAGAAACAAACTTCAAACATGAGGACACCCCTGCGATTGTCTTGAGACCCGCACTGTACATTTCAAACACACTACATTGGCGGGGAATTGAACACAGTTGCGAGTTTTCGAATTTACGCAACGAAATGCGTATTTCCTGTCTATTTTCAGTCTTGTATAAAACACATCTTTTGCTTCCCACAAAATTACCATGCCATGAGCATGAGATGTGATCCAAGTACCCGACCATACGTACTTGTCTTAGAGAAAATACTAATGGATTTCGCTGCCATTATGAACATGTTTAATTAAGTGCAGCTAGAACTGCGTTCGTGACGGGAATGTGTACTGTCCGTGCGGCTGGGACAAGAGCGCCTGCGAGGGTAGGCAGTCCCGGCGGGTGGGCGCGTTGGGCGGGACGGCCCACCCTGCAGGCGGCAGGCGGCCGGCCGCCAGGCGTCGAGCGCTGCCCGTGCCGCCGCCTCCTGCGACACGGGCCGCGGCGGCGGCGCGGCACCGCTCCAAAGGCCCGTCTGCAAGCGCGGCCCGACGGCCGCCGCCGTCGCCTTGTCTTTATTGCAGTTCCGCGAAAATGTCCGATGGCTTCGCGGTCTCTGCAAAATCTCGCAGCGATAGGGTATCTTGTTGCGCGGACGGCGGCGGTGCCGGCGGTGCCGGCGAGGCGCGCTGCCGGCCACGGGCTCCGGCGGCTCCGCAGGCTCGGGGTCCCGGCCCGCTCCCCGCACACAACCCGTGCATCTGGGCCGCAGCCGCGCGACACTTACGCCGGCCTGCAGCCTCAAACCGTAAACGTCGCCCATTGACTTATGCGGCCGCGTCTTCATACAGGGAGCGTCCCGCCGCGTCCCGCCGCGTCCCGGCCGCCCCGCGCGTGCGCCGCCCGGGTGCCGCGGGGGAACGTTTTCTTGGCATCGCGAAGGAGGGTGAAATGTGTTGCAGCCGGACAAGTTCCGCGCTCCGCGGCGGAGGAAATCTACTTGTTCATTATCCCTTCATTTCTGCGGCGGGCGGATCGATGCATAAATAAACTATGTGCGGGGCGAAAATTAGCTTGTCACGCGTGAGCGAGGGCGGTGCGACATTTCTCCGGCGGAGGCGCCGTGTGTTCCGGGAGAGAGCGCCCCGCACGCGCTGCCGTCTTTTTTCCCTCATTTCGCCGAGCCCCCGCAGTAGGCTGCTTCGACGAGGACAGTGGCTGTAGCTGATGAGTGCGAGAGGGACGCCCCATTTGACGGCAGCAGTGTGAGAGAGACGTCCGATCGGGCATCCCTTTTGCACTGCCACAGTCAAATGGGGCGTCCCGTCTCTCTCGCCGGGTCGCCGCTGAAGGACATCAAGGGCGAGGCTGCCGCCGCTTCGCACCGAGTACGCAACGGATGACGGGTGGAAGCAGCGGAAGCGGCCCGCCGCCGACGTGCCCATACGTCCGCGCGGAAACACTATCGTCACGACCGCGGATCAGATTTGGATAGAACGTGGCGGTCGTGGCGAGCCGCTGCGCGCTGCTGTAGAACGTCCGCGCCGGCACCGCGAGCGGGCAGCGCAGCGGCGGCACGAGGGTTATCACACTCCGTACGTCTGCGAAAGCTATTGCCCTAATACAGAGTGCTGAGTTGGCAGCTTGAGCGCCGCCGGCCCACTACACCACATTACACGCCCGCCGACGGCCGGGGTCCGGGGGCTCGCGGGGCTTTGGGGGGCTTGGCTTGGCTAGGCTCGGCGTTGGCTCAGCCTCCACGGCTCACCTCGGCCAGGAGTGACCGCAGGTCGGCGCAGCCATCCGTCATGCGGTTTAACTAGGCTG
The DNA here is from genome assembly GCA_026979955.1 of Megalurothrips usitatus. NCBI lineage: Eukaryota > Metazoa > Arthropoda > Insecta > Thysanoptera > Thripidae > Megalurothrips > Megalurothrips usitatus. The sequence goes on from CM049596.1 coordinate 10,374,573, forward strand.
CACACGCAGTCCCGCGTCCCCCCTACCCGCTCCTCTCCCCCACGAAACTCCGCTTCTTCGTCCGTCAATCAAAAAGGTGAAAATCCTGGTGGGTGAGATCGCTGATTTTAATCAGATCCGATCTGCGACAGAAAAGAATGGAATTCTTCGCAAATCGATACAAAGATTCGACAAAGGTGCCATGGTTACTCAAAGATTCTGACGACCTCCATGCCATGGTAGGTCACTTCATCTTCTGCCCTCGCAGCGGCCCGGCCCGCCATCTAGGCGAGAGTCCACGGTCGGCATCTGCTGATACGCGCGTCTGGCCTCTGTCTCCCTGATGAGCCCCCGGCCGTCAGCGCTGAGGCCACTGCGCCCCCAGAGGGCCCCCGCACAGTGCCCCCGCAGCCGTCCGGGGCCCCAGAGGGTCCCAGTGGCAGCAGCGAGTGTGACCGTAAAATACAGCGTTAAGGATTATAACCCGCAAGGCGAGGGGTAAATGTATGCAGGGCGCTTGCTCTAAATATTGCGCTCTGCCAGTGTTGTGTTATTAATTTATGGATTACAACTTGTTTTCGTTTGACAGTAAAGAGTCGCCAGATTTATGTGCGGTCGGGCGGAGTTGCGGCCCGGGGGAGCGGGGAGCCGGTGGGGGCCGGCGGGGGCCCCCGCAGCCCGGGAGCAGCCCGGCCGGAGCACGGCAGCGGCGCCGCGGCCGGACCCACCTCGGGGCCCCCGTCAAGTGCAGCGCGCCGCGTCCGCGTGGACGCGCGTAGCTCCGTTGGCAACAAGAGCAGCAGGCCGCGTCCACCAAGAAACACAAAATTAGCAGTCGCCAACGAATTCCTGATTTAACATGTAAATCCTAGGGCGAATTTTCTGTTTTATGACGGAGGAAAATGACCCAGTGCAGTGTGATTGTAGCAATGGTCGACCTTACTTCCTCTATAACATACGGTGCTGTAAAATCATTAGGTTGCGCAAAAATGACTTTTGTCACAAAAATGTTAGTGAGAGGGTTCCCCGCACATTCGCCGTCGCAATGTGCACTGTCACAAATTCTATTGAAAAATTCCAACAAAACGGTGGGAAAATTAGCAGCACGGACCGAATGATTTTCTAACAAAATTTTAGAAAAATTCCAAAACAGGAATTTTAATACATTTTTGAAATTACCTTTATTTGAAAACAACGTTCTGCACTGAAAACCACGATTTTATTCTGCAGAAAAATACCTATACTATTTCGAAAATTCCAGAAAGACGACAGGAAAATTCCCAGCACAAACCGTTTGGAAATTTCCGACAAAATTTTCTACAGAATAGGGTATAACTCTTGTGCACACAAGTCCCCGAGGGTGCGCCAATTTTCTCCCGCTATCGCTGCATAAAGCGAAGTAAGCGTCTCGGTTCCGTCCTCCTGCTCGTTAGACTTTGTGGGGCGCGGCTGGCTGCTCCCGGACCAAACGCGGCCGCGGCGCGTAGAGGTGCGCCGGGCACGCTGCCGCCGCTGCCAGCCAATAGTAGGCGCCGCCCGCTGCCGCCCGGCCGCGGGCTCTGCACACATGAGACGCCTTTCATTTGCACTTCATTTAGCAGCGCCTGGAAACATGTTATTCGACGGCAAATTGCGGCCGCGGCTGCTGCCGCCGCTGCATCGAGGGGCCGCCGCGCGGCGGCACGCCGACACAGCCGAGCCGACACAGAGCGGAGCCGCGCGGCCGCGGCGGGACGCCCCCACCCCGCCCTGCCGCCGACCGACCGGGGCAACTTGCCACGGATCTGCTTGGGTGAGGAACGCCGCATCGGACGGAAAGATGAAGGGAAAAAATATGTGGGGGAGTTCAGAAACGCGCGAAAAGTCGCAGTTCTTTTAAGCCCGGTTCAGTTGAGCGGCGGCGGTGAAAGAAGCTTGCAGTGCACACGCTCACACGAGAGCAGAGAGAGCAGAGCAGAGCGTGCCTAGGTCGGCGTTGTGCCGGCGAATAAGTGCAAACCATCAGCGCGTTTCTTCCGCGGCTTTTATACAGAGAAATATGAAGCTGATGTTTATAGAAGGAAGAGTCTTCTGAATTAAGATTGTTCTTACAATAGTTTATCGTAGAGCTAGTGTGATAGGTCGGTGTCCGGGGTCAACAGTGCGGATGACACTGCAGAACGAGGGAAGCATGATACCCAACCAATGTGAAGTAAATACTTTTGTTGTTCAGTCCTCAAACTCTGCTATCAAAGAACATTTTTTTCTCCGTCGATGCGATTCATACCGCTGCTTATTTTGATCCTGAAAAAAATCAGGTATCGACAAAATATATATATACATATAACTCTCGAGGTCACGCACGGCCTCTCAGGGGCATTCCCCGTGTAATGAGGAGGCTAAGCAAGCGCGCCCTGCATTCTTGTACTACGAGATCGCATCGCCCAAATCGCACCCATTCCGTACGCCGGGACGGAGGAATGTTGCCACGCGTGGATTTCACGCGTAGATCGACGCCCCGCCGCCGCTACTTTTCGACGGTACGCCGCCCGCCGTGCCTTCTCGCCTCGTACGTGACGGGGGCCCTGTTGGTCCAATCCCGCCCCCCCTATGCTCCATGTCCCGGCATACAACGAGGACGCGTCCGAAAACTGCCCTGCCGTCGTCCGTCCCTGTCTGCCGCGGCGGTTCTCAGAGGGTGAACACGCGTTGAAGTCACCACCGCACCCCCGAGGACGGGAGGGTGGGAAAACGACCATCCGGCCCGCACGGCAGAATGTAAGCCATCGGCCGCAGATGTCCGGACGGTCATGCGTCACGGACCGCCGCCGAGAATTCCGGAGAAGAGCAACGAAGCTGTCTGCTCGCGTGGGCCGCGCGCCCCGCACGCAGCCGCGCCCCGCACTCCGTCAGTGAGTGGCCGCGGCGCGGGCCCCAAAAGAAACACGCGGCCGTGGTGCGCGGCGCCCCGGCGGGGCCCCGGCGATGCCTATCATGTGCCGCGAGTCATGTCGCGTACCTCAGGGGGAGTCGTTGCGGCGGCCTTTTCTTTGGGCGCCGCGGCGGCGGAAAAGTAGTGCGAGCGGATGTGTGTGATGGAGAAGGTGCGTAGACCGGCGCTCCCGGCCGCCGCCGGCAGCCACCCGCCACCCCGCACGGGCCGCGCCTCGAGCCGCGCCGCGAGGTAACCGACTGTGATACCATCGCAGCGCTGCGGCTGTGTCGGGGCCCCACCGGGGCCGCGCTCCGTAGAGGGCTTCTACAGTCCCGAACAATTTGAGAACAGTTTCGGGAAAATATCGATAATATTTCGATAATTTTTTTTTTTGAAGATTTCGAGCCTAGAAACCCTACCTTTGCAGCTATCGGATGCCTAACGCCACCCATCCGAATCACTCGCGAAATCCTCTGTACACATTTTGGGAAATCCCATCATAGGAGTTACAGAAATGCGCCCATTTCTACGTTTTGACTGGAAATTCCAGATCACAGCAGACATTTACGGGGCGCTATTTGGCCGAAAACGGCCGGGAAACTGTTCGAAATTTAAATTTGAACGATTTCCCACATTCCCACTGTGCGTACAAGTTTTGGTCGAAACAGACTGACCTGCGATCTAGATAAAAATAGCTCGGGACCTGAAGCCGCATGGGCCCCCAAAATGGACACGAACAGCAAATAAGCAACAAATGCAGTGCCGACTTTGACCCGGACACCACCACACCACGGCGGGGCGGGGTACCTCTGTGGATAAAAGGGAGCACATGCTTCAAAGCTCCAGTTACGCAGAATACGATGCAAATATGGTGCAGCGTGCCCTTCCAGGCCCGGCGCTACCTCACTGCTCCCATTCCATCTCTCTCTCTCTCTCTCTCTCTCTCTCTCTCTCTCTCTCTCTCTCCCTCCCTCTCCGTCTTTCTCAGGAGTCCCCTGCAAATCCAATCGCCAAGAGAGCTCTGCACGCATAAACAATGGGCTGGTCAAACTGTTCCCCCTGTTCCTACCCATTCCGTTCGGCTCGGCCGCAGCAGCCGCAGCAGCTGCAGCGGCGGCGGCAGCGCAGAGGCTGTTACCGACCGGGGACTTTATCGTGGCTGCGTGATCATGAGTATTTTCGGTATTTAATAACAAGGGAAACGAATACAAAAGGCAAAAAGCAGTCCTGCCCTTAAAATGCCATCCCGGCGGACCGGCAGCACGCTCGACATCGCCAGGCCAGGTTCACGTCAGACGAGCGGCTTGAGGGGGGACGGGGGCCGATCGCAATGAGCGAGAGAGACAGAGGAACAGGGGGCGGGGAAGCGCTTGATATGGAAAGCGATTGCAGCGTTGCAACTCGACGTGACATACCCATTGCATATTTGGCTTCGGTAAAACAAGAGAAAGAGAGGGCAGAGAAATTAAAACCAAGCCTTCGAGCTGGAAACCTTGCTTCTCCTTCGTGACCTTGTCGCACAGGGGGCAATCTGTATCTTCCCGAGAACATCAGTCATATTTTTGCAGAGTTTATGCATAGAGATCGTTTCGAAATGAAGGCGATAGAAGAGAGTCGAAAAAATAAACGTATAAGAGCAGACTGAGGAAAACGTCGCGCTGAAAAATAAAGACATTCACTCGGAGGTCAACAAAGTGAGTGACCGGTCTCCAGTTATACGACCGCGCGGCGCTCGCAGTCACCACTCCGGCAGATGAAAGTGACATGGCCGTCATGGCACTCGCAAACCCATGGAATTCATGAGCGACGCGCTGAGGAAAGAGCAAAAGGGACGGAGCGATAAGGTGCCGGTGCGAAGAGAGAGAGAGAGAGAGAGAGAGAGAGAGAGAGAGAGAGAAGGGGGGGTGAAGAGGCGAGGAGGTGATGAAGAAGCAAACGATGTGTAGTAAAGGGATACGGGGAGTGGGGAGGGGTGCCGGGCGGGTGTAAAGGTAAGAAGAACCAGTCACACATCCCATCGGCCGCCTCATATCCTTCGAAACTGGAATTGATTTGCGTCCGGATAGGATTAAGACATAAAACGACCGTCGTCTCCTGAAGCGGTCAGATCAAGCTCGGCCCGCGTCCCGCCGGGTCCCGCCCGTTCCCCGCTCGGTCCCCGCTCGGTCACCCGGCCACCTCTGGCCCGGGGCCCGGGTCTCCAGGGAGAGGGTTTAGGAGCCCTTCGCACTGGGGCTCGGGCATCTTCTTATTTATATTGAGGAGCTGCCCGCTCAAATGAGGGCGGCCTGCAAATCAAAAGTTCGGCGGGGCGAGCTCCGAAGTATTTGCAAGACGAAGGTTGTCCGAAGGTCTCTTCACGCCAAAGATTTCATTCGGTAATCAGTGTGCGTGTCCGAAATGCGTATCGCAACATGTGGGTTGTTCCGACGTGAACTCAGGACACATGGGGGCACTGTTTTGCGGCCGACGGGAAGCGACGAGCCATGCGTCGGCACGAGTTGCCACACCTAAAATTGACAGGGCCACACGCATTAAGTATTGCAAACATATGATGCAGCAAGCGAGCAATGCGTAAACGCGAGGTGGTAGGAACCTTCCGCAGAGCCACACTTCGAGGTTCTTCATCAGGCTCTCATCAGTTCCTTTCGCAGGATTTGTTTGTTGGCTCTATGGTTCCTCCGCAGCCCTTGTTTTCAACTCCCAGAGCGCCCCGTAGATAACGCGCCGCCACGGCATCTGCTCTTATTTTACAGCCGCGCCTCTCATTCCGCCGCCTTTAACTGTCCGCGCGTTAAATAGTTGCAGAGGAACCGAACGCCACGCGCTTTTACTGCTTCACTTTCTATCGGCCCCATCGGGGGAAGAGTCCCGGGCTTTACATCGGGGACCTGCGGCCTGCACGCACGACTAGAGGTGCCGCGGTGCCGGGCCCGCCGGATGGATCTGCTTTATGCTCTCGATCCAGTCAATAAAGACGCACAGTCGTTCATGGACGCAAAAAAACGACTGGCAGTGCGCAACGGAGACGCCGAGCGGGTGCGTGGAGTTCGTCCAGACCTCGCCAAAATAAGGGTATACACACACACCAAGGAACGTGAGCTTCCTCTTCTTTGCAGTGACGTAGAGAATACAGTAAGCCCCCAAATTAAATAGCACGGTTCATTAGCTATAGCATACAGATTTAAGATCAAAGGTGCAGCGTGCAAAATACTACTTAGACATCAGTCATTTTGTCAGACAATTTGTCATATTGTGGTAACACAGGTGTACAGTATGTTTTCTGTTCCAGTGTTTATTGTGATACGAACAATGATTACTTGCCCTCGTTGTTCTTACAGGCGGGCCTCAGAGGCCCACCGGGACAGGTTGCATAACGGCACGGAGTCGCCCCGCTACGAAAATAAACTCGGTCGTCGTGGCGTTATGGTGCCGAACCCGGGCGGTCAGGGCTCCGCCGGCCTCCGCCGGCCTCCGCGCTCGAGTGTGTTGTGGCACAAGCGGGGCGTGCTGTGTCGTGCGGCGCGGGCATCTCCACGAGGACGTCTCATGCCAGGAAGTGTTGGCTTCAGTTTCGAACCGAGAATTCGTTCGACGGACGAACGGAAATTAATCCGGGTACGCAGGACAATAATAAACTCCACTGCTTTCAATGCCGAATGGATTTTCAAGTCAACTTATTTTAGACACACAAAAAAAGTGCTCGCGTTCCCCGGAATTTTGATGGCGGCACGCACGCGGTGGATCGGATCAGACCCTCGGCCGCCACGGCTGATCCGCCACGGTGTCGCCACCGGTAACGCCGTCATCCAATGGCCTGAGCGGCGGCAGCAGCGGCGGCAGCGGCGGCGGCAGACCGACGTGACCAAAGGTCCCGGAGGGCCTCTGAGGGCCCTGCGGCCTGCGTACATAACACGGGCCGCGGCCACTACGTGCAAAACGAACTCGGGACCGAGCAGGTCGCACGCACTTGACGTGGTGGTAGGATACCAGAGAAATCTCGCACGATGCGATAATGAAAAACCTTCGGGCTGTACGTTTACCTTGCAGTCGAAGCGTCACGGGCAAAATATAGATGTATGCTTTGGTCAGTCAAAATATATTTCTGCGATGATTTTGTTTTTCCAGTAATTTTTAAGGAGTTGCCAATGTCGGGTGAGAAATTCAATGACACTTTCCTCGGCCAGTCTCAATGGCTGACGCCTACGCACAGTCTCTCTCTCCCCCCCCCCTCTCTCTCTCTCTCTCTCTCTCTCTCTCTCTCTCTCTCTCTCTCTCTCTCACACACACACACACACTCGGGCTGTCATGCGTTACTCTTGGTCCCCGTGGGAAAACGCCGTGGCGGGGGGGTTCAAGACCCGTCATGGGTGGTAGAGACACTGCTGGACAGGACAGGGGTCACCTGGGCCACCACCAGTAGCGCACCGGCCGCCGCACGCAGCTACAGCAATGTTGTGGAGCGGGGAAAGGAGGGGCGCGGGGTAATCATTCAGGTCGGCCAATTTGAGGAGGTAAAGAAGCGTACGCTACCGGCGCGGGGGCCGCACGTCGTGTCGCAGTGTAATCATATGTGAGACGGGGCTCCGCCACGCCCCCTCCTCCCTCCCCGCCCCCACCGTGCGATATCACGTGATGATGATGGTGGCGGGCTGGGCCGGCTGCGCCGGCTGGGCCGGGTCACTAGCCCCGCAAGGAGCATGACATCTCGGCGCTCCTGTGCAGGCCACCGGCGCCTGGAAACCACTAGTGTGTGTGTGTGTGTGTGTGGTCTAGACGTCTATCTCACCAAAAGTATGTAAAAGGGAAATCCCAGCTTCAAAAGGAGCCCATCGAAAGAATCAAGTTCCTTCAATTTGACCGAAGATTTCTTAGTTAGTCTTGGTGACATAAGACGCCTAAAAAATGAATTTCTGGAGACGAACGGTTTGTTGAAGGTAGCTCAAATTGGGTAATTTGTGGGTTTGTGGCCTACTAAGTTCTATTTCAAGGGCATTTTTTGCGATTTTTTGAGTGTTTTTTAATGTTTCATACCTAGGCCTTTACAGTGTCCTCTTTTTATTATTATTTTTTGACAATTTTGCCGAAAATTTGTTGAAACGTGTATCCTAATATGCCCTCGAACGACCATATCAAATGCGTCAAGAGCACTCTGTTCTCGAGATGTTAGTAAAAAAAATGTCAAAAATGGCACAAAGTGAAGGTGATATCATGCTTGTCTCAAATTCGACTAACAAATTAGTTGTGCCTACTAATCATTTTTTTCGCGTGCACTTCCTCCTACTCCGCGGCGGTTCGCGCGGGTGCTCGCTGCGCCCCGCTATTGTTGCCCCCTTCTTTCTCCATTGGCGCGGACGTGAGGTCCATTGTGCGGGCGGCCGTGCGCCGCCACGGCTTGAGGGGGCGGCGGGGGCCGCGGGGGGGCGGCGGGGGACCGCGGGGGACCGCGGGGGACCGCTCTGCCGCCTGATTGGCTGCGGGCCGGCGCCGTCATCGCGTGGTTTTTGTCCGCGTACCAACCGAGCGTCGAGGAGCTCGCGGACCGGGGGGGCTCAGGCCGCAGCTCGGGCCCTCCAGAAGGCCCTCATCGGCTCCCCCGCGCCCCCCGCGCCCCCCGCGGCACCTATCCGTCCAGTCACACCACCGACGACGTCGTCGTGCCGGGAGCCTCAGCCACAGTGTGGGAGAAAACCGCCTTTTGTCACCGATACGAGTATGTGTCACGTCGTCATCGGGCTGACTTGTGAGTGCTGATTTCACGCGATTTCCTTTTGCAGCGCCCCGTCACAGACCGAACTCGGTAGACCAAATCGGTTTATTTTTGGAAGAAGTTCCTAAACATGTGCAATGTGAGGTTGATATGATACCATGCACCCCAAAACCTCATACCCACCCAAACCCCTTCCTCCTATAGGGGCGTAGGCAGGGGGTGGGGCAAAATTCCGAGACCAGCAGACGGACTGGGCAATCCCTAATATGCGTTAAGCATTTAGCCCCTAGCCCTTCCTTTCCCTTTGAATAGTCTAACTATGCCCTTCTCCTCTCTTGTAGTAAAGGAGGCGAGACGAAACATCTGGTAGGGATGCAAGGCCCTCGCATCTGCGTGCATTTTCCCGTGCGCCTGGTCGGTCATCCCCCCCCCCCCCCCCTCTGCAGCATGACCCTGCCTCTGCGCGGCGCCCGCGGCCAGTGCAATCGATACGCAGTAACGCGATCTGCCTGTGACCCCCGCGTCGCCTCGGGTCCAGCCGCGTCCTGCCCGGCGGGCTCTTGCTGCCCGGCGCTGGACACAGCAGCGCCGGCCGCAGCTGAAATGTCAAGCCCGGAGGCCGCGGTGTTTGAACCCGCGGAAGCTGCGTCAGTTCCCTCTGCTGAAACAAGGCTCGAATCACCCCAACTATCACTCCGCTTCGCCGTTCTGTACCAGACTTCGCGCTCTCCCTTTGACTTGGGGCGGAATTCTGCCACGGATCTGCATACGCTCATTGCCGAGCGCTTTACACTTTGTGATATGCTTCAAATGGGAAAAGAGTTAGGCCGTAAACATAGGAGCTTCCGGGTCGGGTTCCGGCATTCAACAGAGCGGGGTCTTTTGACCATTTTTTTTTTTTTTGGTGAGTCGATTTTAGTTTGCTCTTTTCGTTTCATTTTTCAAAAGTGAGAGGTAAGGTCGTGAAGGTCGTCGTGGAGGTGTTTGGAAGGGTGAGAGGATGAGGGCGATGTGCAGCGGGGAAAGAATAAGAAAAGGGTACGCTGCTGGGGGACGCAAGGACGGGATGGAGGGGGGAGGGGGGGACGATGGCAGCGCAGCCGAGCGACAGGTGAGCCCTGAAGGGACAAGATAAATGAACCCCTGCTGCCTGCGTCGGCTGGACTGGACCGAAGTGCGGCGGCGGGTGCCGGCGGTGAACGCGGGTCATACCGACGGGGCGGGGCAGCACAGAATCGCTGCTGCTCCGGGGTGCCGCGGGGCCCAGAAAAACAGCGTGGAAGAGCGAGTTTGTTGATCCACGATCACAAAGGACTTCGGCTAAGAAATTGTTTTGTTTAATAAGTAGCGTCTTTTTTGTCCGTGGTTTGTCCCGGTCCTCTTGGAGCATTTCAAATCGTCCAACTTATTTTATTCGAAGAGATATTCATGAACGAAGGAGCAAAGTGCCTTGGTTGCGTAGAATCGTTGGGATCTTCATTTGTACAGATATTTGAAGGTCAGTCGAGTTCAGAAAACCCGGTTTGTATAGATTTTTTGTCAGGGCGAAACGTAATCACACACACACACACACACACGCAGGTGCACATTTCCAGGGTAATGTTATTATTATGCAAGAAAGAATCGAGAAATATTTTAAGACCAACAATTGTGCTTCTAAATGTCTTCAGTACGCCTTTCTTGGATTTTCATGTGAACCACGTACCCCGTACGTCAATGTGGAATCAAATCCCCTTCGATCGAGTTAACTCCTGCTGCAGTTTCGGGAGCTTTAATGTCAATAACACGGCTCGCGCTCAGCGAAAGATACTCCTACGAATTAAAGGGGACTGCTTCCTGAATGGATTGAATACGCTGCCGTTGCCCGCCGCTGCCCACCCAGCGCACTCCCTGCCGGCCCCGCCGCCCCGCCGGCCACCGCGCGGTAAAGCTCGACTCGGTCATTAGCGATGAGCGATGGATGACCGAGCAGCGCGCTGCCAGCCAACAAGCCACCACACCGTGGGCAGCCGGACAGCCAGGGCTGGCAGGCAGCCGGACAGGCAGGCTAGCAGGTGGCAGGCTGGTGCCCGCCCAGCGCGGCTTAGGTTCCATGAGGTCAGTGCCGGGAGACCATACCGTCAATTTGGGAAAATATGACGACGTTCTCTCGCGAAGTTGAGCATTCGGAAAGTCCTGCAGAGATTCTTTGTAAGGCCATGTGAAACAATCTGAGCAATCATAATAGCGATCAACTTCCACAGCCACAGTGTAACAAAAATTTACGGTTCATACTGGCACGAATGATTCGTACTACTAAGATCCTGTCTGTATCCTGATTTGTAAAATACTTCTCTTTATGCGATGAGATTCATTGTTAGATCATAAATGACTCGGTCGAAGACCCCCAACGGGAACGTTTACAGCTGGGTCGCTGTGTCTGTAAGTTGGAGAGAGGTGCGTAGTCAAGACGGCGATACCCGTCCATGGAATGGTATGGGAGTAGGGAAGCAGGGCTCGAGCTGCAATAGCAACTGGTGCCCAGGCCGGGCGTGCTTGCGGGGGGAAGACGGGGGGGAACACCGGCAGCGACACGGGCCTACCGCAACTGTAAGCAGTGACTCCGCACGCACGCACACGCTAACGGGCGCAGGTTGTGTCGAGGAAGCGCATCCCGTCCAGCCCGGCGTCTTAATTCGGACCATTAATCTTCCAATAGAACTCAATGAACCGCGGCGGAGTCCGTGAGGCCGGCCGACGGCCGCGGGGCCCACCGGAAACCTCAGCCGGGATGATGTGGGTGGCTGCCGGAGAGAAGGCGAAGAAGGGGTGCAGCAGGTGCGCGTCGGGCACCACGCTGCCCAGCGCCCTCCACCACGACGCAGCACTATGGTCTGCTCAAATGCCCCATTAAGCATAGTTTCTTGCTTATTTTTGCCAAGCGTTATTCCATTTATTTATTTTTTTCGAGCGTAGGTAAGCATTACTCAAGTACTAAATGAGCAAACCCTAGACATCAATCGACAATTATGTACATAGCCATGGCCCTGCGGTATGTGACGCCCGTTCCCCCTTACAATATGTGTGAGTTGGTAGGTGATGGACATTTTTTTAAAAAAGAACTAACTGTATGGTGCTTATGCGCGCTCAAAGAAAAATTTGTAGTGCAAGTAAAAAATGATTATTCAAATCAACTCAGGTTTGGTTCAGTTTCCTGACGACGTAGATTTTTTTAAAAAAGCGGGAGTTACTAAAATTTCTAGGGGTGTCTCCCTCCGCGTGCAGTGACAACCTGTCCAGGTCACGCGACTGTTGTGTGTGGAGGCGACGGCCGACGAAGGCGTCGTCACCCCGCGCGATGAGTTGACGAAGGCCGCGCCCGGCATGTGGACACGGCCGCAGGCGGCGGCTGGTGCCCGACGGTGCCCGGCGGCACCCGACATCGGCCCCGGCACCGTCCTGGTGATGAGGTGCGAGAGATGAAAGGTGAGGTAGCTGACTCAGCGTGCTGCTGCTGCTGGGTGTTAGAATAACCCCTCCATTCACGGCCCGGCCTGACCGCCCCGCCCAGCCCCACCCCCCACCTGGGCCCCCGCGCCGCACCGCCACGCCCACACAGCCGCCGCCGCAGGGACCGCCGCCCGCCCACGCCGACCAGCCTCTCTCACACACGAGATACTCTCACCGCCGCGCCGCGTCCTCTTTCCGCGCGCGGCTGGTCAGCAGCCCAGTCAAACCGCGGACCGCGGCGGCGCGAGTTTTGCCAGGAGCGGTGAATTTATCGCGTGAGCTTTGTGATGGTACATTTGTATCCCCTTCCTTCATCCCACCCTGAGGGTTCATCGTCAAAGACTTATGCTTCTTCGCGGTTTTTCTGAAATCCCACGTCAGTACCTCTCTCTGCCCCCCCCCCTCTCTCTCTCTCTCTCTCTCTCTCTCTCTCTCTCTCTCCCACTCGCTCTCTCTCCCGCTCTGAGGGGCGGGTGCTTGGGTAGCGGCGGGGGCGGTGTCGTGGACAACAAGGACACTAATAGCCAGAGGAGGACACCGTCCGTCTCGCCGCTCGTCACCTGCCCGCCGTGTCTTCGCATGTCGGCCCGTGTCGGCGCTACACGTGTCCTGCCGCCGCTGTTCCGATAGTGGACGACGTTTCGACGACGGCGAGGTGCATTTGCATTCGAGCGGAGCGGCGGCCAGGGAGGCACGGGCTGGGCGGCGGGGAGCGCAGGGGCGGGGCTCGCCCGCCGGACCCGAAGGGCGGAGATTACGAAAATGGGCGATAAGCGGACCGCTCTGTGTCCAAGAGCTGCTTCAACAAAAATTTGCTCTCCAATCAATGGTAGAATGACCTTCCAATAGAAGTGAACAGTTACTTGCCATGATGTTTTAATTCGCTCTCTATTGACTGTTGGCCCGTAGACTTTCGGCATGATTCCTCCGCCTTGTAATAAGGCAAAGAGCGTGACCTAGAATCCACCCCTCGAGCCGCTCCTGATCCGCCCCTGATCAGTGGTGAGTAACCAATTATGCTCTCCCACTTTGCAACTTGGCATTGGTAATCCAGGAATGTGACATCACGCTCCAGGGAATGTGACACGTGTCACATTCTTTTAAATTTTGTGTCATATTCGTTCTAATTTGGTGTCACATTCGTTTCAATTGTGACTGGTGAGAAAGACGTCCGAGACACGCTGAAACGAGTGTTACACTACATTCCGAGGAATATGACACTCGTCGCATTCGTTGGAGTGTGATGTCGCGTTCCTGGATTACCAGTGGAACATTTGCAACCGCAGGCCCCCTGTCGAGTCGAACTCAGGCGGCAGTAGGGCGCAGCGCAGCTGGCCCTGCCGAGACAGCGGCCCGGGGACGGGCCAGCTTGTCTGTCGCGGTAAGCCACCGCGTGCGGCGGTGTTGTCGTATCCGGAGGCAGCGGCGGCAGCCGGAGGAAAATGGAAATGGTCGCCTGCTCCGCGGGGTCCCGCACGGAGCCGCGACGGGGGAAGTGGACGGTTTCCCACGGATCACTGCCAGGGCACGGCTCGGGCCGCCTCGGCCGCATCTTGTTGGCGATACCGACCGACTTCTGCGGCCACGACATGATAGGAGAGACGAGGCACCGCGGGGTCCGGGGGGAAGGCGTACGCCGCGTACGGCACTCGCCCAAAGCGGACCCTGCGCGACATTCCCTGGCGGGGAGGTGCCACTAACATCGAATGCAGTGCCTTCAGTGCTGCAGTATTGCGCTGTAGTCTCGGCTAGTATACTTCGTGCCGCCTTTTGTCAAATGATTGATTGCTTCAGAAAAACATATGTGAAGCTTACAAAGGGTTTCAGGCAAATTAGTTAAAACTGCGAGTAAGGTTTGAACCATGTGTGCGCATACCTCAGCCAAAGTTAAATTATCAGCTCCAAGCGTACCCAGCATGACGATGTGGTCATTGCGACAAATCCGTATGCCCGCATACGTTAAGTATTTCTTTAGTCCGTAACCTTACAGTTTGCGTCATATTTAGAAAAACGACCATTACAGTACACCGCTCTGTGGCCGAACACAATTTTCCTCCCATTTTCGAAGCTTGAGAGAAATGTCATGAGTTGGTGAGATGTTTGCGGTACAGCAAGCAGGTCAGTGGGGTTAGAACTCGGGGTGGGAGTTTCGGCCACACCTCTTACCGTAATGGGGGTCTAGATAGAGATGCGACCGACCGCGTTTTCAATTATTTTTTAAAAATAATACTGGCCGGTTAGGACGTGCGGGGGAGGATGCCCACGTAGCGACCAGTTACGCACGAGCGCAATATGCGAGCGCACCCCCACAGCAGAGATAGCTTTAATGGAGCCCACTCCATCTGCCGCACTCCAGCTTTTTTTTATCACCCATTTTGCGTAATTCTTTTCATGCAGATTAGAGCTCGCCCATGATGGGCCTCCTCTGTTGGTTGGTGAGGGTGCCCACTGGAGTTCAAGGTGCGGCGGACACGCGGATGCAAAGGGACTACACTGTGAAAATAGTTACCGTCACTGCACGACAATTCTCTTGCTAACGAAAAAGTTGAATATACTCTGATCTATTGCATCGTCCTCAATAAAGAAAAACAGTGAATGGAGGGGTGCATTGGAGGGTAATGTGGCTCGAATCACTGCCGGGTATAAACCGAGATTTATGTCGCCAAATTTTCGCGTGGTCTAGGGTAGATAGCCGAGGTTCCTGGTTCACCGTACCCAGGAGGACACGGTTTTGCCGAGTCGTTTGCCCATCGGGCCGACGACGTCACGCTGTTAGGGCGTAACAAGTGAGGGAGGGGGAGCGGGTCTGAATTATCGCCGGTCGAGATCCAAATAAACCCGAGTGGGGCAGGCGCACGGAAGGTCTTTCTTTTGTCCTTCACACAAAAGGGTTCGAAATGAGTACGGGGGAATATATCCGAATTATGCATTCCGATACCGCCGCTCCCGCTGCCGCCGCCGCCGCTGCCGCCGCTGCTGCTGCCGCTGCCGTGCAGCGGTGGTGGTGGCGCGGTGGCCTTGCCTTCTATTAGACCCCGATTCATTCATAAGAAGCCAGCAGGCACTTCGGCCGTAGAGAAGACCTCGGCTCACAGAGACACACATCCGGGGCCCGCGGGGGTTCGCGGAGCGCCCTGGAGACCGGAGGCCTGTCGAGAGGCCTGCTGGCTGTTCGGGCCGCCCGGTGCGGCGGAGTACGTTGGGCTGCCTGCCGCCACGGCGCGTCACCGCGGAGCGCCGCCAGACCCGGCCGCCCCTCCGCGCCTGGCGTACCTTGGCAAACCAGCGTGTGAAATTTATCCGAGATCGACTCCGGTATGATGCTGGAAAGATGTGGTCCACATTTTAGCCTTACGACTATAACCGTGTTCTCGAGAAATCGCGCGGACAAACAGAAGTTTTTTCCTTGTGTTTATTCAGAAGTTTTTTCTTGTGTTTATTGGGCTACGTGACGGAAGTTTGACGGGCAAGGAGGCGGAAGCGTCCCTCTAGTTAAGGAAGTCTGGCCACGATTGTGTTACGGTAGAAGGGAGGAGGAGGAGGAGGAGGAGGAGGAGGAGGAGGAGGAGGGAGGAGGAGGAGGAGGAGGAGGAGGAGGAGGAGGAGGAGGGGGAGGGGGAAGGGATGAGAGGACAAGAAAGGGCACGCCGGCGCGGCGGGGAGCGGGCGGCGCATGGCGCTCAGAACAGTAGCCGGCGGCGCCGGGGCACGCCGGGGCATGCGGGGGCATTGCGGCATGGGCACGGACGGCGTGCTTGACCCTCACCTCCCCCTCTCGCCCCTCACCCCGGCCCCTCCCGGGCCCCTGCACGGGTCCCCGTACCTCCCGGTACCTCCCGGGGCGGCGCGTCGGCGGCACGGCGGCGGCGGCGGCGGCGGCCTCTCTGTGGGTTGGGCCCTTCCAATACAATGGTCGCCGACACAACCCGTGCGGCTACCGGGCAACGCGGCCGATCCGCCCCCCCCCGATTCCTCTCCGCCCGCATCTCTCTCTCCTCCTCCCCCTCCTCCTCCCTCCGTTTTTTCCACTTTTTGAGCCAGTCAAACTCTGACGAGACTTCCCAGAAACATAGTACTTTATTTGGACTGTGTTTTGAAATATTTTTCGTGTCCGATTTCCAGGAAGGCCCCTGGAATCATTTGAAAGTCGGCCGATATCTTAGCCTCATTCTTCCTCCCCCTACCACCCACCTGCCCGTACTCTCTCCTTCGTGTTCCAAACTTATATCCATTCGGATAAAACAAGGCAGGCGTATGCCAGACGGTTCTGCTATTTCTGGAGAAACGTCCCGATTGCTCGATCATTCGACCACCAGTTAAACCACTCACTTTGACAGTTGTGCGTTTTTTTTTTAGTTTTTAAAACACAAAGATCGCCATCATTTGGGGTTTACTTTGTTCGTAGCAATTTCGACTGTTTGGTC
This sequence comes from Megalurothrips usitatus, assembly GCA_026979955.1. Classification (NCBI taxonomy): domain Eukaryota; kingdom Metazoa; phylum Arthropoda; class Insecta; order Thysanoptera; family Thripidae; genus Megalurothrips; species Megalurothrips usitatus. The sequence goes on from CM049596.1 coordinate 10,391,089, forward strand.
CGAACACGTAGAAGACTTTCGATTCGCTCAGGCAGGCCATTACGATCTGCCACGTAGACGATTAAAGCCATGGCCTGACCCTCCGGCTGCTGCCTCCGAAAAATCCGGCCATAGAGAGCGTCGTGCGGGAGAAGGTCAGAAGAGGCTGGGAGCGTGCGAGGGGGAGGGGTGCGTCCCGGCGTCCCGTCCAGGTCGAGGGCGTGCTTGTGCTCGGCGGCCTCTCGGCGGCCTCTCCAGCGCCGGCCCGCTGTCCGAGTGCCGCGCGCTCCCCACATTGCTATCACATATTCAGCACTGTAAACAGAACACAGCCGGCCATGGTAATGCGGAGGTAACAATGCCCCCGCCTCGGCCGCCTCTGCCGCGGCCGCCGGGGCCGCCGGGGCCGTGCGCCTTAATTGTCTCGTGTACAGGTGGGGCCTGCGCGGGGGCCTAAGTGACGGCCGGGGACGACCCTACAGAGCCGCGCTGTGTTAGCAAGGTGCGGCAACACCTCTGCGAGAGCCGTCCGTTCGGGGCGGCGGCACCGGCCGATTCCGGGCGACGAAGCAAATCACACGGCTATGCCTCTGTGGGTGGTACACTGTGATCCCAAGTGTAATGTACATCACGCTTCAGCTGCGATAAAATCCTATATGTGGGGGTGTGGGACGGCGTTGATAATCTTTTTGTGTGTACGTCGTTTTCGGTTTTTTTTCTTGTGAACATAAAAGAAAAAACAACTGTCGCAAAGTTAGATTCAGATACAACACATTTATTCTTCCAAGATAAGTACAGGGATTCTTTGTCATACCAAGCATTGAGAACAAAAAAAAATGAGGGAAAACTAATTTAGTACAAGTTTCAGTGTAGTAGTTAGGTTTGTTTTTCATAGGCCTCATACGCAGATCCTGGCTGTTCAGTGACGGAATACGATATACACTAGGGCAACAGTTTAATACATGCAAGTATAAGTACAGAGGTTTCTGTACGTACAAGGAGTCGGAGATCCTATGGTTTAAAAATAAATCACACAATATATTGTAAAATTAAACAAAATACCCGCAAACAGGAGCATCCAAAAACTAATCCTTCCCCTTTTTGTTAGAAAGGTATAGCAAAAGTATCAAGGGTTAAAATGTCTCTGTGGAGGGAAGTCCGTGCCCTTCAGGCCTTTGGGACTGCGTGCGTCCTAGTTATGCAAGCAAGGGGTTCTATCAGAACACATGAGGATCTGAAGCATCACATACCCCCGTATTTCAAGACAATCGCTCGGTTGGTAGCGTTGTCTGGAACGCAGCGCCGCCCCAAAGCACGACGCCACTCGCCACCTCATTCACCAGCGTCAAACTGCCTTTTGGAAACGAAGAGAGAACTGGCGCGAATTTCCTTCAACACTTGATCTTATCGTCCACCAGCCCATAGGGGTTTAACATAGCGAAACGCAAATTTTGCATCATCAGCCTTATAAAAGAAAAACGCGAGCGCAATCAAAGTTTTAGGCGTGTGCGCGACACCTGTGTGCATCCGCCGAGGCCCGCGAGCTCGCAGCCCGACGATTCATAGCTTCAGGGACTCTAATTGAAGGGACAGCTGGTCCATTCAATAGTACCACGACGCCCTGATCTTTTTAATGTCGGGAGCTCCGGACCTCAGCAGGGAGCTGCGCAGTGATAGAGACAAGATGCTTAGCAGTGATTGGTTTCTTCAAAGAGACTCTAATTGAATACGAAATTCAATAGCATCACATGTCCCCAAAAGTACCACTGATGGCACTTGCCAGTGTCACTATCATCAGCCCGAGACAACGGAAAATAGTAGTCTTTGATAAATCTCTTTTTGTAAATCCTTAGGGGAACTCTAATTGAATCTTCACTGAGTTCAATAGCATCACGAACGTCCCCGAATTTTTATGACGAGATTTTAGATCGGCAAATTTTAAGTGCTCAGGAAACCTGTCCATTTACCGCTAGGACTCTAATCGAACCGAAAGGATTCGATAGTAACATGTGCCCTGAAATTCGTTTGCTGAGTCACTTTGAGAGAGAATCGAAACGGTTAAAAGAGTGTTACGGAAAATCTCGTCGAGGCCTTTGGAAAATTCGCTTAGTTTGCCATTTCCCTGCAGAACATTTTTTTTCTTTCAAAGCGCTCTGGTCACCTGACTAATGCACAGCACCAGCACATATCTAAGACTTCAACATCAAGATATATTTTTCAGGGAGTACGGAGGCAATAGTGCCCCACGAATAAAAATGCTTAAACTTCCAGTTCAAAAAAAAAACTTTAAAAATATGACTTTAGGGCCGCAGAGTTTCTTTCGAGTGCAACCGACATTTGACGAGACAGTTGGCAAGACTCGTACTGAGTCCAGTTCGGACGCAGTGGCATCATTATGTCTCACAGGATCGCAAAGGTTGGTCACACTGCCAAGAGGGGTATTGAACAATCAGCGAGGACTCTAATTGAACTATTTGACTGGTTCAATAGCATCATCATGTCCCCAGGTACATTAGCTTACGAATCCTTACATATAGGCAAGTACTGGCCAGCCAGAGACTACGCGACAAACTGTCTCAGAATGCAGAATTGTGTTGCGGAGTCGCCAAAAGCCGGAAAACGGATTCCATCAAGAGACTCTAATTGACATCACCCTGGGTGAGACAATAGCATCATAATGTCTCCCAAACTTATTCCGTGAAATTACTCTGTGAACATCGAATTGAAAATTACTTGTATTCAACTGAACCGATCCATTAAGAGACTCTAATAGATCTCACCCAGCTGAATGTGAGAATGGCATCATAATGTCTCCCAAACATACTCGATGAAATTCCTCTTCGAGTTGCACAATGAGAACGTAAGCCGTTTTCAGGTACATTGACCACCAGACATTTTTCTACGGAACGTCAAAAGAGGAGAAAACAATTAGATCTGACAGAGACACGTTTCTCCCTGAGGACTCTAATCGGCTCTTTATGAGACAATAGCATCACATGTCCCCCAAATTACTTATCTCCGTCAGACAGAGGACCACCACACACACACACACGATACAAAAATATTTACTTCAAGCTAACTTACGGAACACATCAAATGGGGAGATCAGAGTTATCACACAGAGACTGCTTTAAAGGGGCTCTAATTGAACTAAGTGAATTCAATAGCATCATGGTGCCCCCTGAAGGATGCACTGAGGCACTCATCTCCCCCCACAAACACCGGTCTTACGTCTCAGTGCACAAAGTTCTGTTTGGGACGAAATAAAATGAAGACCAATGGAATAGAAAAATAACCGGGTGAGAGAAATAGAGCTCCCAAATGAACGAAACAATCAGTAGTATCACGTGTTCCTACTCAAAGATTTAAATTACTCTCGACTCCCACTACCAACAACACAATTCGCTTATTCTCATTCTGAAATTTAATCAAATCCGTTTTTGAAATACAGATATTCTACAGAGTGGCCTGTTTTCATGGAGACTCTAATTGGACATTAAGCCCAATAGCATCATTACGTCCCATCGAATACCACTGTAGTACCTGTCAATCCATCATTCTGATACTGATGCGTGTAGCAAAGGGAGTCCCGAAGTCTGCAAGGGCGTCACGAGCCGCCGCTCCCAACATTAGTTGACTTTACATGTAGAGGTGGACATTCTAATTGAACACGGAATTCAATAGCATCATGACGTCCCGTTATAGCCACTGTCGGAGGCGGCTCGTGAGCTGTATTTACGTTCATGTTAAGAAGGGAAAGGAAAACAGCGATTTCCAAAGGCGGGCGAGGGGCGGCAATGGAGGGAGAACACTTGTACTTGTAATCGGGGAGGAAGAATCCTGAAGAACCTTGGATCGAGTGAGGACTCCACCAGATGTCAGAGGGTGGCGCCGCCTCACTCGGATGCGCTTCGCCACATGACGTCACCACGGGGATACAGTGAGCATGTTGGCTGCAGAGCGCCTTGCATTGGACGGCCCGAGCGGCTAACGCAACTTGAAAGGGCTCTATTCGGAACGCGTTTTGGTGGCAAAACTGTCCGAAAGCATCATGGGGCCCCCCACAATGACCGCTCTCGGCCTCCCAATCCACAAGCTACCCCGACCCCCTCATTCTTGCCGTCACGGTGACGTCACGTCGACGTCTTATAGTCATGCGGGTCACACCGGTCACCACAGGACCCACGCTACGTGGTGACCGGGCGAGCAGCAGTGACCGCTCCTACCAACCACAACGGTCAAAACAAAACCATGCACCAAAAGGAGTACGAGTACAATAAATAAATAGATTAACTTAACAAGGTGATCTCCAAGAATGCTCTGCGAAAAGCGGATATGCCCTCAGCTCTGTGCGGGAGTTTCAGTCTTCATAATTCAATCTCAAACAAACTGCGAGACGTGCTACTCAATCCCACACCAGACTACGCAATGACACAGGTCTTGTGAACTCAACAAGAGGAAGCATAAACAGAAGAAAAAGACACATACTTAAACCAAGGCATCTGCCTATCATCCCCGGACGGCAGCGGCAGCCTTTCCAACTGCCACGTCCGATGGGTTGCCTACCCGCCCGGCGAACGCCGCGTGCAGACCCCGCCTGGTACTAGCATTCCCAAGCGTGACAGTGTCCCAACGATACACCTACTCCATACATATAACATATAATATGGCCACAATGCCTTCGGTACTAGCATTCCCGAGATAAATAATGACTTGTCACTGTCTTTATGGTCAGCAAAACTTTGTTTAAAATACTTTTGTGCTCAATGTTGTTATCCACAATAAAGTAGGCAGTTCTACTAACAACATATTGAAACAAATTGCCACTTGATGAACAAAACTACTTTAACTTAACAGAAAACATTATCTTTGTAAGTTTTTTTACATGTAATGAAGCACACGCTCTATTCTCATTCACGCCTGCACTTTGTCATATAGTTACAATATTCATTTAAAAATAAATAATACTATGTATTTGAATTTCAAATTTTAAAGAGTGAAGTCCTTGGCTTCAGATCTTGTTCGAAAAAAATATACAAGGTATAGGAAGGTTGGACTGACAGTAGAGGCAGACTTAATCGGTCCAACATTCAGAAATACAAAAAGAAATCGAACAAGATCAATTCTTATTCAACACTGCATCATCTCCTTATCAAATAAAAAAACAAATAAAACTTTTAACATCCAAAAAATTGCTGTCAACAATACATTTACCCACACATCAAGATGATTTTGTTCTGAGTGCTGCTGACACATTTCTGATATTTGGCAATCAATCATCACATAAAGCAAAGCCATCATCACTTTTTCATCACAATATTGATCCAACCTTTGAAAATATTCCATGCTAGGCTACAAAAAGAAAACGAAAATTATATCGCTTTTACAAGAGATTAAAATCGAGTAAATTATTTAAACATGCATAAACCCGCTACTTGTTGCGTAAATAGGCCTGCAAATGTAAGTGGATATAGATATTGTAAATGTCATACATATCAGATATTAGATGATAGGAAAATATTAGATGTAGTACTGTGAAAAAAGAGGAATGTCTTTTGTTCTTATGGCAATGTATGGAACATATGAAATACATAATACGTAGTTTTGCTCATTCCAAATTAAAATAAAAGTGGTGCTTCCAACTCCGTTTGGAGTGAGTTCGCAGCAAACCAGCCAAAAACGTTCAATAGGGAGAGAACATGAAAAAAAATTGTTCAATTGTTGTAGTCCGACCACTCCATCAGCTCAACATTTAGTTCTATTAATTCAAGAATAAAGATGTCAGTTTTCTATTCTCTCCAGAAGGAAAAACGCACAGAAGCGGATCCCCTCAGTCAATTAGAGTAGAAGCATCTGCTTCGAATGGTTGTTGAAAAGAAGAAAAAAGATCAATATTCATGTGCTACTGGACCTACCATCTAATTGACACAAACACAGATAATGAAATAAATTAATAATAAATAAATACAAAATAACAGGAAAACCCACAAAGGTGATACTGTTTGTACTTTGAAATTTGGCTTTCAGAGAAAATAAAATAAGAACAAGGTGTTTTGGATTGGAACGGAAAGATTCTGTTGACTGACTTCTCCCTTCTAAATTAGCTAATATGACTAAGCTACAGCTTCTCGTGACTTTCTAAGATGGAACATACTAAAAGTGCTTTCAAGAAGGAGATCTTAGCTCTAGATCTTACAAAGCTTAAATTCATAATATATATTTAATATATGTAGAAGGTGTTATGCATTCTCACAAGACGGGTAGAACCAGTATTTGAGATTACCTCATGCACGAGGTGGATCTGCCTCTAGAATTAATATCCTGCTTGCAAACAGCCTTAGTAGTAGCCAGGAATCATCACCTGCGCGCTTTCACTACAAATTCACACACGAACAAATCACGCCATAATTAAAATAGTGATACGTGTAAGTTACAGCGGATCTCATATTTCAGAGAGCGCAACACAGATAGACAGAAAGTAAACGATAAAGAGAGACATTCAAACAGAGGAACCCCTGCTCTGCCAGACTGACTATTACAAAGACTAGAGCGATTCAGTAGTACGGAAATTGTAGTTTTCACTTCATCTTCAGGGGATTGCACCACAACGCCGGAGGGTTTGAGATCTAAATGCTTCGAGATCACACCAGCCCACCCTGCCGCTCGCTTAGGTCTTCTTCTTGGGCTCCTGCTTCTCCTTGGCGGGCTGCTGCGGCTGGCTCTCCTCCTTCTTGCTGTCCTTCTCCTTCTCCGGGCCGGGGGAGGTGGGGGGCGGCGGCACCACCGCGGTGGCCGGGGGCGTGGGCTGGGCGGGGAGGGCCTTGAGGATGGCGTGCACCTCGTCCGCCACAGCTTGCAGGCAGAACTCGAACTGCTCCTTGGACTCGACCATGTTGGCGCGCTGGTCGCGGATGTGCTCCAGGGTGGCGGCGATGTCGATCTCCTTGGCGCCCTTGGCCATGCGGTTCAGCACCATGTCGATGAGGCAGTACGTACCGGTGCGGCCCGCGCCGTCGCTGCAGTGCACCACGATGGGGCAGGACCGTCCGCGGTACGACTTGTTGACTTTCCTGCAACACGATGGTGGTGGTGTTAGCGGAGGCCCGTGACGTCAGCAGCCACGGCCACACCCCCGCGCGGCTTACCTGCGGAAGTCGAGCAGCGGCTTGGTGTTGGGCGGCACGCCGTGGTCCGGCCAGGACAGGAAGTGGAACTGCGTCACGGTCCGCGTCTCGCCCGTCTTGAGGTTCTTGAGGTAGAAGCTGCGCACCAGGTAGTCGTCGCACCAGATGTGCTCGCTCACCAGGTGCACCTCGTAGATGTGGTACAGCTCCGAGCCCTCCTCGGGCCAGTACCGGTGGCACATGGCCGTGCCGTTCTCCGTCAGCCGGCTCAGCATGACCATCACCACGCTGCCCTGCTCCCACACCAGCTGCCACAGGTCGGCGGCCGTGTGCGGCAGGGGCCCCTGCGTCGCCAGGTACGCCGGGTTGCGCGGGTCGTGGTCGGTCTGCGGAGATACACACGGAGATAAGGCGCTGCCACGCGACTCGCGGGGGGAACGCGGACGCGGGGGGCTCCGCGGCGTACTCACAATGGTGGAGGCGTTGATGTAGTCGGAGCCGGTCGCGTTGGCCAGTTCGTTAAGCACGACCCGGGAGTGGTCGTAGGGCAGCACGTGCGGGAAGTACCGGTTCTTCTTCACGTTCTCGGGCTGCGGGCAGACACCGCGGTCAGGACCACCAACACTCCGCCGGCGAGCCGGCCGCCGCCGCACTCGGCACTCACCTTCTGGGCGACTGTCGCCTCGCAGGGCTCCGCCTCGTACGCGCACAGCCCCTGCCACTCCTGCTCCAGCCGGTCCTTGTTCTTGAGGTGGTCCTCCATGTAGGCGAGCACCATGTGGCCGGTCGAGATGTCCATGTTGGTGAGGGCCGGCTCCTCGGTCCACGAGCTGGTCGAGGACCGCGACGACGGCGAGTTGTTGGAGCCCTCCGACTCCCTGGACAAGCTGGCCAGCCGCTGGTCAACGTGCGACGGGTCCGGGTGCGGCCGCGCCTCCACCCGCTCTGCCTCGTTCTTCTTGGCCATGCGGGCGCGGCACAGATCCTGCAATCGCGCGGGGAAAAAAAAAGTTTTCAATTAAAAATTCGATACACTTTTTTAATCCGACGACGAACAACAAATTGTATGGCGAGTATCCTCACTTGGTAGTCCTTGCTGGCCTCGGTGTCCGGGGCGGCCATGCCGCGGAGCTCCTTCCGCAGCCGCACGCGCCGCACCGTGCAGAAGGTGACGCCCGCCACCACAATGGCGGACATGGCCACGCCGAAGACGACGCAGCCCAGCAGGAACGTGTCGGACTGCCAGCTCGGTTCCTCCTTCTGGATCTGTACCTGCGGCATCTGCGCCGGCGTCAGTCACTCGTGGTGCAATTCGTTACGAAAATTCAAATTTACTTCCCCACAAAAATAAATTCCAGATTTTTCTTCTCGGCAACTCTATAGGTTTCTGACTTTGTCTGATTTTTTCCCCATACTTACAGCAGATTTCTCATTTCATTATTTTTAATATTACAAGAACATTTTATTTCCTTACATTTTCTACGTTTTGGCCAACGAATACTCACCGCTTTGACGTTGCCCGCAGTCGCCGAATGAATGTCCACGTTGACGCGCTTCTTGATCTCGTCCCGCTTCTCCACTGGAGATCACAAACACACACGCGTGCGCGCACGGTACAGTCACTGCAGAAAGCATAGATCGTTGGAACGCAAAGCAGCACGATGCCGCTACTCACTTATCTGCTCGGCCACCTCTGTCGGCTTGAGCGTGGACGTGGCGGGGTCCACCTTGAAGGAGACGGCGTTGGTGAAGATGCTGCAAGACAGAAGAGCACGGGGGCGGTCAGCCGGGGGGCGGGCGGGGCGGGGCCGGCATGCCTGAGCTAGCTGGAGCGGCTGGAGCGGCTGGAGCGGTCTGCGCTGCGCGCCGGCTCGCTCGGCCCGAGAGTTCCGGGCGCGCAATGTTTACTTGTACAAAGAGATACGCATCGGGCAATAACCAATTTACAGTTTACGGTTTAGGCGACGTGGTGGTGTTTGTTTGAGTACACAAATCAATATGCGAAGTAGGTTCGTTACAAGGGTTTACTGCGACAAAGATACCAGTGCTCTGACAAAAAAGTATTACGACGGAGAAGAAGAGTACACCATGCGTTGCAGAAACATCTTTTCTCTTCTTCGGCGTGAGGTGCCCCTGTGGGAGGAACGTGCGTGGTGCAATGCGAAGCCGTGCGTGTCGTGAGTCAAGACTGGTGACGATAAAAAGTAATGCCAACAGAACAGTGCTGAAACCAAAATAATAAACGATCCCAAAACAACAACTGAACAGTGCTGAAAAGAAAAATAAAGATTACAAAGAGGAGAATAGGATGCAGGAAGTGAAGGGGAGGGGACAGGATGGGTATCACCCTTCCAGAGTGTGTTAGCTGACCACTGAAAAGCATTTGCTTGGGGCGTTTCCTTTAATATTGGGGCTTGCTTTAATATCTGTGCGATTTGTTTCAAGAGCTGACATAACAACAGAAAACTCTAGCGAACAATCCATTTTTTCTCAATTCTGCCTCGTCTATGCCCCGCTAGATAAGATAGTTACTCGCTGACGGAATGGCATTCTGGGCCGATAACGTTTGAGAGAGGGCAGACTTTGAAACTGCAGTTCGCGGTGGTCATGTCCGTGGGGCTGCACACACACACACACATACACAGACCGTGCATACGCCGACGCAGCGGCAGCGGGGGTGGCGGTGTTCGTGTGAATTCGCCACCCGAGCGGCGGTGTCAGCCAACGGCGTGTCCACTCTGGGGGGCGTGTGGGGCCGCGGGGGCCGCGGGGGCCTGGGGGGCGGGGCCGCGGGGGCCCGGGGGGACACTTACCGGCGCATGCGGAAGGCCGCAGGCATCTGATTAAGGGTGGTTGCGAGGGCAACGATGAGCTTCTCACCATCAGCCCAGGTCGAGATCCTAAACGTGAACGGGCTTGTGTTTAAGTTTATTCCAAAGCTGTATTCACGCCACTAGGGTTCAAACATCACCCTGCTGGATTAACATTTACAAGACACAAAAATATTTATATTCTTACTGTACTGACCCGCACGCCAAAAAAATTTGGGGACAAAAAAAAATAGATCCATCATCCTAGTCGACCGCGTCTGCTAAGTGTCCCCTTTCAAGTTTCGGAGAGAGAAAAAAAAAAGCTTTCAGGTGCAAACACATGAAAGGAGAAAATGTGGTGATTTGTTTGTTGCCTGTACGGCCGACAATGACATGACAATGTTTGGCGAGGTCATCACAGCACACAGGGATGCAGCGGAGGTCACACTAAGGATCGCTAAGTGAGGACTCTCGCAGGACGTGGCAGGGCGGGTCGCGGAGGACGACTGGACAACTCACCCGCTCAGTTTCACGTTGACCGTCTTGGGGTCCTTGGAGAAGTCGGCGTCGCCCAGCAGCGGCAGGTTCTTGTACTGGAGCGAGGAGAAAAAAACGTCCGGTATTTAGGAAAATAAATTCAAAACGATGGGAATGGTAGAGATTAGGAGGGAGTTTCTAAAAACATGCTCACCGTCTGCATCATGGAGAGCGGCGGCGACCCGTGGATCGCCTCATACCGCGGCTCGCCCTTGATCTCGTTGGTCTCGGGGACCGCGCGGAAGGTGCCGGCCCGCTTCTCATCGCCGTGATCCTGGACAACAGCGAGAACGTCGTCACTTCGGTGCGCAGGCGCGGGAGGACGGCGCCGGTCCTGCGCCGCCGCGGCCCTACGCTCACCCGGAAGAAGTAGTTGTTGACGTTGTAGCTGGGGCCGGGCTTCTTGACGTCGAGCCGCTCGCGCCGCTCGAAGCCGCGCCACTCCTTGAGGAGGGCGTCGAGGCTGCGGCCATCCAGCGTCTCGGGCCGGTCTGGGGCACACACAGGCGGGGAGTGAGTGAGTGGGCCGGCCCGCGGGCTCGGGGCGCTAGCGCCGGCCGCCTAGCCGGCGCTGATAAGCTCCGTGCAGCGCCGCGCAGCGCCGCGCAGCCCGGGGAGATAGTGGATCGGGGCCCCACATCGGCTGCGCGGGCTGCGCGGGCTCTGCTCGCTCTGAGGCCCGCGCGCCGGGCGCCTGCCGCGCGCGGGGTAGGCAGCCGCGCACGCTCGCGTGCGGTGCGGGCTGGCCTACCCTCGCCACGGCGGGCGCCCGCCGCCTCCGCCGCCGCCGGCCCGCGCCCTCACCGGTCTGCTGGTCGGGCAGGAAGACGAGGCCGCCCTCGGTGTAGGCCTTGCCCAGGCTGCGCTGCGTCTCGGCGGCGGCCTCCGCGGCGGCCTCGGGCGTGGCGTGGTCCACCTCGTCCTCCTCGGCCTGGATCTCGTCCGGCACGCTGAACACGCCCGGCTCCTCGCCCTGGCGGTACACGTTGAGCAGCAGCTCCTTCACGGCTTTGTCGTCGGCCTCGTCCGACTGCTCCTGCCGCAGCTGCTGCGGCGGCGGCGGCTGCCCGTCCTTGGCGGGCTCTGCGGGCTGCGGCTGCTGCTGCTGCTGCTGGGACAGCTGCTCCTCCTGCTCCGGCTGGCCCGCGTGGCCGGCGGACATGGAGGACGCCTCCTCGTCGGGGGATCCTCGGCGGCTGGGCCGGATGAATACCGGAGCCGGCAGGCGGTCACTGCGGAAGGTCAGCGAGGTCAAGGTCACGGGGTCACCTGGCTCGGGCGACAGAACGGGGTGCGGGGGCTCACCTCTGGTACTCGACGCCGCGCGGCTCCGTGTCCGTGTCCATCCACACCTCGGGCTCGGCGGCCACGTCCTCGTCGTCACCCTCGGGGTCCACGTCCTTGGTCTCCAGCCCGGCGCGGAACATGTCCGGGGTGTTGTACACCTTGCTGAAGCCGCGCGGTCCCGGCAGCTGGTACGACGGCGACGCCGCCACCTCCTCCCACATGTCCTCGAGCAGCAGCGGCTCCTCGCCGTCGGCCTCCACCACCTGCGGCACTACCACGTCCTCGTCGCGGTACTCGAGGCCCTGGCGGAAGGACGTCGGCGTGTTGTAGTGCGCCGAGAACATGCGCAGGTTGTTGTCGGGCTGGCCGGCCTCGGCGGCGGCCTCGCCGGCGCCCTCCGCCGCCTGCCGCTGCTCTTCCTCGGCTTGCTGCACCGCCCTCAGCACCATCGCGATGTCCGAGAGCTCCCTGCACAGACAGAGCAGACCGGGTTAGCCGCCGACCGATGACAGCAGACCGCAAGGCCATCCGCCCACCGCCACTCACAGGCCGCCGAGGTCCGGGGCTGCGGCGCCGTCGGCCTGCATCTCCGGCGGCGCCAAGCGCACCATCGGGCCGTACGGGGCGGCGCGCCGGCCGTCCAGGTACGGGAGGCCGCCGTCGTCCATGCTCACCGAGTCCATCATCAGCTTGCGCATCGCCCTGCAACCCGGCCGCCAGAGTGAGAACAGGCTGTGGTGGTGGGGGTCCCTGACAGCACTACCCCGATGACTCCGCCCCGCCCCGTCCCGCCCTTGCGGCTGGTGAACGTTGACGCATGGTACGCCAGCCTGGTCACAGGTGGCGCCAGCGAGGCGCGCAAGCCGTGCCGAGCCGGTCGAGCGCACAGAGAGGGAAGGGGTGGGGGCCTGAAGGGGTTGAGCTGCGTAGCGGCAGCAGCCCGGGGTACCGAGCGCCGGGTCGGGGGAGGGTGGCGGCGGGGCCCGGCTGGCGGCGCCCCACCCCGAGCAGACCCCCCACGGAGCCCCACCGGCCCCACCGGCCCCACCCTGCCCGGGCGCTGCGCCACTTGTTGGTGGTGGGCGCCGCGTCCAGCCCAACCAGGCCAGGCCAGACTCGCTCGCTTCTTCAGGTTTCATATGGCCGAGTGATGGTGGCCGAGGCCGCGGGCCCCGCCCCCGCACAGTTCCACTCTCATCAGGCAGAAGGGGGTGGGGGCCTCCAAGCTGCCCGAGGCGGACGTGCAGACTGCCTGCCGCGGATGAATGACAAAGTAGCTGCCGAGCGGGGAGGGCGAAGGGGAGGCAAGAACTTGCCGATCTGCTTGGTCTAAAGCAAGGCGGAGCGGTAGCAGCGGGGGTGAGCGAGCGCTGGAGTCGGGACGCGCTCGCTGCATGACCTTTAACGCGCTGCGAGCAGACGAGTGAGGACCGAGGCGGGGGGGGGGGGGTAGTAACGGGTTGGGCCAGAGAGAGAGAGAGAGGGGGGGGGGGGAGGGGGAGAGAGAGAGAGAGAGAGAGAGAGAGAGAGAGAGAGAGAGAGAGAGAGAATGAGGGGGACAAGAGAGAGCGAGGGAGAGAGGGAGAGAGTGTGTGAGTGGCACGTCGGTCGTAAGAAAAATAAAATAAAAGGGAGCCGCGAGGGACCGGAAGAAAGACGGTCGTGCCGGAAGATGGCGCACACGGGGCGGCCGGGGCGGGCTGGAGGAGCACGCGGCAGCACACAGCAGCGCGCGGCGGCAGTACAGGTGGAGGCCGAGACGAACTCTAGCGCCTGCGAGCTGAAAGGCTTCGCCGGAGAAACTTACGGCCCGCCCGCGCCGGGGGGCCTCCTGTGTGCGGCGTTTCAGAGGAAAGGGCGGGTAGAGGAGGAAAGGTTGGGGGGGGGGGGGGGGGGGGCACAAGCAGTGGCGTAAGTCTGGCACGCCTCCTCCGGGACACCCGCCGCGGCTGGCCGGGGCTGGCCGGGGCTGGCCGGGTGTGATGGAACATGTCACATCCTCCCCGCACACGGCGCGAGCAGCCGGCAGCGCCTGGCCGTGCACACCCAGCAGACACGCAGCCGGGCTTCTGTGTCGTTCTGCGAAGCGTCGGGAAAGGTCAGGCGGATAAGCCGCGCTGACAGCAGCGGGCGCGCCGCCGGCTTTATAATGGGGCAAACACGGCGGGGCGCCTGCGAGCGCAGGGGCGGGCCGCCCGCACGGCACCCGCGCGTGGGGCGACCGGCGTTGCCTACACGCCGGGCGCTCCGCCACTTTTGCAGTTTTTTTTTAAACGCATTTTTGTATATCTTTAAATTTCACTGACCGAGTGCCCGCCTGCTGGTCCGGCCTGAAGGGGAAGGGGAGGGCGGCGGCGTCGCCCCGCTTGCGCGCCGGCAGCCCCTGCTGCGGCCTCGGCACGGCCAGCTCCCCGTGCTCGGAGCCGCGGCGCCGCAGCTCGTCGCTGAGCACCAGGCTGAGCACTGTCGACAACACACACAGACGTTATTAGCACGACACAAACACGGCGCACTCTGTCAAAGAGGAGGCCTGTGCCATTCATTGGGGTCAGAAAAAAAATCAATTATTTACAAAACTGACTGATATAGTTGTTGTTGTTTTTTTCAGCAACTCTGCACAGACTACACAACATAGGCGGGGGTAACTCACGGTCCAGCTTGTCCGGCCGCGCCTCGGCCTTCGGGAAGAAGACCTCGTCCGCGTACTTGCCGTCGGAGGGGGTGAAGCGGATGGTGGCCTCGTCCCCGCGGGCCGGCGGCGCGCCGCCCTGCAAGCAGCGCGAGCAGCGTGTCTGTGGCGGCCTCGGCTCGATACCGGGGGCCGGTCAGGGTGGTTAACGTTAATTAACGTTAACGCCCCGCAGCACTCGTATGGAGCGTTAGCGTCCACGTTAATTAACGTTAACGACCCTGGGGCCGGGTCACACCGGCCGCACGCCCGGGCGGACCGCTTACCTCGAGCCGGTACTCCTCCGCCGCGTGCTGCTTGAACCACCGGTCCGTGCGGTACATGTCGCAGGCGGTGTAGCCGCCGTCGCGGCTGAAACTGGAGGGAGAGAGAGAGAGACAGAGAAAATCAGATTCTGTCCTTGATTCTGTCAGGCAACGACGGCGGATGTGCCGCATCCGGTGCCGCGCGGCGGAGCGGATGACAACTCACTCTCTGTTCTCGATGTCGACGAGGATGGCGCCCAGGACGCACTGCATGTAGTCGTCGTCCCAGTAGTAGCCCAGCTCAAACAGCATCTTGAGCATCTCCTCCAGGGCCTCCGCGTTCTCGGTGGAGAACCAAGGGTAGCTGCGCAAATAGCAGAGACGCACTCCAATCAAGGGCGGGGCCGGGTGAAGGGCATTAAAACTGCACGGCCGGAGAGAGGGCGAAAGAGAGAGCGAGAGAGAGAGAGAGTAAGGGAGAGAGAGAGAGAGAGAGTGCCGGCAGGGAGAGCACAGACCGCCCTCAATTTTATATTTTCAAGGCACAAGAAGATGCGAGAAGGTCGGCTTAAACTTGGTGAGAAATGTCGCAGCGGGGACATTAATTTCCGCAAAGGCTCATGCGCCCGGTGGGGCATCGGCAACCCCTTCCCGACAAACCTATGGCACTCATTTTCCGGCCTGCCTCCGGTGCGGAGACAGGAGGCGCCCCCGGCGTGGTGTTCTGGAGTCCTTCGCTGCCTGGAGCCGCCCGAGGGTGCCTCCATACGCGCGTCCCCCGCGCGACAAGACAGCAGGGCCCCGGGAGACAGCTCCCATAATGCGAGAGCGTATTGGCCTCCCCCCCCCCTTCCCCTCCCCTCTGGTCCCGCCCCTCCCAACCGCCCCCGGGCGCCGCCGGCGCGCAGCGGAGCCCACGTTCTCAGCTCAGCACATGGTAAGCACCGGAGCCGCAACTTCTCCCCGCCGCCGCACGAGAACGCCCCGGCAGGGTCCTGCGGCTCCTGTAGCGGCGGCGCGGCAGCCGCTCCCGAGAAACAGGCCTTTGAGTCTGGCGGACATACGGTGCGCGTCTCACGCCCACGAAACAACGCACCACCAGCGCAGCAGCCCGACCGACCGCCTCTCCGCCATTTTTCCGCTTGACATTCATGAATTCTGGCCTCCATGCGGCCGGGTCGCCGCCGGGCCAACGCCGCCGTGCGACGCCATACTGTGGGCTGCGCGTCCCGGCGGCGGTGTGAGGGGTGGGAGGGGTCCAGACGGGGGGAGAGTGGGTCCCGAGCGCAACAGGGCCGCCAGGTGGAACAGGGCCGCCAGGTGGAATACGGCCGCCAGGTGGAATAGGGCCGCCAGGTGGAACAGGGCCGACGGGGAGGAACAGGGCCGCCAGGTGGAATACGGCCGCCAGGTGGAATAGGGCCGCCAGGTGGAACAGGGCCGCCAGGTGGAACAGGGCCGCCAGGTGGAACAGGGCCGCCAGGTGGAACAGGGACGCCAGGTGGAACAGGGCCGCCAGGTGGAACAGGGCCGCCAGGTGGAACAGGGCCGCCAGGTGGAACAGGGCCGCCAGGTGGAACAGGGCCGCCAGGTGGAACAGGGCCGACGGGGAGGAACAGGGCCGCCAGGTGGAACAGATCCGCCGCGAGACCGCCGGTTCACACGCATGTTCACACGGCTGCAGGGGCCTTGCCGAGCACACCCGGTGCGGCCGCGGCGCGACCCGGAGGAGGTCATAAAGGTCATAAATTTTTGCAGCAGACGGGTGACGTCTGCCTCTGCACTGCAACGCGGTCCCCGACGGCGGCCCCCGACGGCGGCCACCGCCGCCGACCTCCTCGTCGGTGCGGGTCGATGCCGCCGGGCTCCGGTCCCTCCAGCACCGTCGTGGTATTCCGGGTCCGCCCCGCCAAACGCCCCGCCCCGCCACGCGCCGCCCCGTCGCTCCCAACCCCCAAACGCCCCCCAAACTCCCGCGGGGGCCCCGAGCCGACCCGCTAATCACCGGCAAAAACACTCCGGCCCGCGAACAATACTGCTCGTTAAAGGGCCGCGGCAGCGCGCCGGCCGCGCCGTCAGCCCGCGTCCGCAGGCCAATCCGTTGCGTCTATATAATTGCGAACTTTTCATCCCATCCGTCTCCCCCACCCCCCTCCATTTCGTGCCTTTTTTTGTTTCTTTTATAAAGCGCGCCATGTGCTGTGCCGCCGCCCACGATCACAGCTGCGAGACGTCATCATAGACCACCCCCTCAAAAAAAAAATATCGAGGGTGAATTTATATTGAGGTTATGTTGGAGGACGGGGGCGGGGCGGCGGTGGTGCAGTGCACAGCAGTATGCACAGCAGTGCGTGCCGGGTGCATGTAGTGCGCCTAAACTGCAGGCGACAACCTGCGGCGCTTCACTACCTGCCTCCCCCCCCCCCCCCCCTGTGACGTGAGCCCCACTCCGCACGTCCTTGATGGCAACGCGCGGCGAGGCCGCTGCCCCCCCTGACACGGCCAGCCGACAGCCCCCACTCCTCCCCCCCCCCCCCCCCGGGAACACCCGCCCCACAACACCACAGTAATAACCGCTCCCGGGCAGAGTTTGTGGTCGGCGCTTGTCCGTGGAGGGAGAGAGAGGGGCGAGCAAAGCCGTTTTCAGGCGGAGAAGTGGTGGAAGCACTTTGAACCGGTCGTTCTCACTCGGGTTAGCCGCTCAAATAATATTCGAGTTTTTTTTTTATTTATATGAGAGAGAGAGGGGGGAGAGAGGGGGGAGAGAGGGGGGAGGAGCGGGAGGAGCGGGAGGAGCGGGGAGGGAGGGAGGGAGAAAGGGAGGGAGGGAGGGAGGGAGGGAGGGAGAGAGAGAGAGAGAGAGAGAGAGAGAGAGAGAGAGAGAGAGAGAGAGAGAGAGAGAGAGAGAGAGAGAGAGAGAGAAATCGCTGATTTGCGCGCACGCGCGAAAATTTAATCACGGCACCATTTTCCAGATGGACGGCGCTCCGCCCCGGAGCCCACACACGAGCGAAAGATAGAAAGAGAGTAAGAGAGAGAGAGAGAGAGAGAGAGAGAGAGAGAGAGAGAGAGAGAGAGAGAGAGAAACTCGAGAGCAATAAGGATGGCGACACGCGTCAGGTGTATAGAGACTTCCGCGCAGGGGCGGTGTGATTTATGTAGTGGGGGGGGGGGGGGGCGGTGCGGCGCTGCCCTCCCTGCCCTACACCGGCCGGCCGGGCCCTGACCGCGGGGCTGGGACCCTACCGCAACGCGACGGGGTGAATGGAGCGTGCTAACGCGACGCAACAGCGAAATGACTTTGTCCCATCGCGAGGGCCCCTGGGCGGCCAGACAGGCGCCCGCCACAGCGAGTGGGAGAGAGAGACAGAGAGAAACAGAACAACACGAGGAGAGTCTCCCATCCCATGGGAGAGCTTCCAAAACGGTAGACAGAGAAGCTCCCCCCCCCCCCCCCCCCCCCGCACCGCACCGCACCTACCCGCGCGCGGCTCAATTTAATACGTTGGGACGTAAAAACAAAAAGGAGAGAAAAGTGAGGCAGGCTGGGAGCGTCGCACACAGCAAAGCAACACTGACTCATTCCCGGCGTGGAGACGGTCGGTCGGCCGGCCGGCCGGGCGCAGCAGCGCTCATGCCCCTTTAATTTCGCGTCAAATTACTCCTCCCTCTCCCTCCGGCCGGAGTGTGCCCTTGGCCCTGGGCTGGGAGTCGGGCCCGGCCGCCGCGGCCGGACCGTGCCGGACCGGACTTCGGCTGCCTGACGCTTGCCGGGCCCCCCCGGGAGACCGCCGGCCGCAGCCCGCGGGGCTCGAGGGGTGGGCCCCCCAATCAGGCGCCGCACCCAGGCGAGTGGCCCGGCGGGGGCCCCGGCGGGGGCCTTTGATACCGCGGGGCGGAGCGGGCCGCTCCAGCGAAAGCGAATGGAAGAAAGGGGAGGCCGGCCTAGGGGCCGACGGAACCTTTACAACGACTGGGAACCATAGCGAACCGCCGCCGCCGGGAGAACGGCTAGTGCAGGAGTGCGTCGGGCCGCGCGGCTGCTGGTGGTGCTGCTGGGGGCCTTAGGGGAGGTCAGACACTGCGCGCCGCGGCGGGGGTCCTTAGGGGAGGCCCGGATCAATGCGGGCCAAAGGGGGAGGCAGGCCCGTCGGGAGGCCCGCAAACTGTTGCGTTTTCTCGGCGCCCGCCCCCGACCCGCCCCCGACCCGCCCGCGGCCCGCTCCCGGGTCGCCCACACCGCCATACTTGATTCTCCACACCCTACCTTGCTCCGCCTTTTCCCCACGTTTCCCCCCGAGTTTTTCACCGGTTGCCCTCATTATTTACACATTTTAGTGATAAATAAAATCCCTTTTATTTTTCGCGCGCAGCATGTCGGGGCCGTCGAGCCGTAGTTCATGTGCCTGATAACACCCATTACGGCGCCATAGACTCACGTCTTCATGTCGCTGAGCCGGCGTTGGAGGGGGTTGTAGCACGTCCCCAGGACTCGGTCTGCAACACACGAGGAGAAACACAGTCAAGCGCCGTCCTTGTTTGGCACGGGGAACAGATGGAGGTGGGAGGGGGAGGGATGAGAAGAGGATAGGAAAGCCATGAATAAAAAAATCTTTTGCGACAGCGCACGGCCGCCCACCGGCCAGGAACAAAAAAGAAACATGACGACTCATCTCCAGTGGCGCGCCATATGCCAGACAACAAATTATTTTGTGAAAACGGAATGGCGGAATGGTTTTTCTGCTGCCGGCGGCGGTCGGACGCTCCGCTGCTGCCGCCGCTGTGCAGCAGGGCGCGTGCACCGACCGCTTTTGATGTGCAGAATTCAATTCCGCGGGAGCACGAGGACGGCAGAGAGTTTCGTGGGGATGGGAGTGCCGTCCGCGGCGCCCCAGCGGCGCCCCAGCGGCGCCCCAGCGGCGCCCCAGCGGCGCCCCCGTCCCCTCACGGAGGTGCGCGTGGCGGCAGGCTTAATAGCGGAGGCCGGGGGTCCGGCAAGGTCCGGCCCGACGTCGTCACAGTGGCCAACGTAATCAAACTTTGTAATCAGCGCCGGGATCGCTTTGATGTACGGAGGGGGGCCTTGGCCTACAACGGTAAAGGGGAGGGGGGGGGGGGGCACGCTGACACCGGACCCGGACTCTGCCATACCGGCTGAGCAGGCCACAGGCCGCTGGAGGACATGTCCACGGGACACATGGCACATACACAGGGCACGGCCACAGAAGACAGGGCCACGGCGGGGCACGTCCACAAGGCCACTAAAGGACACGTCCACAAGACACAGGCCACAGGGCACGTCCACAGGCAACAGGACACAGGCCACCGGAGGACACGTCCACAGGACACAGGGCACGTCCACAGGATATATAGGTAGAGGCGCGGTGCCACCCGCCCGTCTCTTTGATGATGTGGGAACCCAGACGGGACCCATCGACGGTAAGACTGCAAGCAGGTTGGGCGGGGCGGGGCGATCAGACAAACTAACGTGATGACAAGGTCCTTGCGGGACAGGTAGGCGGAGGGGAGGGGCCGTGCGTGTGTGTATATATGTGTGTGTGCGTGTGCGGTGTGTGTGTGTGTGTGCGCCGAGTGGGCGCGCGTGCGAGTCCCGGATTGCGCGCGTGTGCGTGTGTCCGTGTGTGTTGACGGCCGCGGGCTGCCGCGGGCTGCCCCTGAGACTCACGTAGACGACATCCGTCTTGTGCTCTGCGGCTGGACGCGGCCGCACCCGGAGGCGGAGGACCCTTCCTATGTACGAGGGCCCGGAAGAGAGCGTGGAGTGCGACAAGGACGACGGACGGACTTTCGATATTCTCCGTCTCCGTTCGACCAACACGAGCAGCCCCGCGCCATCTGCCCGCGTCCGAGATGTACTGCAGTACAGAACATGTTCATCAATCCTCCTCTTTTCGTGCACCTTCTCCCCACTTTCCTCGGGCCTCTCTTGGGACACAAATCGCGGAATAACGGATGACGTAAACACGTCGGCGGCCCTGCGCGGTCGCGAGCCCAGCTCTGACGCAAAGGCGTTCGCGACAAAACACAACGCCTCGCGAAAGCGCACGCCTCCACTCCCGATGATCCGGATAAGCGTCTATTCTTACACCTGCCCCCCCCCCCCCACCTTCTCCTCTACGTGACCCGCTCTGACCCCCCGTGCTGCTAATTTGCCCCCCCCCCCTCTCCCCCGCTCCCGCCACGCGTCGTGTTCCGTTACGCGCGGCAGTTACCTCGCGCCGCCGCCGCCGGCTCAGGTGGCCGTGCCGGAGGGGAGACACAGCGCGCGCCCCGCAAAGTTGTTGCGAGTCAAAGTGGCCGTGCGAGAGCGGCAGCAGAAGCCGTGTCCGGAAGCCGCACTCCCAACACTCCCAACGTACTGATCAAGGCACGGCACGGCACGGCAAGGCCAGAAAGGGGCGGCGCCGGCGGCGCTCGGATGGCGGCAGCGCGCGAGAGGGAACACGGACCCAAACAGCGGGCCGCGCAATCGCTTCCAATTTGTTCGCGGGGGAGATAGAGAAAGAGAAACCGAGAATGAGAGAGAGGGAGCGAGAGAGAGAGAGAGAGAGAGAGAGAGGGGGGGGGGCGAGAGAGAGGGGGAAGCGAGAGAGTGAGTAAGTGATAGAAAGAGAGAGAGGGTCACTTGACTACCACTTCCATTGGACGGAGTTCCGGGGGCGCCGAGCAGAGTTGTGACCCGACACGTACAAAGGGCGCACCTGGCTGACACGGCTCCCAGCTGTCGGGCCGGCAGGGGGCGGCAGACCGTGGGCGGGCAGGGGCGGGCAGGGGAGGGGGGGAGGGGGAGAGCATTTCTATAGCGAGACAGCGGCGCCATTGTGGGCGGCGTTGCAGTGCGGGCACAGACGCTGATGCCCGGCGCCACCTAACAAGGCTTCGCGTGGAAATCAATGGGAACACCAAACATAAGAGACCAAACGGCGGTGTCGGGGGAAACTGGGAGACAGAGAGGGACGGAAATAGAGAGAGAGAGAGAGAGAGAGAGAGAGGAAGAGAGAGACAAAGAGAGCGGCGGGGCAAAGGACGGCGGATGGAGAGGCATAGATCAGATGGCAGTGGTGCACAGCTGCCTCATTTGAGGCGATGCGACAGGTGGGAGAGTTCGGGCGGGACAGGGGAGGGAGAGAGGGGAGGGAGAGGGGAGAGGGGCTGCAGCTCTTAATGAGGGCGCAGTCCGATCCTCCCCTCCGCCCTCCCCCCCCCCCCCCCCCCTCTTCCCCTCCACACAAACACAGCGCTAGTCGCTGGATCGATATTGCTGGGAGGGGGGCATCTGGTGGGGGGGGGGGGATTGGAATGGAGGGGAGGGAACGGCAGTGTGGGCGTCTTTCTCTTCTCTTATCTCTCTCTCTCTCTCTTCCTCTCCCCTCACACTTCACCCCGGCCATACGCTTG
This sequence comes from Megalurothrips usitatus, assembly GCA_026979955.1. Lineage (NCBI taxonomy): Eukaryota > Metazoa > Arthropoda > Insecta > Thysanoptera > Thripidae > Megalurothrips > Megalurothrips usitatus. The sequence goes on from CM049596.1 coordinate 10,413,179, forward strand.
TGTCGCGCTGCTCCGTTGGACCGCTCGCTTGGATGTCGGAGATCATATTCGGAAAGGGAGGACGGGCGGATAGGGCCTGGCCAAGCGGCGGTATATGCTGCCTCGAGTATATGCGTAACGGCAAGACGCGGTGGGCGAAGAAGGGGCGCACAAAGAGAGAAACTGTGTGTGAGAGAGAGTGTCTGTGAAAGAGAGAGAGAGGGGGGGGGGCGAACCGCACGCGCGAACAGAAAAGCTCAGCGACGAGGATCCGGGCACGATCTGCAACAGTTGACTTGTGCCACGCCGCCGCCTCTGCTGCCGCCTCTACGGCCGCCTCTGCCGCCTCTGCACGCTGCCGTTCGCTGTTTGTGTTTGCCGAGAGCAGCCGTCAAAAAAAAAAGAACCTGCTCCAGTCTCATTCCTCGGGGAGCGTTATTATTTTGTCGCGGGGAGGAGGGGGGTCTTCACTGCCGTCACACGGAGCCCAATTATTATCAGGCTGAGAGCACAGCGGCGCGCACCACAGCCGGCAGATTACTCAGGGGTTTTGCGGTGTGTCCGTCCGAAAGGCGTGCAGAGAATGGTGGGCGGGAGTGCGAGCGCGGTGCGGTGGTGAGCAGGGGGTGCGAGAGAGAGGGGGAGAGGGAGATAGGGGAGAGAGAGCGCGCGCGAGAGAGAGAGGCGGGGAGCCTGGACGGGGAGGAATTCTTCTTCTCCGTCACGCTCCCCCGGCCGCCCCCGGCGAGGCCGCGTCGCCGCCAGGACGCGCGCTGCCGCCGCCACACGGCTTAATCGAGAAAGAGCTTTCTATATGGGAGGGGAGGAGCGGGCCAGCGCCAGTAGAGCCTGGGCCAAAGCCGCCAGCCAGAACGGAATTAAAAAACAGACACAAATATGTGCTGCTCTGCAGTTTTCCCTCTCGCCAGGTCTGTTTTTTTTTTCAGGTTTTCTTTTTGCGCCATAGCTTACAAAGTGCGAGTGAGCTAAAGAGAGTGAGTGAGTATGAGTGAGTAAGGACCGGGAGAGAGGGAGAGAGAGGGGGGAGCGTTGTTGACTAGTGGGCGCGTTTGCGAACGGATTAAGACCGGCCGCGCCGCGCGGCACCATGAGAGGCTGCTTAGGCTCCTGTTGCTCTGCGGGCGCGGCCGTTAGGGCTCCTCCATCCCCCCTCCTCTTTCCCTCTCCATCTCGCCTGCTTTTTCGTGGGGAGCACTGGTGAAGAGCTGGAGCCGCTCCACCGCACCATCCATTATCAACACCTACCTTTTGCCATAATATGGAGAGAGAGAGAGAGAGAGAGAGACAGTGAAAGAGAGGGGAGAAAGATAGAAAGAGAGAGACACAGAGAGAGAAGAGGCAGAGAAATGAGTGGAGTAACTGGGCCGGGAAAAAAAAGGCTTCGGTGTTGAGGGAAGTGGACGCTTTCACTGTCATTGGCTATTCAGATTGTAAAGTCGTAATTTCCGATCGGTCGTCAAACTGGAAATGTTCCGGCCGCATGGCCCGAGAGGGCCGCGGAGAGGGCGCTGGGCCGGGTGCCCTCCGCGGGGTACAGGAGCCGCAGCGGCGCCGCGCCAACGCCCCGCTGCTCCCTCGCTCCCGCCTCCTATTCCCGCTTCCCCCTTCCACCTCATGCATGCCATCGTCTCCCGCGCGGCCCCGCCCCGCAAGTCCCCCATTATGTCTCTATCTCTATCTCTGTCCGTCGTCGCGGCCAGAGACCCCGCGGAAAGGGTTGGGACAACGGGGGCGGCGCGGCACGACGCCGACCGCACAGTCCGCGTCCAGCCCACGTGACTCGGGTAGTCATGTCCGCCGCGGCCGGGCGGCACAGCCGGGCGGCACAGCCGGGCGCCGCGTGAGGCTCGGGGTAGGCCGGCCCGCGGGACGCCGGCGCGCCGCGGGCTTGCCTACCCGGCCTCTGGCGGGCGCTCCGCTCTGCTCCGCTCCGCACCCACGGCGGTGGCGGCCGCTCTGTCGCTGACACGACGCCGCCTGCCCGGGGAGCGGAGCTCGTCGAGCGGGGCTAGAGAGACTCAGAGTCTCTCTAGGCGGGGCCCGTGAGGCGCGGCTGGAGAGGCGGGGCTGGAGAGGCGCGGCCTGTGAGGCGCGACTAAAGCGGCTCAGTGTCTCTCTAGGCAGGGCTCGTGAGGCGCGGCCCGTGGGGCGAGGCTTGAGAGACTCAGAGTCTCTCTAGGCGGGGCCCGTGAGGCGGGGCTCGACTGAGGCCGCCAGGATGACGACGCCGTCGGGGCGATCGGTGATCGGTGAACATGCGAGGACGGGAATGTGGCCGTCGTGTCGTCATGCCGACGGGGTGACGGGGGCGGTGTCGCATACTGATGATAGGATCTTCCTGTGTCCCTCTCTCTCTCTCGCTCTCTCTTCTCCTCTCTCTGTCTGTCTCTCTCTCTCTCTCTCTCTCTCTCTCTGTCTCTCGCTTCTCTCGGTCTCTCTCGCTACTCTCGGTCTCTCTCTACTACTATTACTACTTTGTTTGTACCCAATTTTCAAATCATAAGATCGAAATCTCTCATTCGTTCTTTCTTTCTCTCTCACACACGCACACACACACTCTCTCTCTCTCTCCGGAGTCGTGGAGAAGCCATCAACAGAGGGGTCCGAGGGTACAAGGACCAGGGGTCCGGCGGACTTGTCTCGGGTCGAAGCGGCGGGTGGCCAAGGGGGGCTGAGCAAACATCAAACATCACAGAGGCAGCACGCGCAGGTAGAAAACTTGAGGGAAGGGAGAAAGAGAGAGTGAGACAGAAAGAGAAAGAAGGGAGGGAGAGAGAGAGAGAGAGAGAGAGAGAGAGTGAGAAGGGAGTGAGAAGGGCGAGCTCCTTTGGGATATCGGTCCCAGGCGGAGGCGGGTAACCGTGGCCTGCTCGATAGCAACACCCTCTTTCTCTCCCTCTCTCCCTCTCTCTCCCTACCTCTCTCTCTGTCCCCCTCTCCATCTCCCTCTCCCTCTCTCTCCCTCTCTCTCCCTCTCCCTCCCTCTCCCTCTCCCTCTCTCTCCCTCTCTCTCCCTCTCTCTCCCTCTCTCTCCCTCTCTCTCCTCTCTCTCTCCCTCTCTCTCCCTCTCTCTCTCCCTCTCTCTCCCCTTCTCTCTCTCTCCCATTCTCTCTCTATCCTCTTCTCTCTCTCCCCTTCTCTCTCTCTCCCATTCTCTCTCTATCCTCTTCTCTCTCTCCCCTTCTCTCTCTCTGCCATTCTCTCTCTCCCCTTCTCTCTCTCTCTCTCCCATTCTCTCTCTCCCCTTCTCTCTCTCTCCCCTTCTCTCTCTCTCCCTACCTCTCTCTCTCTCCCTACCTCTCTCTCTCCCTACCTCTCTCTCTCCCCGCCCCCAGCCGACCCCCTCGGCTGTCACAGATCTCATCGCTCGGTCATTTGCAGGGCGGGGCGTTACGCTTCCGGCCGCGGGGCGCGCTGAGCGCTGCTGAGCGCTGACGAGGCGAAATCCCTGGCGGTGTAAGCCAATCCCGGTAACGCACAAAGTTGTCGACAAGCGGGGAAAAAATGAAAAGGAATAAAAAAAACTTCGCAGGGGGGACGCATTGCGCGCCGACTGAGCGGCATACCCCGCTGGAGCCTCCAGCAGCAGCATATCGCACGGCACCGCGCCCCAAGCTCTCTCTCTCTCTCTCTCTCTCTCTCTCTCTCTCTCTCTTCTCTCTCTCTCTCTCTCTCTCTCTCTCTCTCTCTCTCTCTCTCTCTCTCTCTCTTTCTCTCTCTCTCTTTCTCTCTCTCTCTCTCTTCCTCTCGTCCTCTTTCTCTCTCTCTTCCTCTCGTCCTCTTTCTCTCTCTCTTCCTCTCGTCCTCTTTCTCTCTCTCTTCCTCTCCTCCTCTTTCTCTCTCTCTTCCTCTCCTCCTCTTTCTCTCTCTCGTCCTCTCCCTCTCTCCTTCTCCCTCGCTCGCTCTCTCGCTCACTCCCTCCCAGGGCTCGCGACTCGACCTTGTCGGAGAGATGAATGTTTCATGCGTACTCTCGCTGACACAAACTTGTCGGCCAGCAGCCAGACAGCCCCACTGGGCGCGGCTGCGCGGCTGCGCGGCTGTGGGGAGCAAGATACGTGGCGGGGTGTGGTGTGGCGGGGTGTGGTGTGGCGGGGTGTGGCGGGGTGTGGCGGGGTGTGGCGGGGCGTGGCGGGGCGTGGCGGGGCGTGGCGGGGCGTGGCGGGGCGTGGCGGGGCGTGGCGGGGTGTGGCGGGGTGGCGGGGCGTGGCTAGCCGTCCGCAGGCGCAGCGGCGCACCACGCAGAGGCCGCCTGCCTTCGAAGGTGAAGACTGCAACGTGGTACGCGGGCGCGACCCCGCGATACCCGACTCCCCTCAAAACAGACGGCGGCGGCGGCGCGCAGAAGGTTCATTAAAATAATAATCACCAACGGTTTGGTTTGTTTGTTTCATTCGTTGACACAATGACGACGCCCCAAAAAAGTTGGGCGTCGCGTGGCGCGGTGGACACGGCACGGGCGGACTCAGCCGAGCCCGGCACACACACACACTCACACGCACATACATACACGTGAGGGAAGCGGTGCGGCGCAGATGCGACTCACTAACAAGGCCCCGCCGAGCCCCGCCCGCCGACCGGCGTCCACCACACCGAGTGCACCCATTATAAAAGCTCCGCGCCCCCGCTGGCTACCCGGAATAGCCAGCCGGCCCGCCCCCGAACGGCGAACGGCGGAGAATCAGTCGGCACCAACTAAATAACAGCGCCAGGGGAGAAGTGTCCCGCCGCGGCGGGGCGGGCGGCGGGCCGGACAGGGCTGCGGAATCGAGTTAAGAGACCGGCTTTGCTGGGTTGGTGACGGCGGCCGCGGGGGCCGCGGGGGCGGCGGTAACAGGAGATAAAACTTGATTACCGACTCGACGGGCCGAGTGCAGCCGCCGTAGCCGCCGCAGCCGCACCGCCCGGACACGGCCGCGACCCGGGTACAAATGGGGGGCGGGCCGGAGCCGAGATTGCTGGAGAGACAATAGTCGGTGCTGGAGGGATTCTAGCCGGGGCTGGAGAGACTGGAGGGATTCTGCTGCCGCAGCTGGAGAGACGCCTTGCCTACCGGCTGGAGGGCACTGAAATCCGAGCTAGAGGGGCGACCCATGATGCGCTAGCCGGAGAGGCTCTATCCCCTCTCTAAACCCGGAGCTGGAGAGACTCTTGCCGGAGCCGCAGGCACCGCCCCGCAAGGCCATCGAGGTGACCAGCGCACTAGCTCTGCCACCACCGCCCCTTCCCAAGGGGCCCCAGGCCAGGCCCCGTGGGACATGGCGTCCCCAGGGACTCTGGGGGTCGGACCGGCACCCCGACGCCGCGGCCCCGCCCGGGCAGGGTCACCGGGGCACCCGCGGCCGCACGGGGCCGCACGGGGCCGCACCTGCCCGGGCCGCGCCCCGCCGCCGACCCCCAAACTCCTGTCTTGCAGAAGCACGGCGACATTCGGTCGGAGTTTGCGGTCCTCGGTCGCGGCCAAAGCAAAGCGATGGCAGTCTCCTCATCAGGACCCCCTCCTCCTCCCCTTCTCCCATCCTCCTCCCCTCCTCCTCCCCTCCTCCTCTTCGTCCAACCGTGTGACGGAAGGCATCGAACTCAGGGGGGGGCTAAACTTTTTTAACCGAGGAGAGGGAGCGGTCTCGCAAACTTTAAGAATATCACAAGCAGGGCCAGAAAACAGCTTCTGGAGACGGGGAGGGGGACGACAGCTCCCCGGAGGGGCTCGGCAGTCAGGCTGAGGCACTCACCGTCGAAGCACTCCTCGCCGACATCGCAGACCTCGGCCTCGAAGCGACATCCTGTGGGACAAGAAGAATAGAGAACATATAGTCATGTGTCCCATAAACTGTACTCCGGTACTGCCACGCGGGCTGTGTACGCGGCGCACACATGTCCCTCTCGCACACACACTACAGCAAAAGTCCCTCTCTCTATCACACACACACACACTAACACACGTCTCTCTTTCACACACACACACTATCCCTCCCCCTAGACGGAACGGAACGCACGGGGCAGGATGGTCGATCTCGTGTACTACAGCAGTTTGATTGAATTCCGTTCCGTCCTGCCTCTATGTGTGAGAGAGAGGGACACAGAGAAGACAGAGACGGAGAGAAAGAGAGAGAGAGAGAGAGAGAGAGAGAGAGAGAGAGAGAGAAGGGAGGAGGGAGTGAGATCGTTCGGAAGCACAACGCTGCCCAATCTCTGTTCCTGGAATTTAGTAACAACTGAAGCACCCGGCAGTCCGGCAGGTACATTAACACACACGTAAACGATGAGAGGGAGAGCGAGGGGAAAAAGAGACAGACAAACCAATCAGGAATGTTGTAACAACCTTCCGGTTCGTGGGGGTTCTCCGGGTTCGGGGGAGAATATAGCGATGTCGAAGATATCCGAGTGACGGGCAAAATCTAAAAGTGAGCCGGTGAGCACAAGACAGGTCGGGAATAAAAATAAGAGGACAACCTGCCGGGGAAAGCTTGGGTGGGGGGGGGGGGGGGGGGGTGGCAGGGGCAGCGGTCTGTTGTCTGTGGCACTGGGGGTGGGAGGGGACGAGGGGAGAGGCCGAAGGGGGGGGGGGGGGGGGGGGGTTGCCGCGGGCCTGCTCTGACGCAAGCAGTTCGCGTGGGTTGAAGGCACCACCACCCCCCTTCGGAGAGAGGAGAGGGGAGGGGGGAGGGGGAGGCCTGGAGGCAAGGGGGTGGCGGTGGCGGGGAGGGCGCAAAGGACGCGGGAGAGGTTTGAAACTTGTGAGCTGGCTGTGAAGGGGAGGGGGCGGTGAGGGGGGGGGGGGGGGTAAAACACGGCAAGCGCTCGGCGGCGGAGGCGTGGGCGTCGCAGCGACTGCTGGGTATGAGTGGTCCGCGGCAGCGGGGCGGGGCGGGGCGGGGAATGCGTGGCCGGCTGGATGCCGGCGCGATGCTGTGGGGGACTGTGTCAGCCGTGTCCGCGTGCCGCTGCGTGTTAGACGCGGTCTTGTGCGGACGCCCGAGGAATTTTATCGACAGCCGTATGAGCCTCAAGGCAAAAAAAAAATATTAAAAAAAAATTGAGGGAAACGAGATAAAATTTTGGCGTGTCTGTTTTGCTTTTTTGCGCTCTGCAGATCCGGCATGAGGAGGAAAAAACGGAGCGGCAGGAGGAGGGGAGAGGAGAGGCTGCGTCCGTCTTGGAAAAGCGCACCCAGCCGGACGACTTTCTGGGCAGGGATTTACAGTGCGCTATCCATCCCGCCGTGTGCTCCGCGGGGGGGGGGGGGGTGCGTGCTCTGCCCTCGCTCCCAACCACCCCCAACCCCGCGGGGGGGCCATCAGTGCCTCAGAGGCAAAGGTCATCCGGATGCGCGACCAGGATAGGGGAGGGGCGGCCCCCGGTCCCGGGGATGGCGGCTGGCAGCGGCCGGCAGCGGTTTGCGGGGACAAATGGTCCCAGGAGAACTTGACCCCCCCCGCGCCCGACGAACAAGGACAGGGGGCACGGCCTCTGTGGCGCTCCCCGGATAGCTGGAGCGGCTGGAGTGCTGGACGGCTGCAGGGCACGTTTGTTCTAGCCGGTTCACTCCATTTGTTTTTATTTTCCTTTCCTTTTAATCTCCAAACTCATGTTCGACGGCCACCGTGTGCAACACGCCCCCCCCCCCCCACACACCCGCCCATCTCGACTCCCCAGTGCATTCATGGCTTCCCTTGCCGGGGAGAGCGCGGTAAATAAACGATGCTTCCCCCCTCCTCCTCGGACGGGCACGCGAGCCGCCGCGGGTCCCCATTCACGGATAGCTACGAGATACCCCCCTCCTGGCGGGCGGGCGGGCGTCCCTCACGGGCGCACCTCCCCGCCGCCGTCCCTAACGCTAAAGCAGTACTAAACCACCCCCACCACCGCACGACGCCCACGCTGCTGGCACTCCAGCGGCCCGCCCACGCAGCGCCCCCCCCCTCCCCCAACCCCACGGCAGGGGCAGGGTACGGGCAAGCGCACATGCAAAAAGGTTGGACTTATTTCGAATCCGACCGCGCACGCTGAGCTTGCTCCGCGAATACGGCATTTACGCGCACGGAGAAATGTGTGTGTGAGTGTGTGTGTGTCAGGAATAACCGTCTTCTTACACCGAAAGGAAAAAAAAATAACGGAGGCAGGGGAGAGAATGGCTAATCAAGTTCTCGCTTTTCAGATCACATTGTGGTTCTCGGGTGTTGACCTTCGGTTCTAACAAGGGTAGCGAAGGCAGAGAGGGGATAAGGCGTGCGCGTGAGAGGGGGGAAGACAAAGAGAGAGAGACAGAGAAGGAGCGGGTGGAGACAGAGACAGAGAAGGAAAGGGTGGAGACACAGAGAGACAGAGAAGGAGAGGGCGGATACACAGAGAGACAGGGAAGGAGAGGGTAGAGACATAGAGAGGGAGGGAGGGAGCCGACAGAGAAATGCACGTCGACCTCAGCATATTGATTATGCATACCTGCAGTCTCCTCTCAAAGCAGTCTAGTGTCCGGAAGGCCGCCCGGGCCGCCGGGGGCGGGGCCGGCGCGAGCGGTGCACACAGAACGCCCACATCAACCGCCGAGAGCCGCTCCACCGCCCCAGAGATACGCAGCGCGATAACGCCTGCCTCTCTCACACACACACACACTCTCTCTCTCTCTCTCTCTCTCTCTCTCTCTCTCACTCTCTCTCTCTCTCTCTCTCTCTCTCTCAGTCAACCAATCGATTTGAAACCCCGCCCGCCCCCGCCGCGCACCCTGGGGACGAAAACCGCCGATAAACGCTATGACGTGCCCGGTTTCGGCGCCAATATCGCCTCGCGGGTTCAAACACTAAACGTCGATGTTATTTTTGAATTATTCTGTCTAGTTTCTGTTGTTCCATTTTTAAACTTCCCGCCTAACCGCGGTACCTTCCGGGAAGGGCGCCGGTTGGAGGCAGCCACGCCTAAACGGGCGGAGCGGTGTGGAGCCGAGACGAGGCGGGCGGCTGAAAGCGTCACGACTGACTGCCGATTCCATTAGACAGGGCGAGCACGAGCCAATCCCTAGCTACAATAAGAAAAAAAAAACCTCTCGCTCTCGCTTTCTCTCTCTCACTCTATCTCCCCTGTTTTATTCTTCTCCTTCCTCGGAATCAATTTACTCAATTCACCTGCTGGATGGCCGGACGGCCGTGTCCCATGAATAATAACAAATAAAAACACGACGTGTATAAAAAAAATAAAAGTACGAGAGTGCGGCGAGAAAGCCAGAGGCGTAGTGTTTGAGAGGACGCGGTCCTCCCTATTCATAGAAACACGTCGATACACTCCCCTCCTCCTCCTCCCTCCTCCTCTCCCCTCCCGCCCTTGACCTTCCCCGCGTCGCAGGGTCGCGGGGGCTCGCGGGCGGGCGGGCAGGTTGGGCTCTCAGCACCCCCACTCTGCCCTCCGCCCTCCCTCGCAGGCGGCACCCCCGCAGCCCTCGATATGTCCTGCATGCCGTCTGACCGGAGCTCCCGTCGCCGTCGTCGCCGCCGCCGTGCTGCTGTTGTCGTTGTCAACGCGGCCGGAGCAGACGACGCAGCCCTTACCTGGAACGCGTAAACCCCCACCGACCTCGACACACCGCCGCCGATACATCATCATCTTTATGGCCTCTTCTTCCTTTAGTTTTCTTCCCCGTATTCCACCTTATTCGGGGCGCTTCCATCAATCTTCATCCCTTTAAAGGCCGTCCTCAAATTACAACACGAGGGATTTTGCTGCGGCCGCCGCCCTCAGTGTGGCTGGTGGTAACCCTGGTGACGGCGGCGGCGGCGGCGGCATGGAGGCGCGGCAACCCTGCAGTGACCGCCCCCCTCCGCGGACGCCCACCTTCCGGGCATCGCCCCCCCCCCCCCCCCGCTGCTCTCACAGCCAAGGGCTCGCAGGGCACCCCGAGGCCCCGTGGGGCACCGCGGCCGGGGACAGGAGCCGCAGGATCTATTGTTTCGGCCGCCCATCCCAGCCCCATGAGCCGACCCCATCAAGGCCGCCAGTCTCTCTCTCTCTCTCTCTCTCTCTCTCTCTCTCTCTCTCTCTCTCTCTCTCTCTCTCTCTCTCTCCAGTAACTTACTAATGATTTCGTTTTTTTGAGAGTAGACAAGAGACGCATCAGTGGGGCTTTTCAGCCCGAATAAAACTCTATAAACTCTAACCTTCCCCCCCCCCTTTCCCCATCTCTCTCCCTCTCTCATTCAGTAACTTACTAATGATTTCGTTTTTGTGAGAGTAGACAAGAGACGCATCAGTGGGGCTTTTCAGCCCGAATAAAACTCTATAAACTCTCTCTCTCTCCCTCTCTCTCTCCCTCTCTCTCTCCCTCTCCCTCTCTCCCCCCCCCTCCCTCTCCCCTCTCTCTCTCTCTCTCTCTCTCTCTCTCTCTCTCTCTCTCTCTCTCTCTCTCTGCCCGAGCCAACGTCCCTCGCCGCCCGCCAGAGGCCGGGTAGGCCGGCCCGCGCGGCACGCCTGCGCTCACGGCCCGGGGCTTGCCTGCCTACCCGGCGCTCGCTGCTCCGACCGGCCGCCGGCACTGCCGCGGGCCGCGGGGCGGACGGGGACACACCGCCGGACACCGCGCGGAGCTTTCCGTGCGAGATAACCACCCTCTGCGTGCAGCGAACGGCGACAACGTCACCACCGTTGACATCGCGGCCGAGCCCCCGTCATGAAGGAGGGGCGGGTGCTCCCTCTGGGCTGTGGTCCTGAAGGCCCTGAAGGCCCTGAAGGCCCTGAACCGTGCCCTGAAGGTCCTCCTGGAGGTCCTACAGTCGTGAACGTAGGACGGCGGCGGCGTGCAGTACAAGCAGCGCTCTGCCTTCTGCCGCCGCCGCCGTCCCCAATGCGGTCCGCGTTGTCCGCGGGGGGTAGAGGTGGAGGGGGCGGCGGTACCCGCATATGTGACAGCGTTCGGTCGGCAACGGGACGCGGCAGGGACAGCAGGCCGCCGCGCCGCGCCGGACGCACGGCCAAACAGACGGACGGAAGACACTCCAGTTCACGCCGCACACAGCGCTGTCTGTCTGTCTGTCTGTCTGTCTGTCTGTCTGTCTGTCTGTCTGTCTGTCTGTCTGTCTGTCTGTCTGTCTGTCTGTCTGTCTGTCTGTCTGTCTGCCCGCGTGGTCCGCGCGGTCGCAACATGCGACAAATAAAACAACAACATACGGAGCAGCAACAACGCACTCTTCTCCCTCTCTCCCTCACACACACTCTCTGTCTCTGCCTCCCTCTCTCTCTCTCTCTCTCTCTCTCTCTCTCTCTCTCTCTCTCTCTCTCTCTCTCTCTCTCTCTCTCTCTCTGTCTCTGTCTGTCTGTCTGTCTGTCTGTCTGTCTCTCTCTCTCTCTCTCTCTCTCTCTCTCTCTCTCTCTCTCTCTCTCTGGGGGGGTCCGTCCGCAAACGAGTCTGTCACGCCGAACCTCCCCGTTCCCACCACTGCTCCCACGCGCGCCTCAGAAAATAAGACATCCGGCGTGGCGCGGACACCAAACTAGGGCGAGAGTAAGAGAGACGGGGTGGGAGAGAGGGAGGGAGAGAGAGAGAGAGAGAGAGGGAGAGAGAGAGAGAGAGAGCTGTGACATAGGCTGTCGCTGGCCATGCTTAATAGAGTGTCACCCGATTCCCTCCGGATTGATTCGGTCCCGGGTCCCGGCGGCGCGCGGCCGGCAGTTCCGATGGAGCGGTACAGTCCGAGCCGGAACGACGTCCCGCGCCCCCCGCGGCTCCCCGGCGCCCCGGTCCTGGCCGTGACTGTACCATCTCAGGCCGCGTCTTGATGGTGCCATCACGGAGGGAGGGTCTGAGGGCGCCGGCCCGCCGGCCCGTCCGCGTCGCAGGGTCCGGGTCAGGCTCATGATGACGGCGGGCTTTAGCGGGAGGAGGTCCCGCCGGGGCGCCTCCACCGACCCAAAAATTTATCGACCACCTCCTGACGCGACACTTTTGGGGGGGGGGGAGGCAGGAGTCAGGGGCGGCATAGGAGAGTGATGAAGTTTCCAACACTAAACCGTGTAACTGGCTGGTGCAAAGCGACCTTCGTCAGACAACCACCCCCCTACCAGGTCCACCTCTCTCTCTCTCTCTCTCTCTCTCTCTCTCTCTCTCTCTCTCTCTCTCTGTCTCTCTCTCTGTCTCTCACTCTCCAGCGCGCTTCAGCTCACGGCTACTATCGTCAGATTACCTCCGCCGACGATACCCCAATCACGCGTTTCTTGAACTTACCCCCGCCCCCTTGCTGCTCTTCCCCTCCCCTCCCCCGCGGACCGGTCTGGCATTTAATAAGGGGAAGTGATGTGCATGGCGACGGCTGCTAACGGGAGAGGGCAGCAGCAGCAGCCGAGCGATTCCAAACGCCATGTCAGCTCGGACCTCTCCCTCGCTCTCTTACGGAGCACCCCGCGAGTGCGACAGAGACAAGGCCTACAAATGGGCAGAGCAGTGTGTGTTCGGAAGCAGCCCGGGACACGGCGGGCATGGCGGTGGTGTGGGTCACTGCCATGTGCGGCGCGGCGGCGCGGCCGTCCAGCCACTTTACCACGCACAACAGACTTGCAATGCACGGCCCATGCGGCGCGGCTGCACACACACACGCGCGCTCACTCTCACACACGCATAACCGCAAGCTCAATAGCAAAACGACAGAGCCGTCTCGTAGGAAACAACTACTCGGCAAAATTCGTGTCGCACGAATTACCTCAGATTACCTTCGCATTACACCTGGGATTACCCCGGATTACTTACGGATCTCCTCGAACTACCCCGGAAGTATACCGGAATTTTCTCTTTAAAAAATCTGGGATAACCCTGCACTATGCTAGGCATTACCCCGGGATACCCCGGAACGCACGGCACGTGGCAATACCGCGCTGCAAGGGTTAACTTTTCGCTCCGCAATTTATTTATAGTTCTCCGCATGAGGCGATATGTGTGTGATTATCTTTGGAATCGGGCCAGCGGCCAGCGGTAGGCGGGGTTGGAGGGGTGGCGGGGTGGCGGGGTGGCGGGGCGGCGAGGCGGCTGCCGGGGCCGGGCGCAGCGGCGGCGCAGCAGAAGAAGCGCAAACTTTTGCACGCAACGCGAAGGTCGGGGCGGCGGGCGGTGCGAGCTAGCGTTGGCTGCAGGCGCAGGGGGCGGGGGGAGCGGGTCTTTCCTGAATGTGTGCCTGGCGCGGTGGGTCACGATGAAAATTGACCCCGACCCACACATACTCACACATACGGACACACGCACACAGGTACATAAAAAAATACACAATACACAATCAAAAGGTTACGCCGGATGGACTTACCGAGGAGGTTCTTGGCGCGGCCGAGGCCGACGCACCCCAGGACGAGGAGCCCGGCCAGCCACGGCATCCGCATGGCGACGGCGGGCGCTGGCGCCGACGGCGCGCCCTCTCCCCCGGCGGCCGCGGCCTCCTAGCCCGCCGCGGCGTGCCCGGCGTGCCCGGCCCCGGGCCCGGGCATGGTGCGCTCCTACTGCTCCGCCTGCAACACGGTGAGGCAGCTGGTGAGCGGGCGCGTGGCGGGGCGGCGGGGCGGGCGCGCTGGCCCTCAGGTGTGTGTCGACGGGGACCTCGGACGCGGTCGCGGTCCGCCCCCGGGCGCCGCCGGGGAGGGTAGCGTGGACGGCGGGCGGCGACTCGGACCCGCCGGAGGGTGTCAGCAGCGGGGGCAGCGTTAAACCGTGCCTCCAGATGTTCACTCCGGGAGGTTAGCTCCGCGCGGCGGGCGGGGGCGGAGGGGAGGAGGGGGGATGTGTTTGTGCGTGGGCCGTGAGCTCGCTACCCCCTGAAAATCGATGCCGCGGCGCCGCTGCTCGGCCCGCAGCGCCGCCCGCCCGTGCGGACTCCAACCAGTGCGAGACGCACGTCCTCGGCCCCTGGCAGGCCCCTGGCAGGCCCCCGGCCGTGACAGCTGCGGCACGGCCTCGGCCGCGGCCTGCCGCTACGCCCCCCTGCTTACCTCCTTAGGGCGTTCCTCGGGGCGCTCGCACGGCGCGCTGCACGCCACGGCAACACAAGACAGACCAGGGACCAGACCTCCGCGGACGGCAACCCGTTGCGCGCTGGGAGGAGGCGCGGACTCGGCGGGGCTCGGGCGGACGGCGGGCGGCGGCCGACGGCGGCCGACGCGCGGCGTCGCCGCCGGGGGGCGCTGGCGGCGCGGCGGCCGCGGCGACCCCTGGCGGCGACCGCGCGCACCGCGGCCCCCCCGCGAAGCCCCGCGCGGACGACCCTCGCGAGGCCCGGGCAGGGGGGCACCGTGGCGACCCCCGGCGGGGCTCTCGGCGGGGACACCGGAGCGGGCAGAACCACACCGTGCCAGTCCTCGCCCCCACACCCAGGGAGACGCAGTGCCGCCCTCGAGCCCGCCCAGACCAGGCTAATACACCCCATCCGAAGCACCATTCAATTTTCGACGATGATGCAAAGTAGCCCAGATCAAGGTCACGTAGGTCCGGGGACTCCGAGGTCAGCTGGGAAGCATATGCCTCTGGGCGCGGCAGCACCGGCTGCAAGCCCCGCGTGGCGCCTCTGCGCGGCACGCACCCCCGGCGTACCCCGCACCGGCCCCATTGATCCCCAGGCCTCCGCGAGGCACTTGTTGGACGGGGCCGGCCGCCGGGTAGGTAGGCAGCCGCGGCCCGAGCGCGCGCGCACGCGTCGTGCGGGCCGGCCTACCCCGCCGTCCGCGGGCGCCGTGCCGTACGGGTACCTTGAAGGAGTACGACGAGGCAGAGCAGGTCCTTGAGTAGGTCGTGGTGCCGGAAGGCGGGAGCGCACAGCCGTGGACCGCGGGACTCTACATGCTACAGTACCTCGCGGCCGCCACCGCACCGCGGACACGCCGCGCTCTCCCAGCACACGTCCAGGCCGGGGCCCCGAGCCCCAGATAAGCCCGCGGCCGCGTCAGAAAGAGGCGAAAAATCAGATCAGCGCGCTCTCCGTCCTCGTCGCTCCCGAGGGCGCGAGCGGACGATAGTGCGAGCGAGACAGAGTGCGCACGCCAGCTCTCCAGCGCGCGCGCCGCGCCGGCCGGCCGGGCCGCCGCCGGCTTGGAACGGCCGCGGCCGACCGAAGCCGGCGGAAGCCCCCTATCAGACCTGAGCGCACACAGATAACGCCCCGGGCACACTATTTGTTTCTCGTACGGTTTGGCTGACTAAAGCTGTAGTAAAACTGAAAGTTTGTGCGTGTGGAGGGGGGGGGGGGACTTTCGCTTTCGAGTCGGACGTCGTGGTCACGCCGACTCGCCTGATGCCCTCTGACCCCCTGGCTCTGCCACTAATGGTTATTAAGATATCGACAAAGAGGGTGGGGGAGGGGGGGGGGAGACAAACAAACAAACGCTGAGCATTTCAGGGTGAATATGAAGAGGTACTCGGGTTGTCATTCCAGTTGATTACGCGATTGTACCTGCGGAAGATTGACAGATACTCAAACCAATGAGAAAATACGGGGACCCATAAAGGTTAAAATGGTTTGGGGGAAAACGCAATGAATGACAGAAGCACAGTACTTGAATCAAATTTTTCTGTAAGACAAAGGATAATGTATATAGCACTTTCTTGTACAATTTCGTGATCTGAGTCGTGCACACAAATGCTGCACTCTCGTGTTTGACGAGGACAGTGTGGACTCAGACAAACAGTAGCAGGGCCGATGAATTTTGTGGATCATTTTGACATAAGCAGGAGGTTATTAAAGGACACAATTCAAACATAGTTGATAAAAGCAGTTTTCTGGATTTACCACCACAGTCAGGTCGCGCTCCGGTTCTAGGGCACCAGAAATGAGTACCCACCGCGCACAAAGGTCCGGATCCATTCAAAACTTACCATGAATTCTGTTAAAGCGCGCACAAGATGTACAAAGCGTCACTTTGTTGAGCACATCAAGCACATTAACACACGACCGCACTAACGATTTCTCATACTTCGAAGATGCGGCTTCTGCTGCTAGCCTAGCCTAGATTGTACATTTTTTCGGAAATTTTACTAATAATGAAATTTATTAAGGGTCCTACCATCTAAATCCAGACAACATTTTTTTTTTGCATCCGATAAAGATCCGTTGGGATCCACAGGGGTTATTGAACTTGTGCTTGCGATATGCTGCATTCTCTGCCTGGCGTACGGGGGCGGCCATGCTTCTCGAACGTTTGTGATGATTTCTTATGCTTAAGCGTCTGCTACGCGGGTTCGAAACATTTGTCTTTTCTAAGTTTTGTCTGTGCTCTTAATTGTTTAAACTGCTGGAGGGAAAAGGAAAATGGCCAGTGTACACTTCGAACGTGATGATCCTCGATTTCGAATCACACCTGTCCAACAAATGGCTGCTTCGTGCACCGGCGCTCTGTGCACTTCCGTGCTAGGTTAGTATAAGAAATGGGCGTATTGGATTACGTAATTTTACATAATTCGGTGTTGTAGAAATTCCTACCGTACTTTTTTAAGTACATATTTCTAGTGTTCCACCATTATTCCCTTAAAAGATAACTGTCATAGTGCACGATTGATTATTTTATATATTTGAACACAATTATACACATTGTTCTACAACATGAAAATCAATATCTTGCTGGATATTTTAAAACAATAATCTTTGTTTCTTTGTCTTTCCAGTTACTCCATTGGATGTTGTTAAAATTCGACTGCAGGCACAGCAGAAAGCATTGCTGTCAAATAAATGTTTTTTGTATTGTAATGGACTCATGGATCATCTGTGCCCTTGTGTGGCTTCTCCAGGTGGACAAACCAACTGGTATCACAGAAATGGACAATTTACTGGAACAATTGTATGTATTTCAATTTTCCTTGTTTGCTAAATCAAGCATCATTACTACACGTCTTTTCTTTTCTTCGTAGGATGCGTTTGTAAAAATCTCCAGAGCAGAAGGAGTTCAGTCATTATGGAGTGGCCTTGGACCGACCCTGGTGTTAGCACTTCCAGCCACTGTGCTATATTTTGTAGCGTATGAGCAAATTCGTTATAGGGTCAAGGATATTCATTCCAAAAGAATTGGAAGAATAGAACAGCCTTTTTGGATTCCACTGTTGGCGGGTGCTTCTGCTCGTGTTTTAAGTGCTACTGTTGTCAGTCCACTGGAGCTTATACGAACTAAAATGCAGTCAAGGAAGCTAACTTATCGAGGTATTCCATCACCAAGCCCATTCATTGTATTTCTTGAGATTTACCCCCATGGAATTCTTCAAATCTTTTTGTTTAATTTTTCTCTCCAGAAATTGGTAGTGCCTTACGGTCTCACATTCAATCACATGGTGTAGTTCCTGGTTTGTGGAAGGGTCTTGGTTCAACACTGTTACGAGATGTTCCTTTTTCAGGTGGGCTCTTTGATTTCTGTTTAGTACGTTGTAGGAGAGTATTATGGAGTCAATTTTAACTTTTGTCTTTTCAGGAATATATTGGTTTAATTATGAAGGACTGAAGTCACTCTGTAACCAGCCATCACCTGCTTTTGGATTTAGCTTTGCGGCAGGTGCCATTGCAGGTTCTGTAAGTGTTATAAAACTGTTTGTTACAAAGAATATAAGTATCTTCTATTTGTACCCATTTTGTTACTGATGTTTCATTTTTACAGATAGCAGCTATCTGTACAACACCTTTTGATGTAGTAAAGACCCATCAGCAAATAGAAATGGGAGAAAAAGATTTATATGCAGGTTTGTATGCATGCTGGAAATGTGATG
This sequence comes from Megalurothrips usitatus, assembly GCA_026979955.1. Classification (NCBI taxonomy): domain Eukaryota; kingdom Metazoa; phylum Arthropoda; class Insecta; order Thysanoptera; family Thripidae; genus Megalurothrips; species Megalurothrips usitatus. The sequence continues at coordinate 10,430,874 of CM049596.1, forward strand.
TGGCAATATATGATAGAATGTAGCTACATTTAAATGCCGTCGTTTGCTTGCTGAAGATATTTTGTCCTTGCTTTTACGGGTATCATCATTCTCGTTAGATATATTGATTCTTTTCCATTCACTTCTTTTCTTTGGCGGTGCCATGCTGTTTTTCTGATCCATTGGATTCTACAGATTTAGAACCAGGTAATTTGTTGTGGCCCGTTCAACTAGTAGCACATAAAGATATTGACACATCTGCAAAAGTTATGCTACTTGCATACCTATAGATTTTTTGTTCTCCTGTGAATTGCCCTGTGTACCCTTGTAGATTTCCCATTCACACCTTAATATGTTTGCATGTTACTATGGCATTGACAAATTATCTTCATTGCACCTGTCTATTAACTGCATAAGAACATAATGTGACATTTACAAATTTTGATTTTATTTGCAGGATCGAAGAAAATATCAAACGTAAAGCAACCTGTCGATAAAAGACTAAGTATGTGACTCTTTCTGTATTTGTGAAACTTAGATTAAATTGTCTTGTTGCTGCCAATGAGGAAGACTTGCAAATCTTAATGCGCTCAATAATATCCTGTCTTTATTTTCCAGAATCTAGGTCAACTATCAGTATGTTACGTCAAATCTGGCAACAAAATGGAGTTTCTGGTGTATTTACTGGAGTAGTTCCGAGGGTTGCTAAGGTAGCACCTGCATGTGCTATTATGGTTGCTACTTTCGAGTATGGTAAAGGTTTCTTCGAGAGATACAATGCTGAACAGTACTACCAAAATCATAGGTATGGAATTGTCAGCAAAGAAAATCATCCTTGAGTCACAACTTTTACTTATTTGACTTTTTTTTTTTAAAGGACGCCATTTGAATGAATTACATGTAGCGCTGAAGTTTAGCTGCCAAACCAACCCCATTTTTTTGCATCTGTGATAAGAAGACATGCCCTAGCTTATGTTGACAATGAGGAATGTAGAGAAAAAGATGAACAGCAAGTAGCTGAAGGGTTCCTCCGCTACCTCCCTTTAGTTATGACAAGTTATTACAAGATGATGTGTTTGAACCCGGTGTAGTAATTAAGTGAAATGTGTTGATTGTAAAGAGAAAAAAATCATTAAATCCTATTTTAGTATTCTTTTTTCGTTTAATTTCCCTTTTCTCCCGTAATTTACCCCACAGACTCACCACCGCATATCCACAAGACACTGGGGGTGACGGCAATGAAAATACCGAGAAGGGTTGGCCAGTTGGTGCGGATCCTGTGTACTCGCACGGAAATGCGGATTTTCGCTTGTTTCGCGGCCGCATCTTCGTATTTTCTGGCAGGATAGAACACGGGTCGCTCCGACGGCCCGACCCCAGTCTAGAGGCCGGACGGAGCACTCCGCGCGCGCTAATTCGTGGTCGACTCTTCTAAGCCTGGGGCGGGGTCCATGCCTACGGGTTGCCTACCTTCCGCCTCCGGTTAGGTTGAATCGACCATAGATTAGCACGCGCGCGGACGCATGGTCCGTGTGAGTACGCCGGATCCTTGGTAATATGTAACTGGGCAGCCCCGGAGGAAAGCCGTGTCCGCTTCTTCAAAATCAGACAAAATCCCACTCACACATGAAGTGGGAGCCGACAATCTTATGTGATGTAGTCCTGGAGACGGCGCATAAAAGTGCCGCCAACAATCAATGTTGGTGGGTCACACCCTCCTCCGGCCCCCTCCCCCGACCCGTCTCCCGGCCACCCCCGGCCCGGTCGTCTAGGAAACGCTTTTCGCTTTTCCCACGGCGAGGCCTCTCCGCCATGATAGCTGTCCGTAAGCCAGCGGCCAGTCCCGATCGTGAGACGAACCCCGCCGCGGCCGGGCCGCCGGAGCGCAGCAGCGGCGGCCACCTCGACACGGAGGCGAGGAGGCCCGGGCCGGCAGAGGCAGGCCGTCAGCGCCCGCGAGGTAGGCAGCACCGCGCCGTCGACGACGACGCGTCGCGGGCACTCTCTCACGGCCTCGGCGTCGTCTGTCCAGGAGGAGGTGGGTGCGGGCCGCGGTGTCTGTGGTGCCTGAAGGCGCAGGACTCGGCCGCCGCCCTGGCGCTCCACATGGTGCAGTGCGGGCGTCGGCAGCCGCCCGGCCCCGCCCCCGGCCCGGGACCGCCGCCCTCTGGCCCCCCCGGCCCCTCCGGGCCCCCCGGGCCCCCCGGGCTCCGCTACCGGTGCGTGCGCGTGCTGCAGAAGCTGCAGCAGCCCGTCCCGGCCGAGAGCGGCCGCGCGGCGGTCAAGATGGTGCACGTGCTGCAGAACAGGCCGCCTGCCGCACCCAAGAAGGCCGTCAGGTGCGTAGCGTGCCCCCGGGAGCGCAGAGTAGCCCCGCGTGGGTGACAGGGGGCTAACCCTCCGCTCCGCCGCGACCCCCCGCAGGACGTACCCGAGCCCGCGGCGGCAGCCCTGGCCGCAGGGACCCCGGCGGCCGCCGGACTTCCCCGCACCGATGCACGGCCCGCACCACGACTGCGACGTCTGTGGCAGGAGGTTCGCGACGACGCTCGGCCTGCGTCTGCACCGCGCCACGCACGGCAACGAGCTCAGCAAGCCCGTCTGCGAGTCGTGTGGTAGGGTAAGTCTAGTAAATCGGGGACGAGTTCAACTCTTATGCATGTCCTGTATTTCAAGGTAGAGTTCAGGTCATTCACAAAAAAATAATGATAGAAAAATCCATCACATGGCTCAATAACAATAATTAAAACATCAAGTCTACGTGCTAATATCACAGTTGAAATAATTCAGTCGAGCTCGCTTCAGAATTCAATAGGTCGCGTAAAACCCGTAAAAAAAAATAATACTCATAATAACAACAGTGTGTGCTCTTACAATCTAATAAGCGTATTAAGCCGCGCTGCGCACTTCACTTCCCCTTGCAGGTCGGCGGGGAGGACAACGGCACCTTGACGGCGTCCCCGAGGCGGTCCCCGGGCCGCGCCGACGGCCGGCGCCCCGGCAACCCCCAGCGCCGCGCCGCGGTCTGCGCCCGCTGCGCCCCCGCCCAGGACGACGCCAAGGTCTCGGCCTCGGCCTCGATCGTGGCGCCGCCGACCGTCGCGCTGCAGCTGCCGGTCCGCCCGCACCCCGGCCGGGGCGGCATCAGCGTCTACAAGGTCGTGCCGGTCTTGAACGTGTCCCCGGCGGTGGCGGCCTCCGTGCTGGCCGCCACGACGGGGACCTTCCGCGTCCGCGGGCCTCCGGACGGCGACGCCGGACACCACCAGCAGACTCCGGGCCTCGGAGTCCCGGAGGGCACCGGGGCCGCCCCCAAGATCTCCCTTCCGGCTTCCGGCCGCGGCCTCCAACTGCTCTGCACGCAGCGGCGGGGGCTGGACGGTAGCGTGGGGGAGGAGCACAGGCGCCGAGAGGGGCGCGCCCCCAAGCGGAGGCCGGGGCCGGAGCAGCCCGGCCAGTGGTCCCCGGCTACCCCGCGGGCCGACGGCGACCCGCTCCACGAGGGCGGCGAGGGCGGCGACGCACCGCTGCAGCCCGAGTTCATCGACATCGAGACTTTCGCCGCGATGCAGCACAGCAGGGGGCTCTGCCAGCCTGGAACACAGCGGGGCGCGGAGCTGGTTATCGAACTGAACTGACAAAGGCCGCTCCACTCGCACGTTGTCAGTGCGGCTGAACATTACTCCCTTTTAACTTTCTGACCGTGATAAAAATAAAATGTAAAAGAATAAAATGTGCACGCCGGACCCAGCTCCGTAGCGATCCCTGGGCTCCGGGCTCTACTCACCTCGCTGCCGCCGCCTACAGCCTGAGGGCGTTGGCGCCGTTGGCGTCGGGGCCGCCGTCGGCACCAGGATGCCGCCGCTGCGCCTCCAGCTTGGCCAGCCTCCCCCAGAGGGGGCCGCCCATCGCCTTCGAGTACACGTCGTCCCACATGTCGATGACGGGTCGCGCGAAGTCCTCTGCGACGTGCATGTGCTCGCCGATCTGCAGGTAGGCCTGGTCCTGCGCCGTGTACGCCGGCCAGGTGAGCTGCTGCGGGGACGAGGCCGCCGACGGCGTAGGGGACCTGCGCACACGGCGGAATGAGAAACTCGGAGCGAGCGCAACGCCTACGATCACGCGCCCGCCAGTCACAAGAGCAGTCCGTACCCGGTCTTGATGAAGTTGGTCAGCATGTTGGTGAACGCCTCTCTCAGCTTGTTCTCGGGCGAGGACGCCGTGAGCGGGCGGCTCTCGAAGCCGACGTTGATCTTCCACACGTAGGGCAGCTCGTCGCCGTGGCACGCCACCTTCTGCATGATCCGGAGCGCGTTCTTGAACATGTTGATGGCGCCGACGTAGTTGAAGCGGTACATGTAGACCGGGGCCGAGCCCGGCTCCGACGCCATCATCCTGGCCATCATGATGGAGTCCACGTACATGAAGAGTCCCGTGACCACCTGTCAGTGCAAAATAAAAAGCCTCTGTAAATTAACGCCGATTTAAAAAATATATATATATTTTTAAATGTCCCCCCTGACACGCACCTCGAAGAAGTTGTCGAGGCTCTTCCCGTAGGGCTTGATGGTGGTGTCGTTGCCGAAGTAGAAGGTCCTGGCGCGCTCGCCGATCTCCTCGGCCTGCTCGGGGCTGAGGTACGGGAGCAGGTCGTCGCGGAGGAAGCTGCTCGGGGCGGCGTCGTGGATGAGGCGCAGCGTGGCCAGGCTGGGCTCCCGCGTCAGCCCTGCCGTCAGTCACGGGGGAGCACGTCAGCAACGAGTCTTGCGGTCAGCGCCGGCGCCGCCGGCCGCGCGGGGTTCCCAGACCCGCACCGCACACCTACCTGTGTACATGATGAGGGACTCGCCGCTGTTGAAGCCCAGGATGGTGGGCACCCGGGCGTACTTGCCGGCCGCCAGCAGGGCGCGCGGGTTCTCCGTCAGGACGGGCCTGTCGTACACGTCCAGCTCGTCGTCGGGGTCCTCGACCGTGGCGATGAAGGGCACGGCGCCGGTGAGGTAGCGGCCGTCCTGCGGAGGCGGATTAGATTGTGAGGCAAAGAGCCTTCCACTCAAAAAATAGATTGCTCCCCCTTTATTAAAAAAAAAGTCAAATTATATTTTTGATTATTTTTTAAATGCATAAAAAAAATTGAACAATGATATACGCTGACATCGATAGAGATCTCGACCCCCCGTTTCCACGTTCCGTCACCGCGGAGGATCCCCAGGGTCACGCAACCAGTCCGGAGGAGTCCGCGGAGGAGGCGGTGCATTTTGCACCGACTGCCGGCCGGCCGGCACCGGCCAGTCAGTCGGGCGGGCAAGCACTTGCCCGGGCATCTTCTATCTTTGTCACACTCATGCCGCTCTCATGAGAAGAGAGAGACAGAAGATTCGCTTGCCCGGGCCTAGACCGCCCGGTTGAGAACACTGCCGGCGGCACCGGAGCTCCCGCGTCGCCAGTGCGCTATCAATTACAACGAAGCGATCTGCCGACGCTGATCGGGCCTAACGCTGACCCTGACTAACTAACTAACCGGCGAACCCGGCTTCCCAGCCCGATGTGTCGATAAGCGCGGGTGTGGTCGGCACTCACCTCGGGCACCAGGGCCTTCTCGTAGAGGCTGGCGAGCCGGTGGGCCGGCACCTTCCTCAGGCACTCGGCCAGCTCGAGCGCCGGCAGGTCGCGCTTGCAGCCGGTCCAGCCGGACATGTGGCGGGCGCGGGCGGTGGCGCGCGCCGCCGACACGCTGCCCCAGAAGTGCACGGCCGAGCCGCTGCCCAGGATGGCGCCGCGCATCATGCCTGAACAATGTTCACCCATTTTTGTCAGATGTAAAAATGCATTCAAGTTTCTAAATTTTATATTTTGCTTTTTCGGCCACGCCCTTACCCGCGAACTCCGGGTTAAGCATGAGGACGTGGGAGCAGACGGCGCCGCCGCTCTCCCCCCAGATGGTGATCTTGTCCGGGTCGCCGCCGAACGCCGCGACGTTGTTCCTGGTCCAGCGCAGGGCGGCGGCCACGTCCTTGATGCCGGCGTTCCCGGAGACGCTGGACTTCTTCCCCAGGCTCAGGAAACCTGTGCGAGCGAGGAGGAGGCGTTGTTACTCAGTATTGGGGCCGAGGCCGGGCCGAGGCCGGGCTACGGTTTCTAGTCCAGAAAATTTCGAGGAAATTACAGAAAGTTCCACAAATTTTCCGAAAATTCCGATCTTTTTTGCCTGAAAAATTCTGCATTTTTTTCCCGAAAATTCCTTCGAAATTTCGAGACTGGGAATCCTAGGCCGGGCTCACACGTCCACAGGCCGGCCGCACTCACCCAGGGCGCCGAGGCGGTAGTTGAAGGTGACGACCACCATGCCGCGGTCCATCAGGTACTCCGGGTCGTAGAAGGTCAAGCCGCCCTCCCCCCAGATGAAGCCGCCGCCGTACACCCAGAACACCACCGGGAGGCCCTTCTCGCCCGCGGCCCGGCTCTCCTGCGGGGACAGAACAGAACGGGGACGGGGGGCGTCAGCTGGCGTCAGCTGGCGTCAGCTGGCGTCAGCTGGCGTCAGCTCGGCTGGCGTGGGAGCGCCCGCGGGTGGGCGGTTAGGCAGCCCCGGGGAGCACCGGGGCTCGCCGGGACGGCCTACCCCGCAGGATGTTCCTCGGCACGCTCTGCGGGCCGTGACTGCAACATCGTCTGCTTGTCCCGAAGTGTTTGTTACACTTCAAGAGCTCGACGGGGAAGCGTTCATTTTTTTTACTTGCTCTCGAACTACTAATTTTAATTTTTTTTTCTTCTCGTCAGTACAGTAGTTTAGTTGGGCGGGAGAACATTACAGGGCGCACGTGCCGGCAGCAGCAACAGCAGCAGCAGCAACACGTTTTGCGTCGTGGAATTCAAATCAGCGGACTGATATTCTGACCGGCGGCGGCGGCGCGGGGATAAGGACTTGCTGGACTGCCGCCGCCGCCGCACTGTTAAAAATTCCGTACCCCGAGTACGGACTACGATACGGAATCTTAAGCCTACGCGGAACGTTGCGTCGTAGCGGCAATGTCCGTTATTTGACAGGTACGGACGGAAGGTTCTGCCACGGAATGTTCCGTACTCCATACTACGCAATATTTTCCAAAGTTACTGAATTGTTGTGCAAAAATGCTGTGTGGTCCGTAACCGTCGACCCGTAATCACGAAAACGGACCGTTCCGTAACGGAATGTTCCTCCCGAAATATAACGGACAGCTCCAGGCAGATCATCTTCGGGCTGATCCGTGCCCATTTCCCGTACTTTTTGTATTAATATTAACAGTGGCGCCGCGGCGCCGCTGCCCGGCCCGCGGTCCTGACCTTGTCCACGTCCGAACCGCTCGCCCCGCCGCTCCTGTGCTGCCGCCGTGCCGCCGCCGCTGCCGCCGCCGGGACGCGGGTCAACTCTTGACGAGTGCCGTCGTGTGTCGGCCAGGAAGTCTCCGCACAGGGCGCAGGGCAGGTCCCGGGGTCCGAGGCCCGGGGGTCCGGGGCCCGGCGGGCACGCAACACAGTAGGTGCGGGTGTCGGCCGGAGACGCCGTCAGTCCGGGCCGATGATGATTAAGATAATGATCCAAGCCACTCGTCTCTCTTCCTCTGTCCGTCCGTCTGTCTCTCCGTCCGTCTGTCTCTCCATCTGTCTGTGTCTCTCTCTCTTCTCTCTCTCTCTCTCTGCCCTCTCTCTCCCTCTCACGCCCTGTCGCGGGGCGGCGGGCGGCGGCGTCTTCGCATCGCTCGACGGCTCAAATTGCTTCTCGGCTTCTTTGACAACGGGTGCACACTACACACATGTACTGCGCGCACCGGGAGGAGACGAAGTCTCTGGACTGGACGGGACAGGCTACGCTCACAGACGAGTGTGTGTGTGTGTGTGTGTGTGTGTGTGTGTGTGTGTGTGTGTGTGTGTGTGTGTGTGTTGGCACGATGGGATAGAGCGATGCGGCACGGCAGGCGAAGAGGTAAGACAGGAGAGGAGAGGAGTGGGTCAGATGATTTTGTTTTCCCCGTCCGCCACTACCAGTCACCACCCGACTGGGTAGGTTCACACGATGACACTCGGCTGACCGCTGGCCGTCGCCGTCACGGAAACGTTTCCGAGGTGCATCAGCGGCGGCGGCTGCCTGCACTTATCTCCCACCATCACACCAACTAACAACTACACCACTCACCCTGGCGGCCAGCTTGGGCGTGTACACGTTGATGAAGAGGCAGTCCTCGCCGGAGGTGAGGATGTTGGTGACGGCGCGGATGATCCAGGGCTGGGCGCGCACCAGCCCCGGGATCTCGGCGGCGTTGAAGGGCTCCATGGACTTGGGGATCCGCGACACCTGCGCGGCCGCGTAAACAAGATCGTTATATTGCCGGGGAGAAGAGAGGATCGTTCGCAATCGATGATATGAGCAACAACAAAAAATAAAGTTTGTAAAGTCTGGTTGTTTTTTCGAAATGATTGCGGGTGTACATCGTCATCATCCATCCGGATCAGCCGAGAGCCGCAAAAGCTGCGCCGGCAGGAGTCGTGGCAGAGTGTGTCGGAGAGGCATAAACACGAGCGTAAAGAATTCCCGCTCGCGGGGTCGGGCGCGGCTCCCGCGGGTCAACGATTTTAAAATAACTGCCAACACTCTCGCGAGAGGAAAAAAGAAGAAGATAAATTACTCCTAGTGCCCGCGTGCACCTCACTCTTAGAAAAAATAAGTCATCATGTAGCAGCAAGTGCTGCTAACACTGTAAAAAGAAGGAAAATCAGAATGACGAACATTACGTCAATTTTCTTAGGGTAGTCATAATAATTCTTAGTCATTTTCTGAATCATTTGGACAAAACTAAGAATTTTAGTCAGTTTGATTTTATTTTTTTGAGAGTGAACGAATGGAAATGGTTGACCCCCTACGAAAGTGGTTAGTCATTTGAAAATGATAAAAACCATTTGGGAATGGCTATATAAGTCGGCCAAAAAGTCATTTCAAAATGGTTCTGTCATTTCAGAGCTGCAAATCATCGGTGATCTTGTCATTTTAAAACAGTATTTTGTATTGTTCTCAAACAGCATTAACCCCAAAGCAGCCGTTTTAAAATTACCTTTTTTAAACAGTGCTGAATCATTCAACGATGATTGTTACGAGTGTGTGTGTTCGCTCTCGCTCGGTGACCGTAGTTACGTGCTCTCCCCCACCCCCACCTCTCTCCTCTCTCTCTCTCTCTCCCCCTCTCTCTCTCTCTCTCTCTCTCTCTCTCTCTCTCTCTCTCCTCTCTCTCTCTCTCTCTCTCTCTCTCTCTCTCTCTCTCTCTCTCTCTCTCTCTCTCTCTCCCGCACTGCGGCGGCACTCTTTCATCCCATTTCCTGCACCGAAAAGACGCCTCCCACACGTAGAGCAGAGCAGAGCTGCCCGCACACCGCGCTGTCCGAGTGTCACCGTCACGACGACGTGAACGAAATTTTTCTTTAAAAAATAAAAGTAAAGGAGGAGAAGGGGGAGGAGAAGGCGTGCTTGGCCGCTGCGGCCGCGCCGCGGCTGTCAGGACCGTCCGCGCCGACCCGGCGGCATACGAAATGCATAGGGAAATAATACATAGCGGCGACATGTGTGTGTGTGTGTGTGTGTGTGTGAGTCACGTACAGGCTGTCCAGGTCGGCCGCAGGAGGACCCGGCAGGAGGCGAGGGGCCGTGTGCAGGGCGCCAGAACAACGCGGAACCGGTAATCCTTTTGCTGGCACCCTCCCCCCCCCCTCTGTCTCTGTCTCTCTCCCCTCTCTCTCCCCTCTCTCTTCGTCTCTCTCTCCCCTCCCTCCCCCTCTCTCTTCCTCCCATGCTAATGTGTGCGAAAGCTATTACATCTCGTCGGCGTTGGGCCCCCCCTTAAGTCAGGTCAGGTCTCTCGGGAAGACTGGCTTCACTTTTCCCGACTCGCGCCTTGCTGCTGCTGCTGCTGCTGCTGCTGCTGCTGCTGCTGCTGCTGCTGCTGCTGCTGCTGCTGTCATTTCGCTCGCTTTTAATTGCGATAATTGATTTTCCGCGGCGCATCCGGCGGCGTGAACATCATTACAACGCGCGGCGGCGGGTTAACCGTCGCGGCGCGCGGACAGCGGCGGAGAATCATGACAGTCGTAAAGAAAAAGAACAACAACAACAACACGTACCGCATTGCCGAGCCGCACCGCACAGCAGTCCGAGCAGGCCGAGCAGGCTGAGTCAGCCAGGCGAGCGCGGAAAGCAAGTCCGGGCAAATTATTCGCCTCAAGATTCGATTCATTCACCCCTGAGGGGTCACGGAGAAATATTCCGAAATATGTTTCTGGGCCTGTCCGTCTGCCCCCCTCCCCTGTCCCCCTCGCTCTTCCTCGCACATTCTCTCTCGCGCCCCCTCCCCCCTCCCCCGTCCCTCCCTCCTCTTCTTCATACAATGGAAAGTGCTACTAAATTAGATTTGTTTGCTCTGTATCTCCTCCGAAGGGGCGGGAAAAATGCGATCTGTCGGCGGTGGCGAGGCGAAGCCTGCTGCTGCTGCGCCTTCAGTGTCGGGTGGTTGCCGGTCATTGCCTCCCGTCGCCTCCCTCCCTCCCTCCCTCCCTCCCTCCCTCCCTCCCTCCCTCCCTTCCAGCTCCGGACGCCGGCCGCGGCGGCCGCACCTCCGACACGGCCCGGGCGTCCTTGGCCATGAGTGCGTTCTCAGCTGCAATAAACCTGCAACGCGTTGCATCGGCGGGCGCCCTGTGCCCGCGCTGCGCGCGCATCTCCGCACACGTGCAAGCGCCGTGTGTGTGTGCGTGAGTGCGTGTATGTGCGTGTGTGTGTGTGTGTGTGTGTGAGTGCGAACTCCGCCCACGAGGGAGAAGGGAGACACTCACCAGCATCTTGGTGAGGTTGAGCATGGGCTGCGTGCAGATCTTGCCCTCCCGGCGCGCGTCGCGCACGCCGGACCAGCCCGCGGCCGGCCGGGGTCCCTGCAACAGAGCAACAGGAGGGGGCGGGGCGTCACAACACGGCGATGGTTACCCCCGGGTTACCCGCGCGGGACCCCGTCGTCTCGAGTTCATTACCCGCGGGTAACCAGTCCCGATCAACCGCCCGCCGGCTACGAAAACGGAACCGCATTTGTAAAATTCATGAAGGCGGCCGCAAAACACGCAGTAAAAAAAAAAAAGAGAGAGATGATTGTACAGAGAGACGGCGACGGCTGCTCTCCGGGCGGCGGCCGCCGAAGAGCGTCGCGGAGAGCCGTCTTCTTACCTTAAAGCGGAGCTCGCCGACCGGCGGCGCGGCGTACGGGATGCCGGAGAAGGCGCTGTACACCGTCCCCTTGGCCGTGGTGATGTGGCGGCCCAGCAGGCGGCCCTGCTGCACGGTCACCTCGGGGCCGGGGTCTGCGGGGGGGAAAACGACGTGTGTTACCTCAGTTACCTCAGTTACCCGTCGGTTACCTGTGTTACAACTTAGCTACAGCTTCGTTTACTCACACCCCCCCCCTTCCAGTTACACCAAGGTTAGGTTAGGTCACATTCCCTCGGGTACAAGTCCTCGGTTACCCACCCATAGTTACCCGCCGCGTGGGGTCAGCGGCTTGGGGTATTGCTGGAGCGAGGTACTTACAGTGTACTACCCCCGTTACACCTAGGTTACCCCCGCGGGTAAGCCTTCGGTTAGCCCTCCCCCCCCCCCCCCAGAAGCGAGGTACAGTGTACTAACCCCCGTTACACCTAGATTACCCCCGGTTACATCCCCGTGGGTAAGCCCTCGATATTACCCCCCACAGTTACCCGCCCGCGCGGGGTCAGCGGCTTGGGGGTACTGCTGGCGGGAGGTGAGGTACAGTACACAGAGGTTGAGGCGCGAACAACGACAACATAGCCGGTCTGTCTCAGCACGGTTATGGCTGCTATGGCGCGCTCGGCTTGTGCCGCGTCCCGTCTGATGGTGCCCGCAACTGGTTTCTTACTCGCGGCGGTAGCGGTCTATTAACGGGCCATTCCTCGGGACGCTTCCGGCAGAGAATGCGGCGCTGCACTCCCCGGAGACGTAGCGGTCGGTAACGTCACCCGCGCCTGTACTGCAGGCTCACCTGTGCGCCGGCTCCTGTGGCCGCCCGTGAAGGTGGGGAGGCACTCCGGCACGGCGGCCAGCGCCAGGAGCAGGGTGACGGCGACGCCGGTGCTGCTGCTGCCGCGCATCGTGACGGCGGCGACCTGGAGGACAGAGGAAGAAGAGTGGGGTGAACGTGACGCCGACCATAACAGCCCCGGCTGCACCGCCGGCCCGCGCCCCGGCTGCCACCCCTGCCGGACTGGTTGTGCACGCACACGATACGGTGCGGTAAGGACACGTAAGAGACCGTTGCTCGGCTCCGGGACCCTGACCATGGCCAAGGCCTGCGAGTGCGGCACTCCGGTGACGTCAGAGCGGCGGCCTGGCCGTGCCGGGCGTGCCGGGCGTGCCGCCGCCGCGCCCGGGTCTTCGCTCTCGCCGCCGTGCGGCGATGATGACGTTTGCCGCCACCACTTTCGATATCGGCACACGAGCCGAGGCCCGCCGGGGCCGCCGGGGCCGCCGGGGCAGTGGGCCACGCCGGAGGGGCAAATAGGAGGGCCACCAATTAACTTTTTTGTCACCCCGAACGCCGCGGAGGCTCAAGCGGAAGGACCGGCCGCTGCCGCCGCCGTCACGCCGCGTCTTTGTCGTGAGCGTGCACTGCTTGTAGAGAGGACTGCCGGCCGGGAGGCGGCCGCCGAGGCCCGCGGAGCGCAGCATCCACTTTGCATGATCTGGTCTCGGGTCCGCGGGCCCCGGGGCGGCGCGGCGCGGTGCTGCCACTGCTGCACCGGCAGCGGCGAAGAGGGAGGGGGGCAAACAGCTCGGCAAAATCGGGTTCACCGCACCACCCTCGTTTTACCCCTATTGTATTACACGCCGGTTCACGCCTGGATTTCCCCGACCCGCGCCGCCCTTTTAATATCGGATTAACCGGCGGTATAGCCAGTCTCGGATTACCTGCCAAGGATTACCCCGATCGCGTTCGCCGAGTTATCCAAGTTGCTACCCCGAATTCCCCCCCCCCCCCCCCCGCCCTGGGCGCCTGCCGGGTAGGCAGCCGCGGGCTGTCGCACGCACGCGTGTCGTGCGGGCCGGCCTACCCCGGCGCTCGCAGGCGCCCCCTGCAGCACACCTATTTTAAAAAGTTGTGAAATCTTCGAAGATCTTCGGCAACTTTTTGCCGACTCTTCCTTTGTGGTTTCCCAACAATGCAACAATGCCTAACGGTGATTTCCGTCGCAATATTTCGATCCCGATTATCACAAATCATGTAGATTTCGAACTGTTTTAGCAAAAATTTTCAAAGATTCTCCTCTCTGAACGTTTTACAGTGCCGAAAAAAGCGGACAAGACCCTCAAAACCAGCTAAATGCGACTAAAAAACACCATGTTTCTTCGTGGATTTCTGAACACCTTCGACAATATTTTTACCTACGTTTTCTTCGTGAGAGAAACAAAGCTATTATTTTTCTATCAGTGCAGCGGTGCGCGCCGGTGCCTACCTCGGTGCGGGGTTCGGAGTCGGGCCGGGTTCCTCGGCGGTCCTCGGTTCTCCTCGACGGTCACGGTCTCGGCCAGCTGCTGGAGGACGGTGCTGGGCCAGGCCGCCTTGTCCTTGTCCCGGCTCCGGTGTTCACTCGCAAGCGTCCAGGCACTCAGTGAGTGGATCTCCGCGACCAGGACGCTTACATATCGGCTGGGCGGCGCGGGCTGGGGCCCGCGGGGGGCCGCGGGGGGCCGCGGGGGACGGTGCGGGCCGAGCCGGCACAGGGACCCAACGTGAGTCGCCGCGAGTCGCCGCCAGGCGCGCCACAGCGAGCCGAGCGGAGTCCAGCCGGGGCCGAGCCTGTGTCGAGTCGAGCCGGGAGGGAAGGAAGGGAGGGTGTTGAATGTTGGCTGGGGTCGGCCACGGTACAGGAACCCCCTGAAACGGGCGTTTAATGAGAGGGGCCCCTCGGGGGAGGGGGGGGGGGGGGGTCCTTGGACGGGCCCCGCAGGCCCCGCTGCCCCGCAGGGCCCGAACATCATTATCCCGCCGGCCACTGCACCCCGTTTAAGTTCGGCGGACAGCAATCCGAAAATCTGAAGAAGCCGTTTTTATTTTCAGTTTTTAGTTGTCAGTTTTGCGCTCCGTATCAGCGCAGTCGGCGCTACGATGTTCAAGGTGGAGCATTGCTCTTGAGTTATTCATGTTCCCAGCGAGGCTCCAAACCATCAGAACCGGCGTTTGTTATTGTTGGTGTTCTGCTCTCTTTGTGATTTTTCTTATTTTTGTCAAATCGATGTTTGTACGGAATATTTTTGGGTCAGCCCACACGTGGACACCGCCTCCCCGTGCCCAGTACTCGGCCAAGAGTCGGTAGGCGGGTATCGGCAGGTACACACAGCCGCCACCGGGGGGGGCACCGGGCACCGGGCGTCGCAGGGGTCGGAGGTGTTCGGAGGTCGGCGACCACCACCGGCACAGGCCGGGGGCCGGGGAGGAGAGGGGTGAAACCAGGTGAAGCCAGGTGAAGCCAGGTGTGGCCAGGTGCGGGCTGGAGCGGCCTGGAGCGGCCTGGAGCGGCCTGGAGCGGCCTGGAGCGGCCTGGAGCGGCCTGGAGCGGCCTGGAGCGGCCTGGAGCGGCCTGGAGAGCGCCGACCCGACGCCTGGCCGGAAGGAGGGACGATGGAAGGATCCAGTCCGCCACGGGGCGGAGTATGTGAGTAGTTGATGTTGATGTGTACCGAGTAACGCCCCCGGGGGGCAGAGGGGAATGAACGTGATCGTACACAAAGGATGTTCGCGCCCGAAAAAATTAATCGGTTCGCACGCAAACTTATGAGTTAATAAATTGGTCGCCGTTCGTGATATAGGTTATCGCAACAATAACGTTGATTTGGGAAAGCGAGCTGTTTTCGGTAGTGTTTGGAAAGTGGCGCGTTCGCCACTACGTTTCAAAAACTCCCGCCTTCAGGGCGTCCACTGGTCTCACTTCACGCTGCACAAAAACGTGGGAACGAAAGCACCGACGAATGTTGGTTCTGTCGCTCTTTTCGGCACGTGCATACGACGCCGTGTCCGAGCGCAGTTTGCCTTCCGCGTGCAGTCGTGCTCGGAGCTGCTTTTCATTCAAGATACCGACGGGAGCTTCGCCGTTTTGTCACCGTGAGGTTGCTGGTCGTCCCCTCTCTCCGTCTCCCCCTCCCCCTTCCCTCCCAGCCTTTCCCCGCGCCTCACGCCCACCCATGCCCACACAATCAAACAACCCCATGTCCCACGTCCGCCCACCCCTCCCGCGGGCGTCACCCCTAACCTTTCTGCTCCCCGCGAAGCCAGGCGGGTTGCCTAGCCCCGGCTGCCCCCTCTCCAGGCGCAGGCCAGGCGCAGGCGCACACAGCCAGGGGTAACGCACGGCATTCGGCATTGGACTCCATATTTGTGGCCTAAAGTGCGTGAAGTGTGTTGTTTGCCCCAAGGTTCGCTGCGTACTACACCGACCGCATCCCTCTTTCAGTAATAATCTGGCTTTCGACTTCTTCAGCAAACAGGTAAAAGTCCTGAAACCCTTGCCGTCTGCCTCGCGTCTTCTGCTGAAGGATTCTGCGGCTTGTTTGTTCCCGTGTCATAAGTTCCACCAGACGTTTCTACATGTCAGGTTGGAAACTTCTCTGCTCAGTTCCCTGTGAAAATGTGACGTTTCTCTTTTTCTGTTTTGGCCCAGCCCTGCTGCAGCTGCATTATGGCATCACGACCACCAGCCAGTGACAACTTGCCTGTCTACAAACTGGTTGTTGTTGGGGACGGAGGTGTTGGGAAAAGCGCAATCACAATTCAGTTCTTTCAGAAGCTTTTTGTAACGGACTATGATCCTACTATTGAAGACAGTTATATACAGCATACCGAAGTTGATGGAATTTGGTGTGTCCTAGATGGTAAGTCTCGATATTTTCTTTCATTTATTTTTATTCTGTATATGTAGCTTGGTTTTAATTTGTGTTGATTGTTACATTTGGTTGTTTACAGTTTTGGATACTGCTGGACAAGAAGAATTCAGTGCCATGCGGGAACAATATATGCGCAAAGGCGATGGATTTATGTTGGTCTATTCTGTGACAGATGTACAAAGCTTTGAGAATATCATCAACTTCCACACTCAGATCTTACGTGTAAAAGACAGGTACAACATGCTTATTATAATTCATTGTTTTTCCTTTTTCTCATCATGAGTGGTGAATTTATCATGTGCTAACTTTATCATTCAGGGATGTGTATCCTATGCTGTTGGTGGCAAACAAAGTGGACTTGGTCCATCAGCGTAAGGTCACTGAAGAAAGTGGCAGGGATCTCGCTATGAGGCTTGGTATACCATACATTGAAACTAGTGCCAAAGATCCACCTCTCAATATTGATGCTGCATTCCATGAGGTATGTGAAAATGCAAAATAATATTATTTCCCATTCGAAAATTCTTGCCGTAAATAAGATTTTTGACATGTGTCCTGGTGTTTCCAGGTTGTGAGGACCATTCGAAATCAACCTCTTGCAGAACAAGTTAAGTATCGCCGGAGGCGTCCTAATAAGTGTGTAGTTATGTGAGACACTGTACTTCGCGTATGTGGTTGTTCCCATTTTGTAAAATTGTTCAAACTTGGAACACTTAGTGTCTCATTCTGGGGAAGATGAAAATCTCTTGTGCTAGATATTGTTCAGTACATTCTGGGACTTTTAGCGCCTTGTCCGAAGACATATAATACCGACAGATCTGCTGTCATCTGTAATATTGATTCATCATCAAGTCATTTGGTGCTCTTTACAAGACGGTTTCAGTGTGTTTATCTGCAGTATTGAGTATTGTAAATGCAAACAGCTTCTTCTGCTTGTAAAGAAAAAGGATGTAATGAAGTATTACCAATTTTGAACAAAGATTAGATATTTCTGTAAATGGATGGCCGGTCTTTTTTTTTTTACTGCAACAAATGATAATTTGTGGAATATTTTAGAAGATTGGTGTTTTCTAGAATTAAATGCGGGGCCTGCAAATAGCTAAAGTAATCATCTGTTGTCTTTATAGCCTAGAGACCTTGCCTAACATTTCACATTTTTCTGGATGTGAAGTGAATGTCTCAGTCAATTGCTAACCTTTCCTAAATGTTAGCCTGCCTTATAATAAAGTACTGAGCAACTTATCAGATGACTTAAGTTGCTAATGTTACTTAAGGTATGTTGTGATTAGTGAATATGTCATGTTTCAAGTTAGAGTCTGTGAAATATAGAATATTTTGATACAATTGGTTGAAGTAAACCGTAGTTTCGTAATCATTTACGTGTGTAAGTAGCACAGTATAGTATTCAGTTTCCTATTATTTATTTATTTTCACCTTTTCTAAAACAAAGCGTATGTTTGCATGTTTGTTTCCTTTCATCATGATTGTCATGTATTATTGAAGCTTCTATTCACTTTGCCTTTTGTGTGGGTTCTTTTATTTCAAGGGGATATCAGACCCTTTAAAGTTTTGCAAAGTGTTAGAAATTACCCATGTGTGTACTGTGTTTAATTGTGCAGACACGACTATTTGATTTGTAGCACTGTGTTAGAACTTAGTCTTGTAAAAAAATTGGTGTTGAGGACTTATAGACAAAAACCTTTTATGGTTTGCTCTTGTTACCTGTCCTCTGCACTGTTCCAGACTAAATCCATTGGCTCACTTTGTATAACAAACTTGAAGGACATTTATTTTTTGTACAATGGTTGCAAGTGAGTGGTGAAATTTGTGGTGTTCTTTGTAGAATTGAATCAGTGTGTGTTTCAGTTTAATGAACTAATGAACAGTCTTGATTTAAATGTTATTGTATCTTAATGGTTGTGTCTCTTAAGACAAAAATATTTATACAAGGCACAGTAGTGCCTGTTTTCATTGACTTGACTACCATGAGAAATGTTTTTTTATTTCTCCTGAATGTTTTGCTTTACTAAAATATTAATTTGATGACCTGACGTATCCAATTGGACAATGTTGCTGAAATTGACTCAAAATTCTTTCTTATATTTACTTTCATTTTTCAAACTGTATTGATGAAAAGTAACAGCAATATGTGTGTGTAACTAGTCAAGAAATGAAGATTTGGCATTTCTTTGGCTTCCGTCAATGCAATTTTCATATGGCCTTATTTGGCAAGTCAGTTTGATGTGCAAGGTTTTCTTTTCAACATCGTTTAATTCTGATTAATCACATGTTCAACATATCACCATCAATTCCATGCTTCTATATTTTTTGTTACATACTAAGTTATGATTTTTAGTTTTCTTACCAGAAATCTTTTATGACATGTATTTCACGTTTTATAATGAGAAGTATGTCATGACTATTTCATGTTAGTGTGCTCTGACTTTAAAGACTCGTATAGACCTCTATTGGTCATTCCAAAAGTACATGTGTAGACATGAGTATCTAGCGGCCCATGTGGTGTGCAGTCCCCACCACCTGCGGGCCAATAGAGCAGCCAAGGAAGCTTCATTATCCTGATGAAGATTTTGTGTGCCAAGAGACCATCAAAACAAACTGAACTTCCTGTTACCAAAAAGATAACCAGTATGTAGCTGGACACGTGAATGTAGCCTTAGTATGCCTAGTAAAACAGTTTGTCCAAGTATGTGATATTTGTTAACGTAAGTAACACAGTATTACAATCCATTCCCCCCCCCCCCCCCCCCCCCCCAGTGGTCATTGGTTTCCGTCACTGCCTTTAAAACTTTTTGTCAGTGTTTAGTAAGAATGTGTGTGTTGGATGATAAGCTTGTAAAGATCGGAAGTCTTTTGCAAACACTAATGAGGTTATATTTTCTATTGATAGTTATTTATGCTAACTGCAAATTTGCTGACAGCGGACCCAAACGTATTATCACAAAATACATTACTTGCATATTGCAAGCAAATGAGACAATGATACATTAGGCCTTTATTTCCTGTCATTTTGTGAGATCTTTGGTTGTGTTCTTCCTGGAATGTATTTGAGTGAAGAAGAAATAATTTTCATTCACTTGTTTGCCTAATTTTTAAAATCTGAAGCATTCCAGGTTTTGGTTTTGTGATAAAGTTAGTAACATTGTTAATTTCTCTACAAATTTACGTAATTGTTATGTAAGTTCTATTTATGTTTTTTTTAAAAGTTTATTTATTATTTAATACTGATTGTTTATTTATGAGGCTGTGTTTGCTAACATATTACATTAGGCATGGCGTATTTAACTGTGCTTTATTTGTTGTATCACTGTTACTGCAGTGAGCCTCTGTTCCAGATTCAAAGCTGGCATTGTATAGCTTTAGCTGGAACTTTGCTTCTGAAAGCTGGATGTTTTAGAAATATTTGATGACATTTAATACTGTGGTCAATAAATAGTATTGAAAACAAATCTCCATATTGTTTTGGCTTGTTCCTTGTGTAATTCAGAAGCCTTTCACATGTTATGCATTAGGTATCAAAAACACTTTCCATTTTTCAAAAATTATGAAAGCCCCGAACAATCACTTAGTTTTGATGTTGATTACATACACCATCACATAACATCATCAACGGAACTTCTTGAACAAAGGGTGCTTGATATTACTTAAAGCAGACCTCTTGTATTCATAATAAACAGCATCGTCTGCACCAGACATTGAGCCCATGTTTCCAACTCGCCGGAAACCCTGAAACAGATAAAGAAATTAAATGAAGAGTCTTGCAATTTTTCCAGGAAAGACGGGTTAGCAGGTCTCGTGTCCTTAAAATGATTCAGAATCAATTAACACTTACACCAGGTCTCTGGGGTCCCTCTCCTGGAACCCGTTCTTCTTCAGCATCCATGTCGTTGGCAGCAAGTACCTGCTGAAGTAACTGTCCCTGATCTTCACGAGTGCCATAGTACATGTCTGACTCCTAGTACGAAGGGAGGAAAAGGAAGAATGGATAAAAACATATGCCATGACAATCAGAAAGTAAAAAGTGAAAGAATCATACCTCTTCCATTCCAGCAAGTCTCGTAATCACTTTATAAGCATAACCCTGATTAATCAAAAAGCGTTGGCGTTTACGAGAGTAGCTCATTTCAAGTGTATCCTGAGAAACCAAGGTGTAAAAGAAGGCATTATATTCTTCTGCAATAGCACCTGGAAATTTAAGTTACAAGAGTAAGCCTCAGGCACAGGACAGTCTTTAATGTCAATTACTCTGCATGCAAGTGAGTAACAGCAGTTAAACAAATGATACGCACCTTTCTTAGCACGCAGAATACGACCAAGTCTTTGGGCTTCTTGTCTTCTTGAGCCACCATGTGATGATATCTGGATTAACACATTTGCTTCAGGAAGGTCAAAAGACGTATCAGCTACCTTGCTGACGAAAATTGTGTTAACCTTAGGATTGAACTTAAAGTTCTGGAGGATTTGAATTCTCTCACTCTGAAATCATATGATATAAAATAGTGAATCAATAATGTGTGGACTTCAAAAACAACATTTAGCAGACGCAGGAGTACTTAGCAAAACCAGACTAAAAAGCTCACCTGAGAAGTTGGACCATGGATGTAGGGTTTATTCATTTTAATTGCATAGTGCTTTAAGGCAAAGACATTGTCAGAAAATACAATTGTTTTATCCCCCCGGCGTTCATGGTACCTTATAAGGAACTGAGTGGCCCGAAACTTGTTCGGGTTCATAACATATAAAAGCTAGGGGAAAAAAATGACAAAAGTGACAAAGTGTGCACAAACATAAAAAGCAGAAAAAAGTTAAATCACAATCAAAAATGCTATCTCACCAGTTTCTTGCTTGTTTTACATAGAAGGTATTCTCTATAAAATTCAGGAGTCATTGGGCACCAAACCTCAGCACATTGTACTCTAGCAATAAAACCTCTTTTCTGTAGTTCCAACCAATTAGCTTCATATAATTTGGGGCCAATAAGAAAATTAAGGTCAGCAATTTTGTCATCTTCACGTAACAATGTTGCTGTCAGACCTAGTTTACAATGTGACTGGACTATAGTAAGAACTCTTCTGAACATTTTAGCAGGTATAGTGTGGACCTCTGCAGGGAGGGAGGAAAAGAGAAAGATTACAAAATATCTGCACAGAGGAGTAATCCATTTTTATTTTTTTCACTGACTTGGTGACTTACCATCTAGAACCATAATACCCCATTCTTGCTCCTGAAGCCATTTCATTGTTTGCTCCGCTTCCCATGATCTCTTCTGTGTGTGCGTTATCATTGAGTATGTGGTTATGAGAATACCACAGCCCATTGGTTTGTCCTTGGCTTCAGAAGTAAACCGACAAATCATACTGTCATCAGCTGTAAGAGACATGCAGATCTGCTATAGATGTTCTCTAATCAAATCAGATTAATACTCAATTGCATTCAAAATCTTACCAGTAGACCACATTTTGAACTGTTGTTTCCATTGTTCAACAGATACACCAGAATTACAAAGGACTAGTGCTCTCTTGCGGACAGTACAGCATGATGTAACACCCACTAAACTTTTACCAGCACCTTTGTTAAAGTAAAGACAGAAACAATTTTCAGAGAAAGTGAAACACAAAAAGTGAAGAAATTTAATTTACCATACATACCACAAGGTAACACAATGACACCTGAACGAGCTCTTCCATTTCCAAACATTTTTCTCAAGCTTTTTTCTTGGTAAGGACGCAACACTGCGGAAGGTTTTAAGTCAATGCTGAAAGGCAAGGTAAAAGAGTAAAATAAAAATACTTTGGAAACAGATTTAGAGGGAATTACAGTAAACAATATTTTTAGACACTTACTTAATATCTGGATTAACCGTGTCATTTCGGAAATCATACTCTGCTAATAAAGGATGTTCCAATTCAATGCATCTCTTCTGCAGTACCTCAATTTTTTCCTTTTGTGAAAATAGGAGCACAATGCAAAAATAAAGTCAACACAGCAAAACACATTTCATGAAAAACAATTCGAACAATTCAAGAGTTAAATTAATTTTTTTCAAACCTGATTGACTTCAAAAGAAACCGTTGTGGAGACAGCTTCATCCTCATCTTCCTCCTCTTTATCAATTTTGTCATAAAATGTGGTGATATCCTCTGGCACAGGCTCCCCATCCTTTTCTTGACCAGGAGTAGCATCTTGTCCAGATGCTTGCGGTTCTCCGGAGCCCCCAGCAACAGCTTTGGGGGCAGAGGCATTAAACTGGAAACATGGATCAGCAAGGTAAAGAATCAATTCTTCACTTAAATTCAATACCAGATACAGCAACACACCTGGGGCACATTTTTCTTGTCAGTAACTCCAGTAATGAAACCATTGGCATCAACATTTTCATCACCCTCTCCATCTTCCCCTTCAGCAGAGCGCCTCAAGCGACATTGCTGAACTACAGGATCTTTCAGCATTTTTTGCAAGACTTCTGGGAAAGGAGATTCAACAAAATACTTGTTGTGCTTCAGAACTAGTTTTACCTTGAAAACAAAACAAAAACTGACAAATAAGAGAAAAGCAAGGACTGAAAAATTGTAAAAGAAAGAAAAGGCTTGACCCTCACCTTTCCATAAGAAAGTGTACATAATTTGATAAATTCTATAATGCCATCAGGAACAGTGGTTTTACTAAGACGCTTCAAGTACTCTATTATATCATGAGTTTGGAGTCCCACACTGACAGCAGCATACAATGAATAGGCAGTAAGTTTGTACTAGATACAAGAAAATTGGGGGTATTAGAACCATGGTGAACAGATATTTACATACAAAAAAAAAATACAATCAAGGTCATACCTCATGTATAAATTCAGGTCTACAAACAGGCTCTGATATTGCAATTAGAAAATCATGAGCATGCTTGTAAACAGGAGAGAACGACTCTAGAAATATATGTCCATTGGGTGCCACCCATAGGGGACGGGACCCATGATCTTGCTTTAAATCCATTTGACGTCTATAATCCTTAGCTCCAAATTCATCCTCTAGAACATTGCTTTCTTCATTTTCCACGTTTTTCTTTGCAGCATCAGGCACTCCATCTGAAAATGGAAGGGCAGGATGAGGTATGATTGAAAACAACACTGCGACATGCACCATTGTGCAATTCCATAATCTGTACCTCCTTCAGTCCCATCATTTGTGTCATCATCATAGTAGTCGTCTTCATCATCCTTCTTACGCTTCTTCCATTTCTTGCTATCTGAAAGCAAATGTATCAAATAATTTCTTAATAGAAAACTATACAGACATGTTATAGGAGGTACACTCAATGCCATTCATCAATTGAGAATGAATGACAGCATTCAGAACTTCTTGGAATTTAATTTAACATTTCATTCATTTATCATTGGTTGATTAGGATTAACTTTGACATAAGTTTCATTACACTAATGGGACTTATAAATTGTAAAATTATAAACTAGAATATCTCAACAAGAATTCATTTCAAACTTCAGGTATAAAATTGATCCCTACCTGTGTCTTTCTTAAATTTCTTTGGCCCCGCCATTACAAGTCAAGTAGTGACTACTTAAAAAAGCGTACGAGGGCAAGTACAGATAATAAATCGTTTTACATGTGTCAACCTCTTTAACAGGTTTGTTTTGATTCTGAGGTTAAGGAGGAACAACAGTCAGTTGTTGAACTACCCGGCGGGGACTCTGAGCAGAGAAGGGAACACCACCCGATTTCTCTTCACTTTGACCACTTGGTCTGCTCTTGACGGATTTTCGAAAAAAGGAAAACCAGCATTGAATCTTGAGACGCTATTTCAAATATTTTTTTCAGAATTTGTCCCCGTTTAAGTCCCCGTCGGGAACAGGTGAATCAGAAAAGACGACCGGTTCATAAAGGCCGCATCGAGATTTGAGCCCCGGTTCCTGTTTCTGAGGGGGCTGCGAAGTCACGTGACGACTCCGCCCAATCGCGCGCCGCGCACCCCGATACGTGGCATGAAGGCAGGGATCTCTTCACGTTCCACGTCCGCCATTTTGACTCACAACAGTTTTCGGGCGATTGTGTTAGTAAATTGACGGGAGTTGTTATCCTTTAATTTCTAAGAAGTAAGTGTCTAGGGAGGACGTAGTCGTTGTGCAGCCGCTCCCGTGTGGACGGCGCGGATGGTCTGGAAGTTTGTGCGGAGTTGGTGAAGATATCTGCGGGGAGGAGTCGCCTCTGTTTTTCCATTGTCAGCCATAGGCCTATACCGGACCGGGGGCCGGTCTGTGCTGTGCCAGCGACCGCTCAAGCCTGCGTCGTTTTTGCTGCCAAATACTTGTGAACTGTGCTGCACTTGGACTACCCGAGAACATTCGCATTGTACGTCTGTTTGTCGGCTCGCTAACCTGAAGTGAAGTGGACCGCGGATTCTGTCAAAATCTAATTATAGGCTCTCGTCAATCGTATTGTTGGCATTCAGGTACAGGTGTCGCGTATAGTATGTGAAAACGGCAGTCCTCTGGGTACCGCTCATCCGAGATTTATGACCGGCTTACGATTTTATTTATTTGATCTTGTATTCCACAAATTTTCTTGGTTTTCTCCTTTTTTGACGGCTCTCCTCCGGCCCAATATGGTCCTTTTACTCTGACGCAGCGGGCTTTGGTTGCGGTCTCTTGTTTTTATCCAGCACGTATTTTGGGCCCGTGAACGTTTTATTTATCTGAAGGATTTCGTCTAGGCAATTATCGGTTGTTGCTGGCGTCGGCAGTCCGAGTCCGGGAGGAGTACGCTGCGTCCCTAACCTAAATGTCTGACGTCATGCCTTATTACTCACTTCTACTCGCAATCTCCGCGAATTCCATCATCATCTCTGGAGCTATCCTCCATCCCCGGGTGGACCTCCGCCACAGTGTTGAAATGTTTATCTACTGCACACTGTTTAGCCACGCCGCACCCGAATTACGTCAGTTCCAGCCGTCCTCACTGTCCCGATGGCTGTCATTCTGACCTTTCTCTCGATGCTTTTTCTCACAGCTTTTACGAATCCACCCTCCCATCGGTCATTTTGTAGCGCTTTCTCATTTCTGACACGTCCTTCGCATTTTGATTGGTGTATGTACAGTTTGCTGACGTTTTAACTAGTTGCCCTTGATAGGTTATGTTGAGTTGCCACTCAGGAAAAATTTGAGTTGGCCTCTGTTACGTCCACTTCCTCACAACATTTGCTGTTTTTGTCTA
Organism: Megalurothrips usitatus; assembly: GCA_026979955.1. Lineage (NCBI taxonomy): Eukaryota > Metazoa > Arthropoda > Insecta > Thysanoptera > Thripidae > Megalurothrips > Megalurothrips usitatus. The sequence continues at coordinate 10,456,047 of CM049596.1, forward strand.
GAGACCAAAGTTTTTTTTTCTGGCTTCCCCACATTTCTGTTGACTGGGATATTGACCTTGTTTCCAATCTGTGGAATGGGGGAGGCTTTGATTCACTGCCAAATCATGATTCATCATCTTGCACAATTGTATGAACTCTTGTTGTTGACTGTGGGAGTAATAATTTCTTAATATTGAGAGATGTATATTTTTTGATGTCTTTATTTATTTTTTATCTTAATTTATTATCTTTGGACCAATGAAACACATTCATAATTTAGTGAAATTAATTAATTGTCAGATACTTGTGAATCTAATCTATGGCTACTTTGCTTGTTTCAGGACAGTCCCCTCTTTTAACCATCCATCATGGGGAATATGTTTGCAAACCTTTTTAAAGGCCTGTTTGGCAAAAAGGAGATGAGAATACTGATGGTCGGGTTGGATGCTGCTGGTAAAACCACCATTCTGTACAAACTGAAATTAGGAGAGATTGTCACAACAATTCCTACTATTGGTATGTACTTTATTAATTCCTCTCAGTTGTGGTTCGCTAAATATACATTGTATGTAACTTATTTCTTGCTCTTTGTTGCTCCTTAGGGTTCAATGTGGAGACTGTTGAATACAAGAACATCAGCTTTACAGTATGGGATGTTGGTGGCCAGGATAAGATCAGGCCATTGTGGCGACACTATTTCCAGAACACTCAGGTAACAACTCGGATTGAAATGGGTGTTAAGGCTACCACACCTTTCTTGTTACAGTTACAATTGACCACTGTCTGTTTTCAGGGATTGATATTTGTCGTGGATAGCAATGACAGAGAGCGAATTGGTGAAGCGAGAGAGGAGCTCATGCGAATGCTTGCAGAAGATGAGCTCCGGGATGCCGTGCTACTCATATTCGCCAACAAACAGGTGAGTCTGTGACTCTTGTGGTTTTTCTGATTTTCTGGCTTGACCGGCCTGGTCTAACACTATTTCTTGCTGTCCCTCAGGATCTGCCCAATGCAATGAATGCCGCCGAAATCACAGATAAACTTGGTCTTCATTCACTACGTAACCGCAACTGGTACATCCAGGCTACTTGTGCAACAAGCGGAGATGGCCTGTACGAAGGTCTGGACTGGCTGTCCAATCAGCTCAAGAGTACGAATCGTTAAGTTTCCTCAAAACACCTTCCTGACCATCAGTGGCTGCCCCCCCTGGCAGTTTCTGCAAGAGAGATTGGGACTGTGGCCGCAAAACACATGCTATTTATCTTTCACGGCAGGACTGTCTGTTTCCAAGAACTCTATGGATGTTTTGCTGCGTATTATGAATCAAGTTAACTGAGTATTTGACTGAGTGTTGTTAATTGGATGGTGGAAACAGATTCTACATCAACTTCCCATGGTTCTGGCCATGTAACAAGACTAAGTTAGTGTTTCTCATGTGACTTGTATTTAATAAGTTGATCTGGAATCTGGGTCTGGCCTAGGTTTTTAAATAGTTTGTTACAGTATCCATTCCTAAGGAGGCATAAAGCCTGTTGTTGGCTATTTATGATTTTTGTTATAAGTAATTTCCTCTTAATACACTCAGTCTATAATGTTATGGTGTATTTCTTCTCTTGCGTACTCATCCCAGTGGTGACTTTTATGGTGTGAGTGTGTGCGTCGCGCCGGACATCACAGACATAACTCCAGAAGTGGGATGTGAGTTCGTCTTTGTACATTGCTTGTGAAATTTTAATAAAATTGAAGGACTCCAAAAACAAACCATGCAGTAAGACATCTTTACAGCAGCCTGACCGATACTTGACTGTCTCACCACCTTGTGCTTGTGTAGCACTGGTGAACTGCTGATATGAGGCACGAAGAATGATTCCCCAACCCCAGTTGTGAAAGTGAGGTTCTTTTAATTTTATAGGTCCGTGAATTTTGAAGTGGTGTGGTTGCAACCCATCCCTATGCCAATCGGGGATTTTATAGTTATTTTTCATTGAATAGCTACGTCTTTTCTATGAGATTTGTGCAAATTATGACTTATTTGTTTATTCTTATAATTGGAGATAGTGTATTTATCAGATTGAGGGGAAATTTGTTGATGGTGTGAAAGCTTTTACTGTGTTTTAGCCTCGGTCTGAGTTGGGGCAAGTTTTGTTGCTCCTTTTACACTGGCATGGGTGATGTGTTATAACAAGAACACAATCTTATGTGCTTGTTGCTGCAATGAACTGACAAGTGTGAGAAATGTGGGAGAGTGAGCTGATTTATCGCTGTAGGTTTTAACGTCGGTGCCTGTCACACAATATGACATTCACATTCCGGCTATGGTCTTTCGCTGTGTGGAAATTTGACCATAATTAAAATTTATATATTGGCCAATTTTTCTTGTACATGGAGATGCAACTCAGAATGTACCTTACGCACACTTGGTGCATGGATGCATGTGATTTATTGATCCAGTATTGACCATAAAATTAAATGTGGACTATAAATTGCATACCTTCATTCACGTGAGCAGTGCATATTATTTGTTTGATATAAGAATGAAAAGATTTTAGTCTCCTCCCTTCTGAAGGAAATGTAAGCATACTACCAGACTTGTGAAATATATTGTACTTGTGCTTCATTGAGTGCCTTGTTTGAATGACCTGTTTATCTTGTTGGTAGTCTGCCAAACTCTGTATCTCATTTCAATTGAACTCATCAGCTTCTGAGTTGAATTTTGCCCTTTGCTAATTAAGTTATGGTTTTTCTAATATAGTAAACATTCCCATGGCCTTGCCATTGAATGTAATGTCAAATCGGGCATATGTAGGTAGTCCAGTATTTCTTATACTCTTATTAGAGTCCTGCATTAATTTTTATTGGGGAAGGGGCGGGTAGAGAAGGGGCGTATCTCCAATGTGGGACTCAGTTGCTTATGGAGTGGCCTTCTTGGTACTCGAGTGAGGGTTACATGTTACTGAGTAAGGACTTGCTTAATTATTTCTCTGAATGTGTTCATCATTAAACAATTTTTAAAGATGCTATAAAAGGTAGATTTTAATTGCCGTTACCAACATTAATCACTAATTCAGCTAGAGACCAATAGTTGGACTCCTGCGCTTTGGACTGAATAGCACATGTAAACTTTGCCGCTGTGGTAACCCATCTCGGATGTCAATGATCAGCTCCGCTTCGGTTCCTCTGACGCTACCATGCATTGCGTCGGCGCAGACCCACACATTGTCATTCATTGTGATGCAAGTACATGTGCATTTATTTAAAATGTTCCACCGACGCACCGTGATCTGGGAAGCGTTCTGTCCCGGTCGGACTACTGGTTTTGGCGCGCCACGACGGCCAGGTAGCAGAAGGCCCCGCAGCGGGGGACGGGCTGGGCCGCGAAGAACTCGCCGCCGTCGGGGGAGTACTCGTAGGCGGGGCCGCGGCGGGAGTCCTCCTGCCGCGTGCTGTCCTGGCCGACGTACTCGTTGTCCTCGTCGGCGTCGCCGCCCCTGTCCTCGTAGCCCTCTCCGGGCTTTAAAAAAAGGCGAAAAATAGAAAAAGGGAAAGTTAGACTGGTATTTGAACCACGGACCCGCGCCGAGGCTGCTTTGACATGTGCAGATGACGAGAGCCCCCAAGGCCTTTGGCGGCGTAGCGCGCAGTCGTCGCCGCCGCCTGCTGCGCTCATGCCGGCCTATCGAGATGGAGACGCCGCTGCCGCCGCCATCTGTTTGGTTCGCATCTTGTAGGGGCCTGAGACGGGGGCGCCGCACGCTGCACGTGCCGGAACGGGAAAACATTTTCGCTGCGGAGTAGGCGGCGGACGACAACACAGTCGGCTCAGCAGCGCTCAGCCCGGCCCGCCCGGCCCGCGGCCCGCATCGTGACCTCCTTCCCGCCGCATCTACAGTACGTCCGCCCACCGCCGCCGCCCGGCACGGCACGGCACGGACAGAACAGACGACACTAACTGAAGGACGGAGGGGACGGACGGGGTGTGCTGGTCTGTCCGAGCAGACCCGGACCCTTCCTTACTTCGCCATTGATTATGCGATTGATTCCACAATGGCGTCTTAATTTGGCGACCGGCGCGGCGGACCCCCCTCGGCCGACTGCCCCGCCCGTCCGCCGAAGTAGGTTTCTGTAATAATCAGTTGCAGACGGCCGGCCGCCGAATAAGTAGAGACCAATCGTCGGAATCAAACTCTTGAATGGGGGCAGTGACACGACGCGACGCACTGCGGGCCGGGGGCCGGGGAGTCGCGGTGCGCGCAGACCGTCGTGAATCACCCGCGCCACATTTCCCGGTTGCTTATTTTCCTCGATACGCCTCTTTCCTCTCGGCGGCGGCCGATGCGATAAGGTTGTGCTGATCGGCCGTGGGCGGAGCGGGGCGGCGGTGGCGGCGTGCATGATCCGATGTGCGCAGCAGCCGGCCCAGAGGCGTGCACCAGTGGGGGCGCCCCCACCCCCTCCCCTACACACGAGGAGCCCAGATGGCGCCCGAAGAGCGCCTACCAAAATGTAGGCGACCCGCCTCCTTCTCCGCCTGTAAGTAGGCAAAAACACCTACACCGCCCCATCCGAGAGACGGCCCTGTGCACGCCTCTGAGCCGACCGGGCTCGCCCCGAACAACGTCGCCTCTCACACTCGTGTGGTGCTCCGTTAGAGAGGGAGAGGGAGGGAGGTCCGAGACGGGAGTAGCGCTGGCGCGGCCTGTGACGCCTGACGCCCGCAGGGTAGGCAGCCGCGTCGTGCGGGCCGGCCTACCCCGGCCGTGGCAGGCGTCCTCGGAGCTGAGCTGATCTAAGCGGAGCGGAGCTGCATGATACACGGACCCGCCCCATCTCGCCTGTCGCCGCCGCTCGCCGGCGACGGCCTTCCTCTCGCCGGCCAAATTCTAAATGTATCTCTCATGTCGATGCACGGCTGTGCGCCCAACCGATTGCGATACGAGGCTCGAGGCGGGCGGCGCGCTAACCAGTGTACCAACACGGTACCAACACGGCGCGCTCCGAAAGCTACGGCACAGCAGAGCCAGCAGAGCGCCGGGCAACGCTCTCAAGTCTAAAGCAGCGATTCCGAACGAACACCTCTCTCTCTCTCTCTCCCTCTCTCCCTCTCTCCCTCTCCATCTGTCTCCCTCGCACAGAGCAACCACCCCGCGAGCGCGACAGAGACAGCAGGATGGGACCGGTGCTGCTGCAGCGGCCGAGGCCGGCAGTAGCGCCCGCCGCGACGCGGCTCGCGGTCGCGGCCCCGCGGATGCGCAGAGCAGAGCCGGCAGTGCAACCTCCTCGCGCGTCTGCGGACCTACTCGGTGCTCCCGCCGATGTGACGAAGCACTCCGTCGCCACCGCCAGCGTTTTGGGGACGGCGGTGGTGCGGAGCAGTGCGATGACGAGGCCTGGAGGACGTGGCCTTTGGAGGGAGAGAGAGAGAGAGAGAGAGAGAGAGAGAGAGAGAGAGAGAGAGAGAGAGAGAGAGAGAGAGAGAGAGAGAGAGAGGGGGGGGGAGGAACTAAAGTTTTAGACGACCAGCTCCAACAGGCAGGCCCATGCCATGTTCTTATGTCCCGCGTGGTTGCTGCCTTCGCCGCCAGGTGTCGCCACGGCACGGCGGGCGGCCGCCACCACCGCTACTGCCGCAGTGACTCACCTCCGCTCACCTCGTCGCACACGTTACGCATACGCCGCTCCCATTCATGAACACACACACACACACACACATGCATACAAGGTGGCCCACGCACCCCGTCTTTGTCGTGAGCAGGCAACCCATTTTGCAGCAGCTAGTTGCAGGATAGAGGTAAGGCGGTGGGGCAGGCTCTGCCACGCGCCCCACCGCCCTCACCGCCCGCCAAATGGGTTGCCTACTTACGTTAGAGACGGGCTGCCTGCGTAGGCCACCCTGTATAAGCACACCATTCACATTCAGGCGATGCGCCATCGAAGCCGAGGGCCGTGCTGAGGTAGGGACTAGGGGCTCGGGTCACCGTCCGCGGCCACAACCCAAACACACACACACACACACACACACACACACACACGCACACACACGATCGCGCGCGTCGGCGCCTGTGGACGCGGGGGTAGGCAGACCCGGCGGGCACGGGCGCGCCGCCGCCGGCCGGCCTGCCTGCCTAACGCCCCAAGCGGCCGTCGCCGTCATCACCATCAAGTGCTCCAGGGTGGTGAGCGGGGCGGCGGGGGGCTCGGCGTCGAAGGGCGGCCGCAGCTGTCCGTCCTGCAGGCACAGCAGCAGCAGGTACGCGTACACGTTGCGCTGCTGCAGCTCCGGCACACCGGCCCAGCAGTCGGTGGACAGCTTCTGCAGCCAGTCCGTGGCCAGCTGCCGCTCTGCGGGGGGTGAGTCCTGTGAGTCCCGCAGTCCTGCAGTCCCGCAGGACTCGGCGGCCCCGGTGACGAGCCTCCCCACCTTGCGGCAGACCCAGGTTGCTCAGCATGGCCTTGCTCAGGACCATGTTGTAGTTGAAGTCGTAGTTGAGGGACTGCTCCGTCTCCGGCTCCATCGCCGTCCCAGAGTGTTCCGATTCACTTCGTTTTTACTTTCTTGTTACAGTGCAGGGGCGGCATGAAATCGGTAATAATGGTGGGGGAGTCCCTGGAGAGCACTTACAATGGCACTTTGCTGGGCTGTGCTTCGCCCGCAGCTTCGCCCCTCCCACGCTTTCTCCGTTGCATTTTAATTTTATCTGGATAGTTTCATGACGGCGCATGCGTAGTTATCGCGAAGTTTCGGGGATCGGACGGTGGAGCGGTGGAGGGGAAGCATCCGGGAGCATGTGGGTCTGCATGCGCCTGCATTGTGTCCCAACTACGACGCGCTGGCGGCGGGGCGGGCGCCCCCGCCCTACTTGGGGGCCCGAAGTGCGCAGCGACGATGTCTGTGTGTGTGTGTGTGTGTGTGTGTGTGTGGCGCCGTCCGCCGCGGCTGCCAGCGTATAGGCAACCCATCGTGTATTCGTGGCGGAGGGGCTGCGCTGCTGCAGGGCGGGGCCGTGAGTAGCCGAGAGCAGCCAAAGGGTGCCCCTGGGCGGGAGTCTTCCCTGCCGTCTCTCGCGGCGAGACCCCGCGCTCACAGCGCCCACCGCCACTCGAGGCCGGCCCGGCCGGGGTCAGCACTCCAGTTCTTTTGTAAAGAGAATTATCACGCTCTCTCTGCTTTTTCGTATTTTATTGAAAATTGAAATATGAGAATTGGTCATGCATTGTGCTCTGTCTGTGCTAGAGTAGCACAAACTACCATGCACCCGAATCGTCACGAAAATTATCCAGCCCCCACGACACTTTTGCAATTACCCACTTCTGTGATTTCCGAGTACATAGCAAGGCGCTGACACTTACCCGCTAATTAATTCGATTACGCCGAGCTGAAACAGTGCTGGCAGTGCCCGCCGCCGCTGCAGAAGAAGCAGACGATCTCAAGAGGGAGCAATGGTGAAGTGAAGGGCGCTACACTTTTTATCGCGAAACCCGACACCGAAGATTCTTGGAAATCTGGATCGTAATTGCGATTGCATCATAATATTTCGAAACGGCGTCCTATCGTAGGACGTCACAGACACCTCATAGGCTATCGAGCGCGGCCCTATTTGCAAACAAAATCAAATGACACGAGAAAACATTTTTCCTTTTTAAAAGATCAATCAGATTTTTAAAAAATAGGAATTTACTAATTGCACTTGTCCTGCATTTGTGAAAACAACAGCATTTTCCATGGGCGTTCACGGAGTAGTTCCAACTAAAGTTTCACTAGGTTTCCAGACAAGCAACCAATTTTCGGTTGTGATAACCTAAATCTTGTTGGGGGAACTAAAATCTGTTAGTTCAACCACCAAAAGTGCAGCGAAAGTTACGATTCGTTGCTTAAAGTAATAGTTAGTTGCCTCAACGCAATTTTAGTTCCCCCAACGAAATTATCTAAGTTATCACAACCGAAGATTGGTTGCTTGTCTGAAAACCTGCTAATCTTTTTTTTTCTCCATGAATTTGACCGCCTCCTCAAACCGATATGACGACTCCAGACCAGTCCAAGACTCCCAGTCCAGACTTCCAGGCGGCCGCCCGCCCCGCTCGCCGCCCCGTGTCCTGGAGTCCTGGAGTGGGGGCGAGGAAGAGAGGCGCCGGAGGTGCCGCGGCCGGACCAGCCGCCGCCGCCGCCGCCGCCGCCGCCGCCGGCTCCGGCCAAAACAGAGGCGACCGCCGGACGGGGCTGGACAGCGCTGGACAGCACCGGACAGGACGGCGGGACACGCTGGACACTGCTGGACGCCGCTGGACGCCGCTGGACGCCGCTGGACGCCCGGTGACCGCCGCCGCGATAGCGCCGGGAGGAGATCGCTCCGCCCAGCAGCCTCCCCACCGGAAGCACGGCCGCGTCCGGCAGGGTGTGAAGCACCACCACCATGCAGCCCAACACTGTTATCGGGCTGCTGCCGCTGCTGACGGCCTGCCTGCTGGCCGGCCACACCACCGGGGGCGCGCTCGCATGTGACTGTGAGTACCGACCGATACAGCGGGCCGAGCCGGGCAGGGGGCCTCTCCACCCGTAGATCAGCAGCTGGTAATGAGTCTAGTGAGGAGAGAGAGAGAGAGAGAGAGAGAGAGAGAGAGAGAGAGAGAGAGAGAGAGAGAGAGAGAGAGAGAGAGACGGAGAGGGAGGAGAGGGAGAGAGAGAGAGAGAGAGGCGATGCAAGGTGACGGCGCGCGAGTGAGACAGAGATACTGCACACCCGCGCGGCTCCACCACGCACCCACCCAGGACCCACCCGACGGTGCCGATCTTTGCTCCCATCTGTCCACTCGCACCGCGCACTCTCGGACGGCGGCGTCTGTCTCAAGTGCCCTGTGATTTCGAATCGCCTTCTGATTTGCTGACTGCTGACTGGCGAAAGCGGCGTGTTTCGAGAACGGCCGCGTCTTGTCACTGTGTGTTTCGTTTTGTCTCCTTGTCTGTGACATCTACACTTCTTAGTCGCGAACTGTTCCAGGGAAGTAATAATCTGTAATCCTCGCTTCGGCGTTATCGGCGAATCTCGCACTGTATCACATGTGGCCGTGCGAGAGCGACATTCGCCTCGCTTGCCAACTCCCCGCAGCCGCCATCAATAGCTGTTATTGAGGCTCTTGGTGCATCTGCATCTGCGGAGCGGGTCATTAGAATACGCGGCCGACACGCCCTCCCTCCCAGTGGTCCTCACCTCCCAGCGGTCCTCACCCCACCGCGAGTCGGAACACGGAAGTTCCGGCGCGCGCCCACCACTCTTTATTGCGCCCGTGGCATTATTTTGAGGACAAGGAAGGACGATGGAGCGTGTTAAACCAAGTCCGCGCGTCTCTGAGGACGGCATTACCGCGTTCGATACACAGAGTCCGCGAGGGCTCGTCCTCGGAGCGAAAGCGAAGCCTCTTCCCCACCCCTCTTCCCCGTCCGCGCGCTGCGCATCGCGCAAAACAAAACAGATTAGAAGAAAAAAGAAAAGTAATAGGAAAAAGGGAAGAAGGCGACAACAGGTGGACAAGACAGTCCCGCGAAGGCCACCACACCGGGGCGGGGGGCCAGCGGCCAGGCCATCTCCTCCAAAAGTAATTGTTCGAAACAAATCGCGGCCGGATCAGCAGAGGAGGAGCAGACGCGGGAGAACCCGCGGCGGCGAGCGGCGACACGGAAGGCAAAAAAAGGGGGGAGATGAGGAAGGAAAGAGGAGAAAAAGGCGGCAGTAAACGTAATTCGCGTTGGGCTAAAACGCTGGAACGCCTTTGCCTCGCACCTGCGGCTCCTGCGGCACCCGCGGCCGCCGTGCAGCATCGCGGTGTTACAGTGGTATCAATCAAAAGCGTGTTAGCGGCACGGCCGCGACGGTGGAAGCGGCGGTAAGGTGGAGGTCAAGGACAGGCGAGCAGGCCGCCGCCGCCGCCGCACCGCTCCGCCAGGTGCCGCCGCGCCGTGCCCAAGTCCAACACCCGGCCGTCCAAAAAAATAGTAGTGTGAGGGGGCTCCGGGGAGAGACAGGTCGCAGCGCAGCAAGGAATAACATGGTCGTGGGTGGGCGTTTGTCTCCGCAGGTGGATCGAAGGATTCGGCGCCCCCGCCGGCGAACTCGCTCGCACCCAGGACCGACCAGAGGCCGAGGGGGTCGGCGACGACGTCCACCCTGGACGACGTGCTGACGCCGGAGCTCGTGCAGAGCTACCTGGCGCTGCAGCTGCACCGGGCGGCCATGGACATGGCGGAGAAGGCGCAGGCGCGGTGAGGCCGGGACCCTTGCGGGGCTGCGGAGGACCCAGCGGCAGCCGGTGTGGTCCCTTTACACATCGTTGTCCCTGCCCCGTCCAGGTCGCCGACGACGCGGTGCTCGCAGGGCGTCCCCTGCTACGTCGGCGGCGGCTCGCTGCGCCGCTCCAAGCGCTTCGCGACGGGCTCCCGTCGGGGCGACGCGGACGTGCCGGTGGTGGCGGGGCTGGCCGGGCTGCCGCTGCCGACGCCGTCGTCGCCGCTGCTCAGGCTGTCGCCGAAGGCCACTAGCGACAACGACGTGCCCGTCTTCAAGGGCAACCACGAGGGCACGCCCCTCGTCCGCGTGGTCGTGCCGCCGCCGTCGCCTCGGCCCACGGCCGCGGCACGCTCCGCCCTGGGCACCACCGTCCCCGACGTGCCCGTCGTCAGGGGCGCCCCGGACCCGGCGCACCCCACGTCCGCGCCGACGCGCGCCTCCCTGCTGCCCGGCGACCTGCAGCTCACAAGGGAGGAGGAAGAGGCCCTCGCCGTCCTGCTGGAGGGGCGGCACCACAAGGCGAGCACCGCCAGACCCTCGGCGAGGCCCACCGAAGTTAGCGCCGTCAGTGGCAAGGTGAGGGCAAAGCAGCGCCCACCTCTTCATTTTTTAATAGCTGTGTTCTGACATTTTAAATTTTGCATTTGGTTCTTTCCCAGGTCGGCGGAAAGGCGGGGCCGCTGGTCCCCAGGACGCAGCCGGGGCGGGGCGGGGCCGGCAGCCAACTGCACAGAAAGAGCGGAGACGTTGGCAACGGCGGCGGGGGCGGCGGCCGTGGCGGCAACTGCTGCACGCAGACGCGGCTGCTGCAGGAGCTGGAGCGGCAGCTGGCCGTGCTCAGGCGCATGAACGCCGACCACCTCCACGAGGAGTGGGTGCGCGCCAGCTACCCGAGCCCCTACTACCCCTACCTGCACAACCTGCCCGTCCACCCGGCCAGAGGTACCTCTGCCGGCGCATTCCGGACACTGCCTCCGTAGCTCGGTCTCTGTCGCACCTGTTGTGACTGAGAGCGAGTGAGAGAGAGAGAGAGAAAACCCGTGAGAGTGTGGTGTGTGACCCGTGCGGCGACGTGCGCAGGGTACGACGGCGCCCCCGCGCTGCTCCCCGCCTACTTCCTGCCCTCGTCCGGGTGGCAGCGCCGCCGCGGTCCCGGCCCCGCCCCCGCGGCCCTGGACCACCGCTCGGCCCCCGGGCCCGACTGCAAGGACGGCGAAGCGGAGGACGGCGGCGAGCTGGACGACAAGGTCGGCTTCAGTGAGCAGCAGCGGGAGGTGGACGACCTGCGCGGGGACGACCCCCACGACGACGTCGGCGTCGACCACAAGATCGGCGAGCCCGTCGACTTCGAGATCCGCTGAGGCCTCGCGCCGACCGAGCCGGCCGGGGGAGCCGACGGGAGACAATCTGCGGACGAGGACGGGACGTCGCGTCGCCCGCGTCGCCTTGTCACGGGGCCCGCCTCGCTCGTCATGTGTCCGTGGCGCCCCGCCGTGCACATCGCGCCACGCAATCTAGAAAATGTTTTAATTGCCGGCGGCTGTGGGACCTGAGGCTGCCGGCGGCCGCCGGAGGCGCGGGGAACCCTGGCCTACCCGGCCTGCCTGGCCGGAACGGACGGAATGACCCACCGCACCGCACTGACTCACCGCGGACATGCGGCACTGCGGCACTCCAGGCCGCGCCTCAACTGCCGTGTCACTTCATTGCCGCGGACTGAGACAATAAATATAAGCAGAGCCAGCGTTGGCAGTTTGATTAACTCGTGTATTCAGTTTCTGTCGATCTATTCCTTACCACTCTCTCGCACACGCACACACACACACACATCACACACACACGCTCACGCTCTGCGAGACCTTGGGCCGCACTGCACCCGCGAGCCGAGCATACGACGCGTTTAAATCAAAAACCGAAATTGGCGGGCGGCGGGTCCTCGGGGGCGCGGACCAGGAAGGCGGGGGCGGGGTCCGCCGTCGCGGCGCCGCCCCGCGGGCCGGCGGCGGGGCGTCGGCGGCTGCGGCGTCTCGCGCACTCGAGCCGGAGGGGCTCGGCCGATAAAGCTAGGCAGAAGCGTCGCAGAAGTGCTGAGCTAATGTGCGATTGTAATGATATGCAGCAAAGCTGTAATGGCGCCCGCCGCCGCCAGATAGCGCAGTCACGTCGGATACGAGGGGCCCGGCCCGGCCCGGCCACTCCACCGAGATGGCATACTCGGTTCTAGCGCGGCAATCTTGTGACGCGCAGCAGGCTCGCCAACAACGGCGGCGGCGATGCGCTGACTGGCAAATTAGCAGTATCGCGACAGGTGCAGCTTAGCTTGTTGGGGGCTGCTTCTGTCGTGTAATGTTGTTTTGGAAGCTTAGCGGTACACATGGTGCACGCACGCGCTTGCATTTCGGCACCACCGGCTGTTGTAATTAATTTAGAAGCTGCGCATTCTTGAAATAAACCTCTCTAGTCCGCGTGGTCCGTCAACCCCTGATCCCACCCTAGTCCGAGGACGCGGCAGCTTTGCGCATCACGTAGGAGCAGCACGGGCCACGCCCCCCTCGATGCTCGCCTTGCCATAAGACAGGCACTAAGACACAAAAGGCGCGCTTGATGTGGGGTGTAAAAAGAAAGTGCGGGCTCTCGGCCCGATCTCGGTGAAAACGAGTGGACTTATGGTCAATATTTGTGACGCGATCGTAAGTGACCCGGTCTATTCGCTGCCTATGTATTGGCACTCGAGGACGTAATTTTCATTTCCGACCCTATGTGTCTTACATCAAAGTACTCCCGTAGAGGCCCTCTTCACGCTCCCAAAGTAGCGACGGTTCGAAAATAAATACCACCCTGTATATCCGGATCGAATCCGACGCCGATCCGGACGGGGGCGCTCAGAAGGCCCCGACAGCGGCCTGGCTGCTGCCTATCACTGGGATAGGCGTGTTCCGTGAGGCCTGTTTCTCATCGCCCGCCATGTCACCCGCCGGCGTTTCGGAACACATTTTGGCCCATTAAACGGAAGAATAATAGGGGGCGTGCCTGGGCACATCGTGAACCCGAGGGGCAGATGCGCGTCACGAAGTAGCCACTGTCACGCGTACCACGGGCATCAACACCAGTACTCGTACATCGAGTGAATGACTAAACAGATAGGGCACTCGACTCCCGGGCCGATATCTCGGGCTGGGCGCACGCCTTTCGCCAATAAATGCCGCGGCCCGGACCCCAATCAGTTAGTTGTTTGGTTTCAGGCTTCTCAAGCAAGCTACCAGGTGAGGACGAGCTCGGAGGCCGCGGCGCTCCTCGGTCCTCAGCGGCGCCTTACTGACCCTTGTTTCGTGTCCAACAGGATGATCGGCTGGACCATCGCTGCTCTCCTCGCCGGAGTGGGCGTTGCCCTCTACTCCTACCTGGCGAAGATCCTGACGTACTGGACCAAGAGGAAGGTGCCGGGCCCCAAGCCCTCCCTCCTCACCGGCAACTTCGGCATCAACCTCATGGGCCAGAAGAGCATCGGCGACATCTGCGACCAGGTGTACAACGACTACCATGAGGAGCCCGTGGCCGGCACCTTCGTCATGACCCAGCCCCTGCTGCACGTCCACGACCCGGAGATCATCAAGCACGTCCTCATCAAGGACTTCAAGGACTTCTTCGGCCGCGGCATCTACGTCGAGACGGAGCGCGACCCCCTGACCGCCCACCTGTTCAACCTGTCCGGCAAGCGCTGGAAGGAGCTGCGCGCCAAGATCGCCCCCACCTTCACCTCCCACAAGATCAAGTACATGTTCGACACCATGAAGGAGTGCTGCACCCAGCTGCAGGTGAGTGCCCTACCCGCGGCCCGCCCGGGCCCAGACCGCCGGCCGCCTGGACGCGCCTGACCGCCTCCCCCTCGTGTTGCAGGACTTCGTCGAGGCCAAGTGCGCTGCCAACGGCGGCAAGTACAACGCCGACATCCGCGAGATGCAGGCTCGCGTCAGCACCGACGTCATCTCCTCCGTCGCTTTCGGCATCCAGAGCAACAGCCTCAAGACCCCCGAGTCCGAGTTCCGCCGCATCGGCACCAAGGTCGTCGAGCCCACCGTCTTCAACAGCGTCCGCCTCATGGTCCTCTTCTTCCTGCGTGAGATCGCCCAGAAGTTCAAGTTCAGCATCACCGTCAACGAGATCGAGACCTTCTTCACCAAGCTGGTCGCCGAGACTGTCGCCTACCGCGAGGAGAACGGCATCGAGCGCGCCGATATGCTGCAGATGCTCATGGAGCTCAAGAACAAGGGCTTCCTGAAGAACAAGGAGGGCGAGGAGCCCGAGCAGGCCCCTGGTGAGTAGCTCGGTAGCTCTCGTGTCGCACACAAGCCGAGGGGACGTCAGATTTCTCATACGCAACCCCATTTCTCTTCACCCGCAGAGGACGGCCAGGTCAACGGCAAGCTGACCATGAACGAGATGGTCGCCCAGGTGTACATCTTCTTCATCGCCGGCTTCGACACCACCTCCGCCACCACCTCCCTCACCATGTACGAGCTGACCAAGAACCCCGACATCCAGGAGAAGGTTTACCAGGAGGTCCAGGACGTGCTCAAGCGCCACAACGGTGAAGTGTCCTACGACGCCATCGCCGAGATGTCCTACCTGGACAAGGTCGTCAGCGGTAAGTAGAGCTCAAAAACAACCACACCAAGAACGCACTACACCCGACGCTCGCTGGACTTATCAATTGCTTTCCTCCTTCTTGCAGAGACCCTCCGCATGTACCCACCTCTCCCCTTCCTGAACCGTGAAGTGATGGTGTCCCGCGAGATCCCCCTGACCAAGGTCCACGTCGAGAAGGGCACCCGCGTCATCATCCCGGTGCGCGCCCTCCACCACGACGCCAAGTACTGGCCCAACCCCGAGAAGTACGACCCCGAGCGCTTCAGCGAGGAGAACAAGGCCAGCCGCCCCTCCCACGTCTACCTGCCCTTCGGTGACGGCCCCCGCGTCTGCGTCGCCCAGCGCCTGGGTCTGATGCAGGTCAAGACCTCCGTCGCCATGCTGCTGTCCCGCTTCCGCCTCGAGCCCAGCGCCGACACCCCCGAGCAGGTCGAGTTCGCGCCCCGCTCCTTCGTGCCCCTGCCCAAGAAGGAGCTGAGGATGACTCTGGTCACCCGCCAGACCATCGCCGCCTAGACGTAACAGCACGATAAAAGAAATAAAAATTTGTCAATCCGCAATCTCGAGTGTTTTTGCCCTTTTTTTTATCACCTCACACTACACCGTTTCAAGAGCAAGTGCAAGGCCGACTCTCGGCGCCGCTGTCAACCCGCTCGAGCAGCACGAACAGATTTTCATACGGCAACACCCCGTGCAGCTCGGCTACCGCCGTGTCGTGGAGTAGCGCCGATGCGGTGACCACTCGCGCGGAGTATCGCCCGAACGGCGATGTACTGTACACACCGGCACACACGGCCACACGGCTCCGAAAAAAAAATCAGTGCGAGCGATTCCGGTCGGGTTGAACAATTGAGTCACTTCGATCTCTCCGTGAAGAGCCTGACGAAACGGAAGTCGTCTAGCAATCTCGTTATCGGTCATAGTACGAACCGCGGCGCACACAGAGCCGCGACGTGTGGCAGCAGAGTAGCTGCTTTTTCGTGAGGTGGGGGGGGGGGGGCTTTTCATGTGGTATATCGTGACCAAATATACACAAATATACAGTAGGACCCTAACTCCTCAAGGACTAATGGGGTTGCAGTAGGTGGGGCCGTGGCCCCCATGGATGGCAGCAGCCCGAGACCTCCGGTCGGAAGGGAAAAGGGGCTGCTAGCGACTGATGCTGATGGCGGCACAGGCAGGCAGTGGGCAGCAGTGGGAGAGAGAAAGGGAGAGAGACAGAGAGAGAGAGGGGGGGGGCGAGAGAGAGTGTGTGTGTGTGTGAGAGAGAGAGAGAGAGAGAGAGAGAGAGAGAGAGAGAGAGAGAGAGAGAGGGAGGGGAGAGAATAATCGCAAAGCCATAAAGAATAGGTAAAAATCAGTCGTTTATTCGCAATGAGACATCGCACGCTCGCTCTCTCATTTCCAGAGGAGCATTGCCATCAAACCTCGTTTTAGTACATTTCAACCTAGTCAAAAACATCAAAAATCAAAAACCCCGCGCCGCCGACGCTCGTGTGTTTTTTCCGGTGGCTGCAGTCTTGCGGCTCCTGGCTCTCACTGTACATGGTGGCATGACAAGCCCGACGAGTAGACCCCTCCCCTCCCCCTCCCCCGTTCGTTCGTTTGTTTGACTAGATCGGGATTCGGCATAGCTAGGCACAATTCACACGTGTCCAGAGTGCAAACACTTATGAATGAGATTCCGTCGGATTCTCAAAATGGCCGTGACAGCGACGGCGCATCCAGGTATCTCGCAGCACACGTAATAAAATGAAAAACAGCAGTTTTCTGGCACCACCAGAGCCGTGCTGCGCTGGCCAGCAGACACGCACATTCCGGGGGACGGCGCGGCTGGCGCCGACGGCTCCTTGGCGCGCTGCCCCGCGGGGCCTCCGGCCCGGACTGCTGCGTGCGGGCCCCCCACCCGCTCAGTCATCACACGGCCCCAGTGTATCACAGTCGCATCTTGCCGGAGACGATGTCCTGGAACACATCCGGCGTGAGCGGCACGAAGCCCGCGCCGCTGCGCACGTAGAGAGGGTCGGAGACCGTGGCCGGGTCGTACCCCTGCCGGCAGAGTGGCAAAAATTTAGAAAAATTAGGGTAGATAAAATTGCCAAAATTAATTTGAAAAAAAAAAAAACACTTGGAATTAAAATAATATATTTTGAAGTTTCCCCCCTCCTTACGCACCTCCTTCTGCAGCGTCACCTTGACGATCTTGAAGGTGCCGGTCTGCTCCAGCCGCGGACGCACCCGCAGGAACAGCGGCCTCGCGTACGACGGCAGCTGCTGGTCCACGCCCTTGGCCAGGGCGGCCAGGTCCAGCGTGCCGTCCGGGTCCCCGACGGCCGCCATGCCCGCGCGGCCCTCCGACCCCGCCACCTGCGGAGCGAACGCACACACACCGGCGGCGGTCATACACACTCACTCGAGAAAACAATCAGATAAAAAAATAAAAACAGAGGTATTGGGGAAAAACAGATTAAAAATAAGATTTTTTTAAAGATTGAAATAAAAATATAGCAAAAAATAAGACTGAAGAAAAGATGGGAAAAAAGAAAGATCACAAACAATCAAAATATCAGAAAAATCAAAAAATGATATTTTAATGATGGTACAGTGCGCTTGCGTCACCAGCGTGCGAGTGTTTGTTTGTTTGTCCGGCTTGGGCGATAAGCCGCCGCCCAGCCGCCGCGGGCCACCGTACCTCCACGCCGTACACGGCCACGTCCCTCTGGCCCACCGCCGCCGTGATGGCCGCCTCCACCTCCGCCGTCGACACGTTTTCGCCTTTCCACCTGCAAGAGTAATTAGCAAGAAAAACATAAATATTGGAAGCGGCAGTGTGGGGCGGGGCCCGGGAGCATGTTGGCGTCGCGGCGCACCTGAAGGTGTCGCCGGTCCTGTCCCGGAAGTAGATGTACCCGAGCTCGTCCATCACCAGGATGTCGCCTGCAACAAGCGACGTTCACACAGGGGCTGTCCGCCGCGTTCGGAGTCCAAACCACACGGCGCGAAGCGCCGCGAGAGACTCACCCGTCATGAACCACTTGTCGCCCTTGGCGTACACGTCGCGGAGGATCTTCTTCTCGGACGACGCCCTGTCCAGGTAGCCGTGGAACTCCCGGGACGGGTCCGAGTCGCTGATGTGGCCGACGAGCATGCCGGGCTCGCCTACGTCGCAGCGCTCGCAGAGGCCCGTCGCCCTGTTCCGGATCACGTCGCCCGTCTCCTGGTCCACCCGGACGAAGCCGATGGGGAAGGCGGACAGCGGCGCGAACCGAGGCAGGAAGCCCACCGCGCCAACGGTGTTGTCGAAGTTAACTGCCAAGGAGCGTAAATGAAATTTAATAATAATTGAGAAACAACAATTTTACGAAGAAGTTGTCCACGTTGATAACGCGGCGACATTTTTCATTTGTGATAACAACTCGCTTTAATTTACTTCCCTAAAGTCAATGTTTGGTACAAATATCGGGCATCCGCCGCGGCTCGGTATACTCACAGAAGGTGACGTTGCCCTCGGTGGAGCCGTACAGCTCGACGACGTTGGGGACGCGGAAGCGGTCCAGGAAGCGGCGCCAGACGGCGGGCCGCATGCCGTTGCCGATCATGAGCCGCAGGCTGTGCTGCGTGTCCGCGGGGCCGGGCGGCGTGGCCAGCACGTACCGGCACACCTCGCCGATGTACTGCACCACCGTGCACCGGTGCTTGACGCAGTCCGGGATGAACGCCGAGGCCGAGAACTTGGTGCGGAGCACGACGGTGAGGCCGTGCGTGAGGCCGTAGCCCACGGCGCACATGCCGCCCGCCGAGTGGTACAGCGGCAGCGGGCAGTACACCACGTCCTCGGGGGTCATGCCCGTCAGCATGGCCACGCCCTTGCCCGCCGCCATGTACCGCAGGTTCAGGATCTTGGCGGCCTTGGGCAGCCCCGTCGTGCCGGACGTGTAGATGTACAGCAGCGTGTCCCGGTAGAAGGGCCGCGGCGACGTGGGCTCGCTGGTGGCCGCCGCCTCCAACAAGACCCCCAGGTCCGTCACCGACGGCGGCAGCTCCGCCGGGGCCGAGCCCGCGGGCACCTGCAGCTGCAGCAGCTCGGGGTCGTCCAGCTGGTCCCGGACGTCCAGCACGGCTGCGGGGGGGACACAGAGGCTCAGTGGCGGCGTCAGCCGGGCGGGTGGGCCACCCGCTCCGCACGGCCGCGCGGCGGGCCGGCCTGCCGCCCGGGCGGCGTCGGCGCTTACCTTGTGCGAGCGCGGGCTCGAACACGACGCCGCGGCACTTGGCGATGGTCAGGCTGTGCGCCAGCGCCTTGGCGCGCTGGTTGTGGTTGATGAGCGCCGAGACGACGCCCAGCTTGGAGAGGCCCAGCCACACGCACACGTACTCCGGGCAGTTGTTCATGAAGAGCGCCACCACGTCGCCCTTGCGGTAGCCGCGCTGCTCGAACGTGTTGGCCACGCGGTTACTGTAGTCCGCCACCTGCGGCAAATAAAACACAGCGCGTTCTAATTTCTCATCGTGGTGCGGTCCGGCGGCGAGCGGACTTTGCCTATCTGACCGCGGCTGCAGACCCCATCCTGGGTCAACGTGCCGAGCAGATAGACACGGGGGGGGGGGGGGGGGGGGCACTACTGTATCACAGCCGCCGCACCCGCATCTCTAGTTTCAGTGGCAGAGGTCCACGAGATGCGATCGCACACTTTCGTTGGTCGATCCCCACGCACAGTCCGCCTTCCCTCAGTAACCGTGCCAAGGACAAAACAACAACTTGTCTTTCGATTTTTATTTTTTTAAAGTAATAAAATATTTACTTTAACCTCGAGAATAGCGCATACCTGCTGGAAGGTCCACTCCTTGTCGTCGTGCCGGATGAGCACCTTGTTGGGCCGCGCGCGCACCTGCTCGTCGAAGATGTCCGCGAGGCACGCGTTGCGCCGCTCCTGCTTCTTCACCCACATGTAGCACCTCACCGCCCTCACCAGGAAGCTGTCGCGAGAATCGGGGGTGAAAACCGAGTACGTGGTCGGCTGGAGGTCATTTTTTTGCCCCACTTTTTTTCGCGTTTAGAAACCTCACAGAAGCTCCCCATGGACACGTAACGGATGGACGCTGTCCATGGGACAGACATAGGCGAGGAAGGGAGGAAGGAAAGGCCAGACACAGACACGAGAAAAGCAGATCGAGAGCAAAGATTTTATTCATTTTCCCAGCAGCGCACGGCCGTGTCTACTTCTCTTGGCTTTACGTTCCGCGAGGACGGTGCTGCCGCCGGTGGCTTCCACGCAGACATCGTCATCTCAAGTCCTGAATCGTATCCCTACACGCGTTCAAAGAGACGGACAGACAGACAGGGCGGGAAACAAGGAGTCAGAGGAGGAGAGAACCAACTATACACACTATAAAACTATTCCCCCCCCCCCCCCCGATGTGTTACGAAACGCAGGCGAAAACAGTGCATTTTTAGCCCGCATTATTCACCTGCTTCTACTACGCCATAGAAAACTCACTTGATGTCACGCGGCAGCGTCCGGATGACGGCCCAGAGCCTCCGGCTGTAGGGGGGCGCCAGGAGCAGCAGCAGCGGCGCCAGCAGCAGCGGCAGCGGCAGCAGCCACAGGCCGGCGGCCAGCGCCACTGCAGCCAGCCCGGCGGCCGCGCGCGCCGTCAGCGCCATGACCCTCGGCAGGCTGTAGACAGATGATGATCCGCTTAGCACACCCGTGCAATTTATTAAGAAAAAGCAAAAAAAAAAAAAACTCGAAAAAAAACAAAAGAAAAACATGTTTTTAAGATTTAAATTGACAACGATTTTAATCATTACGATCCCGATTTCTTAAAGTAAAAATGAGATTTTACATTTTAGATTTGATTGCAGTTTCCGAAAGAAATTCTAAAATCGATCGATCGATCGATCGTTCGATTGTACGTTTGAGTGTGTCGAGCGGCGCGCCACGTGACGAGCTGCCGTCTGGTGTGAATAATGAGGGGGTAAACTATGGACATACATCAGCGCGGCGGCGGTGTCAAGCGGTCGCGGACTGCCCGGCTGACGCGGCCAGACACGCCCCCCCGCCGCTGCGGCGATGCACTATCGATATTCTGTTATATCAATATCCGAGACGATAAAGATATCGATATATCGAAAGCGTTTGTTACACTCTAGGGTACGGCAGTGCAAAGTCGACGGCGATCAAAATGGATTCTTCCACACGAATATTTTTAGTTTAGCCGCCCGCGATTGTGTTCTTGCTGAAAAACGCATGACATAATTTCATGAGACAAAATTATTGTCCTGTGGCATTGAGTGAGTAGGCGCCGAGGTGCAGTAGCGCAAGGCAGTGCATCGCAGCGCGCCGCCGCCGCCGCCTGTTTACTCAGCCGATGTGTCGCGATAACCAGACGCCCAGAGATACCCGGCGTCATTCTGCACTGAGCCGCGCCTAATACGCGCCGAGGAGTAAGCCGGCAGTTTTATTTCTCTTCCGGAAGCGGCAGCAGCAACAACAACACTCACCGATTGTGCTCACTGGTGGTGGTGTTGGTCGTGGTGACCAGCCAGGGTACGCGGGTTAAGGCCGCTGCGACAGTATTTTTTTTAGCACATCGGGAAAATATATCGTCGCGTTTACTTATACGTCTCGACACCTTGGGTGTCACTACTGCTGCTGTTGCCGCTGCTTCCGCACGCACAACGCGCTGCTCTGAGCCCCGCGGCGGCGCCGGCTCCGTGCTCTGCGGACTGTGGGATTGGGGGGGGGGGGGGGGTACCGCTAACTGAGCCGAGTGCCGACTACGCCCACCACCACACCGCGCCGAGCGTCCGAACCGACCGACGGCGGCCTAACCGAACAGCAGGCGATGCGGTCCCAGCAATCCCCGGCGCGTCCCCCGTCCTCCTGGGCCCGCCCCCCCCCCCCCCCCCCCTCCCCCCTCGGCCCCTCGGCCCCCCGGCCCCCCGGCGACGGCCGTGGCCGTGGCCGCGGCCGCGCCATCGGCGCGCAGTTCGTATTCACTTGGCCTCACCTCGCGGGCACACAGCTCGGCAAATCAAACAGGTGCCGGGGGGTTTGGCCCGCACGGCGCGCCACGGCACGGCCGCGAGGAGGAGAAGGAGAGGAGCCGGGATGCGGCCACCGGACGGACGGGTACAGCCCGATAAGAAAGCGTGCGGCCGGGGACCCTGATAGTGCACAGCGGGGCGGGCGGAGCACGTGCGCGGCCGCGGCCCCGGGGCCCGGGTCCCGCCCGCGCGCCCACCCGGCCGTCAACATCGTGGAATCGTGGAGTATTTTCGGTCAGGGTCGGGACGGGCGTGCCTACCCGAACGTCGGCAGTTTCGAGTTACAGAAGGTGCTTGTAATGTCAGGGTCAGGGTGCGCAGGGCGAGGGGTGTCCGGTACGTCGATCGTCAAGAAATTGGCGCTCTCGGGTGCCGGTGGCCGGCCGAGCGGTGCGGTACACCTCCTCACCTAGGCCGGCGGCGGCAGAGTCGGCGGCGACCAGCGGAGGAGGAGCGGGCGGAGTCGTTGGCCCCTCCTGAGAGCAACAACACGACGGCGACGGCACGGCACAGCTAGCAGGCGAGGCGAGGGCTGGGCGGGCAGGCGTGCCCACTGACGACGCGGCTCCGACGCGGCCGGTTGGCTCTCTCGCTCTCCGCGCCGCGCTCAGCAGCCCACAGCCCACTCCTCAACGAGACTGATCCGCGGCCGTCGGCGGGCAGCGTACGTCGGCGTCCGGCGCGGCCCCGCGGCCCCGCACTGTCTCCGCCGTTCCGTCCCTGCCGCCTGCCGTCCGGGCGCGGCGGCCGCTCGGACTCGGACCAGCAGCGCTCGCCGGCCGGCCCCGCCTAGCGTCCCCGCGTCATGCAAGGCGTACTACACGACACGGGAGGCCCCACGCCTTCACGTCCGACCTGCGGGCTGATGCCGAAGGGTCGTCCCGTCGCTGTCTCTCTCGCACGCCCAAGGCACACCCCATGAGTGTGACAGAGACGGGGAGCGTCGGGACGTCTCTTTCGGGGACAGCCTATGCAGTGTGATAAGCCCCCGTGGGCCCCCCGCGCGCCTCGTCGCTGGGCGGGCTGGCGGCGGCGCGGTTACAAATCAGTGCATGGTGTTGGTGTCAGGGCCGCTGCCGCTGTCTCTCTCAGGCCCATTAAAAGTAAACGCCAGTAGCCCCGCGTGGCCGCCTGCGGGGTAGGCAGCCGCGGCCCGTGCGACGTGCACGAGTGTCGAGCGGGCTGGCCTACCCCGGCGCTCGCAGGCGCGGTGTCTGATGGCCGTACCCGAGATACGCTCTTCTGTCTCACTTCATGTCCTGAGTCCGTTAATGAGAGCGAGAGGGACAGAGGAAACGAAGGCCGCGGAACACTTTGAGGTGCAGCACCGGACGTACTCGCGGCCCGGGGTTGTGTATTTGTGTGGCATTCACGTACATGAACTGTCTTGGTTTTAAAAAAAGATAAAAATAAATTTGAGAAAATAGGTCAGGTTTTTGCACCAGGTGAGTGAGAAGCGCGGCGCCCGCTCTCAGGAGTGGGCGGGGAGCCCCGCGCCGAACACTAGCTCCGTCTCTGTCCGTCCCACGCGTGTCTGCCGTGACGGAGGGAGGCTGCGGGACTGCCTACTCCCAGGAGACGCGCCGCTGACTCTCCTGGTGCATCGCAGGGGGTGAATGGGAGTGCGGGCCGCCCGGCTATATAATCGTAATGTATTTATTACTATCAATAACAAAAAATAAAACACGCAATCTTTTTACAAACAAACTTTTTTCGCACGACATTATCGCGCTCAATTTTCTACAAAGAGGGGAAAAAAGTAACATCACAGAATAAAAATTGTCCTTTCTTGAAGCAAGAGTTGACGCAAGTCGAGAAGCACACCCACTTTTTGTTGTTGCAAATATCAGTGTCCGTTTCACGATAATACATCTCGAGGGCTCAGCTCCCGACGGGCGGCCATCTCTTCAGTGTTTTTGGTTCGCGTCTTCAGACGTGTGATTGCTTCTGTCACTCGTCTGGCTGTTGATGTGGTTCCGAATGTTGTTCTGGTGCTGCAGGCTGGCCACCTCCTTCATCTCGCAGCCCTCCTGCTCCTTGTCGTGCGGCTTGGAGGTGATGATGTGCTCCTGCGTCGGGAAGGCGGCGTCGGGCTTGACGTTCTCGTCGTCGAATATCTGAACGTCCTTCACGAAGTACCACACCCCGGCGTCGAATAAGGTCCCGATGAGGACGAACCCTGCAAGGACAGATAGCGGTAGCGGCGACGCGGGAGTTTGGTTTTTGTTTTGATTTGAAGGACAGTAAATTCCCCCCCTACCGGCGGACGTGAGGTTGAGGAGGTACCGGAGCGACTCCCCGTTGTAGAGCCAGCAGTTGCCGTTGCCCGAGCACGTCTTACCCCACACGAGACACGTCGCGTCTGAAACACGGCGACAAGCAGTGAGGTGCGCATCGTCCGGAACCCGGGCAGGGTTCCGGTAGAAGCGGTCTTATAACCTCATAACCTACCCATGAGGTACCCGAAGAAGATGGGCGACGGCATGAACGCGAACAGGCTCATAAGGGTGATGCCGAGGCCCATGGCCACGGGCTTGTCCTTCTCCTCGACGCACCTGAACGGAAAACGGAAATGAACCCCTCTTTCACGTGGCAGAGAATCCTAGCGCATTTTTTTTTTAAATTAGTTCTTTACCTCACGGACACCAGGAAGTTGGTGGCCCTGCCCGTGGCTCCGCTGAACTTGAGGACGCATACGACGGCCAGGAACATGTAGAACATGTGCGTGCAGTCGACGGGGCAGGCGCCCGGCGTGGCGATACCCCCCACCGCGTAGGTGGCGGCGCCGAACGGGCGGACGGGGAGGCCTGGGGCGAGGGTGGTGGTCGGGGCGCCGGCGGTGAGGCCGGGCGCGATGCAGCTGCAGTTCTTGTACACCTTCCCGCCCGCGGGGAGCACCTCGTAGTCCCTGCAGCCGGCGTGGCACGCCGAGATGAAGGTGGTGTAGCCGTCGGACGCGCACACGGGGGAGTACTTGGCGTACTCGCAGAGGCAGTCCGCGTTGCACTGGAAGGACGTCTCCAGCCTGCAACACCGACGGACGGCGGCGCGCTGTGAGTGGCGGCGGCGCCCGCGGCCCGGCGGGTAGGCAGCCCGTCCAGGCCGGGCGCGCGGAGGGCTGCCGACCCTCTGACGCGCGGGCGCCGCGGGCGCCGCCGGCTGGCACTCACTCGCCGCTGGGCTTGAGCAGGCCGCCGTAGCTGTCGTTGTCCGGGCAGCCCAGGAAGATGTAGGAGATGATGCCGGCCGCCGAGATGAGGCCCACGAGCGTGTTCCACAGCGCCATCTGGCGGGCGTGCGGCCGGTACTTGGTGATGACCAGGCCGGACAGCAGGATGCCGATGCCCGAGAACACGATGCCGACCGTGCCTGCCACCCACACACAAATTCAAACATTCAAAAATTCAAATATTGAAAGGTTGAAAAATCCAAAGGTTCTCTCGGTACTCAAAGGTATACAAGTTAATAAATACAAATAAGGTTTAAAAATTTAAAAATTCAAACACGTTGCGTGTGTGCGTGTGTCAAAAATGTTAAGCTTAAACGAGTCGCAACTGAAGAAAGGGAACGGTGTTCCGGTTCAACCAGTAAAAAAATCATAGTTTTTTCAGAAATGTGAGAAAATACCAGTTACGAGGCTGGAGCTAGAGGCGGACTGCCGGTACTGCGTCTCGATGTACTTGGGCATGTAGATCCAATAGGGCATGTAGCCGAAGAAGTAGAAGACGGAGGCGGCGTTGTTGCACATGAGGGTCGGGTTCTGCAGCAGGCGCTTGAAGGTCGTCAGCATGTCTGCGGCCGAGCAGGGAGTTGAGAAGCCCGGCCTAATAGGTGGCTGGGTGGACGCCCGCACCGAACCTACCTCTGATGGAGGCCTTGGGCTGGTCCTCGGGCTCGCCGTTCTTGTTCTGGACGTCCTGCTGCGCCGCGCGCCGCGCCGCCGCCCGGGGCAGCGTCCTCGGGAACAGGCCGAGCACGGAGGCGAACAGAAAGAGCAGCACGGCCAGCACGATCCACCCTGGCCAAACCGCAAGCTGCCCTCAATTTCTCATCTCAACAATTTTTTTTGTGACCAATATGTCTCCCTGTCTTTTGTAACGCCCTAGCCACTTACCCAGCCACCAGGCACCCAGCCACCGAGGGTCGGTGTTGTCGATGGTGGGGGTGAGGGTGGGCGAGATGTACAGCTTGAGGCACACGGACGCCAGCGCGTAGCCGATGCACGGCCCCAGCATCCGGAGGAAGTATGAGAAACCTGACGAGAGACCGTTGTCACGTTTGTACTCCTGTCCCCCACCGAGTCGGAGCGGCTTAGGTTAGGCTCCCCTCCGCCGCCGGCTGGCGCTACTGACTGATCAGGGCCGGCGTCTTGTCCTTCTTGATGTTGTCGTCCATGTAGGAGACGCCGATGGTGTAGTACAGCGAGCCGCCGATGCCGGAGACAAGCTGCGCCAGGAACAGGATGACGACGGGCGCCAGGTTGCCCTCCTCCGCGTCGCACGAGATGGGCGGGGAGCCGTCCCGCGAGCACATCGCCTTCCGCTCCATCTTGTCTGCAACGCGGAGACGCGAGGTTAGAGAGGCCGCCCCGACCGCGCGGGTCCGGCGGGAAAGTATCGCAATCGAATTCGATATGTTTCGATCAAAACGCGACGTCGTTCGATCTATCGATTAAATTGGCCAATGGATCCAAATCTCGTTCAGGCATTGGCTCATAGAAAATTCAAAATCGATGCAACACTTCTGATCTGGCACCGATTTTGAGTCTAATGGCCAATAATCGTTGCCAATAATTTTGAAAATTTTGATATATTTTTTTAAAAGTATTGATCACCCATCCTTGCCTCTCTCCTCGCGGGACGCATTGCGGTCGTACACGGCGCCGTGCTCCACGGTCAGCCCCAGCGAGTCCTCGCCGGGGCCGTACATGAGGTGGGGCAGCGCGGTGAGCAGGCAGTACAGCACCACGGTGTAGATGCCGAAGGCGATCCAGCGCGGCCGGTGGCCCTTGCCAGCGTAGTAGCTGAGGAAGACGGACACGAAGAGCTGCGTGAAGTCGTTGCCCACCGTGATGACGCCTGTCGGACATACCACCCTCGTCAGCCACACGACGGCGTGAGCAGCAAACTACGTAGCGCGCTCTCTCTCTCCCTCTCACACGCGCTCCGCACGGTGAGACAAGGGCAGCGCGGTGAGATGGGGTCACGCAGTGTACGGACGGTCCCCTCAAGAGCACTCTCGCTTTCTTCAACATTTTTTTCGTTCTGCGTCACCCCTTTCGTTTGGGCGGTGTTTTCGCGGCCGAGTATATCTCACACGGCGACACCACGCGGTTCGATGTCCTCTCCTAGAGGACGCAATCGGGCTATCTGGTGCACAAAGGTGTGGACGTCGGCGGAGGAACGCCGCCGACGCTGCCGACGCCACCGCGAACGCGGACGCCGTCGTCGTCGGCGTCGTCGTCAGGGGGCTTAAACGCGTCGGTGATAACGGTGTGTCTGGAGAGGTCCAGACGATCGGCCGGACGCCGCACGTAACCGATAAGGTGGCAGAGGCACGCCGCACCGCCGCGCTGCCGGTGCCGCTGCCGCTGCCGGTGGCCGGCAGGCCGCGCGACCTGTACTACTATCTCATCGACCGTAATAATACGGGGGGCACTTTGGACTCGGCGGAGGCGAGGCGGATGCCGGCGGCGGCGGCGACGCACCGCCGCCACACGCACCTATGGTCTTGCTGGGGATCTTGAAGCGCTTCTCGAGCGTGGTGATGATGCCGTTCGAGTAGGCGTAGCTGGCCGAGAAGATGCAGCCCAGGAGGCCGTAGATCAGCACGTACACGTTCTTCGTCGCGAACCTTAACGACAGAGAAACGGGGGAGAAGTTTTTTTATTGTGTTGTTATGCTCGCCCTCGTAACTGCGATCGAGTCTAAGTGGACAGAGGGGAGTGAACATGGCGTTCGACGCCTTCGCCTAGCAAAGTACTCCCGGCTCGGACACGGTCACCGACGGATCCCGGCGGGCAAGTACCTCTGCAGAAAGGCGCCGCGGATGAAGCCGATGCCGCAGGAGGTTTCCTCGGTGAGCGGCAGGTCCCGGTAGAGGTCCTCGAGGTCAGCCGGGGTCACGGGGGTCACGGGGGTCTTGGCCGCGTCGGGGGCATCGGCCGCGTGCGCCGCGGCCGGCACCAGCAGGGGCACCAGCGCCGGCGCGTCCTTCTTGTCCGCGGACATGGCGGCGCGGGGGGTGGACGCCCTCTCGGCGCCTCTCGGCGGCCTGGCCGCGGGGTGGCCGCCGCGGGGCGGTGTCGGGCTGGGCGTCGGCCGCGGTCACTGCAGGCTGCGGCTGCTGCGGCTGCTGCGGCGGCGGTGGTCGCTTCGGCAGCACACCCACGTCCCGATCCCGGCCGTCCCTGCTGTCCCCCAGATGCCGAATGTGGGCGCGCGGGCCTGGCGTTGGGGCGGCGGCGGCGGCAGCGGCGGCAACGGCGGCCTCACGGTGGCGGTGGCGCACGGCGGCGCTCCCAGATAACGTAGCATCGCTGTCTCTCTCCTACCCACGGCGGCGGCGGCTGCGGCCCATCCCCCTGGCCTGCGTCCAGACAGAGACAGAAGAACGCACTATCATCTCCACCGTCCGCCGTGTGTCGATCCGGCGGCACCGCGGCACCGGCGGTGCTGCATGGCCGGGACCGGGTCGTGTGCCTCACACACACACACACACACACACACACTACACCAGCACCTACACCCACCCACCCACACACACACACACACACCTACACACATGCGTAAGTGCTGTCTTCGCCGAAAACCTGTCCGCCGCGGTATTTCTGCCGGCGGCCGGACTCCCCCCGGCACAATGCATGTACTGCTTTTACTACTGGGTCATTAGACTTTTAGACATCAGTGAGTGGGGTGTCTGGCCACCGGGTGAGGCCACACACCTGCCGGTGACAACACCTCCGCAGGGCCCCCAGGGCTCAGGGCGCAGGGCTCGGGGCCCTCAGCCTCAGCTAGCGCGGCCCCGCCCGGCCTGTCGGACCCGCGGCACCTGCACACAGCCTGACACAGCCTCGCGGCCTATCTCGGTTCGACGGGCCTCCGCACGCGGTAAGTGGGCCCGGCGACACAAGCGGCAGCGCGGCCCGCCGCAGTTGTAATCTTAACCGCGCCGTATTTAAACACTGCGGCCCGCGCACTTATTTCGTAACACGAGTCGGTATGGACGCGGCGGCGCGGGGGACGAGCCGGGGGGGGGGGGGCGGGGGGAGGGGCGCCAGCGGCGCCAGCAGGCACGTGCGGAGGCTGCGGGGGGTCCCCGAGAGGGCGCCGGGGGGCGGGCGCCAGGGCGCACTCCACGGCGCGCCTCCAGCGCTCCCAGGGGCAGAAGAAACAGTCCAAAGTCCAGTTGGCGCGGGTCTCGCGGCGCTGCGCCTTCTGTTTGCGCCCATCGCGGCGCGCGGGGGCCGGGGGTGCTCGCGGCGTTGGCGGCGCCGCCGGCGTGCCGCGGGGGGCTCGTGGCGGGCGGTGCGAGTAAAAAACAATGATGTGGAAAACGGTGCCGATTTCGGCCGAGAGCCACCGCCGCAGCACCACAGCGCCGCAAGCTGGGTCCCCCTTCTGGTCCGCAGCCGTAAACTGCGGCTCCATTGTGCAGCTAATCCCTGGTCCAATTGCGTCAGGAAGAGAGAGAGAGAGAGAGAGAGAGAGAGAGAGAGAGAGAGAGAGAGGGGGGGGGGGGGACAAGGAGGCGAAGGTCTCCAAGGCTCCCGCTGCTCACAGAGAGACGTCGGAAGACGGCGAGGGCGGCGGCGGTGGCGGGGAGGGCAGTAGAACGAACGGCTCTCGCTGCTGCTCGCGCGCTTCGCTTTGCCGCCTGCGCAGCAGCGGCAGCAGCGGCGGCCGCGGGGACGTCCTCCTCCTCCTCCTCCTCCTCCTCCTCCTCCTCCTCCTCCTCCTCCTCCTCCTCCTCCTCCTCCTCCTCCTCCTCCTCCTCCTCCTCCTCCTCCTCCTCCTCCTCCTCCTCCTCCTCCTCCTCCTCCTCCTCCTCCTCCTCCTCCTCCTCCTCCTCCTCCTCCTCCTCCTCCTCCTCCTCCTCCTCCTCGCATGTCATTGGTTACGTGAACCGGCTGCGCAGCAAATCCGGGGCGGGGCAGTTTTTCAAACACGACGATAATGAGCTACGCGTTTGCGGGTCCCGTGTAAACAGAGCAGAGCGCGCGCCAAGAAAAGTACCCGTACGACCACGCCTAGACGACTCTGCTGATTGTCACTCTCCCTCCGACTCCCCTCTCTCTCCCTCTCTCTCTCTCTCTCTCTCTCTCTCTCTCTCTCGCCCTCTCCCTCCCTCCCCCTCTCTCTCTCTCTCTCTCTCTCTCTCACTCTCTGTGTGCCCTCCCTCTCGACCTCTCAACCTTTATTGTATCTGCGCCGAACTGCCGCGGTGGTGCGTCTTCCGAAGTCACTCGTTTCCCATTCATTCTCGCACACACGACAACGTGAGAGCTGAGCTACGATGGTATGCCGCTCATTGACACAGAGAGAGAGAGAGAGCGTGAGTGAGAGAGGCAGAGAGAGGCAGAGAGAGAGAGCAGAGAGAAGAGAGAGAGAGAGAGAGAGAGAGAGAGAGAGAGAGAGAGAGAGAGAGGAGAGAGAGAGAGAGAGAGAGAGAGAGAGGCAGAGAGAGAGAGGGGGGGGAGACAGAGAGTAGTGTCGTCTACGCGGGGGAGAGAGAGAGAGAGAGAGAGAGCGACAACAGGTTGTGTATGACCCGGTGGCCCAGCAGCCTATGGTTGGTTACGTCCGTGACACAAGTCCTTATCACTGTTTGTCAGCACCGGTGTTGCAGTGCGCGGCGACCCGACAGGATCCGCACTAGCGCCGCTCTCTCTGTCGGTCTCTGTCGGTCTCTCTCTCTCTGTCTCTCTCTCTCTGCCACCTGCCACGATAACCTGCAGTGTTCCCAGCGGCCCTCAAGCGTATCGACATTGGCGCCGCGTGTCTCCTCACCGACACCGCCGCCCTCACTCACTCGCCCGCAGCAGCAGCAGGGTCCCCGACGGCGGCGCTGCCTGGCGACGCCACGAGAGGGACTGTGACACGCGGCTGTCGTCGTCGCGGCACGTCGCCGACGTCGCTGACGAGCAGAGGCAGCAGCGGCCGCGGCCTCCAGCCCCAATAGCGGGGCGCGGCCGCGTCCGCCGCGGAGCTGAGAGCGCCGCCGGCGCGCGGGGCGTTGTCCGTACCGGAAGTACTCGAACCCGCGGGAGGCGCGACTCGGGGTGCGGCGAGGAGCGGAGGAGCGCGTGCCGTGGGGTGCGCGAAGCGAGCTCTGTGCCGGGCTCCGCGCCGGGCTCCGCACCGCGGGGGGCCTCGCCGTCCTGCTGTCCTGCTGTCCTGCTGGCCGGCCTTCTCCAAGCGTTACCGCGGAGACAACCACTTTGGGCCGCGCGAGTGGAGCGACCCGGGGGAGGGGAGGGAGGGAGGGGAGGGAGCAGATTATCTCATCTCTGGCTCCGCGGCCCAGGACCAGGGCTGACTGCTTGGTCTGCGAGACCCTCCCCTCCCCTGCCAGCAGAGGCCAATCCACTCACAGTGGTCTCTCTTTCTCCCTCTCTCCTTCTTTCTCTCTCTCTACTTCTCTCTCACACAAACACTCACACATCAGAACACCAGCGAGCTTTCTGCCTACCGGCGTGCGTATAGGTGCGAGCAGTCAAAACCTTGACGCGTTTTCTGCAAAAAAAAAATCAACAGCCACTCTCTCATTTAGGTACTCTCTCAGTCAGGTACTCTCTCAGTCAGGTACTCTCAGTCAGGTACTCTCAGTCAGGTACTCTCTCAGTCAGGTACTCTCTCAGTCAGGTACTCTCTCAGTCAGGTACTCTCTCAGTCAGGTACTCTCTCAGTCAGGTACTCTCTGTCAGGTACTCTCTCAGTCAGGTACTCTCTTTCTCACTCTCTCTCTGTCCTGCCTGTACAGAAGAAAAAGTCTGGTACCAGCCTACTTGCCGCGGGAGTGTCACACAGCGGGCCCCGCCGCCCGGCTCCGCACCTTCTGTACGTAGCTGTGGCCAACTTTCCCGGAGCAGGCCGCAGAGCCTCCCCCTCAATTCGCCACGGCACCCCCCCACCCCACCCCTTCTTTTTTTTTAACTGAGCGGAGAATCAACCCGTTCATCTTACTTTGCCCTTAGCGCGCGCCGCTCACTTAAGATCCCCCCGTGAAAAACGCGGCGGTGGCCCTCCTTCCTCTCTTTAAAGGTCCTTTTCGGCGCGCGCGTCTTTACCTGCGGCTCTGTAATTTTTCATTAAACGTGCTTGGATCAACTTTGAGGATGGGGAATCCACTCTCCGCGATTCTCTCCCCACCCCCCTTCCCTCCTCCTCTTCCTCCTCCTTTTCCTCCTCCCCCCCCCCCCCCCCTCCCCTTTTCCCTCCTCCTCCTCCGCCTCGCGTGCTCTGTCCGCGAGGCGCTGGCGCTGCGCCGCTGAGCGCCGTGGAGGTAGGCCAGCCCGCCGGACACCCGTGTCCTCGCGTTGCCTACCGCTCGCGGCGTTCGCGGCCCTCGCCTCGACACCCTGCAGGCAGCAGCCGGCGGCCTTGCTCCAACACACATACACACACACACACATACTCACACTCACACTCACACTCACGTTCTCGCCACGCACATAGCGTTCTTCGCGAGCTGCGCCGCCCCTCAATTCCCCGAGCGGATCGAGTCAGGGCGGCGCTATTTTTCATCCCCCCGCCCCGCCGCCGGCCGCCCTGGCCGCCGCTGTTCTCACCGACGTTTCTTTCGGCCGGCGCGGCGGCTGCCTGCTCCGGAGGGTCCTCCGGTCCTCACGGCCTCCGGTCCTCACGGCCTCCGGTCCTCACGGCCTCCAGTCCTCACGGCCTCCGCCCCGCCCGTCCCTTTCTTCATCTTCTCCATCATACTTTTTAAGCCCCAGAAGCTTAAACCGTCTCCTCCTCATAATTTTTATGCATATAAAGGAGGCGCGGCTCGGGCGGGCCATCGCGAGGGTACGAGCGAGACGGAAAGAAGAGGCGAGAGAGAGAGAGAGAGAGAGAGAGAGAGAGAGAGAGAGAGAGAGAGAGGTGCGCCACCGCCAAGCTTGTGTCTCGGTTCATGGAAGGGGTCATCTTTTCTCGTGAAGCAATCCATGAGAAAGCGAGAGTAGAGAATAGGAACGCGACCGTCGGAAAAACTCCAAGGGACCGTTTTTCTGGCTCTGGACCTTGTCGCACCATATGGAACGCGCACGTGAGCGGGAGAGAGACGAGTAACGTTACGGTATACGTGGACGAGCCCGCAGGCGTCGTGTCGTCGCGAGGACAGAGAGAGAGAGAGAGAGAGAGAGAGAGAGAGAGAGAGAGAGAGAAAGAGAGAGGAGAGCGACAGTAGAGCGCAGCAGCAGCGGCAGCGAGCCATAAAGGAAGCAGATCTCTCGGGTAAAAATTTTTCCCTCTGGCCGGGCGCCACTTTTACATCAATAGCTAGCGTTTCTACGTCTTCAGCCCCGCCCCGCGCTCTCGCTCTTCATTTGAGCCTGGGACATCTTTTCTGCTTCTCCCGCCGGGCGCCGCGCCGGCTGCGCTGCCCGTGGACAAGATCCCCGCCTCCTTGGTCCTCCTCCTCGTCGCGCCGAAGCCCACGGAAAGCCCCGCGCCGCCGCCGCCGCTCCCGCCCACGTTACAAGCACTAAGAAAAAAAAGAAGAAAAGTGTGTAAAATTATCAAAGGAGGTATTAAAAATGTAATTGGAATGGTGTAAAAAAAAATTAGCGATCGGGAGCGCGCGAGATGTCGGAGATATATACCGCTGGGGGGTCCGGCGGGGCGAGGCGGGCGGCGGCGCCCGGCGCTCCTAATATTAAGCCCTTTTTAACGATGTTCGTGCTAGTTTTATAATGCTCGCGCTTTCCCTCCCCCCTCTGCCCCCACGAAGTGTGACCGAACAAGGGCGGGGGCGGGGCGGGGGCGGACCACTTGGACTGCTCCTTCTTTCTAAATAGCAGGGGGTTAAAAAGGGGAGGGAAAAAAAATAGCGTATCGAGTCGACAGGCGACAAGGAGAGAGAGAGAGAGAGGGGGGGGGGAGAGAGAGACAGAGAAAGAGAGAGGGAGGAGGATGGAGAGAGGGGAGAGGAGCGGGAGGGAGGAGTCTATTGAAGAATCAGGAGAGAGCCGATCACAGGTTCGGTGTGCAGGCGGCGGCGGTGCCAGGGTGCCGGAGCCGGCAGCAGCAGCAGCAGCAGCAGCAGCAGCAGCAGCCCGGGCTGTCGCCGGGGCTGATACGGCCATTATGATATATTCTCCGCGTTTTTCCTCCTTGCAGGCAGGCGAAGTCGTCAATTCATGAGAGGGAGAGAAGGAGAGAAAGAGAAGAGAGAGGAGGGGGGGGGGGGGGGTAGTGAGAGGTGTTCGTAATTGGGGTATCGCCGTACACACGAAGCACCGCGCGCGGTCGGGCGAAACATTTGACGGCCGCGACTCCGCGACGCCGTGTGAGTACAGAGTCGCGTTGTTGCGGTCCGGTATTTGAACCCGCGGAGCCGGCGGAGCAGGAGGAGGAGGAGGGGAGGAGGTCGCCGCTCTGCGCGGGCTGCGCGTCGGACTCGAGTGGCTTTCGGACCGCAGCGCGAGTCCTTTGAAGCGGCGGCGGTCACCGGCGGCGGCGGTCAGCCGAGGAGGAGGCGACGCGCAGAGTAAACAGCGCAGATGAGATGCGCCGCGGGATGGACACTTCAAATCCATCAGTTTCCTCTGCGGTACAGTCGGGGCAAAGAGTCCGCGCGGGCGGCGCGCCGTTGTGTCCAATCCTGGGAATGAGAGAAGCGGGGAGGAGAAGGAGCGCCGCCGCCGTCGGGTGGCCGGGGAGGGCGGCGGGCGAGGGGCGGGGAGGGCGGCGGGGAGGGCGGCGGGGAGGGCGGCGGGGAGGGCGGCGGGGAGGGCGGCGCCACGACGTCGCGGTGCTGCTGCCGCCGGCCCTTTGGCAGGCCAGACCACTCTGCACTGCTCTCCTCCATTCTGCCGCACCAACTCTGCGTCGCCGTCATCAAATATTCAGATCAGTCGCGCCACGTTCCCTGCTCGGCTCGGGGGGGATCCGATAGAGAGAGAGAGAGAGAGAGAGAGAGAGAGAGAGAGAGAGAGAGAGAGAGAGAGAGAGGGGGGGGGGAGTTTGAAGCAGAAATATCGCGGCCATATCGTCCCCCCCCCCCCCGACCTGTCCCCATCTCTCTCTCTCTTACTCTCTTTCTCTCCCTCTTTCTCTCTCTCGCTCCCTCTGCGAATGGGGCTCATGGCAGCGCCCCGGACCGTCTTACACTACGCAATACCGGACTACTGATTTTGTTTTTAACGCTGACGATTTACGATACAACATGTGACCGTCACCCACACACACATGTGACCGTCACACGCACACACACTGCCGAGCACACACCTCCGCCGCTACCCGCGCATCTTGGCAATAGCCCCCTCCAAAATAAGGCTCGTATGTGTGTAGGCGGTGTGGCGCGGCGTGCGCGGGCGCCGCGGAGGCAGCCACAAAGCCGTGGGTGCGTGCGCGCGTGCGCGTGTGTGAGTGAGCTCGTCGTCTCAAGGCGAGCGCAGTGAACGGGAGCCACGCACACACACACACACACACACACACACATTCAGACACACACAAACGCACGCCAACCCCTCTCGGCGTATTATTGGCATTGGCAGTGGCCATAACGAGAAATAAATACAAACACACGGGCGTGGCGCGGCGCAAAAGAAGAACTAGGCACACACACACACACACACATACGCACATACAGGCGCACGCCTCCCCCCGCCCACAAATCAAAGAGAGCAGCGGGTATAGTCCCAGGGCCGGGAGGGAGGCCGCGCTGGATACGACGACGACGGGGACCCCAGAGTCTAATCATGTAATGGGCGCCGTGGCCTGCCGGGGCCTGCCGGGGCGCCGCCAGGACCGCGAGGAGCACGTCGCCGTCAGACTCATTAGAAGAGTTCGATCATCACGGAGGCGCTTGCTTTCAGACGGAACGCGGCGGGCGTCGTGCGAGGCGAGCCCCCCTCAGGTGGAGGCGGGCGAGTCTCTGCGAAGCACCGCGGAGCAGCCCCTGAATGGGGGCCGGACACTGGGCCGGACCCACACAACGGCACGCACAGCGGCAAGGCCTCAGAAATCAGTTTCGAAACACACACACAACACACACACACACACACACACACACACGGCTCAGATACGTCAGAAAGACATGTCTCCCAAGGGAGCGTCCACGAACCAATATGTTTTTATTACTTTTCATAATTTCTCTTCGACGGCTTCCTTTCGGTATGTAGAGGTTGTGGTGCTTGCGGAGAGCAAACCGTGTCGCTTTGGTGCGGGCTTGCGCGGACTAGGGCCTCCTGTTCGGCCGCGCAGGCCCGGTGGGTTCGAATCCCACCTACGGCTCCACCCGCACCAAATCTCCTCGTCCGAACCGCCAATAAGAAATGCACTCACAAAGTGCATGTACCCCGGAAACGCAATGGCGTAGTAAATCCAAAATGACGGCGGGACTGACATACCGCTGAGCGGCCCCCGCCTAAATTTAAAAATGAAAATAAATTAAAATTTGTTGAAATAATGAGACTTTGTAATGAATTAGTGTAAATCACAAATTTCCGCAGCAGCTCGCCATCAAAATGTGCTGATTTGATGTGTCGGAAACAGCATCGTAGACCGCGCGATGGTGTTCACCGTGGCCCGGTAGCCGAGTGGGCTGGCGGGCCGGCAAGGGCATTGACGGCTCAGTGGCCCGAGGTTGGAAACCTTTTGAGGGTCGTTCACTTTTGAGTTCCTCTCTTTCACCTGGCGTGTAAACTGAGCTCTATCGGCATCGTGTTTCGATGGGGCACTGGTTAGTGTTGCCGCCGTGGAGGCACTCGACCCGGGGTCGATCCTTTGCTGGCGTCAAAATTTTTCTCTAACTTTACCGAGTGGGGGTGGTATGAGGTATAATAGAACTGAGGGCGCACTGGCCACCATGGTTGGCGCCATAGTGTAGTGGTCAGCGTGCCTGTCAGTGTTTAGTATCCACTCTCGACAGGCTCGGGTTCGCCTCCCTCTGAGGTAAGGCGTCTGAAACTGGCTCGCTCGCACATGTTCAAAACACGTCACTGTGGGGTTGGTGGGGAGCTGCGGTGACGGTACCCTGTCACTTAGCCTCGGCTGCGGCATGGGTGGGGACGACTTTCGCTCCCTTCCCACCGAGCACGGTGTAGGGAGATCTCCCTACACCGTGCCACCGAGTGATGCGATGTCTCTCGGAGTGAAACCGGCGGGTGCGGGCGGCGTTGCCGGCGGATCGGGTTTGAGGCGGTCCCCAGCCTTTTCTTCTTCTAACGAACGATATTGACGTGTTTAAGGTGCATTCAATTTTTGAAAATTGGCGAGGCACTGGTCTTTTTAGCGGCCAAACTGAGAGCAGGGCGGGGCTGGAGTAGTCATGGATTCTCGCGGGTCGCTGCAGTTTGTCCTTGTATTTTTTGGGGGGAGACTCAGGGCGGCAGACAAGTAAAATCACGTATAAACGATGTGGTGTCTGAGCGGCCCCGCCTGACACAACTGCCTGTTGGCGTTTGCCCCCCGCAGCTGACGCTGCCGCTCCACGTCTCCTCGCCTACGCGCCGCCGCGTCGAATGGGTTGCCTAGCCTGCAGGCGCCGGGGGCCGCGCCGACTCTCCGCGAGTGTAAGTATCTCCATCTCCATTCATTAGTCACCTGCATTCACGTTGGCGGGGGGCTTTCGGGCCGGGAGGCCGATCCTATCCCGCCGCCCCCGCCGCCGCTGCTGATAGAGAGCCGAGAGGCGCCTAGATAGGGCCCACCCCTCCCCTGAGCAGCAGCAGCACCAGCAGAGGGAGGGAGGGAGGGAGAGAGGGGGCTCAGACAGTAATCGGCGACCAGAGAGTAACCACATAAATCAATTTACTGCGCGATCCGCCGGGATTAACTCATTCCTGCGAGGAGGAGGACCGGGCCAGCAGCCCACGGGCCGCTCATGTCTCCCCCGGAGGGACCCCGGGCACAGAGGCAGCGCCTGGCAAATCACTGCCCCCCCCCCCTATAACAAGTGAGTGGTGGTCCTATGTAGGCGGGCCTGCCTTGTGTGCTCTGTACACCCCACAACAGCTAACAAGTGAGTGGTGGTCCTATGTAGGCGGCGCCTGCCTTGTGTGCTACTAGTACACCCCACAACAGCTAACAAGTGAGTGGTGGTCCTATGTAGGCGGCGCCTGCCTTGTGTGCTACTAGTACACCCCACAACAGTACACCCCACAACAGCTAACAAGTGAGTGGTGGTCCTATGTAGGCGGCGCCTGCCTTGTGTGCTACTAGTACACCCCACAACAGCTAACAAGTGAGTGGTGGTCCGCAGTAGCCGCGTCCCACCGATGCTGATGATGGTAACTCTCGGCGGAAAGAATTCGAGTGCACACAGCAGAAGAGCTGTGTTGATGCAGCAGCGACGGCGGTGGCGATAGAGAGAGAGATCCTCCAATCTGAAAAGAAAAGAAGCGCTCGTCACTTCTCTCTCTCTCTCTCTCTCTCTCTCTCTCTCTCTCTGTCTCTCTCTCTCTCTCTCTCACACACACACACTTAGCAGAATATGAGATTAATTGGACGTCATAATCGAGTCAAAACTCCCATTCTGCTTCGCTAATGTCATTTTTCACCCCTTTCACCCCGGCGGCGGCGGGAGGGAGGGGGAGGGAGGGAGGGGAGGGGAGGAGTGTCGGAGCGATACCCTTGCGCTTGCTCCGGTCCGAGGGTGGCGCTCGGGGCAGGGCCGCAGGGGGAGCGCCCGTCCGCCGCCCCCGACCACGGTCATCTCCTCTATTTTTATGATCACCTTGGATTTGGCGGTTTAATTCGGAGTTATTTATCTGCGGCCCCCCGAGAGGAGGCGAGGAGGAGACGCGCGCGAGGGGCGCGGCGGGGAAGACGGAGGAGAGAACTCATTTCTCTCATTTCCTCTGATCCCTTCTCGGCCGAGAGAACTGCTTGCTTCTTGCTACTTGCTGCCTTCTTGGCTTTCACCCCCTCCGCTACGCGCCCCTCCACCCCCTCACCCCGTCCCCCCCCTTCTTTTCCACGTAGCTGCCTTCTAATTGCCCAACTCTGCTTTTATTCTCTTTTTATTTTCACAAAGAGACGCATATATAAATACTCACAGAGAGAGAGAGAGAGAGAGAGAGAGAGAGAGAGAGAGGGATGAGGGGGGTTGGGGGTGAAGGGTACATCGTCATGTGCCGCCGGTATCGCGTATCACGTGGGCTTGCGGCGGCGGCGGTAGCGCTCCGTCCTGTCAAGTCAGAGTCTTGTCGCAGGACGCGCGTCGCGACACGCGCTTTAATCGGAGAGTTTCAATTTCAACTCCAATCTATACCTATGTGTGTGACGGCTACACACGAGTGAGACCGAGAGATAGATAGAGGGAGAGAGAGAGAGGGGCTGACGGATACTGTCATCCCTTTGTCTCTCGGTTCATGGCACACCGTTTCCGCCCCGCGGAGGCGGAGGCGAAACCCTTCCTCACAAACGCGCTCCGACGCCGCCGCCGCCGAATCAACCGTCAAGTTACAAGTCACGCCTCGCGCGTGTGGCATCCGCGAACGGGGCGATAACGCGGCTGCGTCCACACGCAGTGTGTGTGTGTGTGTGTATGTGCAAAGGGGTAGGCCGCGCAGCAACCGCGTCTCTCTCTCTCTCTCTCTCTCTCTCTCTCTCTCTCTCTCTCTCTCACACACACACACACACACGCACACACTGCCGTCGCTGCGACACAAGACGTAACCGCCACTGTTTGCAGCCCCGACCTGTGAACTTCACTCCGCATTGTGAGAATTTTCCGACTGGCGGAGTGAGACAGCGACAGCCTCCGCTATGAAACGCCTTGCTAATCAGCCGCTGCCCGTCCGTCCCAGCTCGCGCCATACGCCCCGCGGCACGGCGGCGCGCCTCGCTATCCGCACTGCCCCTCCCCCCCTCCCTCCCTCCCTCCCTCCCTCCCTCCCTCCCTCCCTCCCTCCCTCCCTCCCTCCCTCCCTCCCTCCCTCCCTCTCTCCCTCCACTGCCACTCCCGCCGCCCTCCGCGCCCCCCTTCACTTCCCTCCCGTGTCACTGCCGCCGCGCGCTGCTTCCGCCTTCAAGATAATAAGTTTGGGTGTTTGCGATGTGTAGTTGTGACAGGCTGAGCCGGCCCCGGCTCCAGCGGGGCTCTGCGGGGGTCCTCCAGGGTCCTCCGTTTGTCACCCGGGAGTCCTCTGGGTACGCCCCGGGTATCCCCCGGGTATCCTCCAACGGCCATCTACGGAATCCTCCGGTGGGCCTCGCCGTCGTGGAGGTGCAGATCGTGTCTTCGTCGTCGTCCCGGTGGCCGCGTGCACGGCGGCCGTGCCTGCGAGGCCTTGGCGGCGGGCCTGATCACGCGGCCTTTTAATTCTGTTTACCATATTCAGCACGAATTGAGCTTCCCAGCTTAAGTGGGAGCGGCCCTGGGCGGCGCCTCGGCCGCCGGGGGCCGCCGGCCTCGAGTCCCTCCCCGGAGCGGGTTGGGCCGGGCTCCGTCCTCTGCTTGGCTGGTTCCAACGGCTCGGCCACTGCCGCCGCCGCCGCCGAGCCCGGCCCGAGAGCGACGCTGGGGGATGCAGAACAGGGATCAGTAGGGATTACGACAAGAAAAGAAGGTCCCCGGAAAATGCACAGGGCAAAAATCTAAACATCTCGAGAAAAGGGTTGAAGGACTTGAGCGCGCGGGGGGGCTTAGCAAAGCGGAGTGGAAGGGCGCGGCGCGGGGATCAGGCAGGGAGAGGACGGGGAGGGGTTGGGGGGGGGGGGAGGGAGGGAGGGGAGGGGGATGGGGGATGGGGGATGCGTGAAGGCCCTTGCAATGTAGGGCACCATGCAGCCGTGCTGGCGCAGGTCCAGCGCTGCCCCGCGGCGGGGCCGCTGGTCAGGCCGGTGCTCCACATACCGTCCTTCTCAGGTTAGGTTAGCCCGTCCTCCGCACGGCACGTCTCGGCCCGGCGGCCCCGTCCCGTCCCGTGGCGGCGCCGCGCCGTCCCCGAGAGCTCGCTCTGTTGATCTTGGCCGCGGCTGCTCCGCCGTCCTCCGTGCTTCCCAACAATTTATTCCCTCCGGACGGATCCATTTATTTTCTCCTCCGTTGGGTTTTTGTGGGTCGTGGCTTAAGAAGCAGAAAGGATTACAGTGGCGATCTAAGTGCCGGCCGATCTGAAAGAACCACCCCCCAGCGGAACCACCTCGCCCTCCCCTCCCCTCCGCCGAGCTCGGCCGCTGAGCAACCCTTCCGAGCGACCCGGCCGGCCCTGTCTTCAGCTCGCGCAAGTCACTCTCAATTTGTTTAATTCGCCAGCGGCCAAAAGTCAATATCCAAATTCTCGATTAAAAAAATACTCTTAAAAAACCTCTTCGGAGATACACTTTGCGGTGTGAGCCATGGCGCTGCATGCTGAAGTCATTTGCCTACGGCAAACTCCCAGCCGGGCGAGAGGGAAAAAAAGGGGGGAGAGAGAGAGAAAATACTCGGAC
The DNA here is from genome assembly GCA_026979955.1 of Megalurothrips usitatus. NCBI lineage: Eukaryota > Metazoa > Arthropoda > Insecta > Thysanoptera > Thripidae > Megalurothrips > Megalurothrips usitatus. The sequence goes on from CM049596.1 coordinate 10,497,606, forward strand.
CTCATTGGCTGTGGGCGGGGGCTTGGCCGGCCGGCAGCGCTCCCATTGGCCGGCCGGCCGTAGGTACACGGCCCGGCGACACGCGCTTCTTTGTCCTTTTCTTTTCCCTTTTTTCCTACCCTCCTCCCCCTTCCCTCTCACTCGCTCTCGCTGAGAAGGGGTGAGCGGCGTGGGTTGGTCCGCGGTGCCAAGCCCGGCTTAGCGGGGGGGCCGAGGAACAGCGCCGGCGGGCACCGTGGGTCACGGACGGGGGAGGGGAGCGCGCCGACGGGCACCTGCCGAGGCCGCCGCCGTGCGTTGGACGTCCAGGACGCCGTCGGCTCTGGCGGCGGCGTCCTCCCGCACGGCCCCTCTGCATTGCTCCTCCTCCGAACCCGCGATCCGCTTGCGGCATAAAACAAAACATATCCTTAAAGGATTCGCCGGCGGACGACGCGGCGGGCGCCGCCGAACGGCGACCCGAGTAAAAAGGAAACAGACGAGAAGAATAAAGAGTTTAATTAAGGAGGGATTCCGGGCGGGGCCCTGCAGCGCGGCGCCAGCGGGGCCAGCGGGGCCAGCGGCGCGCGGGGGCTGATGGTTTTTCTGTTCCGAATGCTTGGCGCCCGCCGCCCGCCGCCCGCCGCCCGCCTCCAGCTCGGTCCCGCTGCTAGCGCTGCTAGCCAACACGACCAGAACGCGTCACCATCCTCACCAGCTCTTCTGTTGTTTTTTTTCACTGAAATAAAATTGCAAAACTGCTCTACGATCGCCGATTTTATTCTTAATCGGACATTAATACATTCATCAAATTTCAGATACGTGCAAAAAAATTGTGACATAAAAAAAAAACGTTTTTGCCCATCATTCAACGCAAACTATAGAAGTATGGTGCAAAACTAAGGCTATGTTAGCAAATATCCGCAGGAAAGTGGCGTTCGTCGGCCCGATATCGTATCGGGCCGGCAGCCCGGCAACCCCTGCGGCCCCTGCGCCCCCTGCGGCCCCTGCGGCCCCCACACGGCGGGCGGCCGCCGGCCACGGCCGAGCCAACCACCAGCCGCTGTGTAATTAAACGCAAAGAGGCCAGGAAAAACGGGGCGGAATTAATTCACAATTTAAAGTGACGTGGACTTAGATCTAATACGCGGGTATTTTGCCCCCGCTCCGGTCGTCGCGGGCGCACAAAACAAAGAGAGCTGTAAAAAAAAGAAAAAGAGTGCGAGAGAGAGAGAGAGGGAGAGAGAGAGAGAGAGTGAGAGAGAGAGAGAGAGAGAGAGAGAGAGAGAGAGAGAGAGAGAGAGAGAGAGAGAGAGAGAACCAGAGCAGCGGAACAGCAGCATCGCGGTTTCGTCATTAACTTGAGCAGAAACGGACGACGAAAAGGGGGGATGACGCCGCGAGGTCCGACCCCTTACCGCAAAGCTCTTCCGTCCCGGCCACAATATTTGCATTTTTCATTTGTTGTCAAGGCTGCTGGGATTCTTTGAGGGACGATCATCATTTCCGTGCGTTTCGCCCTTCCACCCGCGCGCGTTGCGTTTTTCAAACTGCCTCTGACCAAGGTGTGAGTGAGACAGAGATAGAGAGAGAGAGAGAGAGAGAGAGAGAGAGAGAGAGAGGAGCGAGCGAGAGACGGAGAGACAGAGAGAACGGCGAGGCAGGTAGCGCCCGTCAGGGTAGGCTCCGCGCTCCTCGCGTGAGCCGGATAGGTTGCCTGCCCTCGCGGCGCTACCCGGCCGCAGCGGCCGCAGCCACGCCGCGCAGCCAACAGCCAACGCAGTGCTGCGGCCAGCGAGTGGTCCGGAGGTCCAGGCGTAGTGGGGTCGGCGCGGCTCAGGGAACTTGCTGGTCAGAATGACAGGGACGGGCGGCGCCTGCCCTGCACAGCCGCGTCGTGTCCATGCGCCCGCAAGCAATACAGAAATTCCTTCGCAAGCCCTCCGCAAAAACCTTGATCGACCCCAAAAAAACACATCAGGCAGACGTCACCGCTTCTCTACGACGGCGATTGCGGCGTTTGCGGAGAGAGAGAGAGAGAGAGCGAGAGAGAGAGAGAGAGAGAGGAGAGAGAGAGAGAATACTGAAGGGTGAGTGCGTGTGTGTGACAGAGAGTGAGAGAGGGGATGATGTCGACTTGTGCCTGTTTACCGTCTCATTAGTCGGCCTTGCCGCCGTTTTATTCGATACTACCCCCCCCCCCCCCCCCCCTCTCTCTCTCTCTCTCTCTCTCTCTCTCACTCTCTCTAACTCTCTCCCTCCGGCGCACGCAAACATATTTCGCACACAAAAATATTTTTTTTAAAATTGAAAAAAAAAACAGAAAAAAATTAGAAAAAAAAGAGTTGTCAGCCTTACTACGACGTCTTTTGATCTGTGGCGTCGGCGTCGCCGCTCGGGGGGAGTATTCCCGATAATAGCACGGCGTCACAAACGGCCTAACAAGGACGCCGGCCACCGCTAAGTAGCTCTTTCACCGAGTAAACATGGAATCCGATATCGGCGTGCGCGTATTTCTCCCCCCACCCACTCTCTCTCTCTCTCTCTCTCTCTCTCTCTCTCTCTCTCTCTCTCTCTCTCTCTCTCTCTCTCTGTACGCGTTTCATTTGCTCACGTCGCTATCTGTCCTGCCTTTTTATTCGTTTCTCTTAGGTTTCCCTCGCGACGCCCCCCACGTGTCATAACTGCCCGCTTTGGCGCCAGAACAGCGGCGCGATCGGCGGCGCCTATCTCTCTCTCTCTCTCTCTCTCTCTCTCTCTCTCTCTCTCTTTCTAACTCGTCGATACCGCCGCCGTTGAGGGCTTGTGGAGGGAGAGAGACGGAGAGAGAGAGAGAGAGAGAGAGAGAGAGAGAGAGAGAGGGGGGGGGGGGAGAGGGAAGGGGGAATAGAAAACGTATCGGGGCTGTAAGGAATGGGTGGTTACAGCAGCGCCCTGCGGCTCCGCCGGGCTCCGGCCGGCTCGCGCGCCAAATGCTCTGGGGCGTAGTTCTGGCGTGAGCCGCTGCGCCGCGCTGCATTCTCCCGGGGCGTGTGTAAGTGGATTCGTATTCATATCGGTGCAGCAGTAGCAGTATATCGAACCCGCCTCATGTGTGTGGCGGGTGCGCAGCACCGTCTTGCCGTGTGCATGTGTGTGTGGCAGTACACACGCAGCGATGATCTACATGCTAATGGGATTTCATAAACCGCATCGTTCGTGCCTTAATGGCGCGGGAATACTATTACTTTCTGGCAGTTATTGTATATTATTTACTGCCAAAAACAGATCCAAAAACAATGCTTTGCTTGTTTTCTATGTGACCCTAATATAGTAGATAACATAAAGAAACAAATACAGATACACTCGTCAAAAAATATTCTTGAACCAAATTTAATATCCCCGATCATAAGCAATTTTTCAGGCTTAAACAGCAAATTCCCTGCTTTTTCCAAGCATAACTACAAGAATATATTATGCTTGACTTACTTGAAATCACATGCTTACCAAGAATAACGAGTATAGAAACCGTTTTGAATCAAGCAAACTTCTTGTTTTTAGAGTGCAGACGTACCTGTACTGCACACACAGAGACTAACCATAACAGGAGACACACCCACACAAGAGGGCTGAAGTGCTGCCCGCCTCCGCCCCTAGCCCCACTGTATATACTAAACCCCTGCCGGCGCTCCGCCGGCCCCGGCCCGCTCCGCTCGAGTCGGGTCGAGTCGAATTCGGTCCGCTTCCCAAACACACTGCATTTCATCGTGACCCAATAACTACCGGGGCTGCGGGTTCTGCGGGGGCTCCCAGCGGGCAGCTCTCCCTGCGGAGCCCCCCGCGGGGCCCCGCGCCTCTTAGGCCGGCCCGCGGATCGCACACACATGTACACACGACGCACACGTTTATTGCTACGGAAATGGAAAAGCTTTGCAGCGCGGACCGTATATGTATATGTGTGTGTGTGTGTGTGTGTGTGTGTGAGCTGGGTCCCAACAGCATCCCGTTGTCTCTCTCGCACACAGGTGGACCTCGTCGTATCACTTTCGCACACTTGTATCATCATGTACTGGGCGCGGAGGCGGCTGGGTGCGCATTTACACAGAGCTGCTTCCATATTGATATATATCCACACACACACGCACACACACACACACACACAGGCAAGCAGATCCTCGATGGGCAACCCGGTTCCCATACACAAGCGCCTCACCAGCATCGACAGAGCCGCCGGCCCGCATTTCCATGCATGAACCGCGCTAGGCTATCGAGAGAGAGAGAGACAGAGAGGGTTAAAGAGAGAGAAACAGAGAGAGAGAGAGAGAGTGAGGGGGGCTGACGGCGCGGCTGGACTAAAGGGGTTGAGCCTGCACCCCTTCGCCCCGCCGCCGGCCGCCGTCTGCTGTGCGTCGTCTGCTACACGGCGTGTAATTGAATCAACGCAGTATTATGGTGGTCTTGCCACCAGCCAGCGGCAGCGGCGGCGGCAGCGGCGGCGGCAGCGGCGGCGGCCCGCCTGTATCGCCTCCATAAAGGGGCAGAAAGGCTCCGGCCGGCGGTGCGCGCCGCATGGGGGAGGCGGCGGTGGGCGGCCGGAGGCAAGTCGGCCCGCAGAGCCGAGACGCAGCCCAAGGCGGCGGCCGCGGCGGCAGCGGCCGATAGAGTGCTAATAACGCCTATTTGTTGTTGGATCCACTTTGGATCTATACATGCACGCGCGCGCGCGCACACACACACACACACACACACACACACCTACACGCACACACACATACACACCCTTGGCCCTGCGGGTCCAGAAATATACAGAAGTACACGCAACTCTTCGCACGACTGCGATCAGGTGCTTCTGCTGCATCTTGTCCATAGTGTCTCTCTGTCTGTCTGTCTTTATATCTGGCACTCTCTCTCTCTCTCTCTCTCTCTCTCTCTCTCTCTCTCCGCCGACCTCCTCCTCATCCTCCTCCACCTCCTCGCCTCCTCCTCCTCCTCCGAGCCGTCGCGGCCGCACGCCGCGTGCGCTGCCAGTCTGGAATTCCGCCGAAAGATGAACGGCGGCAGTAAAACGAAATACTAACACGCTCCGCGCTGCCGCTGCCGCTACCGCCGCCGCTTGCCGTCTGATGGCTGCGGGATCGTCGTGCGGCGTCGCGGCCAGGGGACGCACGGCGCGGCGGCAGGAACGCGGCAGCAAACGAGGCGGCGGAGCTTACAGAAGCGCTGCTCCCTCCTCTCGCCCTTCAATAATTCCATTTCGCCGTTCTTATTATATTATTATATTGTGTCCCGCCGCTTCCGCGACGACTTGCTTCAGCGGAGTGAGATGTCGTCGAATCTTTACGCAATCAATGGCAAAAACTTTCCCTGTTAATTACAAATAAAGCTCCACGGGCGAGTCTCATTTTCTTTTTGCCCTCCGTCGCCCGTTTCGATACACTGCTTGCCGACCGGCTCCTCCGTCCGCTGCTGCTGCTGCTGGCTCGATTCGCAGCCTGGAATTTTCTTCGAAGTCGATTATCGCCCCAATCCCTGGACTTGGGAAGCTGTGCCGTGTCTGCAGTGGGACAGACTGCCTCGCTCTTGTGTCTCACTCACATCACGTCATGCGCGCGCGCGCCCGCCCGTGTGTGTGTGTGTGTGTGTGCGTGTGTGTGTGTGTACGCTAGTGTTGCGCTGCACTTCGATGAACGCGGATTGGAGAGAAAACGCCGACCTGAGAGACAAACCGTTTCTGAATCCTGAACGGCCAGGTGTGGCGTGGGTTCGGAGCCGCTCTGGAGTCGCTATGGGGCCATACCCCCCCCCCCCCCCCCCCCCAGCACCTGCCGCGCGCTGCCGCCGCTGCCGTGGGCACTTGTGGACGCATACCGGTCGTTCACTAATTGCCCTTTCGAATTCGATTCCCGCCAATCAAAATATCGAGTAGCTCACGGGAAATCGGCGGCGGTGACTCAAGGACCGTGGCTGGGGGACGACGGCCGGGACGGCGGCGGGGCGCCCACGGAATGTGGGACGGTGGTGGAGGACGGGGAGTCCGGCCGGACCTGCGGGCAGAGCGGAGCCGGCGGGGCCGCCCGCGCCGTCATCTCAGACGAACCCGCAGATTAGCACGCGCGCGCGCGAGATTTTTCATTTTCTTTTTCTGAAAAAATGGTAACACTTAAAAGTCGAATCGTCGTCGGCTGAATTTCCCTGCCGCGCCGCCGGGAGGCTGTACAGCGGGCGGGGCCGCGCGCCGCGTGCACTTAGGAGGCCGCGCTAACAAGATCAGGCGCCTCGCCCTCCTCACCTCCGGGGCTGAAAGGGTTTGGAGAGGGAAAGGCTCTCGATGGAGCGGCGCGGGAGCCGGGCGCCGCAGGAGCCTCGCCGTGGATGAGAAGACGTCGGTGATGTCGCCGTCATCGCCGTCGTCGTCGTCGTCCCCGCAGCAGAGCCGCGCGGCGGTGGCGGCGGCAGGGAGTCGGCCGCGGGGATCGAGAACCCACGCGATTTCTCATACAAAAATGCGATCGGGGACCCGCGCGATTTCTCACACGCCAAAAATGCGTTCTGTGCTTTTCCCGGCGGGCATACGGTCATGTCCCACCGGGGGCAGATTCCGCCTCTAAGTGGATCGAGTGGCAAGGAGAGTGAATGAGAGAGAGAGAGAGAGAGAGAGAGAGAGAGAGAGAGAGAGGCGAAATAAGACAGGCGTTGAGTGCGGCGGGCCGTCGAGACAGATTAAAGCGCACTTATGGGCGGATTATAGGCTCTATCTGCGTATCGCCGAATCACGACAACCTTCCCCTTGGAGCCACACACAACTAGGAGTAATTGGTGCCGAGGTGGACACCGCCGCCGCTGCTGCCCGCCAGCCACGTGTTGACGGTGGCGATTCCGGACGAAACCAATGACTCACCACGCAAACGGCCTCTCTTTTCTATTTTATTTTTCATTATCTCTTGTCTCAAACATTTTCTTCTGAATACACATAGATCCGTATAAAAGCGGAAAAAAGGTAACAAAAAAAAAAAGGGACGGGGGAGTGACCTCCTCCTCCTCCCTCTCCTTCCCCCTTTTTGTCCGGGCCGTTTTGTGCGCGTGTACCTGTTTTAAACCTTTTCCGCGATTGTGGAGAAGGCACGGCGAGGCAGTGATTTATTGATTCTGTCGACGTCCTGCCCAACGCACACACACACGCACACACACGCGCGCGCACTTGCCTCTACGAGGATTATACAAAGGGGGAAGGTTATGCACCTCAGCTAAATCTATAATTAGATACAGCGTTGACCTCTTTCGTGGAGTGAACCCCCACGCATCTCTACACCCGAAATTACATTGGCCTTGGTGGGGCGGAATATATTCGGGTTGCACTACAGGAGCTACAGTGTAGTGTCGACGCTGTAGTCGTCAGGAGCCGCCGCTGTAGTCCGCCGCGAGGGTCCGGGAGCGGCCCCGGCCAGTGGCATTGCAATCCCGTGCGATCGGCGGCGGCGGCGTCCCGCGTCCAGCCGATTCCCGGGATGCGGCCAAGGCAGCGCCGCAGCGCGCGGCCAACTCTTTTCCGAAGAACGGCGACGCCGAGTCGTTGACGAGAAGAGACGGGAGGTTATAACACGCACACACAATGGATCAGGCCAGGCAGGCCGTCGTCTGCTGGTGCCCCCCGCGCGTCCCCGCGTCGCCGCGCCGCGTACGCGACGTAATTCGCAGTCGAGGTTGTCATTTTTCGCCGAGAGGGATTATCCACAGTCGTTCGTACGTTTGAAGTAAATCTCTGCAAGGTTTTTATTTTTTAACCTTTTTATTAGAGTAGAAAGAAATGTTCGGAAATGTCCAGCTTTTACTGGCTTGCTCCACAGTTTCGGCGCAAGTATCCGCGGAAGCGGTTAAAAACGGTCGGTCTGGCACGCAATCATCGGCTCCTTGCGAAAAAGAGACGGAGGGACGGTTCCTGGCACCGATAACATGTCGATGGGCTTACGGGATAAAGAGGAAGGCAGTGGCTCTTCTCGCTGCCTCCCTCAATGGACAGAGGCGAGCTGCTCACCTGTCAGGCGTGTTGGAGCGCGACAAGGACAGACGCCACAACACACCGCCCGAGCGGGACAAGGACAGCAGACACCACACAAACACCACGCACCCGCCTCGGCTGTCACCGCCTTTTGTTGACATTTTTGCCACCTCTCTTTGACAGGGGAGGAGAGGTCTCCGTATTGTTTTGCTTTTATTTAAAATATAAATCTTGCCGGTGTGACGCGGGGGTGACGACGCCGATTCTTATTGCGCGACGCTGATTCCCTTCACGCGGGGCCCGCGAGGCCCGCGGCACTCTATGGCACTCTCATAGAGTAAGAAGACTCATGGGCACTCTATGGGCACTCTGACTGCTCGCGAATGTGACTCTACCGTTTCATATCGAGGCGTTTCACACCGCTCGTCTCAAAGAAACGTGCATCCATCCCTCACGGCCCCTGGGCTGAGTCGTCGTGTGTTTGAGGTTACGCGGGCTAGAGAGACTCTGTGGCCGCCGCTCACAGGTTCAGCCGCAGCGGCAGCGGGCTCTAGCGCGGCTCAACGAGACGACCATTTAATTCGAAGTAATGGGGGAATGTACGGCCCAAAGTACAATAATTATTAGCGTCTGATCCGGATGTCTCCGCGGGGCCCACAATGCCCTTGCGCACCACGACCGACATCGCGCACCGCGTTCGAATAAACCCCTCCCACCTCCCCCTATCTCTCTCTCTTCCTTTCCGTCGCGATAGAGAGCACGCGCGGCGGCGGCGGGTGGAAGGGAGATAGACAGCTCGGCGCTGCTGCTCGCGGGGGCCCCCGCACGCGGCCCTTCTCCTGGCCGCTCGCGCGCGCGTTTTAATCGGATTAGATGAGGTTTGGGGATACGTGTACGGACGGGGGCCGGCTGAGGCCGGGGAGGTCGGCACAGACAGCGCAGCCGTGGCAGGGGCGTTAGGCCTTATCCGTTCGAGTGAGTGAGTGAGTAGACCGAGAGTGTTTATGCCGACGGGAAATTTCGATAAGAGTGGCAAGAGGGTTTAAAAAAAGAGACAAAAATTAAGAGACTAAGAAAAACCCAAACGTTATCTCACTGTGCAGATACAAACGATATAAAAATGAGCATTGAGGTCATGCTCTGCTTACCATTTAAATAATGTTAAATAATGACGAAATATGCCTGTTGAATAGATTAGTAAAAATTTTGACGATATGAAAAAATTTGCTTATGGCGGTGGTATGTAACACATGACGAGCGTGAGCACCATTTACACTGCCTGTGCTGCCTTGTGAAAGGAGGCCACAGCTTCAGTTTTAGGAACCTCTGCGTGCGGCAATTTTTCTCTCATCCATAATCAATCAAGGAGATTGGATTTATGAGATCGGTTCTTGATCTGGATGTAATGGGTTGCGCAGGGCGTGACTAACGATAAGATTAGCGCCACACACATATATATACGTACCTATCCACGTCTGTGTGTCGGCTCAGATTAGAGCCTCGTCCGTTTTTCACGTGTTTATATGTAATGTACCGGCCTAGAGCGTGCGGTTATGATGTGTGGCAACTCTGAAATCTCGCACGCTGGTCAGCGTACCGGGCCGGAGTGCTTCCTGCTCAATACGGAATCGCGGTCGCGTTTCGGTGTCTTATCGGGTTCTTACATACGCGATATTTTTTTCTTCTTTTTTCCTGTGACTGTAGCGATAGGGCACTGCCGCCGCGTCCACCACCGCAGTGCGTGGGGTCATCCTCCGGACGGGATGTCGACGGGGGTAGACGGGGACGGCGGCGGCGAGGGGCCGCGGGGGCCGCGGCGGCGATCCGCGAGGGGGAAGGGGCACCCGCGGTGGCGGGGGCCTCGGCGAGTGGCCCCAGCGGGCGGCCCCCGCCGCACCCCACCACCGCGCACCGCCCGCCGCCCCCACCACCGGCGCAGGCCCCGCCCCGCGCGGTGGAGGGGCGCTCGCTCCGCCGGCCACGCCCACCGCGGGGGCCCCTCTGGGAGGTACGAGCTGCCCCCCGCGAGGGCGCGGACGCATGCGCGCTCTGCAGCGCCCCCCCCCCCCCTCCACCACCCCTCCCTCCCCGCACCGCGCACCCCCCCGCGGCTGTCTCCGCTCGATTAGCACACATACAACCTGTCACCCGTCGGCCGAGGCAAGTTCCGCGGGATCAAACACCGCACTCTAAATGTCTCTTGAGCTGGGGCCAGATTTGAGCACATAAGTCTGGGGACAATGTCTCATCTACTTTGAACTTCACGGATACAAAATTGTCTCTAGATTTAGATGTGCTCAAATCTGGCCCTAGCCCAAGGACAAAATTGTCCTTTGACATTTAGCGTGCGACGCTGCTCTAGAGTCTTTTCGGAATCACATCCCGGGACAATCACGACGCGGCCACTCCAGCGGCAGTTTAACCACCCCCAATTAACCCCAAATTCAATGTTTATGAGCTGCAAATGATAATGTATGGTGAGATGCTGGCGGACGCGGTGTGGGTGTAAGCGTACGTGCACGACAAAAAAAAAGATGAAGAAAAAAATGCGTATTCCAATCAGTTTGGTCATACCCTCATCCTGCCCACATATCATCCGACTGTCAGTTGATATCCCATCTCGGATGCACTTCTATTGCCGCACAAAGAGGAGAGAAAGAGAGAGAGAGAGAGAGAGAGAGAGAGAGAGAGAGAGAGAGAGAGAGAGAGAGAGAGAACCGACGGAAATATATGTAACATTTTCTCATTTCCCGTGAACGTCGCAAGCACGACGACGGCCAAGACAAAAGCACCCGCGCGGAGCAAGACGCTGTAATTCTCCGGTCGATGTGAATTATATTCGAAAAGACGCGCGCGCTGTGACCCCTTTCGGGTGCTGTAAACCAGCCGCGTTCCGTGAATTCACACAAACACCCCGTGAGCCTGGCGGAGCGTCGGCGGCGGAGCGGCCGGGGGCCGGGGGTTCTCACAGGCACGGCCGGCGAGACACTGGCCACTGGCACGGCTTTGCATCCGTCACGCCTTGCCGGATTTGCAATGAGACAGAGAGAGAGAGAGAGAGAGAGAGAGAGAGAGAGAGAGAGAGAGGTTTATTCGAATGTCCAGTCCGCTTCGTGCCCACTTTGTTGTCTTTGACGTGAATGACTTGGCGACCATGATACTATATTGTAAAGGAACGTCTCCAATAGTCAATAAGTCTCTCTCCCTCTGATTTTTTTTTCAAATTAAATCAAAAAGGAAAAAAAGTTAGTTTCTGACACGTCAATTTTCGACGTTTCGCATGAACGAAAAACGCCTTTGCTTTCACCTCCTCGGCCAATTTTTTTTTAAAAAGGGCAAATTTGTAAAATTTGGCTTGAATGTTTATGCCACTTTTAAGTTCTAACGAAGGGTCGTTGCCCCGCCCTTGTCCGTCACCCGGGAAAGAAATTTCGTTCAATCCGAAGAGTTTGTGCCGTCCGGACCCGGCGACGCTCCGGCTCGACAACCACAAAAAATGCTCAGCCACAATATACGGGACCTCTATCCCCCCCCCCCCCTCTCCTCCCCACCCCGGGCTCCGCTCCCTAATTCACATCTCATGCACCTGACATTCCGCCTTCAACTCTTCCGAAATTTACAACTGAGCGGAGGAGCCGGGGCCGGGCGGCGGGGTTGCCGAGGCAGGTCTAGCCGTCCGTCCGGCCGGCCGGCCGTGCTGGCCTAGCCGGGGCCGGTCGCTGCCCGCTGCTGTTTATCGACGAAAAGTAAACGGCCTTTTATTGCACGGCTTTCCACGAACGTGGCGAGCGAACAGGTCCACCCAAGCCGATGGCCTTATTCGAAAATAAAACTGATTTTTTTTTCGGAGAGGGTAGCGCTGATCCCATAAGGATCTCGGGGCGTGCTAATGCAAGGGGGCGCTGGCTTCGGACACGGCAGCCTTTTGTGGCGTTAATAAATCTTTCTGAGGCAACCAATGTCAGAAAATAAAGGTTTCGCCCCCCGCCGGACGGGGCTCGGTGAGGCCCGGCTTGGCCCGTGCTGCCCGCCTTGCACCGCCTCGCAGTGCAGCGCGGCGGCGGCGGCACGCCGGCAGGAATGCAGTGCGGGACAACACAGTGCCCGCCGGCCGGAGCCTCCCCCGCGGCCCAAGTCAACGCGCCGCTGCGGCCGCACGGGGAGGTCGCCCCACGTGACGCGACCCCCGGAGGCCGCGGCCGACGACGGGAGCCTGGCGGCCGCGGCCTCCGCACCGCGTCCGAGGAGTGCTGGGTCATCAACACGCTCACACCGGCCGCCGAGCTGGGTGCCTCCTGGGTGCGGCGCGGCGCTGACTCGTGACGGGACCGGCGGCGGCCTCGGGTCCGAAGGGTAACTTCCGAGCCCACGTCTGTCTGCCTGTCTCTCCCTCCCCCCCCCCCCTCCCCCCCCCCGTTCTCCCTCCCTCCCCTCCCTCCCTCTCTCTCTCTCTCACTCTCTCTCCAACCCCACACACACACACACACACACACACACACACACACACACACACACACACACACACACACAGCGGAGTGGTGCCGGTTTTCGAACCCACGGGATTCAGTAGCAGTCAGTTCATGGACGACCCCCCGGGGTGCGCCAGAATGGCGACACGACACAGCCAGTGGCGGACAAGGCGCCGGGGCCGCCCCCGTGCCGCCCCCGTGTCGCCCGGCCCCGGGCCGCGCCCACCCCCGCCGCCTCCATCACGCCCCTTCCCCGTGCTGCCGGGGCCCCGCGGCGGCCAGCCCCCGGCCGGCCCCGACAGCAGCACGGGGCTACTCCGCGGCGGCTTGGCTTGGCTCGGCTCGACTCAGCCGGCGGCTCGACTCGGCTCAGGCGGAGAGGAGAGGCTGGCGCTGCTGCGCCGCTGGCCGTGGCCGGCTCCCCCACCACCGTGGCCGCCAGCGGCAGGGGCCGCCAGCCCGCCAGTACCGTCGCGACCGCCGGCGCGAGCGCACGAGCACTGCGACGCACCGCGCCAGCCCCTGCCTCCCCCGAGAGCGAACACGCGCGGCCGCGCGAGCACGTCCCGCACACCGGGGAGGGCGTCGGGGAACCCGCGAGTGTGACCGTGTCACGTCATGTGACCATGTGTGTGCGCGAGTGTGAGTGCCGGCCAGAGGCCCGGCGCGTGTCTTAACCGTGCAGGCGCGTGTCTTACACGGGCAGTGTGTGTCTTAACCCGGACAGTGCGTGTCTTAACCGGCTCCGCCCACGCGCCATGGTGGACATGGTGGCAATAATGTCGCAGTGGTCACAAGTGCTCGGTGTGGCGCCCCCACGACAATTATTACTCTGTTGTCAAGGAAGCGCGGCCCGGCGAGCCCGGCGGAGGAGCTGAGTGAAGCTGCCTGCAGAAGCAGACGCGGCCCCGCAGCCCCCGCAGCCCCCGCCGGCTAAGCTAAGCCGGCCGCTAAGGCTGCTGACCCCGCTGGGGCCCTCCGGAGCCCTTTTCTCCCTTCTCGGAAGCCCGCCAAGAGCCCCCGGCCGGCGCGGACGGGCCGAGGAGGCCGACGAGGAGGCCAAGGTGGAGGAGATCGTCATAAAAAGACGGAAAATGGATTTCGACACCGCGCTGGAAACGTTTCGCGAAGCCTGGGTCGCCGCCAACACGAAGGGAGGGTCCGCCGGCCTGGACAGCGTGCCGCAGGTAAGTGTCGGCGAGCGTGCCGAGTGTGTGCCCGGGGCGGAGGACGATGCCGGGATCGAGGCCGGCGGGGTCGGGAGGCGGGGGCCCGGCCTCGGCCCCCGCCGGGCCTACGCCGGCCCTCAGCCTCCCTCAGTAATCCCTCACGCCGGATAAGCACCGGGGCCCCGGCCGGCCGGCTTCTCTGACGTGGACGTGACGCGGGTATCCCGGCCGGACGTCGCCGAGTGCACCGTCCTGGTCATCGCCGTGACATGCAGCCCCGCGGCCCCCGGGAGCCCCCGGGGGCCGGCCGGCCAGCGTTGCACTGTTTTTATAGGCCTCGCTGCGTCTCATCGGACCGGGACCTGATTTATCGCAGCCAAGGCAACAAGCTGAGCAGGCAGACGTATTAGCACCCCCGCCCTCCCCGCCCCCTCCCCCGCCTCCTCCTCGTCCTCCTCCACGGTCATTCCGTTTTGTGTCCTTGTCTGCCTTTCGGTGTCCCGTGTCGTCGCGTCTTTGTCTCCTCCGGGGGGGGGGGGGTTTATATGGCCGGATTGTCTCAACTCTCTTTTCTTCTCGGCCGTGCGAGGTGAGTGAGGGAGGACCGCTGTGTGACCTGTCTCGGTGCGCGCGGGCTCAGCACTTCAGCGAAAATTATTTTGACAGAAGTCGTGGAAGGCACGACGGAGCGGCAGGCATTTTGGCAGGCCATTGGCAGGCATGGCGTTGACAGGGGACACGGGGTAATTGGGTCTCGGCGACAAAAGTCATCCCCCCGCCCCGCCCCCCTCTCGTTTCCCGTCTCCAAGATTCTCATAACGGGCGATCAGCCCAATCCCCGCACCGCCAGTTAGCCGGCTACAGTTAATAATAATACAACTCACAAATAAACGCCCTTTTCCTGTGCCCCGCTGTTCCCGTGCGCCAAACCGTGGCGATCAAAGTCCCACGGATCTCTCAATAACTGTGTGTGTGTGTGCGTATCGGTCCTTAGTGTGAGAGTGTGCGTGCGGATTAGTGTGGTGTGTGTGTGTGTGTGTGTGTGTGTGTGTGTGTGTGTGTGTGTGCTGGGTGCGCCTGGATCACACACACGCGCGCACATGGGGGCTTGTTCGGTGGGATGTGCGCGGGCGAATTAACTACTAGGTGGGTCGGGCTTCTTCTCCGCCGCGGTGCGCCGCCCCCGACACCGCCGCCGCCGCCACTGCGCCGTCGTTGGGGGAGACGGTTTTTCGAAGCTCGGGCCCCCGACGACGGCGAAGCGCGAGGACAGCAGAGGAAAGTCTTCTCGGCTGTGGAGGTCGCAGAATCTCGCTGTAGAACGCCGCATCTCATCCGGGCGAAGCCGCGGGAACCGAGGGGTCAACCAAATCGCGTGTACACCTTGGCGGTATTCACAGTCAACCATATCTTGACATACATACGTTTTCCGAAGATTTTTTCTTTAGTGATTCCTGGTCTTCTTCTTCTTAAACCAAATTCGAAAATTAGAATTAAATACTCATATTCCTCATTATGTCACCTGGTAACCACTGGTAATCGCTGATCATGAGTGCACCACACAACCAAGTGGTTTCCCCCCTGATCTGCTTCCGCTGCTGGACAACCGGCACCATTCCATGCACACTTACGTATATACACCGCCAAATGGTGTGCACTTCACTTCACTCTCTCTCTCTCTCTCTCTCTCTCTCTCTCTCTCTCTCTCTCTCTGGGGAGGCGCGGGCCGTGACGCGAGTTTATCGCAAATACAGGTGGAAGGAGGGGCGGGCCGCTCTGACCCAACCCTTTCCTGAGCTTACTTCCGCTGCCTCCCCCGCTGCCTCCCTCCGCCGCCCTCCCCCTCTGCCCCCGCGGCGGTGGCGGTTTATAGATGACCGCAACGCAAGCTCAGGCCTATATATGCATTTTATCTTTTCACTCTTTCTCTCGCGTAGAGAGCGATAGGGAGAAAGGAGGGACAGGGAGGGAAAGAGAGAGAGACAGAGAGAGAGAGAGAGAGAGAGAGAGAGGGGGGGAGAGAGAGGGGAGGGGGTATTTGCATATCAACAGGTGGCGAAGTGCGTGCGAACCATAACGCTAATCTGGCGGTACATCGCTGCCGCGGGCCCGGCTAGCCTGGGCTTGAATCTGCACGCCGACTCCCCGCGGCCGGGGCTCGCGCCACGCCGCGCCACGCCAGGCCACGCCAGGCCACGCCAGGCCACGCCAGGCCACGCCAGGCCACGCCAGGCCACGCGGCGCGGCAAGGATTAGGAGCTGGTCTGCACCGCCACACTGCAGCCGCAAGCGGAGCACTGCGTAGCATCAGTAGCGCCTCTCCTCGCGGCCCGAGTGTAATTCCATCTCCAAGGCGCGCGGTGAGCTTTCATGCGCGGCTGGTGACCCCATAGAACGGCCGTGACACATCAGCAGCGCGAGCTAAGCGACGCTTAAATATTTTTTTTTCGATTGGCGTCGTAGTAGGAGATACTCCTCGCCGTACGATTCGGAGAACGCGCCCTGTGCGCCGCGTCCGGCGGCCCGAGCACAGCAGGTGTTGGGGCGGCTCGGCGCTCGGCGGCTCCAACACGTTTGCGATTGTGCCTGTTGCCGGGTCAGCGCGCGGCCTTCGGCCACCTCCGGCCCTCGGCCCCGCTGCCACCCTCCATCTTTGTGGCCACCTAGGGCGCGCGCGTGCCTACGGGGAGGCGCGCCGTGTTTTGCCACTCCAATAGGATTTGTGCCGTGTCGTAGGACGGCACCGGTCTCTCTCTCTCTCTCTCTCTCTCTCTCTCTCTCTCTCTCTCTCTCTCTCCCTGTCTCTCTCTCCCTGTCTCTCTCCCTCCCCCCCCCCCCTTTCTCTCTCTCTCCCACTCGCCCGGCGGCGGTGGTCCCCGGCCTTCTGTTATACACCGCGTCCGCAGGGGACGCGTGCGTGAGGCCGCGGGATTCCCCTTTCACGACGCGTAAAATCACGCGGGTCAGAAATCAGTTGTTGGTCATTTGCTGCGGGAGCCCGTGCAGCGGATGATTTGAAACACACACACACACGGACCCTTGTCGTCTGGAAACACCTCACTGATCAGAATGGGTAATTTCCGATCTGTAAAGTGACATTTCACACAAGTTTCTCTTATTGTGTGTGTGTGGGGGGGGGGGGAGTGACCCATGATTGAATCACAATTATGACCACTTTTTCAGTCCCGTGGGGTGACGCGCACAGGTCGTGGACACCGCGCCACGCCCCCGCCCGACACTGCGAGGAAAGCGGGCAGATGATCCTGGCGCGGTTAGAGGGCGATCGCGCTGCTCGAGTCGGGCTTAATTTAGTGTGACGGCGGGGCGGCGTGTATACTTTCCGTACGCATTGATGTGCTGCCGTGCCGTGTCCGCGGGCAGCGCTAGGCTGTGCTGGGCGGCGCTGGGCGGCGCGCGCTAGGAGGAGGCGGCGGCGGCGGCGGCGGCGGCGGCGGCCGAGCTGTGTGGGAATGGAAGGGCTGGCCGGCCGGCCCTTGGCGTTCGAAGAGCCCTGCTGCTGCTGTGTGTGTCTGTCTCTGTCCCCCTCGCTGCTCCCGGCCCGCCGCCGCGGTCTGAGGGAGCGAGAGAGAGAAAGCCCTACAGGGGGAGGGGGCGCGGTCGGACGCGGCCGCGGCGTGTGCAGACAAGTGTGTCGGCTCGCTGGCCGCGGCTGCCGCGGCTCCTGCGCCGCCGGCCGGCCCTCTTATCTTCCGATTTTATTATACCGGCATAGCGACAGATGAGCAGAATGCCCCTCATTGTCTGTGCCTTTTATTTTAGTTATTCGCTTATTAATGTGTGCTTGTAAAATGGTATATATATGTTACCTGCTTGTGTGTGTGTGTGCGGCGAGCGACGCGAAATTTTTACGGCGGCGGGAAGGTTTGTGAATGTGTGTGCGCGCGTTCAGTCATTCATTTCGGGTCTGGAAGGAGAAGGGAAATGGGAGGAGAGGGGGGGGGGGGGGGGTCAGAAAGGGCTCGAAAAACTTGTGGCTCCGCCGCCACTAACGTGTGTGCCAATGTTCCCCGAGGAGAGGCGTCGGACGAGCGGAAAGGCCGCAGGGCGGTGCGCCGAGCTGCGCCTTCTACAAGTGCCATTTTACGGCGGGGACGCGGCACGGCGGCGGTGCCACGGCCGCAAATCAGCGACAAGCGTTGCCTGCCTGAGAGAATTAAAACTTAAAAAATAAAATGTAAAATGTAAAAAATATTACAAGATTACGTTTGCCGAATTATAATTATAGTTTTAAAAAGGCCTGGGCTTTTGTCTAGTGCTGCTCTCGTAATGGACGACAGTGACAGCACCTCCCCGAATGCAGAAACGCCGTCTCTCACCGCCTCATGAGACGCTTTCGGGTCGGAAACGGGGCGAGAGAAAACGAGAATAATGTGCGTTACCACCGTAAAAAGATTGATCGCCGTACGTGCGACATATTCGAACGTTGGCAGCCATTAAGAGGCGTCATAACAAGGCAACCGGGCAGGCGGGCAGGCAGGGGGGACTTGATGATGTGCTGAGGTTGGCAGTAAAAAGGCGCAGCGACGCTCGGCGACGCTCGGCGACGCTCCGGGTGAGCGGCGGGGCGGGCGGGCGGAGCCGGGCTGCGCTGCTCCTCGGCCTCCCCGGGGCTCGCGCTAACTAAGAAGACCGCAGCAGCAGCGCCGTGTGAAATCGGCAAAGCTTCGAAATCCGGAAGGTCCCGAGGGGGTGGTTGGCTGACACAGCCAACGTCTCCACGGCGCGGCGCGATTTTTCATCCGGCGGAGACCGGTGGCCGACCAACCCTACCGACACGGTGCGGCGCGTCCGTGTGTCAGGCCGCCGGATGCCCGCGGTGGTCAGGAAACAATTATCCGCAGCCGCCAGCAGCCGTCTGTCTCTCTCTCTCCCTCGCACACGCACCCCGTAAGGAGAGACAAGGACAACGCGTTACGTAATGTGTCTAGACACAAAACCCGAAAACGTCCACGCGGGGAGGTTAGGTTGGGGGCGCTGTGAGAACAGTTGAGCGGGCAGCAGCAGACCCAGGGCGGCCGGCGCTCCGTAACCTCCATTTCCGGCGGAGACGCGGGGAGAGAGAGAGAGAGAGAGAGAGAGAGAGAGAGAGAGAGAGAGAGAGAGAGAGAGAGAGACGGGGGGAGGGGGGAAGGGGCGCTGTTTGAGGTCACGCGCGTGCCATGCTGATGCGCGCGGCGATGGGGGATGTGTCTCGCGCCGTGAAAGCTGGCCCGGCGCTGCCGCCCGCCGCCGCCGGGGCCCACGGGCCCACAGAGGGGCCTCTGGCAAGGCCTATGCTAAAGCGCCCCTCCCTCTCTCTCGTTCCCTCCCTCCCTCCCTCCCTCTCTCTCTCTCTCTCTCTCTCTCTCTGTCTCTCGCTCCCTCTCGCTCCCTCTCTCTCGCCCTCTCTCTCCCTCTCCCTCTCTTCTTTCGCAACAAACACTCAGCACGTTGTCACCGACTTGTGTCGCGTTGTCCACGGAACCGGGCGCCGGCCACCGGAATACTAGCAGTGGCGGCACTATATGCGTATATGTAGCTACCGCACTTCCGGTGGCGCGGTGCCTGTTGACAGGGTCCCCGGCTGCTGCTGCTGCTGCCGCCGCCGCCGCCGCCGCCGCTACCACCGCCACATTTGACAGCCGCCGTTTGATTGGCTTTGTGTCCAGTGGAGGGTGGCGGCCGTGCGCTTATCACATCCCCGTTATGGCTCTCTTATCACCCCCCACTGCTCCCACCACGAGTGCCCCGTTGTTACAGGTGTACCGCACTAATACACACGTGACTACCCGCGCGGCGAAACGGTTCCGAGCGATCCGAGAGATGAATAGTATATCACTCGCGGAACGGAGGGCGAACATTGTAGTTATACACTCTGGCCTCATCTGCATTGCAGAGGAGCGAAGCGCATAGCAGCGCAGTTAAAAATTTGTACTGTCCGCCCCCTCCTTTCGCCTCTCTCTCTCTCTCTCTCTCGCTCTCTCTCTTTCTCTTTCTCTTTCTCTCTCTCCGAGCCGCGCCTTACAAGCCGTTAAAGGAGGAGGGAAAAAATAAAACAAAAATATAAACAGAAGCCGCCGCATAGTGTTTCACTGGGTGCGTGTCTCGGCGCCGTGGCGGCCGCGTCGGGGGCGGCTGTGCGAGCGAGACAGGAAGACACGACCGTTCGCTGCTTGTGTTCGCTTCGTTCGCCGTTTCCCATTGACTTTGCCCTTCCAATGAGTGTGTGTGTGTGTGTGTGTGTGTGAGAGAGAGAGAGAGAGAGAGAGAGAGAGAGAGAGAGAGAGAGAGAGAGAGGGAGAGAGAAAGACAGTGGGAGAGGGGAGCGGGGGTGCTAGTAGGAGATGGAGATAATACATCCACACACTTTTATTATATATTTTTTTTGTCCCCGCCCGGCCGCGGTTCCGCTGCACTGCCCCGCGCTCTTCCTCTCCCACTGATCCGATGCCTGCCCGGCAGCCGCACGCCGATTACGCACCGGCCATGGAATGCCACAGGAGGAGGGGGAAAGGGGGCGGTGACTTTGCGGCGTCCGCGGCGGCCCACGGTGGTCTCCTTCCGTGCTGTACTGTATCTCTAGGCGAGCTGTAGCGGCGGCCTTCCAGCAGCGCGGCCTTCCAGCGGGGCACCGCGACGCGATAGGCCGGCACTCGACCCACCCGCACCCACGACCACTGCTACTTACCTGCGGCACCGCCTGCTAACGTGTGAGCGGCAGGGTCGCTACTGCGGTTACCAGAGAGGGCGGTGAGCAGCCTAGCGGTAGCGCCCTCTTCCGGCCGTTTTGAATTTTCCCGCCTAGTGTATCTCGACGCGTCACCGCCGCCTGCTGTCACTCCGTCTGTCACCGACAGCGGTGTGATGTGTGACCCAATACCCAGCGGCATTAATGCTGGAAGTGCTTTATTGGGTAATGTATTGGCGGCCACGCGCCTCCCCCTCCCCTCCTCCTCCTCCCCCTCCTCCCCTCCACCGTGTCCCGCGTTTAGGTCCCTCGCCCCCTCCGCCCCTCTCCTACCCCCACCCCCCTGACCCCCCGCGCACGATGTGTGTGTATACTACTGCTAGCTACTATATACCCGTGAGGGAATTGGCGGTGGCAAATTATTAGCAGCATACTTGCTACACAATAGGTTCGCTTCATATTTTTCTAAAAAAAAAAAAACAGAAGAAAAGAAGTTTGGTTTGATTGCATTTCTTTCTCGTTCGCCTTTGGGTGCGGCGAGCCTTTCATGCGATAGGCCTCCGCTAACGAGAATGTCGATCGTACGGCCGATTCCCTGCAACGCTCAACAACGAAACGAACGCGCCGCCGCGAGTCCTCGGGAGAGGAGAGAGAAAAAGGAAAAAGAAAAAAAAAGCACAGCGCCTGTGTTTCCCATCGGCCTCTGTTGGCCAATGCCGCCATCATCATCATCATCGCACACGCGTGGGCGCGCGTTAGTTTGAAAGAAAAAAGAGGGTAAACTATATATACACTGTGGAGGTATGGCGGTATGGTATGCCCTCTAGCGATGATTTGATGTGACTCCTCCTTGGCGGGTCCGGGGCGCCACGCACACACACACACACACACACACACACACACACACACGCACACAGACGCACAAATGCCGCGGGCCCCGCGCTCCCACTGGCCGCTACTGTAGTATTTCTATGAAGCCACACCACCACCACCACCTGAGCTATGCGGCGCGGCGGCAGGGCGGGAGGAGAGCACCCGCACCTCCGCGTATGCCGGACTGCAATTATTCATGAAAGTTATGGGAACGGAAACTGGACGCGATACTTATAACCGAACGGACAAACTCTCATACAACGGCAGCGGGCCGGGCGGGCGCCCTCTGCCGGGCGCCGTGACGCGGTGTACGCCACCACACTTGCGCCCTTGTCGGCGGCGGGGAGGAGCGGCGGCGGCGGCTACCGGTCCTGGGCTGTCCGGGCCAGCCAGCCGGGCGGCGGGGCGCGCAGCACCGCGGCGGCTCGCGGCCGGAGGCTCGGCCGCACTTATACTAACAGATGTAATTTAGATGCAATCTGACGTCCACGATCTCTTTTGTGTGATTCTCGTTTAGGACGTTCAAAAAGTTGATGAAAATCCCCTTCCCCTGCGGCAGGGTCTTTCTCCCTGCTCTCCTCCTCCTGACGGGCTCGTGGTACCTTAATTATTATTACAACAAGGAATCGCCTGTTCGGTCCGGCTCCCTCTGGTCTGGCAGGCTTGTTGTCGCTGTCATTGTGCGTGTCCCGGCTCCCACCACGTTCAATCATGGAACCACTAAAAAGAATATTATTGTTTACCGTTTTTCGAATAAAGCGCCGTTTGCGGTATGAAAAATGCAGAGCGAAGGTAAAGGGTTCGTAAACAATTCAGTAAAGTTGCACACCCGTGGCGGAGGTATCTATGTACCCTTAACTCTGAAATTATTTGTTAAAGAAAAGTTGACTTTCCTTGTCGATTTCCTCGGCGACAAATCGTCCTGACTGTATAACCGGCACCCTGATGCCGTAACGGTGCCGCCCGTCGGTGCGCTGTCAAACGCCGCCGCCGCCGCCGCCGGCGCCCGCAGCGCCCGCAGCGGACCGGGTGTGCACTCTCTGCCCCGCCCCCTCCGGTGCGCCAGCAGTGGTCGTTACACGCACTGATATTCGGGGCTGATCTCGGCAGACGGACTGCGCCTGTGTGTGCGTGTGTGTATATATATAGATATACATACGGTCCCGTTCTCAGTCCCATTTTCATACGGTTCATTAGCATAAGTAACTTAATTATCGCAGGCGGCAACAACATTGAAGCGCCATGCAAATACCCCAGGAGCCGCCGCGGCGCCGCGCACCGCACGCCGCGACGCCGCCGGGCCACACGGCGGGATTAGTTTACACGGGGCATTCAGCCCGCCGCCGCCGCCGCCCGTCCCGTCCGCGACGCCTCGTTGACTTGAGCACATCCGCTCAGCAGCTCCGCTCGGCGCCCCGCTCTCTAACGTATCCCCCCACCCCCTCCCCCGGCCCGTTCGTCACTCTAATCTCAGGATTCACTGTGCTGCTCACCTGCCCGAGGCCTCCCGCCGCTTCCTTCCCTCCCTCCTTTCTTATTCCCCCTCCCTTTCTCTGTTACATTCGACACTAACGGCGGGAGAACACTCGTTTTGATCCCCCTATTCGACTGTTTATATACTGCATTTGACTTCGCTTTTCCTGACTTTTACTGCGTTCGATTGTTTACCTCTGCATTCGACTGTTTTATACTGTATTTGACTGTTTTATTCTGCATTAGACTGTAAGTATACTGCGTATTATAGATGTTTACCACTTGTTTTTTGGGGGGGATGTTTCCCACCCACCTCCTCACTCCGCCCTGTCGCGCCTGCTGCCTGTCTCAATTTCCCTCCCCGCCCCTTCTCTTTCTCTCTCTCTCTCTCTCTCTCTCTCCTCTCTCCCTCCCACCCCCTTCCTGTTGACCCGTATGCTGCCCTCTTTATCCCTCACCTTTATCCTGTCACACACGCGGAGCGTCGTCGTCGCCCCCCCCCTCTCTCTTTCTCTCTCTCTCTCTCTCCCTTAGTACGCGGTATCACGCATCGATGCCGGCACTTTGTTTTTGTGCGGGCCTCCCCCCCTCCCCCTACCGGCAGCGCTTCGTCAGGACTCCGTCAGGTGTGACCGGGACTTGAACCGGCGTCCTGGCGGCTCAGCCCGGCCCCCGAGCTATCTCATTGGCAGACCGTCCATCAGATAAGCTGCTGCGCCGGGATAAAAAGGGACAATAATAAGGACATTTTTTCTTTTTCTTATTCTTCTTCTCGTTTTTATTTGCGTGTGTACATGTTCCGTCCCGGTTGTGAGGTTCGAAATAATTCTAGACTAAATGTGTCTGGTTTTGTTCTATGTTGCAGGTGAGGATGTGCTCCGGGAGTGGTGGTGCTGACAAGGAGTGGCTGTGCAGCAGTGAACACGTAGGTGAACCCTCTGTCTGTTGAGGAGGCCGCGGGGGAAATAATGTAAAATAATGTACTAGACAACTGAGATGAACATGCGTTTAGTGGCCATGCTAGGCGGTCCCACTCGGAGGCAACCTGCCTTCCCGCGAAGCCCTTCGCAGTCAGCGTACCGTTGTGTTGACCTTACCCCCTCCCCGCCCCTGCCCGCGCTTCCGGGGAGGCCCCGCCGAGGATCACTCCTGAATCACTGCTAATAATTTGGCCACCACCTTTCGGACAATCGTCGATACTTCGCGCCGCACTCTCCCTCCCCCTCCTCCTCCTCCTCCTCCTCTTCCTCCTCCTCCGCCTCGTGTTGAATGACCCGGTAAGAAATAATCTACTTGTTCCGAGTGGCCGGGTCAGAAGGAGGGAGTTGGGGGGGGGGGGGGGGGGGGGGGGAGGGGAGTCACCTCCGGCCTGTGCTGCTCCGGGACGCGTCCGGGGCGCGCTATGAGTCGCTTCTTTATCTTTATCCGGGGCGTTCTGTTTGCCGCGCAGCCGTTTCGGAGGCGGCCACCACCGGACCCCGCCGCCACCACCGCACTGCCGGCCAAAGAAGCAGCAGGGCAAGGAGGACGGGGGCTATCCAAAAGCGAAAATTGAAAAGTGCTATTTTTAAATTTGCGGATTAAAAAAAAATGTTGCTTACTTAAAAGACAAATTAATGGACTTTGGGAGGATTTTGTTTTGCTTACAACCCAATCGAATTGAGGATGATCAGTTTAGCATCCGTGTACAGTAGTCACACGCCCGCGCGCACACACACACACACACGCACAGGTGGGTCCCGGAGTACACCCCACGACTATCCGGCCGAGCGCCCAAACCGACACGCCGACGATTTGCCGAACAATTAGCCCGCTCACTCCGCATGGGGAGGAGCGGAACAGAACGGATCCGCGCGTGCCGTCTCACTGGAGCTGGAGGGGATGGGGAGGGGAGGGAGGAAGAGTTTCTGCGACTGCTGGAGTGGAGTTTCGGAATCAAGAGCTTCTGCGCTGATAAACTCCGGCTCCGCAGTACTCTCCGGGAGGGAGGGGCGGATCGGGGAGAAAGCGTTTGTCTTCTTTGTGACATACGGATGCATGTGTATATATAGATGTAGAATTGGAACGGCTACTCCACTACCACTTTTCTGGCGGCGGCGTGCTAATGTGTCGGGGGCCACGGGGCGGCCGGAAGGGTGTGGCGGGGTGTGGCGGGGTGCGGGGAGCTTTCCCAGGGCGCTACTAAGCCCGCACACTAGCGGCCGCCGCTCACCTCTTCACTTTCCACCCGCACGCCCGGGCTGCAGTACAACGCAACTTCCGCCGGGGGATGGGGGGGGGGAGGGGGGATGGGGAGCGGCGCGGTGCGGTGTGGTCTCCGAGCGCCGCTGCGCCGCGGTCGCCCGGGTCCCCGGGTTCGACGAACGAGTTCGGGTAGCGCTGTGGCGGTGGTGGTAGTAGTGGCGGTGGTAGTGGTGGCGGTAGTGGTGGTGGCGGTAGTGACGGTGGTAGTGGTGGCGGTGGTTGTGGTGGCGGTAGTGGCGGTGGTATATATATAGTGGTGGGGGTAGTAGTATACTACGCGCTGCCGGCGGTGACCGCCGTTATGAATGGGGCGAGGCCCTCTGACTGGTGTCGCATGTTGCGTCAGGCCGCTCGCCGCCGCCGCCGCCGTCTCACCGCAGCCGCCGCGCTCGAGCCCGGGGTGTTTGTGTGTGAGTGTGTGTGTGTGTGGGTGTGTGCGTGTGTGTGTAGGTGTGCGGCGCCAAGGGCGAGAAGGGGACAGGGAGGCAGACCGATGCTCTCGTGGGTGTGAGTGAGTACGAGGATGCGACGGGGGAAAAGGAAGAGAGAGAGAGAGAGAAGAGAGAGAGAGAGAGAGAGAGAGAGAGAGAGAGAGAGAGAATTAAAGGGGCGAGAGGAGCGGGGCCTTCAGCCGGCCAGCCAGTCGGCCAGCCGGGCGGCCGGCCGGCGCCGCGCTACCGCCGTATCTTGGGAGTCCCAGTGCATAAGTCCTCCCCTGGCAGGGGGTGGTGGCGGCCAGGGGCGGCGGGCGGGGTGGGGGGTGAGGGAGGGGGAGGGGGGATTGAGCCGGGCTGGCCCGCGCGGGGGAAAATCCCCAGGATTACGGGGCGCAGCTAAGCCGCCGCCGCCGCTGCGCCGCGCCGTGCCCGGCCGTGGCGTGCCGTGCCGTGTCCGTGCCGTGGCTGTGTGGCGCCGGGGCCGCGGACGACGGACGGACGGGACGCCGCAGCAGCGCCGCCCGGGGTGCGGGGGCGGCGGCGGCGGTGCAGCGGTGGGGTGGCCGGCGGCGGCCCTGTGTGCGCCGCGCGCGCCCGGCGCGGAGGGAGGCCGACAACAGTGGCAGAGATTCGTCGTGGGGCGCGGGGGCCGCGGGGGCACCCGGTGAAAGGAGGCCCGCTGTGTGTGTGTATGAGTGAGATAGAGTGAGACAGAGATAGAGAGAGCGAGAGAGAGAGAGAGAGAGAGAGAGAGAGAGAGAGAGAGAGAGAGAGAGAGAAAGGCGGACAGGTCCAAGTGGCATGATGAACAAGGAGGAAGGAGAAAAACACGATCGCCGCGCGCCGTGAGCACACCGCTGGAGGTGGAGTAGTGGCGGCAGCAGTGGCGGCCAACGGAGTGCTGCTGGAGTTGGTCCCCCCCAATGGCCATTGGCCAACCATGCAGAAATCCGCCAGCGGAGCGGCAGCGGCGGCGGCGGCAGCAGCGGTGCTGTACAGACCGGACGGCAGGCCGGGCCGGGACTCCATCCTGGACAGAGATTAGCATCAATCGTCTAGGTCTTCCCTTCTTGCCGCTGCCGCTGCCTCCGCTGCCGCTCTTCCGGCGGCTCCCCGGCGCGCCCTCCGCCCGCTCCCACTCCCACTCGCCCTGCACTCGCACGCAGCCGCGGCCCCCCTGGTATTAACTCTGCCACTGATACGGCGGCGGCGGGCAGGTGGGGCCGCGCCGGGCCGCGCTCCTGTGCCCGCGTGATGGTCGTAGAGGCCCTTTCCGTGAGGTCCGCGTCCGTGGTGATCGCCTCGTCTCGGCTACCGAAGCATGCACCACTCAGCTGCAATCTCTCTCTCTCTCTCTCTCTCTCTCTCTCTCTCTCTGTCTCTCTCTCATTCTCTCCCCGCTCTCTCTTTCGCTCTCTCATTCTCTCCCCTCTCTCTCTGTCTCTCTGTCTTACTCTCTCTCTCACGCACACACATACGAATCAGACCCGGGCCAAACCCAGCGCCGCTCGCTGCTGGATTTGTTGCCAGATCAGAGAGGGCCGCCTGTAACAGGATATTGATTAGATGGCTTATTCGAATCTGCGTCTGCTGCCCTTGGCGGCCAGAGTGCCCTGCCCTCCTGTAGGGCCGCCCTCCCCCTCCCCAGCTGCCCTCCTGTCTTTCGGGCACAGTAGGGGATAAGCTTAACACATGTTACCCGATACCAGCATAGGTGAGCCCCGCCCCGCCCCGCCCTTACGGTGCTCACGGCCGTGCGGCCTGTTTAGGTTTTGTGCCCTTTTATCCCTTGCGCTTCGCCCTCTTTCCTGCCAAAGGTGAGGGGAGAGGAGGAGGTGCTTGGGGACTTTTGTTGTTGTTTACGTAGCACTAGTACCTGTTCTGACCACCACCACCGCTTGGGTGCGGGTGCCCCCTACGACATGCCTTCCAGGGACGCTTCGCTGATCTCCCCGCCTCTCTCTCTCTCTCTCTCTCTCTCTCTCTCTCTCTCTCTCTCTCTTCTCTCTCTCTCTCTCTCTCTCTCTCTCTCTCTCTCTCTCTCCCCTCTCTCTCTCTCCGTGTCCCCGCGAGTCCGTTTTTTTCCCCTCGTCCACTTTGGGTGCCTCGCGGCGTCTTTCCGCCGGGCGGCCTGAATAATCCTCGCTGCCGCCTCCGCGCGCGGCGGTAGTACAGTAGCCGTGGTGCCTTGCTGGCTGGCTGACTGCCTGGCTGCCTTCCTGCCTGGGGGTACCGGACCGGGGGCCGGGGCGCTCTCCGCGAGGTAAACGCCTGATTCGATTATCGGCGGCTTATTGGCGACCATTAGAGGAGAGCGAGAGAGACAGACAGACAGATGGGTTAGTCCGGCTCGCTGCAGTTGTCACCGTCGGCACACGCACACGCACACACACACACACACACACACACACACACACACACGGAGAGATGATCTGTAAGACCAGCGTGTCGAAGATGTGAGAGATTGCGTCTCCGTCCATCTGCTCGGGTCGCGCGGACGCACAATGGCTGTGGGAACGGCGGGCGTGGCGCGGCGGCGCGGCCAGGGTTTGGGACCGCCACCGGGACCGGGTGGGTCGCGGCGGCGCGGATATCTCGCGAAAAACGCCCTTCCTCCTGAGCGCGCAACGCACGCTCTGGTGGCGGCTGCCTCCGCCGTCGCCGCCGCTGCAGCTACTCTCCGTCCTCGTCGCACCCCTCCTGCCCCCGGCGGCGTCAGAGAGAGAGAGAGAGAGAGAGAGAGAGAGAGAGAGAGACGGACGAACGCACGTGAGCGAGACAGCCGCAGCCAGCCGGCGCGCAACCCCTTCATTAGGGAAACACGATACAACTCACGTGACGGGGGTGATCCGGGCCCCCGGGGCCGACGGGGGTCGCGACCAGGTAACGTAACCGTATTAGAGCGAGATAAACATCACCTGTCTGCACTGCAGCGGCGGCGGCGGCGGCGCGGGCCGGACGCGCAGGGGGGACGGAGGCGGCCCTCCCCAAGTACTGTCGTGCGTTGGTAATCCATTTGGCGATTCCCGCTCTCACTCGCTCTTTTGAAAGTTAAGTATAATTCTTTTTCAAAAAAAAAGAAGGAAAAGTTGCGGTTTGTGTGGAACGTTTGACATGTCTAACGTTATACACACACACACACACACTTCAGTATGTGATTTGGATGTGCAAAGTATCCTTCAGTAATAAATAATAATATCAGGGGGGTGGGAGCCTCGCGCGCACTATTTTGTCACACGACGCGCCCCGCGAGTTAATATATAATACATTACACTGCATAACCCTGCGGCGTCGCTCTTCCCGGCACCGCCCGCGCGCACACACACACACACACACACACACACACACGCACGCACCTCGAGACAAACGTTTAGTCGCCGTTAGCGCTTAATTGCGAGTTTGGGCTTTGATTTATATCGTCTCATCCCGATCGCGACGCAATAATTCAGCGAGCAGCTCTCTACGTGTGTGCGTGGGTGCGTGCGTGCCCTGGGTGTGTCGCCATGATAACCAGCGGCCGGGACACACAACGTGAAGTGTAGTGTGTGTTGTGTGTGTGGGAGTGTGTGTGTGTAAGAATCAATCACAAATGCATAATAATTATTTTTAAAAAAATCGATTTCCCTTGTATGGTCGACACGACAGCCAAAATCAACTAATGTTCGTTCCGTCAAACCGATAAAAAAATTTTTTTTAAAGAATCTGCTGATAGTGTGCGTTTTTTCTATTTTCAAAAAAATATTTTACAGCTGCTTGTGACTTGTATAGCAAGCAGCAGCAGCAGCAAGCTGATCGGGCACACGTATCCGTTGCGGTTTAATTCTTTAATTCCCCTGCGCTGCTCTCTGATAGCGTCACGCACACACACACACACACACACACACACACACACACTACTTGACGACGGCGTCCTCGTCGTCGCCGGCACGCCGCGAACATTCCTCTGCATAATTCCGGCAGCCGGCACACGGTGACGACTGGCTGGCGGCGGCGGCGGTGCCGGCGTGTTGCTTCGCGGGCTGTTGACTCTGTTTGGCGGAGGAGGAGGGGGGCGGGGCACTGCAGACTGCAGCTGCCGGCCCGCCGCGGCCGCCGCCAGCGCCTCGAGCGCCGATATTGGCGCGAATACTCCGCGGGAAGGACCTCGCCGAGGTGCTTGACGGCGTCCTCGGACCATACGCACCGCCGCCGGCGACGACCGGCCGGCCGCGACGCGACGCGCTCTCGAGACTTTTCTCTCCGCTCTCGTCAACGTCGTCGACGTCGTCGTGTCGATGTGATCCGCGCGGCGGCCACTTCGCGAGTGGATGAATGAATGGATGAATGAACGAATGAATGGATTGGCCCAATGAATGAATCGACGAATGAATGGATGTCGCGCGTCGCCGCCGGGCCGGTAGTGTCGCCGGGGTTGTGCAACAAGTCCTGCTGCTCGCCGCGGTGTCCGTTGCGGCGGACCACTCCTCTCTGCACACTCCACCCGAGTGCGAGTGTGTGTGTGTGTGAGTGTGTGACGGTCCGAGGCTGCAGCGTTGATGCCGTGCGCGAGTCATGCCGCGATAACCCTCTCCCATCTCTCTCCTCTCTCTTTCTCTCCCCCCTCCCTCCCCCCTCCCCCCCCCCCCCCCTCTCTCTCTCTCTCTCTCTCTCTCCGGCATCATGCACACCTTTTGTCTGTGTGAAATTTGTGACCCATTAAGTATCACGGCACCTAATCGCGCTTGTCCCATCTCTCTCTGTCTCTGTCTCTCGAACGGTACCTTCGGTAGGGCGGGGCGGGGGAGGAGGTACCACCCAAATAACACACCTTTGGCGTCCACCTTTTATATTCCAGTGGCGTTGCGGGGATTGGAGAGGAGAGCCGTCCGGAAGGGGACGAGGGGGGGGGGGGAGCGGAAAAGAAATAGCAACGCCCACGCACACGAATCGAGAGACAAAAACCCAGAGAGAGAGAGAGAGAGAGAGAGAGAGAGAGAGAGAGAGGAGGCGTTTGTAGTCCGAGAAGGCGGTGGTGCGGGATGCATCCGCCTCTGGCCGGCGGACGGCCCCGGACGGCACCGCCGAAACAATAGCTCTCATTACCAAACCAAACGGCGGCAGCGGCAGCGGCGGCGGTAGCAATCTCGCCAGATAAAACTCTCGCTCGGCCTTTTCCGGCTGCTGAATATCAGTCTCGTCTGTCTCGCTCGCACCGGTGCGTCGCGCCCGGCGAGTGACGGAGACAGGTGTATACTATGTCGAGGAGGGGCCACGCGGCCAATGGTCCCGCGGTGGCGACGACGCAGGGCGGGGCGTGGCGGCCGAGCGGCGGCCTCGTGGGCGGATGCGATACCTTCCCCATCGCCGGGTAATGGAGTTAGAGCGCTGCCCGGCGGGCTGCGAGAGAGGGAGAGAGAGACTGAGAGAGTGGGAGAGAGATGGAAGGAGAGAAGAGTGAGAGAGATGGGAGGAGGAGCAAATTCGTGGGGGGGTTATGAATGAGAAAAGCAGACGCTGTCAATGATTCCCTTCCCGCTACTCCAGTTCGGTTCTCATGTTTGTTTTTGTCGAGGTGTGGTGCCGCTACTGTGTAATTTTCAAGAGGGGCAGAGGGGGCTTGGGGGGAGAGAGTTAAGATTACTATAGAGAGGGGGCGGGGTGCGCACTGGAGCTGCACTGGAAAATTTCGGGCCGTCCCGTTATACTTGTCTTCATTGTACTATCTGCATTGAATCGGAGCAGGGCCATCAAAAGTGTAGTATTGTGGCGGACTCGAAGGTGGCGCTAGAACTTCTCTCTCTCTCTCTCTCTCTCTCTCTCTCTCTCTCTCTGTCGATTTTGCAATATCCGTTTATTTGGTACGCAAGTAGGACTTTTCAAGATCATCATACTCAAAAATAAACTATCAAACTCTCTCTCTCTCTCTCTCTCGCTCTCTCTCTCTCTCTCTCTCTCTCTCTCTCCCCAAGAGGAGAGGAAAAATTTCTTAACCATATTTTAAACTGAATTTTTAATAATATCAGAGAGTGACAAGTCATGAAAATCTGAAATGAGTAGACGCTTCCCTGTGTGACTGCGCTGATCCGGCTAGTCATCGCGGAAGAGCTTGCCTTTCATAAAATATCAGTGTTCTAAACTCGAGCCGGCTCAGTTTTGAGGTTAAGTGTCCCCTCAGCTGACAGCCAGTATGGGCCCGAGAACCAGAAGTTCGGATGAAGAGGTGGACATAAAGAAGATCTGGGATGAGATAAGGTCCATGAAAACGCTGATTGAAACGATCAACAAGGGACAACAGGAGTGCCTAAAGAGCACCACTTTTATATCCACGAATTATGATGAAGTCACCAAGGGCCAGTCCAACATCATGGAAAAGCTCAAAGATGTGGAAACAAAGGTTGACAGACTCGCAGCGGCCTGTAGAGAAAAAGATAAAATCATTCAGCATCTTCAAAGGCGTGTGAACAGTCTCGAAAACCACTCGCGTCGCCGTAACCTGGAAATTCACGGTGTCATTGAAAATACCATTGAGGACGTTGAGGACATAGTGGTTAAAGTGGTAAACAAGCTGGGAGTCGAGCTATGCGCTGAGGAGGTTGAGGCTGCCCATAGGGTCCCAACACAAACCCAGGGTAAACCCAAACCTATCATCGTAGAGCTGTCATCAAGAAAGAAGAGAGAAGAAATCATCGCTGTCCGAAACAAGAAAGTCTATAACTCTGATGTGGTGGATGGAAATGAAGGCGGTCGCATATTTGTGTATGCCCAAGTGTCTTCAGAGTTGAAATCCCTGCGCTGGAAAGCCAAGGAGATAGCAAAGAACAAAAAATGGGAGTTTGTGTGGATTCAAAATGGTGTTCTCTTGGCCAGGAAAGCTGAGAGAACCAAAGCTATCAGAATTGATTGTGAAAATGATTTAGAGCGAATTTCTTGATAACTATGCTTGCTTTCTGTACTACTTTTGTTTGACTTTATCTTTCATTTTTCTAGCCTTTTATGTCTGGATCAGGTTTGCTTACATACTATCTCAAGTCCATATGCCAGAGACATCAAGAAAACTTAAAAGTTGTACATATAAATGCCCAATCTCTTAATGACCATTCACACTTTATTGAATTCCAACAAATTTTTTCAAATAGTGTTGCTGATGTAGTTGTAGTTAGTGAAACTTTTTTTAAAGATTCTAGTCAACCTAATATAAACAATTATAATGTGTTTTGCTGCAACAGGAGGAACAGAGTTGGAGGAGGAATTGCTGTTTATGTTTCCAAAAGATACCAAGTGAGAGTACTGGAGAAATCTAGAGGAGAGGAGAAGAAGCCTGAATTTATTTTGCTGGAAATTGATTGTAAAACCTACAAAATACTTCTGGGGGCGGTTTATCGACCACCCAAAACTGGTTGTATGGATGAGTTTGTCAATGCAATGTTTAGCTATCTACCTTCCTATGGAAATGTTATTGTTGCAGGTGATATGAATGCCAGGTTTGGAAGTGGTTCATTTGAAACTAGGAATGTAGAGGAGTGTCTAGAAATGTGTAACCTTGTTAATATCCCATTTGAACCAACTTATCACACTCTAACTTGTGACTCTACTCTGGATGTCATAGCAAGTAACATTGATGATCTTGTTATAGAGTATGACCAGATACCAGCACCAGGTTTTTCAAATCATGATCTTATTTATGCTGTTTTTAATTTAAGAGTAGAAAAACCAAAGAAACAATCCTTCAGTTTCAGAGATTACAGTAAAATTAATAAAGAATTATTGGCTGCTGATGCGGAGCAAGTCCCATGGCATGAAATCTATAGCATGAACTGCATTGATGACAAAGTGACTCATTTTAATTTCTTGTTGACAGGACTGATGGATAAGCATGCTCCCATTCGCACTGCCTATGTAAAAGATTTTTCTCAACCATGGTTTACACCTGATCTGATTGGGCTGATTTCTCGCAGGAATGATACTAGAGTAAAATTTTTGATATCTAAGTGTAGAGAAGATTATGAAGAGTTCAGGGTCTTGAGAAATACAACCAAGCAGGCAATCAGGAGAGCCAAAGTGGACTATTATCATAATACTTTTCGGAAGTGCACCTCAAGCAAAGACCTCTGGAGAAATATTAAATCTTTTTCCACAAGTAAGTCTAAACAAGAGCCAGTGAAACCCAGTAATTTTACTGCGGATGAACTAAATGAACATTATTTAAAAGTGGGGTCTGTCAGTCATGAAAACATAGTTGAAAGTGCAATCTTGTATTATGAAAATCACCCTGAAGAGTATGTTGGTGAAAAGTTTTACTTCAAGTATGCTACTCCCCATGATATCTATAAAGCAGTCCATAGTATTAAATCAAATGCAGTAGGTGAAGATCAAATACCAGGGAAGTTTATAAAACTCTGTCTAAATGAAATTATTGTTGTGTTGGAACATATTGTTAATTTTTGTCTACAATCATCTGTATTTCCCACTATATGGAAGGCTGCTAATATTTTACCCATCCCCAAAAATAGTAATCCAGAACAATGTAAAGATCTTAGACCTGTGAGCATCTTGTGTTTTGTAGCTAAGGTATTGGAAAAAATTGCTCATGGACAGATCACAGAGTTCCTTTCTGTCACAAACCAACTTAACCACCTCCAATCTGGATACAGGAAAAAACATAGTACCACCACTGCTTTACTAAAGGTTTGTGATGACATTAGAAAGACTATAGACCAAAGAAAATTAATGATGTGTGTGCTCTTAGATTTTAGTAAAGCGTTCGACAGGGTACACCATGGACTGCTGCTAACCAAACTGAGGAAAATGGGTTTCTCAATCTCGGTTATCAGATGGTTGTATGCATATCTATCTGACAGAAAGCAAAGGGTGAAAAGCTGTGAAGATTTCATATCTGAGTGGATGTATTTGGAAACAGGAGTGCCCCAAGGGAGTGTATTGGGTCCTCTTTTATTTTTACTCTATGTTAATGATATTTCAGATGTATTTCATGGCTGTTCATACCATTTGTATGCTGATGATCTCATAATTTATATGAGTTTCTGTATTTCTACATACTCTAAAACTGTCAGTAACATGAACAGATATCTTTCCCATCTTGTTGATTATAATACTTGCCACAATTTCAGCTTAAGTACGGACAAGACCCAACCAATTATTTTTGGGTCAGCCAATTATATTAATGTAATGCAAGGGCTTGAGATCCCCGAAATTAGCATAGATGGAGTGTCCATACCTTTCTGTAAAACTGTAAAATATCTTGGTGTAATCTTAGATAATACTCTTAACTGGTCACCATATTGTGTAAGCACCATAAATAAGGTATTTCAAACCATGGCCATAGTCAGGAGGAATTTTTGCTATTTACCCACAGATGTAAGAAAGAAAATAGTTGAGTGCCTCTTATTTCCTATTTTTGATTATGCCTTGCCTGTTCTTACTGATTTGTCATCTGCCTTGTGTAGCAAGTTACAAGTAGCGCAAAATGCCTGCATAAGATTTATTACTAATGTGCCCAAATGGGAGCATATAACTCCTTCTTATTCTCAGCTACAGTATCTGAAAATTCCAGAAAGGCGAACTTTGGCCCTTGCTGTTATAGTGTGGAAAGTAATCAAGTTTAAAAACCCCAAATATCTTTTTGAATTCTTTAGTGATGTACAAAGTTCCAATGTCAGACACGGTAGATCATCTGTTCAGAGACTTGTAATACCACAGCATAGAACAACCACTTTTACAAATTCTTTTACTGTTACATCATGCAGACTTTGGAATAACTACCACATTTTCAATTATATAAGCTGCCTCACTCCTGTTACTTTAAAGCGTGATATATCTCTAAGACTGTTAGAACTTTATGTCTAGAATGCATTCTATTATGTTTCTCTGTTATAATTTATTTTTAGTGTTAATTATTTTTAAAAAATAATTTAATATATGTAACAAAATTCTTGTTTATGTAAGAGAGCGGTAGGGGTGTGACAGTGGGGCTGGAAAAGCCCTTTATGCATTCCTACCATAAATAAATAAATCAAAAAAAAAAAAATCTCTCTCGCTCGCTCTCTATTTCCCTCTCTGTGCACTGTGTGTTTCATCTTTTCTTTTTGCAAGTGATTTAGTCCATAAACTTTTAATCGAGTCCGTACCTGCCATTGTGGCTAGGGGTAAGAGGGCGTAGCGGCAGCGGCGGCGGTGGGCGCGGTCAGGCGGCGCCAGTGCTGCTGCGGCGGTGGCTGCTGCTGCTGCGGCGGGCGCCACTGTTCGCGGTCCCCGAGCACCGTTGCACGGAACATTGGGCGGGAGTCGGCGTCAGCGAGCCTCCGCTGGGCACCACCGCCCCGCCAACTCGGAGCCCGTGGCCGTCGTCGTGGTCTGTCATCCGCCCCGCCCCGCCTCGCGGCCACCACCACCACCACCACCACACCGCCGCGCCGCACCGCCCTCCCCAATACATACGCCGTGATTCGCAAAAGAGTACAATCTGTGTATGACGGATTCCGCTCCGGGCGTTCGCATGACGGCGGCACCGGCCCGTGAGAGGCACGGCGAGGGCCCCCGCGGCCGCGGCCCGCTCTGGTGGTGGCGTACCGAGCGCGGCCAGCGCGGCCTGCGCGGCGCCACAGTGGTACATGGAGGTATAGTGGTACACCGACGGGTCGGAATGGCTGCGTCTCTTTCTGGGAAGTTATCGGATTGTGGGCAGCTGTGTGCGAGGCTCGGGGCTCCTTCGCTGCTGCCACCGGTGGCCAGCGCACGCACACATTACACACACTCACACGTACTCTCTCTCCCTCTCGCACACCAGCCACGATGCCCCCCGGTCCGGCGTGGTGGTGGTGGTGGTGGTGGTGGTAGTGATGGTACTACTATACGAGTACACTGGCACTGCTGCGGCGTGGGATGCAGTGCGTGCCCCAGCGGTGGCGGCCGTGCGATAAGATGCACGCAAACGCGACGAAAAACACCCAAAAAACACCTTGTTAGTGACGTCGGGGATGGAGGGGGGGGGGGGCAACTGGAAAAGCACTGTTCTCTCTCTCTCTCTCTCTCTCTCTCTCTCTCTCTCTCTCTCTCTCTCTCTCTCTCTCTCTGACCCACACCTTTTTGCGTTTACCAGTGCCCCCGACCCCGCTTCCAGAGTATCTCCCCCCTCCCGTCCCCTCCTCTCTCTCTCTCTCTCTCTCCCTCTCTCTCTCTCTCTCCATCTATCTATCTATCTACTGTATCTCCGGATAGCATCGCATCAGGAAATATTGTATTCGAAAAGGAGGAAATCGTGCGCTTCTGCTCTCGGGTTTTACACTGTACACGTGAGCGTCCAGCAGCCGCGCGGAATTCCCTGATTGGAGTTAGAGCAGCAACTCTGTGTGTGTGCGGGCACACCTGGGACTTGGGATGGGCGATAACTGCTGTGTCCTTTTCGTTGACTGCTGGGACCCACGATGACAAGGCTCCGCCCCTCCTCTAAAGCCCCCCTCAGGGAGACACACACACAGACACACACACAGACACACACACACACAGACACACACAGACACACACACACACAGACACACACACTCGCACTGCACCCACCGCGCACCAGGCGATGCACTGATGCAGCCCAGGGAGCTGCTCAACTCAGCGGAAAATGTCAGCACTCGGCACTGGCGGCAGTGGCATTACCGCGGACGCAAAGCCTACTTTTATACCCGTCCGTTTTCGTCTTGTTTATTATTCGATTGCAATTGCATGTTCGACGGTCACGGCGGGGCAGCCGGCGTGCCGCTGTAGCGGTGGAGGCGCGGGGAGGCCCCCCGCCCACCCCCCCGGCCGGATATACAACAAACGTGATATTTCCATGATATCTTCCCATAGCCGGCGGCGGCGGGGCGGGGTACGGACGGGTGCGGGCAGGCGCAGCGCGCAGCGCAGGGCTCGGTCAAGTATGAAGTGCGTGCGAGAGAGTCCGGCCGGGCCGGCGGCAGCGGCGGCGGCGGGGGGACGGGTGTAGTGAGCATTGTAACTCACTCCCTCACCGCCATGAGCAATGTCATGAGCAGGGCTGCACGCACACCGGACGACAAGGCGTCAACGGTTCGTCCGCTGTCCGTGTACAACACCGCGCTGTCCGTACACAACCACTGTCCGTACACCACCGCATCACATATTGGCAGCGGAGGGCGTACTTTTCCGCCGCCCGTCTCCACAGATCGGCCGTACGGATAGCGGCGCCGGTATCGGATATTACGGATCTTCGCGGATGTTATGGTGGTGCTGCTACTACTGCTGCTGCTTCGCGGTTTTTTAAACCTTTTTTTTTGTTTGCTTTTGTCCGTCGAAGCGATTTTTTTTCTGTTGTTTCTATTTTCTCCCCTTTCTCGTTTCAAATTAGAATGGGTGACGGAAGCGGATGACTCAAATCCACGTGCTCTGACCGTACCCGCACTGTTGTCATGTTTTTGTGTTTTTTTTTGCTTTTTTTTTTCCTCGTGGCGCTTTGACAACTCTCTCTCTCTCCCGTTCGGCTTCCGCAGCGGCGGCGGCACCCGTGCGACACCGCCGCCCGCACCTGCAGCAGGTGTCCGAGTGCCTTGTCGTGTACTGCCGGCGGACCGTGCGGACCGTGCGGAGGCACGGCGGGGTCCTGCTGTGCCGTGCTGTGCTGCCCCGCGTCCACGGGGACCTTTTACTGCTGCTAACTGGACAAGGAGCCTTTGGCAGACGACGGGGTGGGCGTGGCGCGGCGTGGCGTGGCGTGGCGTGGCCGCGTGGATGTGGATAGTAGACGTAGAATCTCGAGTCGTCGTCGGGAGACGCAGGGCGTCACGCCTCGGAGACCTCGCCCCCTCCCCCCTCCCCGCCTCCCCGCGTCCCCACTCCCTTCACCTCGTCCATCACGAGCCTTTGTCAACTCTGCGCGCGTGTGTGTGTGTGAGTGTGTGTGAGTGCGTGTGCGTGTGTGAGTGCGTGTGCGTTCTGACTTATTCAGCTACACTCATCTGCCTCGATGACCGCGACGTGTTTTCGAAATCCTCTTTGCGTTCAGCCCTCTGCTGTCCGCAGCCGACCTTACACTACTTACCCCTACCGACACCCACCACGCCTCACACACACACACACACACACACACGGCGCTTCTCTCTTCCTGTAATTTCCTCGTGCTTACAGGGTGCAACAGCACTACGTCCGTAGGCCGCTCTGGCGCTTCTTCTCGTAAACATACACACGCACCCGATAGTACAACACACTCGCCACCCGTTCAAGATGGCGGCGGCGTCACCCCCCCACCCCCTCACCTCCCCCTCCCCTCTCCCCCTTCGCCGCCGGACGGCCGCGAGCGAACGGTTGGTTCCACCTCTGTGATCCCGACCCGTCCCGGCCCCGTCACATGACAACGCACTAAGAGCGCTGCAGGAAATGCACTCCGGCCCGTTCCACTTAACTCCTTCTCTTTCTCTCTCTTCCCCCCCAACCCTCCCCTCTCCCCCCTCTCTCTCTCCTACTGCCTTCTCCCCACCCTCATTCCGTCTCGCTCCCTCCCGCGCACAAGGCACCCCGGCGGCGGGGGAAGGGCAAGTTAGGTTGGACCGGGTTAGTAGCAGAGAGTCTCGGGCAACAGGTGTGCGAGTGAGAGCGCCCCGCGCGTGTCGGTGTGCGTGGGAGAGAGAGGGGAGCTGTTGCTTAGCCGCGCTGCCGGCGCGCCTCGATAGCCACGGCAGCCGCGGCAGCCGCGGCAGCGCGCGCAACCTTGTTGTTATTTCCCCTGTGCAATTTTAATGATTAGCGGATTAAGTAGAAAGGAAAGAAAGGCATTCGCCGTTTGAATTATGCATTTGCCCCGCTATTTAAGCGCCGAAACACTTCTTTTGTTTTGTTTTAAGTTTCCTAACGCGGCTAACTACGCGGTGGCAGGTGGCATGAGCTCGTTGCGTGGCGTCGTGGCTAGTGCTTTATTATATTCCTAGCCGGCGGCGTGCCGCGGCAAGTGTTTGAACACCCGAATGTGATGTATAGTGTGACTGGGGCTAGGGTTCTAACTACACACCGTAATAATACCCACATATACATCACACGATACTTGATTGGTCAGAGTTTAGTTGCTTTCAGTTTCCTCCTTTTAATTTTCTCTTTCCAGTTCACTTCTTTACGCCGGATGATTTACAGGGTGCGATGTCCGCGGTCCGCAGCAAAGGCGTCGCCTCCGTACTGTCTCCGCCTGGCGAAAATGAAATGGGCTGTAAAACCTGCGGGAGAGAGGGAGAAAGAGAGGGAGAGAGAGAGAGAGAGAGAGAGAGAGCGAGAACGGCTTTGAGGCGGGGAATCCATCACCACCATCCATCGCTCTCGTCAAACTGACACAGGAAGAAGCAGAAGAAGGCCAAGAAGAAGAGAGAGGTAGTGGAGGAGGGGGGGGGGGGGGGGAAATTGACGGTGCGCAAAGACAAGAGGCACTTCGCGCAAGCAAAGCCTCCGGAAGTCGCGTGTCTGGAAGAATAAATACAAAATGCTCGGCGTCAAATTACATATATCTGCACACGCCGCCGCCGCCGGGCCCGTCGTGGTCAGCGTTGTCGCATTGCAAACACCAACGAAAAATTTGTAGTAATTCTCAATTTGAGGACGTCGTTGGAGAGAGAAAAACAAAAGAGAGAAGAGAGAGAGAGAGAGAGAGAGAGAGAGAGAGATAGGTGAACTATCGAGCCGGCCGCGGAGCTGAGCGCGGGTCGGCCGGCGGCCTCCGCGCTCATCACACACATGCCATTCGTTGTCGTTTCCCTGAAACGGAACGCTCCGGCGGCGTGCGCGGATTATATATGTTTACATTCGGCCGGCCGCCGTTCCGTCTCCCGTCCTTGTCTC
Source organism: Megalurothrips usitatus (assembly GCA_026979955.1). NCBI lineage: Eukaryota > Metazoa > Arthropoda > Insecta > Thysanoptera > Thripidae > Megalurothrips > Megalurothrips usitatus. The sequence continues at coordinate 10,537,733 of CM049596.1, forward strand.
TCCCTCTCTCTGTCTCTCTCTTTCAGTCTCCCACGCGAGTCACCGACAGGCCACACACACACACACACGCACACACACTGGATGCAGCAGCAGCGGCGGCGGTGGCGGCGGCGGCCGGAATGAATGGGAGGCGCACCTCTAGCACAGCCTTTAGGCTAATGCCGCTGACCACGACGACGTCGTCAACATGACGATGACGACGACCATCGTGTTGATGATGATGATGATGATCACTGACATTCAGTTTGACGACAACGCCGAGGAAGGTGCACGCCCACTACTCGGCGGCGGCTTTTTCTTTCCTTTTGCCTCCTGGTGCGGCATCAGGCAGTGATATCGAAGCCGCGGCGCGGGTTGCGGGTTGCGGGTTCGAGTCCCACCCAGTTGCGTGAGTCGCGGCTTTTCCCCGGACTGGGCCGTGTATGTGTGTTATGGTGTGTGTGCTCGGTGACGGCGCGTGTGGAGCGCCCCGCCTGCCCCACGCTGGTGGGGACCACTGACTGACCAGCGGACCTGTCACATGACCCCCCCCCCCCCCCCCCCACTGGCCTCCCGCTCCTCTTCTCCTCTGCGACGACGTTGTGCCCGGAGCCCCACGGCGGCGGCGGCGACTGCTCGGCGGCTCCTCCGGGCCGCGGCTCGGTGGCCCGTGAAGGCTTCCTCTGCAGCGCTGCCCCCTCCTCCTTCATCATCGGGTAACCCGCAATCGTATAATTTCACGCCCGGTTCGTCCACCAACCACATAACGCTCAGCTCCACACGACGCCTCACGGTTTTTGTTGTTGTTGTTGTTGGGATGTCCCGAGCGGTCGGCGGCGTCATCGACGTCTTGAGGTGGACATCCCGGCCAGGAGGTGACAGAGAGAGAGAGAGAGAGAGAGAGAGAGAGAGAGAGAGAGAGAGAGAGAGAGAGAGAGAGAGAGAGAGAGAGAGACCGGAGCCGCTGCCGCACCGCGGTGCCTCTGTCCTGACCTACTGTCACCGCGCGTTAACAGTGGCGCCGGCGCCTGTGTGTGCTCCCGCACGTCCGCAGACGATGTCGCCGCACACACACGCACACACACACACACACACAATGCTGTGAACTCGTTCATGTGTCGCACATTCTTCCCCGTGTGTACATGGTAATGGCGGGTCGCGTGCGGCCAGCCACTACGGAGGGACGACGACGCTGCTGGCTGCTGCCGAGCCGATCATGTTGATGACGATGATGAAAAATGGTGCGGTAGAATTAAAAGGGGCCCGCTGACGGGGCGCGGCCGGCCGACTCAGATTGGAGGCGCTGCTGCTGCTGCTGCTGCTGCCGCCCGACGCGATGCGGGCCGTGATGCATGCAGGCCGATTCTGAGGAGACGCTCCTGCGCTCTGCCTCTGTCACACGCGTGTAAGGAGAGAGAGAGAGAGAGAGAGAGAGACAGAGAGAGAGAGACAGAGAGAGAGACAGACAGACAGACAGACAGATTGCGACGAAATGACCCACCCTTCCGGAATCAGACCTAGGGCTTCTTGCCCCGAAAATTTCGATGAAATTTTCGTTTAAAAAAATCTATAGTATTTAAGAAAATTTTTCGACAATTTCAATTATTTTTCCTGAAAAATTCTTTGTCTTTTCGAAAATTCCTTTGAATATTTGGGAACTGTAAATGAGCCCGCTGCCGCCGCCGTGCAGCGGGGCCGCGCTGTCGAGCGGCCCCCAGCAGAGCGCACAGCAGCAGCAGCAGCAGCAGCAGCAGCGGGGCTAAGCTGCACCGCCGGCCGCCTCGGCTCCAATCGCCATTCTGATGCCTTTTGACTTCAATTGACCCAAATTTGGTCGATTTCAAGCCGGGTGAGCCGGCGTGGCCCCGACACCGCCTCGGGAGTTAACTCGCTCAATCTACGCCTGTGTCTCTCTGGGTGCGCGGCGGCGGCGCGGGGCGGCGCGGCGCGAGACATACTGCTGCTGCCGGCTGCTGCTGAGGAGAGAGGGGAGAGAGGGGAGGAGAGGGGAGGGGGGATGTTGTCTTAGGACGTCACACGACTTAAGTGGCGCCCGGATCGACGCGGCCGGCCGCGCGGCCGCAAGGCGTGGAGACGTCGGCATGTCGTCATCGGAGTCTATGCGGCCCGGCCCGGCTTTCCCCGCGGGGGGGCTGTCTGGCCTCTCGCGGGCTGTCGCAGTGCGTGGCTGCACGGTGCGATTTTTCACATAATCCGTTCCCGGCGAGGACGAAGCAGCCCTGAGACTACTTATATAATTCAGCTGATAAAAAAAATTAAAAACAAGAAACGGAGTGCCACCCTTTGCTGCGTTGGTAAAGCAGATTCGGATTTGATTTTACGGGGTCACTCCGAGCATTGCCCCCCCCCCCCATCTCGCTCTCACTCTCTCCGTCTCTCTCTCTCTCCCTGCCCGCAAGGCGATGCCGCAGATATGGGTCTTGTTAGTATTCATGGTGGCGGAGGGTGGCTGCGCTGCGGCTGCACTGGTGGCTGCACTGGTGCCCGCCCGCCCGCACGCGCCCAATTGCCTGCCATTACAGAAAGCCTGTTTGGCTCCTCCGCTTCATTTGATAACGCCGCCACGCCTCGCCTTGCAGGGGAAAATCGTTTTTGCCAACTGCGAAAAAAAATTATACTTAAAAAATGCAATTTATGCTTCGGTTGCGTCCCGAAGATAATCCGTCTGTATCGACGTGGTGGTGTTGTATCGCGTCCGCACATGCAGAGAGGAGGGGGAGCGGCGCGAAGGGAGTGGAGAGGGAGGGAGGGAGGGGGAGAGGGTTAGGAGAGTGACGAGGAGTGCCGCCGACCCTCCCGGCCCGGCACAGCCGCGGGACCAATGAACGACATCAAGTGCCGTTTTGATTAGTAGTGACATGGAAGTAATGAAGCTTGGCGAGCCGTGCGGCGCGGCGGCGGCGTCGCAGCGCCATGCGGCCGGCCTAAAAGATAATCGGCCCACATCGGAATCAGCATTTTCTTTTTCCCCTTCCTTTTATTGATTTATTGCGATCAATCACAATGATGGTCGCCGCCGTGCTGCCAATTGGCCGTCCCTGACGAGGCTGTGCTCTTCTGCTTCCAGCGCATCAAGTCGTCGCCGTCCAGCAGCCCCGGCCGCAGCCCCGGCCGCAGCCCGGGCCGCAGCCCCTCGCCGCCGTCCAGCGCCTCCCCCGCGCCGCCCACCGGCGCCGCCACCCCGGGCGCGCCGCCACCGCCGCAGCCGCAGCAACAGCAGCAGCAGCAGCAGCCGCCGGCCGCGACGCGCTCGCCGCCCCTGCGCTCGCCAGCCTCGTCGCCGGCGCCGACCCCCGCCGCCTCCACGCCCGCCCCCGCCGCCGCTCCCGAGGACCGCGAGCAGCGCGACCAGCGGGACCTCCGCGACCAGCGGGAGCAGCGCGCCTTCCCGGCCGCGGTCGGCGGCCTCGGCGGGATGCCGGGGCTCAAGCAGGACCATGAGGCCAAGAGCGCAGGTAAGCAAAGCGGCGTCGTAGTGCAGCGGGGGACCCGGGGCCGCCCTGGAGCGGCCAGGACGCCGCCGCAGACTCTGTCGAGTCACGGGCCGCCGCGGGCCGCCGGGTGGGAAGGATTAGCTCAGATCCGGTCGGCTCGCCCGCCGCGTCCCAGCGCGCCCTCAGGTCGTTACGGGAGTAAAAATAAAATAAGAAGGAAAAAATAAATAAAACGAAAGATTGAATCGGCTGAATGAGGCGTCAAAAAGGGAGGGCAAATAAAACAAAACAGAGTCGGATAAGAAAGAGGAGCCAACAGGTCGATCGAGTTCGGGCTGTCGTGTCGCGTCGCGACGACCGTGTTTTTGCCATTATTTCCGGGGCCGCAGGAATTAGCATCTCACCCACTGATTCTCCGTGACCGCCCGTCCGTCCTAAGTCGGTCTGTCTGTCTGCACGTCTTCTGCGCGCGCGCCCCGCCAGCTCACGCGGCCCGACTGCCTCACCCCATTCTTCGCTCTCCGCCTCCTAATCCTTCCAAACTCCTTCGTCCCGGCCGGATTCACTGATCCTTCCCCCGCGCTTCTTATCCTTCGCCTTCCGCCACACCCTTCTTCTTATCCTTGCCGCCTCCGCCTCTGCGAGTACTATACCGACGGTGGCCGCGGGTTCGAGTACTATACCGACGGCGGCCGCGGGTTCTGGCACTGCCGACGGCGGCCGCGGGTTCGAATACCACCGACGGCGGCCGCGGACCGAAGGACTGGGCGCGCGGTGGGGGCCGCCGGGGCCGCCGCCTGTGATTTAGTGTGGCTCTGTATAATCCCGCGGGCAGCTCCGCTCCGCGCGCGCCACTCTCCCGCCCCATAATCCATCAACGACTTACCGGCTCTGTGTTTTCCGCGCTTTATAGCGATTGGCCAGCCGCCGCCGCCAGGTGTGTGCGTGTGGGTCTGTGTGTGTGTGTCTGTGTGTGTGTGTGTGTGAGAGAGAGAGAGAGAGAGAGAGAGAGAGAGAGAGACGGGAGCTTTCGCGCCGCGCGATCACATTTTCGTGGCTGACCGCATCGGCGTGCCTGCCGCCGGCCGCGCCCCCCTCCCCCCTCCCCCCTCCACGACGCTGGCGGCACCTTCTGCACGGTCGCAACCCGCGAGTCTCTCACGACGGACCGGACCGAACAACCGAACGCGGCGACGGCGACCCGTCACACGGGAACCCCGCGGCCGGCAGACGGACATACCGACGCTGCTACGGCCGCCGCCGCCTCCGCGGCGTCGCTTCGCACGGCCGCCAGCACAACAACGAGACCGTCTAGTTTGTGGCCGGCACCCGCCGGCACCCGCCCGACCCGCGCGGCATACTCCTGCCGTGTTCTTTCCCCCCTTGACTCGCCCCGCACCCGCCGCGCATCATGTGTGTGTGTGTGTGTGTGCGTGTGTGAGCGCGCGCGCCCCCTTTTATCGTTATTGCATTTTTTCACGTCTGTTCCCGGGGAACTCCACTACTACAACTACATATATTGATCCTTAGCGCCGCTAGTGCACAGTGGTCCGGCCGGGGTCCGGCCGGGGTCCGGTCGCACTTGCCGCGGGCCGGGGAGGAGCCGCGTTTACCTCCGCGGGCTTCCCTCTCCGCACTACCAGTACTAGTGGCAACCGTACCGAGATGCCTTCTGTGTGTGTGTGTGTGTGTGTGTGCTCGGCAGCCGCGCCGCCCGCAACAGTCTTAATGACACGATTAATTAAGTCTGCTCTTGTGAAGCGCTCGCGGCGGCACTGGCACACACACACACACACACACACACACGCTGCACCGTGGCCACCGCAGTGGTGCCCACCTTGTCCACCACCGCGGCACGATCCGCGGCGCGTCCTCCAAGGCGATGCCGTTGCCGCTGCTGGCCGTCGTGGCTCGTGTGAACATCATATCGGTTTCCTCGTGGCCGGCACCCGGTTACGCGAGGCCGCCGTCAGAGACTCGCCTCCCGCGGACTTGAACTCGGCACTCTTCAGCACGGCGGGCGCCGAGCCGTGCGGGCACCGCGGCCAGGCCGCCCCGGACCGCGGCGCCGGCGGCCCGCCCGGCGGTCTCTTTGTATTTCCACTCCGACGCTCCGGTATGTCCGAGGACTTGGCATCCGGCGGGCGCAACTCCCACCGCCGCTAGGGGCTCCAACCAACCTTCACATACCAAAAAAAAGAAGGCGCGTCCGAGCGCGCGCATTTTAATGAATTAGTTGTAAGTGTAGCCGGCCAATTTTATAAGGTAATCTTCCCTAAAGTAAGCGCGCGGCCTCGGCGTGCCGAACTTGTTCCGGGGCGGTGAGATGAGAGAGCACCGTAAGGACAACAGCGCTCTTGTGGCCCACGAAAACACGGGAAAGTGGCGGCGGCGCGCGCGCCGATGACGGGCGCACGCACCGCGGGGGCCGCCGAAGCAAATATAATAATTTAAGGCTCGCACGCCACGCACTTGGTGTGCTCGCGCACATGCGCCGCCGCACGGGCCCCGCTGCCGCTGCTAGTGATGCCGCTCGCGCCTCAACGCACAGAGCAAACTGGTCCCGGCCAGCAGTCCAGTCCAGTCCAGTCCGCGGACAATAGTGGGAACAGGGTCGGCGCGCAAACATTTTCATACCGGGCAGGCTGGCTAGCGCGCGCCGCCTGACATTCTCATAGAGAGGCGATCCTGATCGCGGCAGAACAGTTAATCCCCCCTGCAGATGGAGAGAGGTTCATGGAGAGGGCACCTGGAGAGGTCGTGCAGGGACTCTTGAGGATAGGTTTCTAGAGAGGCTCCTGGAGAGGCTCTTGGATAAAAGCTTCCAAGAGAGGCTTCTCGAGAAGCTCCTGGAGAGACTCCGGGAGGGACTTGGAGAAGCTCGTGGAGAAACTCCTGGAGAGGCTCCTGGAAAAGCTCCTGGAGAAGCTCTTGGAGAGACTCCTAGAGAGGCTCCTAGACAGGCTCCTGGAGCCTCCATGGAGGCGGCGCCCGCTATCTGGAGCGGCGCACATTGCACTAGTTTAGTCCGCGCCGTGCGCTATCATCTCCCGTCTCTGTCTGTCTCATATCAGCTTTAGCGGCCGGCGGCAGGAGCGACGCCCCATGTGAAATATGATGATTCCGCGCACCGCGCCCGACGCAAGATTATGCTAATGTCAAGTTTTTCCGTGACACACTGTACGTCTTGCCGACCGCGCGAGACGCCACACATGCACATACACACTTGCTCCCCCCCCCCCTCTCTCTCTCTCTCTCTCTCTCTCTCTCTCTCGCTCACACACACACATTAAGCCGGTTGTTCCACCGCCGCCGCTCCAGCGCACAGAGATGAATTCCGGGAGCCACTGCGGCGGTGCTGGCGTTCTTTCGACGGGCATAATACTGCACGCTGGAATAAGTAAATATGCAACTAATCTTGCGCCCAAGTAAGAGAGAGCGAGAGAGACAGGAAAGACGAGAGCGAGTGTGGAACAGGTGCGGGAAGGGGTTGGATGCTGTGCGGCGGCTGCTTTCCAAAATTGGGCGCTCGTTTTCTTTTTTTCTTCCGAACGCGGGCGGAGCAGCGGATTTCCCCCCCCCCCCCCCCCATGGCTTAAAGGATGGGAGAGTGGGGTAGAGAGAGAGAGAGAGGGGGGGGGAGTAAGAGAGAAGAACTGTTGCCGCGCGGTGCGGGGACGGACGGGCCGGGGCACGACGGGGCAGGGACCACGGCTGAAGCTCTGTGTGTGACGTAGCTTGGGCCGTGGCCCGGCTAAAGGGGCGAGAGAGAGAGAGAGAGAGAGAGAGAGAGAGAGAGAGATAGAGAGGACAGAGAGAGGGAGGGAGGGGGGGGGGGGGGTTAAGCGCCCAGCTGAGCCAGCCTAGCCAGCCGGGCGGCTGATCCGGGCGCGGGGGCGGAGAGGTGGGAGGGGGAGGGGGCGGTAAAGCTGGATCACGGCTGAAGGCGAGGGAATTAGGGGGGGAGTTTGAAGATTATAGGACTGATCCGGGCCAGATCTGGACCAGGCAGGCCGAGGCAGGCGGCTAGGGCTGCTGCCCGGGGGCCGCGAGGTCCACGCGGGGGGGGGGGGGCGTGGGAGGCCGTGGGGGGCCGCGGGGGGCCGTGGGAGGCCGTGGGGGGCCGCGGGGGGCCGCAGGGTGTGCGCAGGTCAGCCCACGCCACGCGAGGCCAAGGCCGCCGTGGACGGCGTCGGGGGCGGGCGGCGGACAGTGGGTCCCGCAGGCAACCCTCCCTCACCATTAGCGCAGCCCCCGCCACCTGTCGAGCCGAGTTGTGTGCTTTATTCCCCACCGGAAGTGCAGTGCCCCCCCCCCCCCGGCCGCAGACCCAATGCAACCAAAACGTAGGTCGGGGTGCCCCCCCCCCCTCCGCTCCCCGCGGGGGTCTGCCCTAACGCTATCGCGGCTCTGCGCTCTGCACGGCGCGGCTCGGGCTGAGCTGACCGACGGTTAGCCTGAAAGCACTGCCCCCCTCCCGCTCTCTCCCACTGCCGCGCTGCCCCCCTCTCCCCGTCTCTCTCCCACTCTCCCCAGAGTCGAGCGCATCCCGCTTATAACCCCCGGAGCTGTAGCCATGGCTGATGCTGGTGGGATTAAGGCTTATGGCAGAATCCGTGCCCCCCCCCCCAACCGGACCGCACTGGGGCCCACGGCGAGCGGGCGGCACGGCGGCAGTGTGTCCGCTGTCTCTCTCTCTCTCCGCAGACTCGTCCTGTTCCCATTCCTTTCCCACAAGCGTGTGTGCGAGTGTGTGTGTGTGTGAGAGAGAGAGAGAGAGAGAGAGAGAGAGATGGAGAGAGGTGCTCGTCATAGGCATCTCCCGCTGCCAATCCTTCTGAATCGCGCTCATGTAACACCGCGCAATTTCATGCAGAGCTAAGTTGTTTTTAATCGTGGCCTTGGATTGCGAGGTGAGGCGGGCGGGCCGGGGTATGGAGCCGGCCGGACGCGCTCCCCTCCCTCCCTCCCTCCCTCCCCCCCCCCCCCCTCCCCCTCCCTCCTCTCCCACCCCTCCCGTCCCGCCTGCCCGGATAGCCGGAGGGACATCCCTGCATCGCGATAGGACAGCGCGGGGATTAAGGAGGGATAATGAAAAGCGGCTTAGGAGAGGGATGTGGGATGTGGAATGTAGAAACAGATGAAGAAGGAGGCACTGAAAGAGGAATGAGGTTGCGTGTGTGTAAGTGTGAGTGTGTGTGTATTACGCGTGAGAAAGAGAGAGAGAGAGAGAGAGAGAGAGAGAGAGAGAGAGAGGGAGAGAGAGAGAGGAAGACGGGAGGTCTCTGGATCATCCCCCTCTCCCCTTCCCTCGCCTCCATCCCTCGCCGTCGTCGGCCCAGTTGAATCAGTCAGTCCCTTGGATAGAGAAGCACTCCTTCCCTCCTCCTCCCCTTCCCACCCCTCTTCCCCCGTGTGGTACTGTGTTCGCCAATTTCATTTCGCTTCCTTCCCGTTTCGTTCCCGCTCAAACACTGTTTCCCTCTCGTCGTCGTCGTTTCTCTCTCTCTCTCCCTCCCTCTCCCTTCTTGCGCTGGTCAGCTCCGCGGCTCGGCACGGCGGGCCCCTCGCTGGGTAGGCAGACCCGCACGACGGCTGCGTCTAGCGGGCGTGCCTCCCTTGCCAGGCGCTTGGCACGGCCAGCAGCCCGGCCTGCGGCGGCGGAGGGCGCCCGTCCAGGTAGGCAGAGCCGGCCGGCACGCGCGCTCGGCGGGCGCCGCTGCCCTGCCTACCTCCCGGGCGGCCCCAACCCCGCCGCGGAAGTATAAATCTCTGTACATCACAAGCGGCGAGGTGTGTTTTTTGACAGGTGCTGGGTGCTGGTGCTCGCGAGGCCGCCGTGGCCGTGGTGCCGGCGGTGGTGCCGGCGTGGTGTGGAGCCGGGCTCGCCGCCGCTGCCGGCAGGCGGGCGCCGCCGCCGCTGTGTCAAACCGGCCGTCGCTGATCCTTAATCCGGCCGGCCGGCCCGACCCCGCGCGCCTGGCTGGAGTGGCCGGGGCCGGGGGAGGGGGGGGGGGGGGATGGAGGAAGGGGTTGAGGGGAGGGGGGGGGGGAGTCTGCTCTAATCCGGGCGGCAGCCACGCCGTGCCACGCCGTGCCGTGCCGCGTCGTGCCACGCCGCGCCCCGCGCGTATCCTTGAGTTGGGATCATCCCGTGAGCCGCGCCGCCGCCGCCGCCCAGCGCCGCAAAGCCGCTCTCCGTCCGTGCGTCCGTCCGCGTCCTTTCTGCAGGAAAGAAAGAAAGAAAGAGACGGAATATATGTGTGGACCAGGCTGAAGCGAGATAGAGAGAGTGAGTGAGAGGGGTGGGGGAGGGAGGGAGAAAGAGAGAGACAGACAGAGCGATTTAAAGAGAGAGAGAGAGAGAGAGAGAGAGAGAGGGGGGGGGGAGGCGGGAGTGTGTGGGTATTTCTGCGCGGTGTGTGAGGGGAGGGTGGAGGTCACGCTGCGGGGCCACCACACTGCTAGGAGTGAGCTAACCGGCCGGACTCAAAGAGTGACAACAACAGTGGTAATGCTGAGGAAAATCTTCAGTGTCCGTCGGAGCCTCACTTGTTGCACCGACTTGTCTCGTTGCGGCATAATCTATTTTTTTTTTCCTGCCTGGCGTTACTTTCCTTTCCTACGGGTCAGGAGTGTCAGCTGTACGGCTCCTACTGCACTGCTTGATTTACAAACGCGACAGGTGCTTCGCGGCATTATCGCATGTTGTTGTTTTTTTTGTCTTTTTTTACGCCAAAACCGTTTCTTGCGGTGCCGCGCCTGAGCGAAAGCCTCGAAGGGGAGAGAGAGAGAGAGAGAGAGAGAGATAGAGTGGTTCAGAATGATGATACTAAAAAGATGAGAGGGATGGAGAAGGAGAACGGAAGTTGTTGTTGGTTCCCCTCTCTCGTTGTCGCCAGCGGCGGCACGGCGTGGAGTCATCAGTTAGCGACCTGTAAGTACGCCATTCAGCGGCCCCTGCGGCCCCTGCGGCCCGACCCGACCGGACCATTCATTTTTTGTTTCCGGATTAAATTAATACCCACCTAAGTAGCGGCGAGAGAGAGAGAGAGAGAGAGAGAGAGAGAGAGAGAGAGAGAGAGAGAGAGAGAGAGAGAGAGAGAGAGAGAGGGGGGGGGGGAGAGCACAAAAGTAAATTAAATTAGGCGACGGCCGCGTCGTCGCGCACAAAAAAGCAGGGAGGAAGGAAGCGCGCGCTGCTTGCCGCGGGCTTATTAAACAAAACTGTGCGCCGCGGCCGCCTCCAAGTACGCCCCCTGACAATGCCGTCACCGTCACCGCCGTCGTCGTACGGGTTCCCCCCGCGGGGCCGCAGTGCGGCGGCGGGGCGCCATGTTCATGGGCAGGCGGCCGCGGCGGGCTGACGCGAGGGTCAGCCCGCCGCCACCGCCACCGCCGCCTCTGATAGGCCGCGACGTGCGCGCCGCCGCCGCCTTCTCGTACTAGGAGAGGCGGGGCGAGAGTCGCCGCTGAAAGGAAGATGAGAATTTCATTAACGCGAGCGGTGCCCGGCCGCACCGCCGGAAAGAAGGGGCAGTGTATTTAGGAGGTCGGCGGCGCGGCGGTGCCCGGGGCGGGCATAATTACCGCACGGCCTGCTCTGCGGTGATGAAGCGATCGTTACGGGGAAAGTCTTTTGACAGAGGGCCGCGCCGCGCCGGTGGAGTCTTACTTACCTTCTTCGGCACTGATCGCCGCGCCGCGCCGCGCTTCGCAAAACTTTTCACCGGGCGGCGCACTGTCGCACGGCTCCCTGCCCGCTCCTCGCGCCGTGACCGTGTTTTTTCTGATTATTTATTTAATTTCGGCGCCGTCAGTATCGCCCTCTGTGTCCCTCTCTAGCATCCAGCTGACTGTCCAGTGCGGCGGCGGCGGCGGCACCCTCCCTGCCGCCGCCTCTTCATCCACATTATTTGCTCCGGCAAACGGACGGACGGGGGATGATGTGATAGGAGGTCCCCGGCGAGGAGTCACCGCCGGCCAACCCCGGGTGCGGCCCGGCACTGGCCCGGCGGCGCCGCGCCGCGTCCACCCTGTCGCTTTGATGATTTGATGTGATTGCCTGCGGTCCTCAACAAGTGCATCTCACTGGACCGCCGCCGTCGTCGTCCTCTCCACACGCGACAGTGAAGGGTTGGGTGCCGCCGGCCGCCGGGGGGTTTATCTCGGTCCAGCTCGTGCGGGAGCGGCAGGCCGGCGGTGGCGGCCCCCAACCCTCCCCCCGTCCCCGCGGCCGCCGCGGGCGGAGGATATACCCCCGGCGGCAGGACTCCCCGCGAGCCCCCGGCGCGGGGTATCGACAGCGGTCCGGACCGGGCCGGACACGCAGCTACCGGCGGCGCGCAGCCGCTGCCACCGCTGCACTGTCTTGTCGCGCTCTTCAGAATGCGTGCGGATGAGCGAGTGCATGACAACGCCCCGCGCCCCGCCGGCACGGCGCCCCAGCGGCAGCAGCGTCGGCGCTCCCGGCACGTCGTTTGCGTCGTGATGTGGCATACGCGTATAATTAGCATGGGCCCGGCGGTCCTGAGCCGGCGGGGCGCCGCTCGGCTCGTGTAAATCATTTGGAAACGGACAGCAAAGCGTAGCGACTAGGCCCCGGCTAGGCCCGGCTAGGCCCGGCTAGGCTAGGCGGGGCGCGACGGGGTGCGGGGCGCGGGCCTCCAACCCCTTTCAAGGCGGGGGTCCAGGCGGGTAAGCTTAGGATGGCATAGCGCCTTATTAGAGGGACTTGAGCAGGGCGGCGGCGCCCCACCCCGCCGGGGCCGGCTCCTTGCAAGCCCGGCTCGCCACGCCACGCCTCGCGGCTGCTCCGCGACCCCAGTTGGTCAGGTCGGTGGGCGGGAGAGGGAGAGAGAGCGACTGTCTTTGATACATCTGGGTCCGTGGCGGTGGCGGCAGCGGCGGCGTCGCGGCTCGATGCTGGGCGCGCGTGAGAGAGAGAGAGAGAGGGACGGATAGGTGTGCGCAGATGAAGAGGGGAGCGAGAGAGACGGCGGCGAGGGGGAGGGGTGCGGGGGCGGGATGGAGAGATTTGCGTGCGGGGGTCCTCTGGCACTCAACATGTGGCAGCATCTCTCACTGAGTCGCAAGCTTCAATTATTGAAAGGGTTAGCGTGTAATCCTGGGCCAAGGCGCCCAAGTCCGTCCTCTGCGGGGCCGGCGGCGGGGCGGCGGGGCGGCGGAGGCCAGGTGGCGTCTGCGCGCCGCGTCCCCCGAGGGTCCACGCGGGACGGCCGGGACGGACCCGGACGCCCCTCAGCCACAGCCTTAGCGGTCTCAGCCGCGGCCTCGGCCGCACCTTGAGCCTGCTCAGGCCCTCGGGGCCGCGGGCCCGAGGCCGAGGCCGAGGCCGGGTCCCTGGCGGACGATCTCGCCTCGCCTGACCCGATGTAGTGCTGCAGGCCGGCCGCCGTAAGCGGGGTCGAGGTCGGGGACATCTGTGCGTCGGAGGCTTGCGGACGTCTTGGCGGCTCTGCCCGATCTGTCCCTCCCTTCTCATGAGGCGAGGCAGCCGCCCCGGATCACCTGCCGGCGACGGCATTATACAGTCCCTCCCGCCTAACCTGGCCCTAAGCCCCGGCGGAACCGCACCCCACGCCCCCGGCCTGCCTTCGGCCTGCCCCCGGCCGGGGCTCACGCTAAGTGGCTGGTGTCCCCGCACCGTCTGTCTCGTCTCGTCCCCCGTCTCCGTGAGGATTTGACGCTCCGCCTCCGCGTTATACCCGCCGGCCCGACTCCTGCGCGCGTGCGTGCGTTTGCGCCGGCCAATGGCGCCCTCTGTGACAGTGTCGTCACGTCCGCTTGCAGGAGGACAGCCCCGTTTTTTTTTATTTTGTTATTATCGATGCGAACTAATTTCATTTTCACACTTGAATTTTGAATCTATGAAATATGAGTGGGACTCATGATATTCTCACTGGTGTTGATGCGTGATAATGAACCCCCTCCCGAGAATTAAAATTAGAAAAAAGAGGCCGCTAATTCATAATGACTGCACCATGAGCATTACGGAGTGCCATTTGCGGCGGGCCGCTGGCCGCGGGGCCCCCGCCGCTGGGCGCGCGGGGTGACTCTGGGAGGCGAGGCCCGCGAAGCCCGCGGGGGCCGCGAGGCCGCGGCGGCGCAGCGCGGGCCGCGCCCCCCCCCCCCCCCCCCCTTCCCGACCCGACTCGCGGCGCCACGCCCCGCCACGCCCCGCCGCCATTGGCTAGCGGCCACTACACCGCGATGGGCTGCGCTGGACTACTGCCTCGGCTGCTGCTGCCTCCGCGCCACCGCCGTATGCCGTTTCGGACCGAGTCTCTCTCTCTCTCTCTCTCTCTCTCTCTCTCTCTCTCTCTCTCTCTCTCTCTCTCTCTCTGCGGTGCCTGCCGATACGGTGGTGATGATGTGGTTTCACCGATCGGACGCAGCCGCCACGACGCATCGCGGACGCAGCCCGGCGTGTTACATATCCCGCGAGCCCCGGCCTGCCCGGCCACCGCACCGGCTTACACTGATGGGAAGCCACAGACGCTTCTTTGCAGGTTCCTATAATGTTTGTCATATTCAATCTTTTAAAAAAGCCATTTAAAAAATGTTATTTTTTTCTCTTTCCGGGGTGGGCTTGCCGGGCACCTTGCGCATGTCTTCTTCGAGGTCGCCTCTCACCTCCTAGCCCCCCCCCCCTCTCCCGCCCTTCCTGTCCCGCCCCTGTCATGGGGCCAGCGTCGCCCGGTAAGCCGGTGTACCGCAGTGTTGCTAGATCAGCAAGTATGCCGACGCCTGCTGGCCGGCCGGCCTGGCCGCCGCCGCCTCCGCTGCAGCCGCTGCGCTGCGGCGCCTGCGCCCCTGATTGCATTAAAGGTTGCATTGCAAAAGGGGGCTCAGCGGGTAAGCTGGGTGCCGTCGGCGCGCCCGCCCGCCCGCGCCGGGTCTTGGCTTCTGACCCAGAAGACTCCCCCTCCCCGTCGTCTGCCTAAAGGGTTTCTGCTCGTGGCCCGCCGCCCCCCCGGCCACCTCCTGAGGGGCGCGCCGCCGCCACCGCCGCCGCCACCGCCGGGGCCGCCGCCGGGGCCGCCGCCGGGGCCGCCGCCGGGGCCGCAGCCACCCCCTACACAACACGGCGACGCCGCCGCATACCGCGCGCGCACACACACACACACGAGGCGGGCGAAAACTTTTGGAGAGAGTGAAACTTATGGGGAACGCGGCCGCGCGCGGGTCCTGTTCGGTGTACGCGTCGATTTAGGGCGACCATGCTGTGTCCGACGCCCACCCCGCCGCCCCGCCGCCCCGGCGCCGCCGCCGCTGCCGCCACCAGGAGGGGTTTCATATCACAAAGGGAGGCTAGGGTTTGTTCGCGTGTTCGCTCAGCTTTTCATTCGTTTATTACTGTACGTCGATGTGGTGCTTCGTCTCGTGACATGTCGTGCACCGCGGCGGCGACGGCGGTGGCGCGCTCTGTCGGCGGCGCCGGTCCCACCTGCTTACTGCGATACCTCACCTGACCTTTGCTGGCCCGGGCCTCCGGAGGTCGTCAGCGAACGTGCGGGGGATTCGAGCACGTAACAACGAATTTCTCATCCACGACGAGTTCAGCATGTGGTGCTTGTGGCTCGTGGTTGTACAACAACTACTGACACTATCTCTGATGAGCGAATTTCCGTGCGACAGCTGGAGACGTCTGCTGTACAGCGCGCTGATCTCGCATGTAGCCCGGGTGGAATGCAGACAGCAGCAGCAGCAGCAGTGCCCGGCGGGGGCCTCGGGGGCCCCTTCGCAACAGGTCAGGCGGGCCCGCGGGGCGCCGGTGTTTTGGCGCGGCCTGTACCGACCCCGCGCGCCGACCGTTGTGAAACCATTTCTATTTTTTATTGTTTCGGTTTCAGCATGTTGACGCTCGGCAGGCACTGCTTGTAATTTGTCTCGCAGGAGGCCTCTCTCTTTCTCTCTCCAGTCCCGCCTTGGCATTCTCTTCTCTCAGCCGTCCTGCTCCATTCATCTTCGATCAGGAACTGTACATATAAATCCAGATGTGGCCCCGGCCTCACTAGAGCGGGCAGGCGTGCAGGGGGCTCAGGCGGCCCCCGCGGCCCCCGCGGCCCCCGCGGCCCCCGCGGCCCCCGCGGCCCCCGCGGCCCCCGCGACCCCTCGCCCCGCTCTCTACCGCCGTGCCGACTAGCCTCTGATGGACGATTTCCTAGAATCGGCTCGGCTCTCGTCGGCGCAGGCCCGCGCGGCAGCAGCACTGCCTCAGCCTCCTCGCTTCTCTCTCTCTCTCTCTCTCTCTCGCTCCGTCTCGCTCCGTCTTGCGGCCGGGAGGAGGTGATCCAGGAGCTGACAGGGACGGCTGAGGGCGTAGCCGCACGGCCACATGAGCAGCGGCTCGCCTCATCGCCGGGCTTGACCGTCGTCGGCCAGCCCCCAGCAGCAGCAGCAGCAGCAGCAGGTGAAAAATTCAGCGGAGCGCGCGGAGGAATCAGACGGACGTGAAGATCATCATCAGCATCGTGATGGTCTTCGGCATCGGGGTGGGCATCGCTTACGGAGCCAGTGGTCGGCGCTCCGCCTCCGGGGCCGCCTCCGCGTTGCCGCCGTCCCCCCTACGCCACTGACGGGTGCCGCGGAGCCGGCCGGAGCCGCTCGCCGGGGCCGGCGGGGCCGCGGATGAAGAGAACACCACCTTGATGAAGGCGTTGTTGACGTCCCTTGTTCGCTCCGCCACTTGCCGCGGCCGGCCGCGACTGGCCTTTCGCCATCTGTTCGCCTCCGCCGCGGCCGCGGGACCCCCTAGCCGTCCATCGTCGTTCCGTGATTCACATTTTCCACCGCCTTACGGAAAAGAAACAGGGGCGTTACTGCTGTAGAGCACCCACCGGTGTGCCGGGCCAATCTCTGCGAAGCGCAGCGCGGTGACGGCTTCGAGCGACGTGGTGATGATGAGGCGGCCGCCAGTGACGTGCTGCACGTCAACCTCACGCCACCGCCGCAGCAGCAGCGGCCTGAAGCGAGATAAGTGGGGAGAGAGAGAGAGAGAGAGAGAGAGAGAGAGAGAGAGAGAGGGGGGGGGGGAGGGAGAGAGGGAGCGAGAGGACGGGGGCTAAAACAAAAGGGGGTTGATAAGACGTGAAAAGTCATACGGCACAGAGCGAGTGAGAGACAGCCAGGGAGTGAGATAGAGAGAGAGAGAGTGAAGACCTGCACGGCCCTTTAATCCGTAGTGAACGACAAGGACAAAGCGAGAGCGCGGAGGCCACGGATTCGCGAGTGCGAGACAGACAGAGAGAGGGAGCGAGAGAGAGAGAGAGAGAAAGAGAGAGAGGGTGGGCCGTCGGGGGCCCGTGCCTCGCCACGCTCCGCCGCTTTGAGCGGAACCGTACTAAACCGCTTGGCGAAAACACAAAGACGCAGATATGTTGAAGTAGCTCGCCTTAAAGCCCGGCCCGGCGCGGCGTGGCGTGGCGTGGCGCTGCGACCCCGCCAGGTCAGGGCGGGGAGGGAATCAGGCATTCATCCAGTTGCCCTTTGGGCCCGGCTGGCGCCGCCCTCCCCGCCGCCGCCGCCCTCGCTAATCCCACCCGCCTGCCGGCGCGGCGCGGCGCGTTGCTCCGGGCGCGCCGTCGTCGCGGCCCCGGACCCTTCCGGATGAAAGCCTCCCGCCCTCCCCGCGCTCGTCGTCGCGGCCCCCGCGGCCCCCGTCCAGTTGACCGGGCCGGAAGGGCACGGCGGCATCCGCGGTTGTTCCGAAAAGTGGCGCCAGCAGCGCCAGCGGTGCCGTGCTCAATTTTTATTCGAATTTCCCGCGCACTGCGGTCATTGTGTCCGGGCGCGCGGAGTGGCCGCTCACTGCTGTGCAACGGGAATAATTGGAATCGTTATTAACTATCAATCAAAGGCGCGGCGGCAGTTCCTGCGGGCGCCGCGGGTCCCGGGGGCGCTGACTGCGCCCGCCCGATCATGACGCGCCGCCGAGCAGGCGGAGCGGGCCCTGGCCCTGTACTGCTTGATTCGTCCGTAGCGGACGCATCCCCGGGCGGCCGCGGCCGCGGCCGGTCCGGCGGCGAGGCGAGGCCGGCCAGGCGAGCGCCAGTTCCTGGAAGTGGAGGCCCAGGCCGCGGCGGGCCGCCGGGGGGCCGCCGGGGGGCCTCCTAGCACAGGGGCCTAAGTGGCCGCCTACGGTACCACCTCGGGCGGGCACCGCCGCCGCCGCACGGCCAGGATGACGACGAGGCATTGCGTTACACGAAAGTAAGAGTGAGTCCCCCGCGGGCCCCGCCGCACCGCCTCCCCGCGGGAGGGCGGAGAGAACTAAAAAGGTCGCCGGTATGGAAAATCGGGTCAAACACGTACGAGGCCGTCCGCGTCCGGAGGCCGCAGGCCCGCAGGACAACCCGCCGACGGCGAGTGTGGCGCCCCGCCGCCTGGGGTGGAGGCGGCGGCGGCCGAATACCGGCGCAATAAATGAGGCATTGCAAATGGGCGGGGCGGGAGGAGGGCGGCTCTGGCCGCGGCAGCCCGCGGGTCTGCCAGCCCGCGGTGACTTGCGGCTGCGGTCGCGGGGAGAAACTTCGGCTTTGGCACGTTGATTGCACGACGTCTGTCTTGACTGATAGAGACGCATGGCGGCAGCAGTAGCAGCACCCCGCCCTGCGGCCAGCTGTACCAAACCTAACCAAACAACTTGTATTTTTTTTCCTTTTTATTTCTATGTCAGTTTAGGAAAGATTGTAACTCTTTCAAAATTGTAGGTTTAGAAAAGATCATGCTTAATTTTTGAACGTTTTAAAATTTTTGCTTACGTGTTTTTTTTTTGCCTAATTTGAATTTTGGATATTTTCCGAAAGCAGAGCTCGCTGCCCCGTTGTCTGCTCCCTCTCGCGCGGATGCTGCATGCGCAGGCGGCGCAGTTCTGAGGCGCCGTGTCATGGCCACCATAAGGCCCTCCTCTTTTCCCACGACGCCCGCGGAGTATTTCTCTCTGTGCGGCGGCGGATCGGTGCGGCGTCGCCGACGTCGCCTGTCGTCGCCCGTAATGTATAGTCGAGGTGAACATGACCAGGTCGATCACGCGGAGAGAGACAGACAGCGAGATAGACAGAGAGGGGGAGAGAGACAGAGAGACCGCGAAAGGAAGCCGGTCAGCAAGCCTCTCTGAGAACGGCCCCGCCGCCCAGTCGCGCGGCATCCCTACTGATCAAGCAGTATAAAATATAATTCCGAGCCCGGCTTCCTCGTTTTCCACGAGAAAAGAGTCGTTTACACGCAGCCTGTCTCTCTCACTCTCTCTCCCTTGCGTCTTGGCTGTAAGAGAGAGAGAGAGAGAGAGAAGGCGCTTAATGTGCTGCGGGCTTGCCTACCGTACGGCTGGGCACACCTGGTGTGATGGGCGCAACCCTTTCCTTCTTCCGTCCTGAAACACAGTCAGCAGTGGTTTCCCAGTCGGCCCTCCCTCCCTCGTCTTGTACTCAGCGCCCGCGTGTTTTTTTTTCTGTCTTGTCTTCCCTGATTTAACCCGATGATGAGGCTGACTCTGATTTCTTTGCGATCTTATTTTCTCGCTCGCGTGCGCGCCGCCGTGCTTTCAATCCGAGAAAAACACAACCACCTTTATCTTTTTTTGTGTATACCTTCCTAAAAAAACTTTTTTACACAGCGAAGGCCGTCAGGCAGGGCAGCCAGTCAGTGAGTGAGTCTGTGCTGTGCGGTGCTACGCGGTGCTGCGCGGTGCCAGCGGCGCGCGCTGCAGGAGCGGCGGCGGCCGGCTCAGCCCAGGCCGGGTACGGGTACGGGTACTACTGCTGGCTTCCTGGAAGCGGGGTCCATGTCCGTGCCGGGCGGCGGTGCCGGGCCACGCCGGCCGGCCGG
Source organism: Megalurothrips usitatus (assembly GCA_026979955.1). Lineage (NCBI taxonomy): Eukaryota > Metazoa > Arthropoda > Insecta > Thysanoptera > Thripidae > Megalurothrips > Megalurothrips usitatus. The sequence continues at coordinate 10,557,019 of CM049596.1, forward strand.
CAGCCCGTGGGCCTTGAGTGAGCGCTCACTGATCATCCCGCCGTACATGGGGGCCCCGCGCGCACGCACCGCGCACGCACCGCGCACGCACCGCGCACGCACCGCGCACGCACCGCGCACGCAGCCCGGATCAGCACCGCCGACGCCGCCGGGGGGGGGGGGGGGGGGGGCGGCAGGGGGATCAGGCGCCCATCTAGTCGGGCCGATCTTGAAATGAGCCATTAGATCTAGACGTGCGGCGCGGCCCCATCCGTCTAGCATGGCGACACGACGCGGACCCGTCTCACCTACCTTCGAGCCGAACGACGGGGGCCGCAGCGCCGCCGTCAGCTCGTGCAGAAAAAGTCGGGCCGGGGGAGTCTGTAAGAGCGAGCCAGATGCAGTCGGAGATGCGGGGCGAGGCGCAGGGCCGCGCAGGGCCACGCAGGGCGAGCGCGTGGGGCGACGAGAACACCCGGCCGGCGGTTTCGGACGAGGATACAGTCAGTTTACCGGTTTACCACGCTAAGATCTAGCGAGGATCAGCCCCTGGAGTAGTTGCTGCGGGCGATGGTGGGCTGAGGTGTGACCACGCTTGTGTTGCGGTATCCGGCCGCCAGTGGCGCTGCCGCGCCGCTCGCAAGGCGCGCGAAGCACGAATGGCACACCAGTGCGGCCGTCTACGGATGCGGGGCCGGAGCCAAATTTTGAGCTTCCACAAAATCGGGGGTTTAATAAATACGAAGAAAAGTCGAAAAGTTTATAAAGTTTTCTAATCGGATAGCATAACGTTGCATTGAATGTAGGAAATTTTATTTTCTTAAACTTCGTCCCCAAAGGTTTCTCAGAAGTTTTTGGTGCCTTAAACTTTTGGACCAGGGCTGCCTCACTATGATACTCGCGGAAATATCGATCTGTAGGTTTTCCAAAGAACCAAAAATAATGTACAGCTGTTATGTTGGGTCCCCGTTGTATAAAAATATACTTTTACATACGTGATAAACAATCGTGTAGGTTATGTGCAGATCACAAAGTTTTCAGTATTACAAAACACGAGCTTGATTTTTACTCGCTCTGAATATTGAAACGAGTCTTCCGAAGTATGCTGGAGGTCACGATGAGTTTGAAACAGCAGATAGAGTTACACTTCATTTTTAACAGACAAAAATTAAAGCCGCAGTCCTCAGGCCTCCATGTTTCCCGTTCGCGGGCGGTCAGGCAGACGACGCGTACGCTGGAAAGCTGCCGACAGCGCTGCGAGTGGCGAAACTCGGCAACACAAGCGTGGTCACACCCCTGCCCATTTTCACAATGCAAGTTTTTACTGGTTGTAAATATACTTCTGATTTTGAATCGCGATAAAATTTGTATGGTGACCTAATCCCATCTTTCCTGTATCTGGCCCGCACAGTAGTTCTATTATCTGCTGGCGAGAAGCGAAGGGCCACTGCGAACTCTGGGACCCTGCAAAATCAGTTTCTTCTCCTGGGGCTGATCCTCTCTAGCTAAGATAGACCCCTGAAAGCACGCCTCGGATATTCCGACGAGGTTCTCTCTCTCTCTCTCTCTCTCTCTCTCTCTCTCTCTCTCTCTCTCTCTCTCTCTCTCTCTCTCGCCGTGAGAGGGGCGGCGGCGGTGGCGCGCGGTGACGCCGCCGTGCCGCCAGTCGTCAGGCACGGGGGTGGGTGGCGGTGCGGCGCGCGGGACAGATGGCTGGGTGGGAACAAGTAAGGCTCAGCGAGCCCCCCTTTCATCTGCAATTTAGTTACCGGATTGGAAATTCAACTCGTGCCGGAGCGCCAAGTTCCGGGAAGTGCTGCCGTGCTCCTGCTGCTGCTGCTGCTGCTGCGGCGGCGGCGGCGGCGGAAGGGAAGCGTGCGGTGCTGCGCGAGTTGGACAAATCGATAGCTAATGTAGTTCGCACCGAGTTTGCAGCATAGCGGAGGCCCTGTCATATCAGCTACATACAACGGGCCGTGCTCATTTACAGCCACAGCCTTTTCATTTTCCCATCTTCTTATATTTCTTATTTTCTTTTTGCGAATCGTATTCGAAATGCGTAGCCAGTATTGGTGAGGCTGATGCCTCCGCCCTCCTCTCCAGCCGGTGTTCCGGGCGGCAGCGGTACATCTCGATAACGTTATCAACCTTCCCCCCCCCCCTCTCTGTCTCTCTCTCTCTCTCTCTCTCTCTCTCTCTCTCTCTCGCTCTTGCACTCCTCGCCGCTGCACTGCGCCTCTTTTCCTTGTCTGTCCTCCCTGATGTGTTCTCGCGGCACAATAGATCTGCTCCCGTTCTCACATTATTATTATATTTTTTTCGCTCTTGCGTTGCGCCTTGTCTTAGAACTCCCTCCACAAACGCTTTTGCTCAATTCTATATCTTCTGACTTGCTAAACTAACCGTTTCCGCTCAGGCCGTTTCTTTTTTTTCAAGCGTTATTGTCGGGAAGGCACCGAAACGCGGGTGGAATGTAATACAGTCAGGTAGTGGAAGTAGCAGTAGTATGAGAAATCATCATAGCGTTTGCGTTTTCTGCAATCCGCGCGGAATTCCCTGGAAGTCGGTGTCTTCTATAATGCGGGCGGAGGGGAATTCTCCGTCCGGCCGGCCGGCGCGGCACGGCAGCGGCAGTGCTAGGCTGCGACCGACATCTTTGGGCTGCGCGGAGCCGCGGCGGGGCCGCGGGGCCGCGGGGCCGCTGCCGCCTCTGATTCGCTAGAAAGCAGCCGCCGGCGGGGTCCGGGGCGACCGCGGCCGCGGTGGCGGCGGCGGGGTCGCTGACCTTCCGCCCAATCCATCCATCCATCCATTCCGTCCATCCCGCGGCGCGGCAGCCGCGGCGCGGGGTCCCCGCCCCGCCCATCGTGCCGGGGCCGGGACATGCCAGCGCCGGACCGGCACCGGCTGGGGCTTCTTGATTCGGGCGCCATGCGGTGAATGGCTCCGCAGATGACGGCGACGCCGTCGGCGGGGCCAGCCGGCCGGCTGCTTTCGGGGCGCGCTATGTAACCTCTCTCTCTCTCCCTCTCTCTCTCTCTCTCTCTCTCTCTCTGTCGCACTCGTGTGGGCTGCTCCATTGGAGAGAGGGCGTGAGCGAGAGAGAGAGAGACTGAGAGGGGCCCGAGAAGAGACGGTGTTCTGCAGACAAGGCGAGGCGAGCACCCGTCCCGTTCCATAGAGCACGTTCGCACGCCGGGGCTCGGGGCCTGGGGCCCGGGGCTGCCGGGCGCCGCCCCGACCGTCCGGCAGCGCGGCACGGCAGGCCACGGCCGCCATGCCGCCACGGCCGCGGCACTGCCGGCAGGCCAGCGCCCCCTACCCGCAGGCCGGCACCGCTGCCGGTCAGGGCCCTTAGATTAAATTCACATCACATGTTCGCTTCTTTTGCCCTCTTCCCGCGGGCCCCCGCGCGCGCGCGCGTGCGTGCGTTGGAATGGGAACGTCTTTTGTTTGAAGAAATCCTTTGTATCGGCTCGGCAGCGGCGGCGACGACGACGTGCTTGCACCACCACCGCCGCCGCCGCCGCTGCCGCCGCCTCCCCTCTCCCAGTGCGGCACCCATAGCCCGCCACCGCGGCGAGGACGGCGCCGGTGGCGCCTGTGCTGTGCGAACCGAGCGCCGACGGACAGGTGCTGGGCCGCGGCCCCGGCGGCCCCCGGCGGCACCCCGACGACGACGCCCGGGGCGGCGGCGGCGCCGTACAAGGCGGTGGCAATTCATTACGGCACACATAGAATTAGGCACACGGCGGTAAGGTCACAACTGGGCTCGCGGGGCGCGGCGGCGGCGGCGGCGCGGACAGCCGCCGCGGGGAATGAGAAACATTGTGTGCCACTGCCGCCGCCGCACACAGCCAATATAAATGAAAAACGCAAGTCGGCCCGCGATCGGGTCTCCGGCCGGCTAGCCGGTCCGGTCCGGTCGGAGCACATTCGTATTCATATTGCCACCTCGCGCATTCCGTCGTGTTCGTCCGTCTGACCGTCCGTCCTCTGCAGCGATTCCGAACACTGTCTTCTTCTCATACCACTCTCTGTCTCGCTTTTTCGCTCGCACTCCTCGTGGAGCACCTCACGAGTGCGACAGAGACGGCGGCAGCGGCGCGTCATGTCATGTCATGTCGTCCGCATAAAAAGAGCAGGAAAGTGACTCAATTACTTGTCGCGGCGTCGGCAGCGGCGGCGTGTGTGTCTTGATCCTCCGCGCGCGGCATCATCTCCGCCCCGTTTGATGTGTTATTATCCACACGTATTACTGTATCTGTGTGTGTGTGCGTGTGATGCGATTCCCGAGACGTTATTGGCATTAATTCAGCACAGTAATACGCGTATTATCTGGTGGCGCGCGCGGAAAGCGAGAGGCACACCCTGTAAAATGTGTGTGTGTGTGTGGCCGTGGGATGATGGTGGGGCACAAAGGCCGCGGCGGTGTATTACGCCCTTGTTAACCCCCGCCGTGGTCCCCCCCCCCTCCCCCTCCCGCCCCTGAGCCTCCCCCTCCTCCCCCCTTCCTCCCGCAGTGTTTAACCGGCGCGCTGCTCACGCCAAATCCGGATTTTCACTTGAGTCGGAGTGTGCTTGCGGATCCGGCCGGTGCTGGGCTGCGGGGGCGGGCCGCTCCACTCGCCGCGAGCCCCGTCAAGGAGGAGTGCCCCCCCCCCCCCCCCCTACCTCCCTCCCTCCTCGCCCCCGCCCACCCTCCCCCGCCCCGCCGATGATGATTCCCACCGACATCGAGCCGCGCGTGTATGAGAAATCCTCGCGGCCGCGCGCCGTCGCCGGACCTAACCCCCTCCCAGGCAGCGGAGCGGCGGCGGCGGGGAGCTTTTGTTGGGAGGACCGGAGGAGGACCGTGTGTAGTTTAGAGGAGGATAGTTGTAGTTTGGGCCACTGCTCGCGAGAGCTCACCTGCTGATGGAGTTGAGTGTGTGGATTGGAGAGAGAGAGAGAGAGAGAGAGAGAGAGAGAGAGAGAGACCCAGGTAAGAGGATGGAGTAATGAGGGGTGGGCGGTGCGCGGTGGGTTGCGCGGGGGGCGCGCGGGGGGGGGGGGGGGGTGGACACGTTAGGCAATGGGAAGCCGTCTTATAAACGTATATGAGAAAGCTTAATTCTTGTTAGTCCAAAGTTTTAATTCGCGCAGCTACTTATAGTTTGAAGCAAGAGGCAAGCGGCGGCGGTGGCGGCGACGCTCGCGCGCGCTCGCGTGTGTGTGTGTATGTGTGTGTGTGCAAGGGAGGGAGGTGGAGGTGGGGAGAGGAGGGCGTCCAAGCCGAAGCAGAGGATTAGTCCCGCGAGCGCGCGCGCCCTCGCCCGGCCACGCGCCGCCACGCGAGATCTTGAGAATGAAGGGCGGGGCGGGGCGGGGTTCGCGGGGGGTATAAGAGGCTCGTCATCACCTTGGCATCACACGCGCGCTCATGGCGGCGGGCCTATCTCTCGTCTCGTCTCTCCCTTCTTAATAATGCACGCCGTTTTCTCGCGACCGATCCGTCTGTCTGCGTCTGCCAGTGTGTCTGTCGCCGCCGTGTGGGATCGGGGCGGAGCAGACTAGACAGGCGCGAGGCCGCCGTTGTCGTCGTCGCCGCCCTCCCCTCCCCGCCGTCGCCCCCCGGCCTCTCCCCCGGTCCCCCGGCCGCCGCGGGCCGCAGCCCCAAAATCCTTTCCTCGCCGCTGGGTCGCGTCCGCGCGCTCGCTCCCCCGGACCGCGGGGGGTCCGGGGGAGTCCGCGCCTGGCGCCACGCCTGGCGCCTGTAGCCCGGCGCCTGTAGCCCGGCGCCTGTAGCCCGGCGCCCGCGGGCGGGTCAGTCGCCGTCCCGGGCGCTAGGCGGGCCAGGTGTGACGGCGCGGGCATTATCGTCCCGCCATGCACGCGCGGCTGCGGAGCGCTGAGCTCGTCTCCCTCCGGCCCCCACACACACACACACACACATCCACACACACATGCGGGCACACACACTTCCCCAGCTCCCCGGAGAGTTTTCCCAGTGATTCCGGGCGCGGGCGGGAGGAGAAACCTAATACGATTTTACGCCGGATTTACTGCAAGATTTGAAACAACTTTCCCCCTATGTATAGCGTTCGGATGTGTGTGTGTGCGAGAGAGAGAGAGAGAGAGAGAGAGAGAGAGAGAGAGAGAGAGGAGCCACCTAAAGGGGTGGGAAGGGATGTTACTACCTTTGGCGCGGTTGACACCGTTCGGTGGGAGGGGATAAGGGATTCAGGGTCGCCGCTGTGTCGCCTGCTACCCCCCCCCCCCCTCTCTCTCCCTCCGCTCCGCTGCCATTCACTCGCGTGTGTGTGTGTGTGTTCCGAACGCACCTCCCCCCCTTCCGAGAACGTCTTGGTCTGCGAGGACCCCAAGGACCGCCACCATCCCAGAATTGTAGCGAAAAGGTTTTCGGTTCAACAGCTGTTTGATTCTTAAAAAATAAAAAATAAAAAAAAGATAAAAAAAAAGAATCGCTATGCTCCAACTGGTGTAGTTTCTCCGTCTGCCTGTCTCTGTTCGTCTGTCTGTCTGACTATATCTCTCCTGTGTTCGAGAGGCCTTGCGACAGCGACGATCCGCCCCCCCCCCCCCCTCCGGTTCGGTGGGCGCCGCTTTTGTTCTTGAAAGGTGTCTTCTCTCTCTCTCTCTCTCTCTCTCTCGACAAAACGAACGAGATAATAAACGGCGTGAGAAAGTTTGCTCGGCGCCGCGCCTCGGAACTCACCTGCGGCGTGAGCGCGGCGGCAGCCGGCGACAGCGGGCGGCGGCGGCAGCACCGCGCCAAAGCCTTAGACAAGGGTGAATGAGTGAGTAATCTGGGAGTGGCGGCGGGCGCTTGTGTGTGTGTGCGATAGAGAGAGAGAGAGAGAGAGAGAGAGAGAGAGGGGGGGGGGGGGGAGCGGGAGGGGGTGAGGCGGCGGCGTTCGTTAGAGCGAGTGAGGGAGCTGCGTCAGGTGTGGCGCCGCTTTGATGCCGCGGCGCCGCGATCGGACTCGGCGGGGGGGTCGTTGCGGATGACGCAACCTGCATGACGGCCCCGCGGAGCGAGCCGCCGCCGTGCCGGGTCGCGGTGCACCGTGCCGGGCCGCCGTCCGCCCGCTGGCCCCTCCTCTCTCTGTCTCCGGTGGTGGGGGCGGCGGCCGCATGGGAAGGGCCTAACCCCGCGGGCCGGCTCGGCTCGGCCCCGCCCGCTCGCCGCCGCTGGAGCTGGAGCCCGGCTGGAGCGCGGCTCGGCTCAAGCTCGGCTCAGCCGGGCCCGGACTGGTGCGGCGCGGGCTCAGCGGGCTCAGCCCCCCCACAAGCCGCTGCGGCCAATGAGCGCGCCGCGCCACGCCCCCAGCGGGGCCCCCGAGGGGCGGGGCGGAGCGGGGCGGAGCGGGGCGGAGCACAGCAGCCCCCCGTGGGGCTGCGGACGCCGCGGTCACCCGGCGAATCAGCCGTCAGGCGGCGCCGCGCGGGGGGTGGGCCCCACGGGGGGCTGCTGCTGCTGCCGATATTGTTCCCTGGGCCGCGTGCGAAGCGCTTCAGGTGTGGCGGCCGCCTCGGACGCAGCCCCCCGGGGGGCGGCGCGAGGGTCCCTATCGGGCCGCGCGTCGCCTTGCCTTCTTTAAGCTTTATTCCGCCGATAAATTAAGGCGCGGCTGGAAGTTTGTCATTCTTTGGTGTGGGAGAGGGAAATGTTGCTTAAGTAGCTTTAATACATGGTAAGCCATCGCCCTCCCCTCGCCTCGCTCGGCCCAGCTTCCCGCGGTGCGGCGGCGGCGGTGCTGTTCGGGCCGTCGTGCACACCGCGGCCGGGGCGCGACCCCCGCGGGGAGAGGAGGGGGGAGGGGAGGAGGCAAGGAGTTGAGCAGGACGGCGCGGCGCGAACAACGGAGCGGAGCAGGGCGGTCGTGAATATTATCTCGCTGTAGTGTTTGGAATGGGCCATGAATTTGAGGCGCGCGGTGAAGGCGGGGGGTACGGCGGCGGAGGGCCCTGTGTGTGCCGGCCGACACGCGGGGACAAATTGCTGCCGGAGCGAAGGCGGAGAGGACGAGGATGAGGCAGAGGAGAGGAGGAGAGGAGGAGAGGAGCGGAACACTACTTTTGTGCGGACGTGCTGCTGGCCGGCCCCACGTGAGCGGCGCGCCAGGGCTGCAGCCCCCGGCCAGCCGCGCCCTGCCAGCCCTGCGCCTCCCCAGTTATCGTCCGGTAATTGCTTGTAAGTCTAACTCGTCGTAATTCCTTCTCAAGCCCGGAGCCGCCCCGGAGCCGCCCCGGTGTCCGGAGTCCGGTCCGGCCACATAGGAGAATGACTTACAGCGGCGTCCCCGCGGGGTCCCGCCACCTCCGGGCCGCCGGGTCCGGGGGCAATAAAGCAGTGTGACCACCTCATCCATCTTAGATTGGTTAACTCCCGGCGCTGACCGCCGCCGGGGACCCGCCCGCCTCCGGCTGCCTCCGGCTGCCTCCGGCTGCCTCCCGGGGCCTTGGCCGCCCGGTGTCCGGCTGGCCGGCCTAACGCAGCGGCCACCGCAATGATTTGCATGGCCGTGTTAATACCGGGCTCCGGGGACTCCGGCGGCCTCGTCATAAGCCCGGATAGTCTCCGGGCGCCCGGACCGACAAAAGGCACAACGACCACGACGGCGGCGGCGGCCGCGCGGAAACGGCCACCCGTTTACACAGGCGTCGTCGAGGCCCCCGTCGGACTGTCGGCCGTCGCCCTGGAGGACTGGCGATGACCGCGTCGTCGTCGTCGTCCTCTGGCACACGTGCTCGGCCACCTGATCCCCTCCTTCCTCCTCCTCCTCCTCCTCCTCCTCCTCCTCCTCCTCCTCCTCCTCCTCCTCTGCCTCCTCCTCCTCCTCCTCCTCCTCCTCCTCCTCCTCCCTCCTCCTCCTCCTCCTCCTCCTCCTCCTCCCTCCTCCTCCTCCTCCTCCTCCTCCTCCTCCTCCTCCTCCTCCTCCTCCTCCTCCTCCTCCTCCTCCTCCTCCTCCTCCTCCTCCTCCTCCTCCTCCTCTGACGCGTGCCGTGATCCCCCACACGATCCGATCCGACCCGATCCGAGCCCGGACCGCAAGACCAGAGTTTATGATCCCGGACGCAGTATTTCACTTTGGCCTCGGCGTGGACTCGCCTCCGGGATTTGAGCCGGCCGCTGCTGTCCTCGCCTCCACGACCACCACAACGGCTACCCCCGCTGTGTGTGTGTGCGTGTGGGGCACACCTTTAATGGCGAGATAGTAATAATAGTTAAGGCTGGGAAACAAGGGCGAGGGGCGGCCGGGCGGCCGGGCTAATGCCTGATACTTCTGCTTACGCGGCCATGCTTTATCTCAGGAACCCCCTAAGTCCGCGCCGCAGCGGCAACCGTTATGCATGGGCCCCGCAGCACCCTGCCCTGCCTCATGCGGGTGCGACAGAGAGGGCGGGCGGGGAGAGAGAGAGAGAGAGAGAGAGAGAGAGGGGGGGGGGGGGGGGGAGAGAGAGAGAGCCCATCCGATGTGCCGGGTCCGTGGCCGGCGGGCGTTTAGGGCCCGACCCGACCCAAGTGCCCCGGTCCTGCCGGCCGGCCGGCGCGGTAGTCCGGTCTCGGCCACTAACCGCTCTCTGTAAATCCAGGTGTTAAGCCACACTGGACAAAGTCCCCCTTTCGCGCGCGCGGCCCGTGCCCTGGCGAGGCTGGCCGCCGGCCGCCGCCGCATCGCCAAGCCCAGCTGAGCCCCCGCAGGGGCGCGAGGTGGGGCGCGGGGCCAAAAGGGAAGTCCACATGTGTTATTGTGTGTCGCGCCGTGCGAGGCCCCCCGCGGCCCTCCGCGGCCCCCGCAGCCCCCCGGACAGCTTTGTAAAGAAAGGGTAACTTGTAACGCCCCGGCCTCCCCCGTTGGCGTCCCGGAAACCTTCATACAACGGCGACGGCGGCGCGACGCGATTTTGATGGGCCGCGGCGCACCGCGCCCCGCGCTGGTGTTATACTTGTTGTCGGAGAGCACTCCGTCGGCTCTTACAACGGCGTTAGCGTGGTTAAGCAGCCCGCCCGCGCGCGCGCTCCTGCTGGAGGAGGCCCCGGAGGAGGCTCCGGAGGAGGCCGCAGAGCACGCCAGAGAAAGGAGGAGGAGGAGGAGGAGGAGGAGGAGGAGGAAGGAAGGGACTTGCCTTAGCCTTTAAACTTGCGAGCGCCGCTGATCAGAGTAAACTTGCCGCTGCTTCGCCCTTCTTGGCTCTCGCCGGCCAACTTATCCGTCGCCGCGGTCCACGGATTATTCCGGCGGCGGGGAGGTGCCGGAGGCCGCCGGAGGAGAGCGAGGCCACGGCCACCACAAAATATATCGCCCGGACACAAAAAATAGTCCCTTATTGACAAAAATTTCCTCCCTTAAACCGACCATTTTTTCTCGGCGGGTATTTTTTCCTCCTTTAGCCTGGCGAGTGCGCTGCCAGATTTACGACCAGTCGTGGTGGGGATGGCGGGGGCGTTACTCGAGCGGGTAATCGCACACGCATACTACTAATAATGTCGATACATATCGAACATCTGCATGCGGCGATAGGGTCTTGCACCGCCGCGTAGCCTCTCTGCTCGCTGGCGGTGATGTGTGTGCGTTCCGATAGCGCGGGGCGCTTTTGTCTGAAGGCGGTGCCCCGCGGATCGCCGCCCTCCTGAATCACAGCGGCGGCCGCGCGACGTTTTTATGCGCTGCGATGAGCGTGGCGCGCGCAATTCAAACCGTGGCCGCGCTGCCGCCGCTGTCCCCCGGCGGCCCTCGGGCGCGCGCCTTTGCCTCTCACGGCGCTCTCCGTTTGATGAATCGTCTCCGTGGACGGCGGCGGCGGTGCTGCAGCGCCGCCTCAGCAATAGCAGCAGCAGCCGCGCACCCCCGCAGACTCTGAAACGAGGTTATCACATCCAGGGCGAGGAGAAGAAGAAGAGGAAGGGAGGGGAGGGGGGGTCTGAAAGAAGGGCAAGACAGGTGGCTCTGCTCCGCTCTCTTGCGCGCTGGAAATGACTCACTGATGGAACCTTTCACTTAGCGAGGGGGAGGTGGAGGGGTGCGGGCTGGGGGGGGGGGGCTGAAACGACGTTACCCGCCGTCCCCCCCGTAGCCTCGCGCCGACCCCCGCCTAGCCTCTCTCGCGCCTCGATTATTTTGCCATCTATCGCGGAGCTGCGCCGCGGAGCTGCGCGGAGCAGGCAGTCAGCGAGTGAAGTGGGCCTCCGGGTCGGGTCGGGTCGGGCCGCCCGCGGGCCACTCACCCTGCGCCCTCCTCCTCCATCAGGACCACCACCACCACCACCACCACCGCCGCCGCCGCGCAGCGGGCCGTGCGGCCACCGCGAGAACAGACAACGAACGCCGTTTCCGGTTCGATTCGAGCTCAGTGTGTGTGTGTGTGTGTGTGTGCGGGGAGTCGATTCCAGCGGGGGGTAGACACGGGTCGCGGCGCCGCGCGCGCACTTACGCGACGCGGGTGGCGCGCGGCGAGCCCCGCGCTCCGTAAGCCTTCTTTCATATGCAGATGACGGCCGCCCCTGATAAGGTTCTAACGGCCCCTCCCCCCCCTGTCCCCAATCGCAAAGTGATAAGACGGCGGCGTCCCGCACTAAATGTCTTCCAATCGTCATGACGGCCGCGTTTGTATCGGAAGGCGGTGCTGGTCGTCATCTTCGACGACGAGGACGACGACGACGGCGGCGTCGACGGGGAGGTGCGAAGAGATAAGCTCGCCGCGCCGCCGGTCCCGCACCCGATCGGCCGTCGTCGCCCTCCCATTCGACGGTGAACCTGCGCGGAACCTCACAATATGAGGCCTCACTCGGCACTTGGCCTCCCCTCTCTCCGCCCCGCCCCTCCTTCCTCTCCCCCTCTCTCCCCTCCCTGCACGGTATAGTTACGCCCCTCGCGTCCCGTTTCGGAGGCCCGAGCCAAAACAATGGTGTTGTACCGCGGCGCCGCGGCGGCCGCCGCTACCGCTGCGGGGAACAATACCGGGCCGCCTCGCAAAATACCGTACGGCGGCGAGGCACTACTGCGGCGCCGAGCGGTCGACTACACACACACACACACACACGGCGTCATGTGCGATAGCCGCCCGCGTGTGTGTGTGTTTGTGGGTGAGTGTGTGTGTGCGAGCGAGGAGGTATGTGCTGTGTTTTCGCAAAGCTCGCAGTCACATGATAAAAGAAACTCATTCAGCACACGATAACCTCGGCAGAAAAATGCAATAATCATTCATTCGTTTCATTCAATTATTTCACTCATTCATTCATTCATTTGCTCATTCATTCACTCAGTCGTCGTCGCATAGCGTGTGTGAGTGTGTGAGAAAAAAAATATTCGTGTTTTATTTTCCTCCTCTTTTTAATGGCGATTATTTTGTTGCGCAACGCCGTGGAGAAACGCGCATATGTTGCCGATGCTGTAAAAATTTTTATGTCCGTCACCGTCGCATCACACACTCAACACTCATCGTCGTCGCCATCATCACGTCGCTCTCTCTCTCTCTCTCTCTCTCTCTCTCTCTCTCCGGCATAACGCGTCTCATTAATGACACAACGACCGCGCACGACGACGACGCGTGCGTCTTTTATTTTCATATTTCGCGCCTCGCGTCTCCGCGCCGTTTATGGCTGCGCGTACACCCGCTGCTGCCGCTGCGTGCGCTGCGGTCCGCGGGGCTGGAAGACGTCCGGTCCGGCCCGCAGCGCGCGCGGCGCAGCGAGCGTCGCGTTAATCGTGTTTGAGGTTATGGCGCTGCCAAGAGTGTCGTTTTCTGGCCGCGCGCTCACCTCCGTCTGCGGGGCTATACGGGCCGGTGTTGGGGGTGGCTGCTGCTGCCGCTGACATCGTTGGCATGTCACACAGTCGCACGGCACAGTGTCACGGCCATCCCCCCGCCTGCCGTGAGCCGTCACGAGCGCCTCTCGGTGAGCAGATGAGGGTGGGGAGCGAGGGGGGCAGCAAGAGGATTATGACAAATTGCGGTGTCGGTGTCGCCCAGAGCCCCGCGGCCGGCTGGTGCAGTGCGCGCCGGTGGCCTGCTTGTGCAGAATCGTGACCAGGGCTCGTTTTCAGCCTCTGGCGGCAGCAGCGGCGGCGGCGGCAGCCAGGCAAGCCAGGTGAAAGGCGTGGAGGGGAGGGGTGCGACCGCGGCGGAAGGCGCGGCGCTCTGATGGTGTCTGATGTGCCGCCCGGCCGGGGTCCCCGGGAGATACAGAAAGGCGGCGGTGACAATCAGTACAGCACCGCGAACCGAACCGAGCCGCGAACCGAACCGCGCGGCGCCGCGCCGCCGCCGTTTGGTTTATCATTTTCTTCATTTCCTGCGATGGCTTCTTCTTCTCTCTGAGACGACGGCCTTCGCGGTCGCCCCCCCCCCCCCCCCCGTCTCCTCCTCCTCCTCCTCCTCCTCCCCCTTCTCCTCCTACGCCTTCATCGGCAAAGCGAGAAATGACGATGTCTCTATCTGCCGTCTCGCTCCCTCCCCTCGGCACCATTCACAGCAGCGGCAGCAGTACTACCCATGTGCACTGTCAGAGATCTAACCGCATTGTCTCCGGCGGAGTGACGGGGGCGGCGGCGGCGGTCGACGGCGGCCTCCCCCCCACACGACGACGGCGGCGGCCTCCCCCGTGACCCGCGGCGCGGGGCCGCGGCACCTGCGCTCGTAATCAGCAGCCCCCGAACCCGATAACGGCGCCACAACCCCTGGCGTCCCGGCGTCCCGGCAGCGGGCGTGAGGGCTGTCAGACAGGTTCATTACGGCAAACGCCGCGCGCGAACGTCGAAATCAAATCCGCGGTGGCAGACCGGATATCTGGGCGACACTTGACGCGGCCCGCGCGGCAGCCGCGGCCGCCGCCGCGGCTCTCTGCGGTCGCGCGCGCAGATTTAAGCTGTCAGATAAATTTCAACGTAATTAAGCAAAAAGATGGTGTAACGAGGATGGCTTCCGGCGCGGCGGCCGCCGAGGCGACGCGGCCGCGACGGGACCCGGCGGGACCCGGTGGGACCCCCGGCCCGGCTGCCGCCGCCGCGCTCGCCCCGACCCTCCTCCCCGCGCCACGCCACGCCACTATCAATCAAACTCGATCCCGAGCCACTCTGCGACACAACGCCACCGCTGCCGCCGCCGCCACTCCACTGCTGCTCCGCCGCTCTTCTCTGCTCCTTGTTGGCTCCGGGGCACTTTTTGTTGAGATTTATCAGATCCGTGGCGAAACTAGCTCGAAACTAGCCCCGCAGTCTCCCTCTCCCTTCGTCTCTCTCTCTCTCTCTCTCCAATTCGGTAGATCTGTCGCTCTTCTCAACCGTAACAGGGAGGGCACACCAGCTTTGCATAGTCCATTTTAATATGTAAAATATACATGACCACCAATGGCACCTCCTAAGAAAATGTTCAAATGTTTATACAGTTGTTATATACATTGGGAAAATGCTTGTGCATGAAAGTGTCGCGGCCGCGGGGCATTGCCGGGGGCCGGGCGGGTTCCTCCAGCGGGTGGAAACGGCAGTGCACGGCCGGGGGGCAGGGCTCGGCCCCGTGACGTCACCTGCTTACCCCCTCCCCTCGGTCCGACCACCGCAACAACACTCAACTTCGCTTCACTCTAACCTGGCCGTTTAAAGTAACTCATCAGATATGTACTCCATACGCGTGAAAATTAAAAAATACAGGTGCCAACCTATGTTCTAGACACGTTTTTGACCACTTGGGATTCTTTAAAACATTTAAAAGCCGAAAACAAGTGGCCGCTGCGGGCCTCGGATCCCGCGGCCCGTCGCACTCATATTTGGGGGACCGCCAAACGAGACGTACGCAATGTTTTCGCCGCCAACTTACCGACCACATCTCAGCTAAAAGGTCCTTGGGTGCAGTGGCGGACTCAGTTTTCTCAATACCGCCCACAATAACCGTAAAGAAAATATTCCGTTCAGATCTGCATTCGTAGGTGAGATCCCGGCGGACGTCGTCTGCTCCGGCCAGCACTCTATGAGAAATCGCGGCGGCGGCGTCTCTGTTGTCGACAGGGAGACGCGCGCGCTGTTTACAGCGCCGCCGCTCCCGCGATTTCTCATAGAGTGCTGGCCGAAGCAGACGATGCCAGCCGGGATCTCACCTACGAATGCAGATCTGAACGGAATATTTTCTTTACGGTTATTGTGGGCGGTATTGAGAAAACTGAGTCCGCCACTGCACCCAAGGACCTTGTAGCTGAGATGTGGTCGGTAAGTTGGCGGCGAAAACATTGCGTACGTCTCGTTTGGCGGTCCCCCAAATATGAGTGCGACGGGCCGCGGGATCCGAGGCCCGCAGCGGCCACTTGTTTTCGGCTTTTAAATGTTTTAAAGAATCCCAAGTGGTCAAAAACGTGTCTAGAACATAGGTTAGCACCTGTATTTTTTAATTTTCACGCGTATGGAGTACATATCTGATGAGTTACTTTAAACGGCCAGGTTAGAGTGAAGCGAAGTTGAGTGTTGTTGCGGTGGTCGGACCGAGGGGAGGGGGTAAGCAGGTGACGTCACGGGGCCGAGCCCTGCCCCCCGGCCGTGCACTGCCGTTTCCACCCGCTGGTTCCTCGCGGCCCGGCGGACCGTCCCCGTGCGTCTCGTACTCGTTGGGGTCGGCAGTCGGCGGCGGCCTTGTCCGCACAGGATCAGCGCTATGGGGCTTGACATGTGTCCCCGCCGGTCCCCTCCCTCCGCCCCAAAATAAGCTCAGCGAAAACGCGATCAAGGCGAAATGCGCAGCAGCGAGCGGAGCAAGGAGGGAAATAAAACAAAACGAGACGAAAGATAAAATAAAAATAAAATCGATGTGCGCGAGCGGGTTTGAGGAGGAGGATTATTGGCTCGACGGAGAAGGAAGGGGGAGGAAGAAGAAATAGTAAGACGGTCGAAATGTCAACGCGTTCGCGGTCTGAGAGAGAGAGAGAGAGAGAGAGAGAGAGAGAGAGAGAGGGTGTGTGTGTCGCAGTCTTTACCTGTGGGTAGGGGTGGCAAGGGGTGGGAAACGGAGCAAGGGATAAACGGGACACGCGAAAGGAGGAGGGGAGGGGGGGGGGGGGGGGGGGAGGGGGAGGGGCTGAAAGCGGATAGGGAGGCAAGGGGGAAGCCAATCAGTTGCTAATTCGAATTTTAATCCGACCGCAAACGAACACGCATGGAGTCGTCGTCGTCCTCGCGGATGACAGGCGGCGCGTGTCGCTCGCGTGGCGGCGCGTGGCGGCGCGTGGCGGCGCGTGGCGGCGCGTGTCTCCGTGCAGCTCCGCGCGCACGCACACGGCTCGGGTTACACGTCGCGACGAATGTTCGCGTGCTCCTATTGCTGTTTGTTTCACGTGAACCTTTTCTTTTTTTTTATTTTTTTTTTTGGCATATACTTAGCTACCGCCAATTCCTGAAGTTTTGTACTATTTTTATTACAAGTTTTTCCTTCATTTTTTGTTCAACGTTTTCGATCTGTTTTCACCTCGGATGTTACGCGGCACACAATGCTATAGAGAGAGAGAGAGAGAGAGAGAGAGAGAGAGAGAGAGAGAGAGAGCGCACAGAGCTTATACGCTAAAGTCCTTTAGCGGCGCTGGCTGTCCCGTGTTCGCCGTCTCGCCTAGTCTCCCCCCGCTTTCGCCTTCGCTTTCGCCCGCTTCCAATCCCTCTCCTCCTCTGAGGAGGCGTATGGCTTATATAGTACTTTTTGTGTATGGAAACGTCTAATCTCGTTAGGCTTACACACGGACAGGTGAATACACAAGTGGCTGAGTGGGCCGAGTGTTCAAAAAAGAAATATCTCAAAAAAGGAGGGGGCGAGACGGCGAAGTGTGAGCTTGTGAGAGAGAGAGGGAGAGAGGGAGAGAGAGAGAGAGAGAGAGAGAGAGAGAGAGAGAGAGAGAGAGAGAGACGGAAGCAGAGGGAGGAAGTCCTCATGCGGTGAGTAGAATGTAGTGAGGATGGACCGCGGACAGAAGCACTCGAGGCCGGCCGTGAGTGTGCGAGTGAGAGTGCGAGAGAGAGAGAGAGAGAGAGAGAGAGAGAGAGAGAGAGAGAGAGACTGTAAGGACCCGCACTGCTCTCCGGCAGGGGCTTATTATAAACGCAGACTATGGCGAAAGCGCCGGCGAAAGCCCGCTAAGAAGGATTGTCCTGGGGTCGTGTTCGACATACAAGTCTGCAGTAGTAGTGGTAGTAGTATAGCTTTGCCCGGTGTGTGTATCGCCCGCTCCGTAGCTCTTGCTCCTGTTCTGCCCCGCCGCCGCGCGGAAGGGAAGCGGGAAGGGAGGGACGCCCACGCGGCTCGCGCGGGAGAGGAGGGGCTAACGCTCGGATCAGAAACGGACGAAAAAGAGAGGACGTTCGGTTACCTATAGTCTTAAGTCCTTTGGCTTAGACTTGTGTGTCTGTCCCTGCCCCCCCCCCCTCTGTCTCTCTCTCTCCCTCTGTCTCTCTCTCTCCCTCTGTCTCTCTCTCTCTCTCTCTCTCTCTCCTCTCCTCTCTCTCTCTCTCCCGTGCGCGCACAGACTTTGTGCTGGCCTGGTGCTTCCCCGGCCTAGCCGAGCACTGCCGGCTCGAGCTCGACTCTACTCGACTCCAAGGGGATTGTCGCGGACTCCGCCTCCTATCCCGCTGCCGCCGCGGGACTGCAGACCCGGCACGGCGGCACGGCGGCACGGCAGCCCCCCGGCATGAAGCCGAGCCAGCCATGTCATTTCCGGAGCTGTAATACTCCAGGAAGGGGCAGGAGAGGGGGCGGGGCGGGGCGGGGCGGTGGTAGTGATGGACGCGCCTTCTATCATTGATTGGGAGCAGTACGCGCCCTGTATCGTCATCACAAAAAAAAAATATATCAAAAACAGAAAAGTCGTCGAGACGGAGTGTCTTCGAAACTGAGAAGTAATGCCGGTCTCGGTGTGTCTCTCTGCTCCCGACGACGACAGCACTATTCAATAATCCGGGCCCGCTGGCCGCGCTACTCTAACGGGCCACTCGGGGCGCCTTGATCACTCTCGGGAGCGCGACGGCGTGCCGCGGCGTGCCGCCGGACCCGCCCACTCGCCCACTCATTCACTCATTCATTCGTTCGTTCATCCGTCCATTTCATTCATTGTCCGTCAACAAGCACGTCATCGCGGCGCCCGACGACTCCGTGACGTGGCGACGTGCGTCCGGCCGCGCCATCGATTCTTTTGTGCATTAATTGAATTTGGCCGGGCATTAGACGGAAGGAAGGTGGCCTTAAGGCAATACTGCCCCCCCCCCTTCCCCCGCCGGTCCGGGGACGTAGTAAGCAGCTTAGCTGACTCGGCTTCCTGCCACGGCTAAAGGAAGAGGCAGAAAAGGCGCTGCGGCGACGGCGCGCGGGTGCCTCGGCGGGGCCTCTTGTGGTGGGGGAGGGGGGGGGGGGCTCGCGGGGGGGGGGGGGGGGCCTCGCGGGGGGGCCTCGCGGGGGGGCGTCGCGGGGACCCCGCGCTCCCTGACGCCCCCTTGCGGTGCAGAGGGGTCGGCGGGCAGCGAAGAGCAGCAGAGATTCCGATCGGCCACACAGACCGTCTGTCCGCCCCCACTCTGCCGGCGAGCGATGAGGAAGTGACAAGGCACCGCCTGGCGTCGCTCTGGATTACTTCAGCGGGGTGGAAGTGACGCCAAGCGGAGCGACGACAAAAGGAGGCGAAAAAAAGGAGAAGAGGCAGCAAACGAAGAAAGATTGAGAGGTTCGGGGGGGGGGGGGGGGGGGGCGTTTGGTAGACAAAAGGGAAAAGTGCGCGGCTGCAAGGAAGTGTTGGTTGGTCCTTATCGCTGGCCTTATAGGTTCTCCATCTCGCGCGTCCGTACCTCCCCCCCCCCCTCCGCCCTGCTGCCCTCCGTCACCCCCCCCCCCCTGCTCCTTCCTTCCGACAGTTGAGTGGAGTCTCCGCGGGCGCGTGGCGCGGCGCGAACGTTTCATGTAAAAGGGTTAATGTGGCCGGCGTCCGCGGAAATTTTTCGTACCGATGCCATAAAACGCCTTAGCTCTGCCGACACCTCGGGACACTGCGAGGCCCTCGGATTAGGAGGGAGGGGGCGGGGCAGGCGGGGGCAGGCGGGGGTGTCCTGAGGTGAGGTGAGGTTGAGGCGGGCGCCCACGGCAGCGGCCCCGGCGCGCGCGAGGAGCGGGGATTAGGAGTGCAGTAGGGGGGGGGGGGGGAGGCGGGCATGGGGCTTCGTGCAAGAAGTAGGCTAGTCCCCGGCCGCAGCGCCGCAGCGCCCAGCCTCACCGCCACCCCCGACACGGCAGTGTACCGTGACGCAGGGCATGGCGCCTGCGGACCCCGGGGTAGGCCGGCCCGCGCGGCACGCGTGCGCGCACGGCCTGTCGGGTGCCTACCCGCCGGGCGCGCTGTTCCCGTCCCTAACGCCACCGCCGCCTCTGTTCTGTTCCAGGCAAGTCCCTGCCCGTGCACTGCGTCGTGGAGGCCGTGTGCAGCGTGGAGCGCTCCAAGCGGCCGTCCGCCGTCGAGACGGACTCGTACGTCATCATCCCGGCGGCGACCGCGCTCGACGACCTGGTGGCCGTGGCGCTGGCGCAGCTCGGGTACGCGCGGGACACGGCGGCCGCCGCCACCGGCGCCGTCGTCATCAACAACTGGAAGCCGCTGAGCTTCGACAAGATCGCGGACGGGCCGCTCGTGTCCGTCGGCGACATCCTGGGCGAGCTGACGACCGTGGCCACGCTGCGGATACAGATCTTCCGGTCGCGGCCCGGCGTGCTGGCTGACATGCGGGACAAGCTGCTGCGGCTGCTGCTCACGCACTCGCGGGCCCTGCTGCTCAACTCGGGCTGCCCGCTGGACGAGGTGAGCACACACACACGGCACGCCGCCTATTTTCGCGACTGCTCAGCACTGATACGCTCTCTCACGCACACACATACACACACGGGGATGCGATAAGACGCGCCCCCCCCCCCGCCCCCCAACCCCCCACGGGATTCAGCAGCAATATATCTACCGCCAGATAATGCTAACCCGGCCTGACACCTCGCCGCTCCCGGCCCCACGGCTCCGCGGCTAAACGCGGCGAGGTGAGGCGCACAGCGGCGTACAGCAGCCGCAGACGTTTGCTCTGGGATCATGTCATCATCTGCAGGCCGCGGCGCGGCTCAGCGCGGCCCAGCGCGGCCAGGACACGTCGGCGGGGCGTAACCCGCAACCGTGGGCGCACACACACTCAATAACACGATGAGCCGATGTGCCGAGCTGCATCTGCGTACCTTAACCTCCCCACTCTCTCTCTCTCTCTCTCTCTCTCTCTCTCTCTCTCTCTCTCTCTCTTCTCTCTCTCTCTCTCTCTCTCTCTCCCGGCCCGGGTCCCCGTGTTTGCCCGGGCTTACCTCGCGGTCGCTACCGCCAGATTAGGCGCCCCCGCACAGCGCCGCGTCGCGCTCATACCTCCGCTGTTCAGGCAGCAGCCTCGCTGCAAAGCCCCCCTGACCCGGTCCCGCCCGGGCGCCCTGACGCCGTGGCTGACGCCGGATATCATCGCTGCCCGCAGGTGACGCTGACGCAGCTGTGCCGCGGGGCCGGCGGCGCGGCCGGCGGCGCGGACCGCATCCCGGAGCCGCCGGAGGAGGTGCGCCGCAAGTTCGAGCACTGGTGGTCGGTGCAGCTGCAGCAGCAGCAGCAGCAGCCGCCGGCGGCGACGCACCGGCAGCAGTCGGCGCAGCAGCCGCCGCAGACGCCGCAGACGCCGCAGCCGCAGCCGCCGCTGCAGCAGCCGCGGAGGACGCCGTCGCCGCGGCACCGCTCGCACCTGTCGCTGTCGCCGGCCGCGGGCCTGTCGCTGTACGGCTCCGGCGCCGACGGCGCGCTGGGCCGCGGCGGCCACCCGCCGCTGGGCGCGGGACACGCGGGGCCGCTGGGCGCGGGGGTGGGCGCCCTGGACGCGGTCGCGCTCTCCCACAAGCTGATGCACGACGTCCACCCCGCGCTGCAGACCGTGCAGAGCCAATACCCAACGCCCAAGACGCGCATGCGCACGTCGTTTGACCCGGAGCTGGAGTTGCCCAAGCTGCAGCGGTGGTTCGCCGAGAACCAGCACCCGAGCCGGCAGCAGGTGAGCGCCGGTTGTAAGGCAACGCAACGACGCGACGCGGTGCCCGACGCCTACTGACACGCCCCGTCTGCTCGCAGATCCAGCAGTACGTGCGCGAGCTCAACAGCCTCGAGTCCCGGCGCGGCCGGAAGCCCCTGGACGTCAACAACGTCGTCTACTGGTTCAAGAACGCGCGCGCGGCGCAGAAGCGCGCGGAGATCCGCAGCACTGGCCCTGGTGAGTTGGTCAATTAATTCGATAAACCAAATTTAAAGAAGCCTAAAATTACGATCAAAAAACTCATTCTCACTTTCTTTTAATTTAAAAAAATAGCATGATATTAAAAAACCGAATCCAAAATATTCATTTTTTAGGAATCATGAAAATTAATCCGTTTTTTGTCACTGTGCAGGTGGCCACTACATGCCTCAGAACGGGTACGGCAGCAACAGCCACAGCCCGCCGGGCTCCGGGGGCGCGCCCCACTTCCTCAGCCCGGAGACCCTGCTGACGGAGGGCCCGCACGCCGGCCATGGTGCCGGCCACGGCCCCGCCGTAGGCCCCGGGGGCCGCCTGCTGCCCATGGGCTCCATGGGGGGCCCCATGGGAGGCATGGGCATGGGCATGCCGCCGTGGCCGCTGAGCTCACCGCCCATGGCGCACATGCACCGCGCCCCGCACGCCGAGTGAGTATCTTAGGCAAAAACAAAAATAAACAACATTTTAAAATAGTCGCTCTGTCTAACGCCGCTGCTTCACACGCAGCCTCCCTCGGCCTCACAGCGTGGTCTCCGACGAGTCTGACGGGGAGGGTGGCGGCCCCGGCGGCCCCGGGGGCAGCTCCGGCGGCGGCCCTCCTGCCGGCCAGCAGGACGACGCCGACTCGCACGGCGACCGCAACAGCCCCCTCAGCCTCATCATCAACCGCGAGGACAAGGAGGACAAGGACAAGGAGCGCGAGGACGCGCGCGACGACAAGGACAACAAGGAGAGCGACCTGGACGTCACGACCGAGGACTGCAACGTAAGTGTTGTCCGAGCCCCCCTGCGGGGCGGTGCCCACAACCGCACGGCGTGCCCACTCACCGTTCCTCTCCCCGCAGATGAGCATCAAGCAGGAGCCCGGCGCCGGCGACGACGACGCGGCCTCCACCGGCCACAACAACAACAACAACAACCACGTCAAGGACTGCGAGGCCATGTCTGATATGGACGAGGACGAGGACGACGAGGACGACGGCTCGGAGGGCGCGGGCGGCGTGTCGGAGCTGCAGCAGCAGCAGCAGCAGCAGCTGGAGCGGTACCACCAGCACCAGCAGCACGGCTTCCGGTCGCCGTCGCCGTGCGGCCCGCCCTGCGGCCCCGGCGGCCTGCCCTTCCCCATGTTCGGCCACAGCATCATGTACATGAGCCAGTACCTGCCGGGGCTGGCCGCGGCGCACCCGCAGCCGCCGCCGCCGCCGCCGCAGGGCCAGCAGCCGCCGCAGCAGCCGCCGCAGGGCCTCAACCTGTCCGCGTCGGACGAGCGCCGCAAGCGCAACCGCACCTTCATCGACCCCGTGAGCGAGGTGCCGCGGCTCGAGCAGTGGTTCAAGCACCACACGCACCCGCCGCACAGCCTCATCCTCAAGTACACCGAGGAGCTCAACCACATGCCTTACCGCTGCAAGTTCCCCCGGCTCGAGCCCAAGAACGTGCAGTTCTGGTTCAAGAACCGGCGCGCCAAGGACAAGCGCATGAAGGTGTCGCTGTTCGACAACGGGCCGCAGGCCAACCACCAGCAGGGCGTGTACGTCGGCCAGCACGGCGAGCTGATGCTCAAGCGGGAGGGCGGCTGCCCGTGAGCCGGCACCGCCGCGCTCTTGTGATACGCGTCGCTCATGCTCTGCAGGGTGAGGGAGTGAGAGAGTGAGAGAGAGAGAGGTGGGACACGACCCGCCGCCCTTCCTTCTCGCTCTCGAGGGCGGGGTGGGTCGAGCGAGTGGCGCCGTGTCGGTAGTATCAAGTTTGTTATACTCTGTATTTCCTATTTATTCTATATAGGAGCTGTGATTTTGTTATCGTGCTGGAGATAAATTAATTTAAGCTTTGAGGGAAGAATATTATTATTATTATTATTATTATTATTACATTATAATTATTATTATTATTATTATTATTATTATTATTATTATTATCAGTATTATGAGTTTTGTGTCTCCTTTTTAAAATTTTGAGCGTGTTGTTCGCACTGAAACATTTGTTTTATCGTTTTATTTGTTGTACTCCCTCCTTAGGCTTGTGATTGTTACGTGGAAAACGAATGGGGATTTTCTTTTTACTTCTTGTATTGGAGTTCACGTTGCCGTTTTATCCATGTTGTGTGATTTCACGGTGTACATGTTGTTGACGGACCTGTGCCGTTCGGTCCGTGTGATATTATTACTCTAACTTTTTTCATCAGAAGGGTTTCGTTCGGGAGGGCTTGTGTGGGTCGCGGGTCTCATCTTTTCCTGTGGTAAAAGAAAACCTGCCCAAAGAACATATCTGCCAAATCGGAGCAGGCTGATTTCGGGTTGGTAATCGACTTATTGTGTTAACGCCTTGGTCGTGCGAGTAGTTAATTTGCAACTGTTAGTGGAGGGTAGCACAGTGACAGCTGACGAAGAAGCGCGAAGGTTGATTCACAGAGAAAGTTCATTTTCGGCCATTCACCGAAATTGTCAGTGAAAAATCGAGTTGTGGTTTGAGTAGGCCTAAGTAATTCATGGCTGGTCCATTTTGTTCAACTCAGTTTAAACATAAATTGTTTCAGGTGATTTTAAAGAGCCGATGGAAGTTGTCTTAAAAGAAACCAAAAGCGTGCTTCATTAGGTAAATGCCATATTCACCTCATTTGTTACACAGCTCAATAGTTGTCTGTTGTTTGGATTTTCCTATTATAATGTGTAATGCTTGGTCTACAAAATTATTCATCAATACCCGTAGAAGTGGAATTATAGTAATAAACTTTTAGCTAAAGCGATTGTAATAGTATGCATCAATTTCCTTTCCTTTTATGTACAAATTTCAATTATTCTTTTTTTTTTTCAGTGTTCCTGAAAATTTGTAATCTTGGGTCTCATCCACAGGACAATAAAGATATGTTAGGTGCACTTTCATCTTACATCCATCACTTTATATTTATTTGTAATTTCCACCCACATTCCAATTCATTTTAAGTATATTTTCCCTTGACGCCAAAGGATTTTCTCTTGTTTTTGTATTTATGACTTTGTACTTAGTACTTTTTATTATAATAGATTATAATTGATGTTGAGCTGTTCGAATATTATCAATGTACGCAAATATGCGATGTCGTTTTATTGTTAGGCAAGTCATATGAAATGTGTTTTGTGTTTTGACAACTCATTGTATATATCCAGTAACTTCACGTTGTATATACCAAAGAAAAAAAAATCAAGAATATATGTGTTCGCTTCAAAACAAATCGGCGTTTCCAGCGTTTTTCGTTTCCACTGCCCTTTCATACTCAGCGCGCGTGACGATCGACAGCGAGGACGGGATTGTCGGTGGTGAAGGCTGGCCAAACCAAAACACAACCGGCGATGGTGCGCTTTTTATTTCTTTTAAATCATCAGGAGCTGAGTGCAAAATCCGATCAGTCCAAGGTATAAAAGGGGAATAAACGTCGAGAAACGTAAAGAACGGTGGGTGCCCCGCGGTGCCCCGCGGTGCCCCGCAGGCGGCCGGGTAGGCGGCACTGCGCCCGCCGAGCGGCCGTGCGTCGCGGGCTGGCCTATCCCGGCTTGGTGAGGCGCGCTGCTCTCGGAGTGGGACGGGACCGCGGCGCCCGAGGGGCTGCGCCCGCTGGCTCCGCCTGCCCGGCCGCGCCGCTGTCCACACGGTCTCAACCCGCCGCCCCCCACAGCGGGACGCGGCATGTGAACGGGCCCCGAATATGATGAATGGAGAGAGGACCGAGTCCGATCCGCATCGCATCGGGTATATATATTGCAGGGATCCGGCGGGAGCCGCCAGAGCAAAGGCCGACGCAGGCAGGAGATAGGCGGCCAGAGCCGAGCGGGGCCCATGCCATGAGCGCTTTGGCAGGGCTTTCTGGGCACTCCGATGCGAGGGAGAGAGAGAGAGAGAGAGAGAGAGAGTGAGATGGAGAGAGAGAGAGAGAGAGAGTGAGATGGAGAGAGAGAGAGATGGAGAGAGAGAGAGATGGGCCGAAGCCCGGCTGGAGGCGGCAGCCGAAGGCAGCCAAAGGCATAGCGGGGGCACTCGCAGCGCGCAGCCACCCATCTTAATTATGTGACGTCATAAAACCCCTTGCCGGTCGTCGACCACCGCCCCCGCCGCCGCCCCCCGCCGCCCCCGCCACCCCCGGCAGCCCCCGCCCCCGGGGCCAGCCCTCATCATGGCAGGATTAGAGAAATGAAGTCTTAAGATGAACGGTTTTGTGGATGGCGCTGCGGGCTGCGGCGCGGGCAGGCGGGCGGGGCGGAGGCGTGTGGGCCCCCTCCCCCGAGGGGGTGTGGCGCTGCGGCCTGGAGGGGGGCCAAAGGCTGCCCCAGGCGATGGCTACGCAGCGGCGTCAACGCCCCCTTTTTTTACTCCCGCGACTCCCCGCGAAATAATACGATAGGACCTGGTGTGCGCTCTCTTTTGTGTGGCCCTCCGCGCACGACCGCGTCTCAGCCCCCCCCCCCCCCCCTCTTCTCCTCCCTCCGAGAAGTGCACAAAACTATAAAATAACGCCCTCGATTGTTTTCGACATCTGCCGTCTCTGTCGCTCTCACGCAGTGCACTCACGTCGCGGTCCCCCCGGCCCCCGAATGGTATAGCAGCTTCATTGTCTTGGCGGAATGGGTGCGCGAGTCCGCGCGGTCGGTGGGTCGGCAGCGCGGCGAGATAGCATCTCTTCTGCCTGGAGAGGAGGACGGCGCGGAGCGGCCCGGGTTCGACTCCTCCCCGCCGCCCGCCCACACCCTTTTTTTCTTCATTTGCCTTGGAGTGATCGGGGATTATGCGTCTTGCAAACAGTCTCGCTGTTGTAGAGCGAAATTATAACCTCGGCCGGTCGAATGAGAAATGTGCGACAATCCCACAAAAACCAAACGCGATCTAGCAGACGATTTTCCTTAAAATTTTGAGGGGGGACCGGCCGCCACGCGCTCGCCACGCGCTCGCCACGCGCCGCCACGGCACGCGGCCGATGGGCAAACAGAAGCCGTGTCGTGTCAGCTTTCCCTTTCCCATCGCGACGCTCTTTCTTCCCCATTTCTTCGCGGAAGGGAAGAGGGAAGGCCCGGAGCAGCGGCGGCGCCGCCGAGGGTCGAGGAGGCGACCCGCCGGGGAAAAGAAAGACGTGTTCGATTTTAATTAAGTGGAATCTCTCTCCCTCTCTCTGTCTCTCTGTCTCTCTCGCTCCCTCGCTCTCGCTCTCTCTCTTTTCTCCGGTCTTTGCGGGTTTCATTGGCGAGGGATTAGTTTTGCTGCTGCTCTGCGCTCCAGCGGCGGCGCGCAGCAGCCGTCCAGCTCCAGCCAGCGCGCGGTATGAGGGGCGTGGTTCGGAAGGGCCCTGGTGGCGCGGGGCCTAAACCCTGCGAACCGCCAAAGCACGGCCGCGTCCTGTGCGCGCGCGTGTGTGTGTGTGTGTATCACGGTGGAGGGGTGTGTATGGTGTGCGCGTGTGTGTGTGTGTGTGCGTGTGTGTGATGTATTGGGAATGAAATAGAACGCGGAAGCGCGAGGAGTGGTGCTCTCGGCGCTGCCCCGTCTGTTATCCTCTATACTTGGGGCTCGTCCACATACCAACGTAACGCTTTCTCACCGCTATCTGTCTCCGTCGCACCTCATGTGGAACGTGTGCGAGAATGGGAGTTGAAGAGTGAGATAGAAAGAGAGAGAATGAGACGGAGGAAAGAGCAAGAGAGAGAGAGAGAGAGAGAAAGAGAGAGAGAGAAGAAAGAGAGAGAGCGACAAAGAGGGGGAGGGAGAGAGAGCGACAAGAGAAGGATGGGAGGGAAAGGGTGGAGTCCGCTGTGACGTAATATTGCGTTCCACGACGACGGTGCCAAGCAGTGCCAAGCAGTAGTATCCAATTATCTATCCATCCATTCGGGTGGCAAAAACCGCATCCGAAAGAGATATAGTAAGAAGGGGAGAGGACAGAAGAGCCGCGCCGCCGTCGCCTCATCAAAAATCGTCTTTTCGAAAAAGACTGTGTGGCAGAGGTCGGACCCCGGCCGCCCCCGGCTCGGTTAATCCCCCGCGACTGTACCCGAGTAAATAGATGGGCGCGCGGCCTATCAAGACGAGAGCCGCGCGGGGGAGGCGGGGGAGGGGAGGGGGAGGAGGGAAAAAAATCTGAGCAGACACGATGCGGCGACGGTGATGTTGATGATGAAAATTATAACGAGGGAAAGAATTACGGAGGAAGAGGAGGAGGGGGATGCACTCGGTCGGGGAAGTGCGCGGCGGGGGGCTTAAAAAGTAAACCCTGTAGTTGTGGGAGGCCGCGCGGGGGGAGAGAGAGAGAGAGAGAGAGAGAGAGAGAGAGAGAGAGAGAGAGAGAGAGAGAGAGGGGGGGGGGGGCACCTACGGCAGCCCTTATCGGGGGCTTATCAGCCGGGACAGCGACCGCTGACCGTACGTTCCTCTCGCACTGCGATTGGCTGTCGGAGGGGGGCGTGGCCGGGCGTGGCCGGGCGTGGCCGGGCGTGGCGCCTCGCTGTCTGTCCCGGACGGACGCGGCACCGCAAACGGCAGGTCCTGCGGCAGGCAGGGCGCGGAGGGCGTCCGGCCCCGCCCTTATCGGAGGGGGGGGGGGGGGGGGGGGGGAAGGGAAGGGGGGATTAAAAAAGAATAAGTTCATTAAACGGGGGCAGGGGATTAGTCAGAAAATGGGTTCTTTGCGAAACGAAGCGCGCGCCGGAGAAAACAAAACGAAGCTTAAGGAATGATAATTAGGAATCCGCCGCGGCGCTCGGTGACAGCGGGGAAGGGGAGGGGAGGGGTGCAGGCGCCACTGCAGCGGCGGCCGCGCCAAGGAGGAGGAGGAGAAAGGGAGGAAAAAAAGGAATTAAAAGAATGGGGTGAAGGAGACAGAGGGTGCGGGGCGGGGCGGGTCGAGTGCTGTGCGGTGTTCGGGTCGAGACCCGCCGAGGCAGCCGCAGCCGCCCAGACCGAGCAGGCAGACGGGCAGCGCGGTCGGGGTAGGTCAGGAGACTGACCACCGGCACGAGTCGGAGTGGGAGCCATACGCGGGCTTTTCAAACAGTATACTTGACCTATCGTTAAAAAAAAAAACATCTACAACAAACATCAACTGTAAACGACAAGTTTTTAAAAGTATGGTCGGCGGAGTACACAGGTAAATATATCAGCCATGAATCTGCGCAGGAATCGGGGCCACCGCAGCAACCCCTTCTCCCTTCTTTCCAGCGCCGCGCCTCTCTCTCTCTCTCTCTCTCTCTACGCTCTCTCTCTCTCGCTCCTTTGAGGAGAAAAAAGAAAGAAAGAAAGAACATGAGCTGCAAGGGCAAAAAGTAAGACGCAGATATAATGGAGAGCGCATTAAAAATACAAACACGGCTTACTAAAGCGGTCGACATACCTAAAGCGGTGTTGCGGCGGGAGGGGCCGGCCCGGACCACCCCTGAGCAGCTCATTATTTCAAACTTTTCCGGGGGCGCGCGACGCAGGAGGGAGAGAGAGAGAGAGAAAAGGAGAGAAAAAAAATGTGTACGAGAGAGTGCTGCTTAGAGCAGGGATGATGGAGGGAGCGTTGTGGAAACACGGCGGAGACGAGTGGACAACGCGAACCGTCGTAGAACCTCGGAGCACCGCGGTCAGAAACTCTTGTCGAGCGGAAAACTGGGCGGATTTTGTTTTTTTCGCCTTCTTTTCTTTTGCTGCAGCGCTTGAGGTAACGATGGCGAATGGGGGAGAGAGAGAGAGAGAGAGAGAGAGAGAGAGAGAGGAGGGGGGGGGGGGCAGAGAGGGTTAGGCGGCGAGCTAAGTGAAGGTTAAGTCCTCAGCTCCGCCGTTTTAATGCGCTCACACTTTCGAATCTGGCTCGCCATAAATAACTCTAATCTGCCGGAGGTGTGCGCCGAGCCCAGCCGAGCCGTGGGCTTTGGCTGCTTTGGCGCGTGCCCCGCGCGTGCCCCCACGAGACTTCCGACGGCCGCCGCCGACCCTCCGGGAGGCTCCCGCCGTCCTCTGCACGTCCGCGACGTGCGCCATGTGCAACACCATTGTGAGAACAATAAAAGAAATAAAGATCCTCGAATGGGCTGCACTGGGAGTGGACGGCGCCTGGCAGGTAGGCAACGGGCGGCCTGTGCGCGCACGGGTGTCGGGCGGGTGGCCGACGCCGGCACCCGCAGGCGCCCCCCGCGGAGCTGCCGCGGCGCCCACGGAGACCTGCCGGCCGCGGCGGCGGCGTTCATCCCGCCGGCGGCAGTTCACAAGGCGCATTACCAGCGGCGACGCGACGCGGCGCGACGCGGCAGCCAAAATAATTCACGGCGGAAAGGATATGGCCGGGCCGAGATAACAAACAGGTCCGCCTCAATTTATCAGAACGGAGCCACGACGCCGCCGCGGCGCTGGGCTCCGCAGGCTCCGGGTACGCGGTGCGGCGGGACCCCGGAGCCTGCGGAGGAGCCGGAGGAGCCGGAGGAGCTGGGCCACCACAAATCCTGAATAACGGGCTGATTTAAGACTGCTTTCTTGAGTCTCGGTGCGCCAGGCCGGGCCGAGCCGAGCCGGGGAGCAGAGCGGAGCACCGACAGCCCCCCGGGGGAGGGGGGAGTTGGGGGGGGGGGGGGGGACTGTCGCCAGCACCTTCGGGAAGGGGGAGGGGGACGTCAGCGATGTCGTCCCGTCCCGGTCAGTATCTGCCGCATCCGGACACAACGATTCGGCCAATAAAGTATCAGCACCGGGCTGAGAGTGCGGCCCGGGCAGGCTTAGCCAGGTTATCGCTCCTGGGGCCCGGTCCCCGCGCGCGCCGCCACACCGCCGCCACGCGCCGCCACACCGCCGCCACGCGCCGCCGTGCCGCGCCCGGCTCACGCGGTATTTAATATCTTGCGGATGAGTAATGGCGGGGAGATACCGCCGCGCCGCTCGCGCCCTCCTCGCCTCTCGCCTCTGCCTCGCTTCCTTCCTCGGCTCCTCGTGGTTCGCGCTCAGGTCCTCCGCGTCCTCCACGGCCTCTTCTCCGCCTCCTCCTCAGCGTGGCTGCCGGGGCCGGGCTCGAGAGCCGCGGACGACGACGGCGTCCTGGGGAGACGGACGACGACGGCGTCATCGGGAGCAGGACGACGACGGCGTCCTCGGGAGCCGGACAACGACGGCGTCCTCGCGAGCGGGACGACGACGGCGTCCTCGCGAGCGGGACGACGACGGCGTCCTCGCGAGCGGGACGACGACGGCGTCCTCGCGAGCGGGACGACGGCCGGGCCGGCAGCTGGACCCACCGAACCGGACGCGGGCTCGGCGCCATAAGTCACGCATCATGAGATTACCCATCTCTGATCCCAGCGAGACCTGGCCGCCCCGAGTATGCGTAGTAGTAGTGGTGGAGGGCGAGTGTGAATGAACGATGCCATGATCATTCATGAATGAGTGAGCGAATGAATGAGTGCCGGTGGGGCTCACGCTCATCACAGCAGGTGGGTATGCCCCCGCTGGGGGTAGCGGAGCGCGCCCCCCTCCCGCCGCACCGCGACCCCTCCCCCCTCTAACGTCCCCCTCCCCTCCCCCCTACATGGAAGCCCCGCTCCTTTCCTTGCGAGACGCCCGCCCGCCTGCGCGCGCGCGCTTGCGCTTTGCTCTTTCGGCCCAAAGTGAAGATTTACGACATTGTTGGAATTATATTGTTGAGCCGCCCCGCCGCAGCGCCCCCTCCCCGGCCCGCCCCGGCCCGCCCCCGCCGTCACCTTGTTACTCCTTTATCTACTCGCCCTCACAGCCCGCGGAGCCGCGGAGCCCGCAGGCAGAGCTAAAGCGCGCAGCGCGCAGACACCGATCGATGGACCAGCCAGCGGTGACTACCGAATCACCGCACAAAAAGAAAGTGCTAATTAAATTTTAAGAGTAAACAAATGGGCTTCTGCATAGCACCTGCTTTGACGTTCAAGGAGAAGAACGTTGGCTGTGCGATTTAAAGAAAGGAAGAAGGAACGGCGAGTATTGAACCCGCGGCCAGTGGCTCGCCCGCCGAACAATCGTCTATAGTCGACACTGCCACCGAGACACGGCGCGGAGAGATGGGGAGGGAGAGGGGAGGGAGAGGGGACGAGGGAGGAAGAGGGGTAACGGGAGGAGGACGGGAAACGGTAGGACAGAGAAAGAGCAAACGAGACCAAATCGAGCGCCGTGCGCGAATATGACCGGTTGCGGGACTGGCGCGTACAGATGGGTGCTACAACCCAGTGGAGTACAATAAGAAGCTCGGATGTGAACCCGGGTCATCGCGACACGGCGTCGTACTCTGGGCTGAGCCGCCGCACTTTAGCGCTGCGGGCGGGGTGAGGGATGGCTGCTGTTTACATGGGAAATCACTTCCATTTTGCTGCAAAGAAGGAGGGTCCGGCCGGGCGGGCGCGAGGAGGGGCGGCCGGGGCGGCAGGTGGCCGCGGGGCGCCGAGGGGCGTGGAGGGCCGGGGACCTGTTGAGCCCCGCGGTGTGCAGTACACAGCGGCCGGGAAACAAAGTGTGGGCGGACCGCGGGGAGGGGGAGGGGGAGGCCGGGGGCAGCAGCCGCCAGCAGACACCAGCAGC
Source organism: Megalurothrips usitatus (assembly GCA_026979955.1). Lineage (NCBI taxonomy): Eukaryota > Metazoa > Arthropoda > Insecta > Thysanoptera > Thripidae > Megalurothrips > Megalurothrips usitatus. The sequence continues at coordinate 10,588,830 of CM049596.1, forward strand.
CGCCAGCAGACACCAGCAGACACCAGCAGACGCCAGCAGACACCAGCAGACACCAGCAGACACCAGCAGACACCAGCAGACACCAGCAGACACCAGCAGACACCAGCAGACACCAGCAGCCGCCAGCAGACACCAGCAGCCGCCAGCAGACACCAGCAGACACCAGCAGACGCCAGCAGACACCAGCAGACACCAGCAGACACCAGCAGACACCAGCAGACACCAGCAGACACCAGCAGACACCAGCAGACACCAGCAGACGCCAGCAGACACCAGCAGACGCCAGCAGACACCAGCAGACGCCAGCAGACGCCAGCAGACACCAGCAGACACCAGCAGACGCCAGCAGACACCAGCAGACACCACCAGACGCCAGCAGACACCAGCAGACACCAGCAGACACCAGCAGACACCAGCAGACGCCAGCAGACACCAGCAGACGCCAGCAGACACCAGCAGACACCAGCAGACACCAGCAGACACCAGCAGACACCAGCAGACACCAGCAGACACCAGCAGACACCAGCAGACACCACCAGACGCCAGCAGACACCAGCAGACACCAGCAGACACCGTCGGCGCTCGAACGGAGCGGACGGGGATCACGGAGAGTATTTGCGTGCGATCGGCGCGCCCCCTAACGGCTCTCCGCCGAACCTGCGATAGGACTGAGAAACACCCGGGCAAGGCAGCGGCGGGGCTGGGCGGGACCGGGGCAGCGTAGGGCGAACGGCGAAATTGAGACCCAGTTTCGCCGCGCACAGCAAGCAAGCTTCTGAGAGAGAGAGAGAGAGAGAGAGAGAGAGAGAGAGAGAGAGAGAGAGAGAGAAAGAGAGAGAGCGCAGGAGAGGAAGGGAGGAGAGGGTGAACCGCGGGGTGCCAAGGAGACTCCATCTCTCGTTTGATTTATAGCATCGGATTATACACTTCTTTCCCATATAACTTTATATTCTCTCGCGCGGAACGCGCACAACCTACCTGCTCTGGTGTGCCCTCGCTGCTGTGCTCTGTGCCCCCCCCCCCCCCCCGTGTTCCCCCTCCCCTCCCCCCCTTCTCCCGCGTTCTCCTCAGCCGCGGCGTGGCGCGGCGTCGCCCGCCAACGCGGATATCTTAATAAGATTCATGAAAGGGACGTAATATATTATCCTTGCGGCTGCTGTGGCGGCGGGGAGAGTGGAGGGGAAAGGGGCGGGGGGAGGAGGGAGGGGGGGGGGCGCTGCTGCCGGTAAACCACATCTACACACACATTTCCCAGATAAGCCCTTCACACAAGAAGAAGGAAGAAGTAGACCGCTGTTGCTCTGCGAGGCGGCGGCACGGCGGCACCGCGGCCCGGCGGTGCAGTCAGCGTCGCTGCTCCCTGCGATTCGGCCTTAAGATATATCATCATAATAACTCTGCGGAAAACCTTTAACTACCTGAGATATAAGGGCCCGCGGCCCTTCCGCCGCCGCCGCCGCTCCGCACTACGATCCCTCTTCCCTTTCTCTCCTTTCTCCCCGCAGCCCTTCCAGTATCTCATCGCGTCCGCACTGACTTAGAGGCCGGCCATTACCGCAGCGGCGGCGGCCCCATCCGCCTCACGCGGCACCGCATGATTTTGCCAACAACCGTCCCTTTAAAAAAAAAAGCGAACCAAATTTAAATATATTTTCTATTTGAATGAGTCGTCCAGTCATTCGGTTTTCGGATTTACTGAACGCGCGGGTTGCAAAGATGCGTTTGCCCTTGGGCCCTCCCTGACCTACTGCCCCATCTCGCTGCCCTCCGACACCCCAACGACGCGGTATCGCACAACTTTTTAACACCCCCCAGACGCCCCCCTCCACCCTTCCACCTCCACTCCCCCCCCCCCCCCTCACCCCTACTCGGAGCGCACAACCGCTTAGGTAGACACCCGCATCAACACACTGCGCGACGTGTGAAGTTCCCCGCGTGGCAAGGTGAGAGAGCGCAGGCTAGTGTGTGTGTGTGTGTGTGTGTGTGTGTGTGTGTGTGTGTGTGTGTGTGTCTGAGGCAGGCGCGCGGCGGAGGCACGAGGCGCCTAGGCGTGCCAGCAGCGGGTTGGATTGTGATTCATAGCCAAGGATATTGTAGAATAACTCCCCCGCCGCCGCCGCCCCTCCCAGGTGCCCGGAGCGGCCCGGAGCGGCCCGGAGCGGCACCCGGAGGAGGTGAGAACAGGTCCGCGGTGACGCGCGCGCGGCCTGCGCTCCTCCGCACTGAGCCCGGAGCCGGCACCTGCCAGAGCGGGGCACGTCTCCACGTCCCCGTTATCTGCTATTCCGCACAAACCTCTCTCTCTCTCCTCTCTCTCTCTCTCTCTCTCTCTCTCTCTCTGTCTCGCTGCGCCTTGCCTTGCTTCATTTCTTTTGTCCCGCCCTTTTGTGTGCTTTTATTACGCAATTGCAATTACACGGCACGTAACTTACATTAAGGTGTAATTAAATTTATATTTATGACGTGCGTTTGTCGTGATAACTCTCTTCTCTCCGTCTCTCTCTCTGTCTCTCTCTCTCTCTCTCTCTCTCTCTCTCTCTCTCTCTCTCTCTCTCTCTCTCTTCTCCTCGGCTCCATGGCAGCAGCACTATCAAGCCCGTGATGAGCACATCGTACAAGACTGTGTTCGGCCACTCGTCACTATGCAGGTGTCTTTTCTCACGTTGTCGCGTGGCGCCGCTCCGGTGCAGGATCTTGCACTGAGACTGCCGCCGACGTTCTGCAGCTCCATCAGATTCCCTTTAAGAAATCCTTCTGCACTAATAGCACTGTTTAAAAAAAACTACAGTTTTCTGTAACTAAAGTACAGTTTTCTGTAACAAAACTACAATTTCCTGTAAAAAAAAAACAAGATCCTGTCAAAAAAAGTACAGTGCATCATGTAGACTCCTGGCGCGTGGTTCACACTGCAGAGGCCGGGCGAGCCGGGGGCTGGCCGCGGCCACCTGAGCGGCCCCTCTCCGCCGCTGCCTGCCGCACTACAACAACAACAACAACACCAACAACCGATCCGAGTTTGAGGTTATGGCGGCATTACATTCTATGACTAACGTCCCCGAGATAGCCCGGCGCTGCGCGGCCCGGAGCGGCCCGGAGCGGCCCGGGACAGCCGCGCACTACCGCGCCTCGCAATGGGGGCCTTCCGGGGGCGGTGGGGGCGGCAGGGAGCGGCAGGGAGCGAGGTCTTATAAGGTCCGCATGCTCCCGGGGCCGGCCGCGGAGGGCGGGGACGGGGGCCGGCGGGGGCGCGGGTCTTGAGATGCCGATATTTATGTGCTATTGAAGATTATCAATGCTTGTGCATTGCGCGGCGGCACGGTGTCTGCGGATAGGGGGAGGGGAGAGGCGGGAGGAGGAGGAAGAGGAGGAGAGGAGGGGGAGGGGGAGGAGGAGGAAGAGGAGGAGGCAGACGATACGCGGCCACACGAGGGAGACAAGTCCGGCGCCCTCTGCACGCAGCCGCCCCCTCCGGACAGGGCAGCGGGCAGGACCGCGGCGCGGCGGACCCATGAATCAACGCTTGTTGTTTGAGTTGTTGTATTCGGAATAAAGGAATAAAAGTGAGTCGGGAGAAATGGGAGGAGGAAGGAGGGGCAGAGGAGGAGATTTTCAAGTTGGTTGTGTGCTGTTGTCGCGCCGCGCATTGTGCGGTGATCTCGTTTTCGAACGCAGTCCGCGAGGGAGGTTGGGGAGGGGGGGGGGCATTCAGCGTGGATGGAGAAGTTCGATTTGCGGAAAGGAGACAGAAGAGAGAGAGAGAGAGAGAGAGAGAGAGAGAGAGAGAGAGAGAGAGACGCGGGAAGACGTCATGACAGTATTGCCCGGGCGGTGTAATCGGCCCCCGATAAGGGAGCGGAGACGACAGACCAGAGGGGCAGGAGGAGGCGCGCTGCTCCGCGGTGCTCCGCGGCCCGCGCGCGGGCCCGCGGGGGGTCTCTCACTCACTCTCTCTTTCTCTCCTATGGAGCGCCCCATGAGTGCGACGGAGACAGCTGGCTGCGCGCCGCCCCTCCCCGCCAAGCGTCAGATCCAACGCCAACAACCACGCGCGGAGATCCAGAGCCGACGGAACTCATTTTTTGGGTGGTACTCGAACCCGCGTTGCCGAGCGGGAAGAACAGCAGGTGCGGCGCGGGTTCGATCCCCGCCTGCTCCGCTGACCCGACCGTCTCCCACTGGCGCCACTCCCCCCCCCCCCTCCCCCGCCGGGGAAGAAGGACCAAAGTGGCTCCCAAACGAGATAGCAATGGCTGCTGCGCCCAAACTTTGTTGCCGCCGCCGCCGCCGCTGCCGCCGGCTGCCAGCGATGTAAAGGGTTGTATCCCCCCCGCGCAAGTAGAAGATCCCTGTTTGCCGAAGGACGGCGCTCGCCTGGCTGTCCCGGAGGATCACCGGCACATCCTTGGGCTCGCCGCCGTGCCGCCCCGGGTGCCTGGGTCCCCTCTCACAACAAGTCTCGCATGATTTAAGTCACACCGCGCCCGGGTGGGTTTGGCTGGCTGTCCCGCGGGGGCCTCCGGAGGGGCCGCCGGCGGGGCCGCCTCGGGACGTCTTACCTAAACATCGACTTTCAAAGCTTATTACCCCCGTCCCACCTGCTCCCGCCCCGCTCAGCTCCGCCGCTGCTGCCGCCGTCTCTTTTCTACCCTCTTTCTGCCCCCCCCCCCCCACACACGATCACTGCGCCACTCACATTATCTGCCGGGGTAAACCTCTGTACTGTATATGTGTATATGTGTGTGTGAGAAGAGAAGAGAGAGAGAGAGAGAGAGAGGCAGCAGGACCGTCGCGACGATGAAAGAACCAAGGGTGGCACCTCAGTGTACAATCTCTTGCGCGGATAGGCTACTCACACACACACATAGATACAAATTCGCCAGCAAATCACCGTGCTACTCGCAAATAGCTCTCCAGCTCTTCCCCCTCCTTCCCCTTTCCCCTAACTGTACCTGCTGCTCTTGGAAGTAGCCCTCTCTCTCCCTCACTCCCTCTGTCTCTCTCGGGCGGGGCTGGCCGCCGCGCTGCCCGCCGCGTAGAGTTTCGCTTGTGATGCATGGCAGTTTTCGACTTGCCGGACTTAAACTCCAGTTTAAGAAGAGTAAATTACTGGTCGCAGATTGATTTATCTGGTGGCCGCTCGCGGCCCCGGACCCCCGGACCTCCCCGGCAGCGCCGTCGTGCACACCCAGCCGGACTTCTCCGTGCGGCGCCAAGACGGTATAGTTGTCGGTCGGTCAGTCCCCCCCCCCCCCCCCCCCCACCTCTCTCTCTCTCTCTCTCTCTCTCTCTCTCTCTCCCTCTCCCTGTCTCACCCTCCTCTATAAACCTATCCGCTCGCGGCGGTGGGGCGCCTGTGGGTAGGCCGGCCCGCCGCACATCGGTGCTCGACGGGCCGGCCTACCCAGCACGGCGCTCCACGCCGCCGCCACCGCTCCGCTCAGCGCAAGCAATACACGCGTAGTGGCGCGTGGTGGCGCGTGGCGGCGTGCTGCCGGCTGTCTCCGTCGCACTCATGGGGTGCTCCGTAAGAGAGCGAGAGAGAGAGAGCCGAGAAGGCGGTTCGGAATCAGCCCGCTGTGGGGGCCGGGAAGGCGACACAGCAGATCCGTACGGACGGCGGCGCTGGGCCGGACGCCGCGCCGGGCGGTCAGCGCGCTGGAAAGCCGCTTTCCTTTCGGGCTGCCAGGCACTGCCAGGCACTGCCAGGTGAGCCGAAAGCGAGCGCCGCGCGGACTCAGCGGCGGCACCACACTCCTGGAGATTGAAATGAAACCGCCAGCGAACACAAGAAAAAATGAACACGAATCTTTACGAATCTTGAGACGACGTCGTGTCCGCAGAGCCTTGACCAGGGCGTACCGCCAAGAAGAAAAGCCGTGTGCAGACGATCTGGGCGCTGAATCCAATGTGGACTCAAAATTATTTTCTTTTCCCTCTTATAAGTTTTACGAGCTGACGCCGGAGACGTTTGCGGCGCGGCGACACACACAGGCGAGGCGACGCTGCCGGGCGACGCTGCCGCCGGGCGGCGCCGCACTAAGATGTCGCTAAAATGGCAGCCGCTCGCAGGTCCTACAGCTTCATTGCCCGCTAAGTCTAACTTATGAATCTCTCCCTCTCTCTCTCTCTCTCTCTCTCTCTCTCTCTCTCTCTCTCTCTCTCTCTCGGCTCGGGAGTGCATAGCAGCACGCTGGCTGCTGCTCCGCCGCTGCTCAGTCTGCTGAATTCGCCATACTAAAGTAGTTGCGGCCGCGCGTTCAGCACGGAGATGCGGTCCTGGCGGGAATAAAGAGTGATGGAGAAAGTTGAGGGGGCGATGAGTTGTCTGGCCCGGTGCACGCGCAGGTCGGCCGGCGAGGGCTGGATTTGCGGCGATTCGCAGTGTAACTCCAAAGATCGTAGTGGCAGACGATCGTCGGGATATTTTTGCTAATTCGATTCATTGCGATTGATCGCCCACCACGGTGCGAGTGCCAGGGGCTGTGTTCCTGGGCGGTCCTCGCCGAGGTGCCGGTGGGCGGCGGTGGCGGTGGCGGTGGCGGTGGCGGTGGCGGTGGCGGTGGCGGTGGCGGTGGCGGCGGCGGTGGCAGCGGCAGCAGCAGCGCTGGCCGACCAAGCCTTGCTCCTCGCTGCTCCGCGCGGCCACAGAGCAGAGATCCCTTGGCAGACGGAGAGTCGTCATTTCCTCTCGGCCGGAACAGCGCCGCCAGCCGCGCCACGCCCGCCAACCCCCGCGCCGCGCCGCGCAGCACCAGCACAGCACATCGCCGCAGCGCTGCGCCATTCTTTCGCGAGCCTCACAAAGACGGATGGCTTGGCGTCCCCGTTGTTGTAGCGCCGTGCGGCGGGCGGCAGCAGTGGCGGCAGCGGCGGCAGGCAGCGCTCCCGATGCCGGATACGTCTTGGCGAGATAGCGCTGCCGCGGAGCCCGCCGCCACCGCCGCCGCCGCCGCCGTGCCCGCGCGACTTTTTCAATCTGAAGCCGCGGGACAGGAAATTAAAAACAAATTAAACGAAGCGCGAGGCGCGCAGCGAGCCGCCGCCGCCGCTCCGCGCGCCGCACCGGACACCACCGTGCAGACAGAGCCCGGAGGGAAAAGGAGGGCCAGCATGGCCACGCCGAGGGGTCCCTCCTGTCCCTGAGGCGCGGGGGTAGCGCCGAGGTGGCACGCACCGAGTGCCTGCCCGAGGCGGAGTCGCTGTCGCTAGGGGTAGCGCCGAGGGGCACACACCGTACCTGGCCGAGATTGTTCCAGTCCCTATGGGTAGCGCCGAAAGGGCGCACACCGAGTGCCAGGCCGAAGGGGTCCCTCCTGTCCCTGAAGCGCAGGGGTAGCTCCGAGAAGGCACACACCGAGTTCCAGAGGCTGAAGCACACTGCCGGGTGCTCCAAGAAAGAGGGGGGGGGGGGTCTTGATGAGAAGAAAGGGGGGATCCTATCCCAGGTCTCATCGCCGCGCGCGCCAAATGAACACAGTACCTTTTCATTAGATACAGCACAGCGCTCGAGAGCGAGAGAGACAGTGAGAGAGAGAGAGAGAGAGAGAGAGAGATAGAGAGAGACGTTCTTATTTTTCGTTTCGGATTGTTTATCGCGCTGGCTAAAATGAAGCGGGGCGGCTGCTGTTCCCGGGGCCCGCCGCCGCCGCTGCCGTTCTGTTCTGTTTTCACGCCGCTGCACAGCCCTGCGCGGCCCCGTGCCGGCGCCCCGTGCTGTGCGGTCCTGCGCGTTCATTTCGGACCACTGAGCAGCGGCAGCAGCGGCAGCAGCGGTGGCAGCGGTGTTGGCAGCGGTGGTGGCAGCGGTATTGGCAGCGGTGTGGTGGCGGCGGCAGTGGCCATAAGGACGGAACCTACCGACCGCGAGCGACAGCAAGGGACGCTGCTTGGAAATATTATTCGCAGCCCGCGCCTCTCATCTGCTCCAGCAAAACCCCCGCGGCTGGCATTCCTTCATTTATTCATGTGCTGTATTTCTTTAACTGTTATTATTTTAGCCCCGGCGTGGAAGCCATGTGAGGGTAGAGTCGGCCACCACGACGGCGATGTCTGTGTCGGACTGCGGGGAGCGGACGACGCCCCCCTCCACCTCCCCCAATCCGCGGCCGCGGCTTCTGCCGGTTTCCGCGGTCCCGCGTTCTGCTGGGGTCCGCGATATGCTAAGAGGCTCTGGCCGGCAGCAGCCTGACCACCAGACCGGCCGCCACAGGGGATGACGGCGGGCCGCACCCCGTCGTCGTCGTCCCCCCGCGGGCGGGGATTTGGTGATTGATACGAGGTCAGGCCCCGTGATTTCACGACTGATTTGATCAGAGATTCGGCCCGCGTCCGCAGCGGAGGACGCTGCGTTTGTACGTCCCGGAGGCCCCCGCCGCCCCGCCGCCCCCCGGATCAGGGCCGCGGCCGCAGAATATGGCGAGGCCCCGAGACCACCTCGGCGCACTTCCTCCTCCATCCCGGCCGTCTAGTTTTACTGGAGCCGCCTGGATGCAGGTGTCGCCAAGGACCGCAGGGCCGCAGGGCCGCAGGGCCGCCGCCGTAGGGCCGCCGCCGTAGGGCCGCCGCCGTAGGGCCGCCGCCGTAGGGCCACTAAGGGCGGAGGCGGCCCTGAGAGCTGCTTGCGGCCGGCCGCGCTGGCAGCGCTGGCGGCCGCCCCGATACGGCTCGCGTTCAGACTAATTGACCACACCCAAGTGCGACAAGGGCGGGGCCGCGCCGCCCGCCCGCGCCGAGCCCTTCTGGCCCTTCATCATCTTCGGCGAGAGCTCCCAGAAGGGCGGCCAGCCGTCAAAGGCCCGATCGAATAAAGGCGGCGGCGGTGCTGCCGACGGCGGCCGACGATGGCGGCCGACGGCCCCCACGGTGTCCATGTTCATTAGCAGGCGCCCCGGACCCCGCCCCGAGGCCCTCCGTCGTGCAGCGGACGGTTTTACGCCGGAATCAACTCCCCCCCCCCTCCCGCCGCCACCGCGGCCGCTTTCATGTCGCTGCACGACAGCGCCTTCGCGGCCTTCGCGGCCTTCTCTGCGGTGCCCTCCGCTGTCCGGCCGCAGGAATCACAAGGCGGTGACCGACCGTGGGCAGCCAAAAGGGCCGCAGGACGGCGGGCTTACGGGCAGAGAAGAGCGCGATCCGGAGACGCGGAGGCGCTCCGGAGACACGGACGGCACCCTGACGACGGCGACACGCGAGGAAGCAGGGGCTGCTGCCGCCGCCGCCCTGACGACCTGCGAAGGGAAAGAAAGAAGGATAAAAAAAGCGGGTGGGAGAGGAAAGAAAAAAGAAAGCGGGGGCGGGGAAAGTAGAAAATACGAGGGCTTTTCTATATTGGATCAGCCAGAGCCTGAGCGGCCGCCGCCGCCGTGAGGGGCTATCAAATTAGCGGAAGCGCGCGGGCAATACAACAGGTCAGCGATTCCATATCAGGAGGCATCAGCGGCGGCGTCAGAGGAGAGGGGCGGCAGCGGCGGCAGCGGCGGGGGCCGGCCGGGCTAAGCCTGCCTAACTTGTGGCGCCGTGTCGCCGCACGGCGGACCGTTTAGCCGCAAAGTGCTAAGCGACGGAAGGAAGGGTGTCGGGGCTTGATTCGATTACACCGGTACACGCGCCCTCGGCGGGGGAGAGGAGCAGGAAAAATAACACACTTCTCATTACTTTGGGCTTCGTTTTTATTCCTTTCCGTTATCTTTTTTTTGTATTTTTCTTCCTCTTGCCGTGGGAATGAAATTCGTATGCGCTTCGGGAGAGAGGGGCGATGCCGTCTTTCCATTCCATGAGAGAAAGACAGACAGAGAGGGGAGAGAGAGAGAGAGAGAGAGAGAGAGAGTCGCAAACTCTTCACATGCGTCATTATGCGCTTTTCATAAATGCCGAGGAAAAGCACACACACACACATACACATGGCGGGGGAGGCGCGGGTGCGCGGTGCAACCCCCTTATGGGGCGACTTATTTGAATAGCTTTGATGTCGGCTGACTGGCTGGACCCCTCTCTCCTCCCCGCCCCCGATCGCTGCTACCGCTGCTGCTACCCAGACCATCGGGGCACCCACCACCTCTCCCCCTCCTCCGTGCCGGGGCCTAACCAGCAGCCTCTTAAGGCGGTCTCCGCTGTCTCCCTCGCCGCGCACTCGGCTCTTAGCACTAATAAAGGGTTATTACTGAAGTTAAGGGGACAGGCAACTTGTCTATTACTGGCTATAACATCATTTGGCACCCTATTCCAGCGGCAGCAGCAGCGCTCCATCCGTATGGCCTCTATATCTATATATATGTATGTGTGTGTGCGTGTGTGTGAGGGGCGGGGCCGGACGGCCGAGTGCTCCGACACTTCTTGCTACCCGATCAGTCCGCCTACCCGCGGCGGACGCCGGCGCCGTGCCGGGTAGGCAGCCGCGGCCTCCGCAGCGCACGCCCGTCGCGCGGCCACCCCGCCCGGCGCGGCGCTCGCAGGCGCTCGTCCATCTCAGGGGTCGCAGTCCACGTACATCGCAAATGCTCTGTCCTTGTCGCGCCTTATGGGACGCCGTGTGTGAGTGAGAGAGACGACTAGCGTTATGTGCACCTAAACTGCGCAAAGTGTAAGTGCGCGGACCCCGCGCGGGTGACGTGCCATTAGCCGGGGGAAATAATTATTGGCGGGCAGCGCGTCGTGAGCTCGAACAACAGTTTCGCGCGGGTCCTGAAAGAACTTTCCCACTAGCTCATTTTACCGGGGAGGACTTAGGGGCTCCCGTAAAGCACCCCGGAGTAGTGGACACACACATATACACACTAGCAGGGAGCGCCACCTGTGCGGGGTACGAGAGGACCGTCTTCCTTGCCGCGGCAAAATAAACGAGCAGAAAGGGGTTGGCCGGCGGCGGGGCGGGCGGCGGCAGCGAGGGGCAGCCCGAGCTGACAGCGTGGCATAACTTATCGGAGGGAAATACTCGAAGGAGACGGAGACCCGGCTGGCCATCTCTGCCGGCCACCACCGCCGGGCACTTCCCTCCCTCTGATGTGGTCAGTCCCCAGCGGCGTAGGGGGGGGGGGGGGGGGGGGGGAGGGTTGGGTGCTGGGCTGGGTGGGCGGGCGCAGAGGGGTAGCGCCCGCCGCTGAGTGTCGATACCCCGAGCCGGAGCGAAAGGGGAGGGCCGGCGCTACCGCGGCCTGCGGTGCTGGAGTATTGCTGGCAGACAGACAGAGACAGGGGATGCCGTGTGGGTTGGGGGTAGGGGCTGCTGCTTGTTGCTGCGAGTCGCGGGTTCAAATACCCGCGGCCAGACGCCTCGTTTTCGGACGGCGCTGCTTCTCCGAGAGCCGTGGGAAGGAGCTGGCCTCGCCTCCCACGCCCGTGTGCCGTGCGGGCCGCGGCCGCGCTCTCAAGGCGCCTCCCTAGCTGGTTACGGGGCGCTCGCGGTTTGGTTTTCCCTGATGGTACCCGCGCGCGCTGCGCCGCGCCGTGCCGCGCTGGCGAGGCGAGTACCGTACGCGCCGGGCCGGGTTCAATGCCACCCAGCGCCAGCCAGCCGCTGGAAAGTAGATCACTCGCGAAGAGCAGATTGGCCAACACTGCGGTGACCACCGGCCGTCGCTCGCGGCCTGCCCTCCCGTGCTGGCCCCCGGGGTCCGCCGCCGCTTCCGAATTCCCTACTGACGCACAGGCGATGACGGCGTGGAATGTCCGCAGGGCGGGGCGGCAGGGCTGTCCCGGCCGCGGCCGTCCGCCCTGAGGATTCAGAGAGGTCCCACAGCCGTATTACGGCTCCGCGCACTCGGGCGCCCGCTAGTCCGCGCACTGGCGTCAGGGAGCGCTGGCGGCGCCTCCGGCGGCTCCCCGGCGCGCGGTCAGCGCCCAAATTCAAATCGGTTACCCGGGCCGTGCGGGGCACGGGGCCTGGCTCGGGTAGGCGCACTGGCCATTTATCTAGCCTTGTGACCACTTTCCTGTGTTGTAGTTGGTATCGTTTTTGTGTGTGCACTCTGTATTGGTATATTCTAAATATCGAAATTTGTAAACGGGGCCAGGGCCCGGGGTGTCGGGGGTGTTGAAGGTGTCGGGGGTAGGGACGGCAGCCTCAGTCAACGCCGTTCCCAGCTGAGGTGCTCGGCGTTGGCGGGCGGCGGCCGTGGCGGCATTGGTAGAATTTATGCTATGAACTTTTAGGTGGTTCCAAAGGGCTGACGTACTCTGATTGTAGGCCAATTTTTTGTTACACAATTTACACTGAACTTACTCGTACGAAATTTTGTCGAAAAAGGCCCAGACGGGGCTGGAAGAAGGTTTCCGAGACATTGTGCCGCCACGGCCACGTGCCACCGCCCGACGCTCCGCCCGCAGTGCCCGCCGTGCCGTGTCGCGATCACGTATATAGGCTCGGTCCCGGCCCCGGCTGCCCGGACTACGGTGGACTGGGGGTGGCGATTGTCCCCATTGCTCGATTGTTTGAAAAGCGCGCCGTGCCCGCAGTGCCGAGCTGCCGAGGCCGAGCGTTCGGGCCGCCGCTCGGGCAGCTTCGGGCGCCAGCTTCGGCATGACGGCTCGGTGGGCTCGGTAGTCGGCTGGTAGTCGGACAGATTGAGTCGACTAGTCGACTAGTCGGAGCTGGGGTAGTCGAAGCCGACTAGTCGGTAGTCGGACGGCTACTAGTCGACTACTCCGACTAGTCGTTATTAGTCGGTCATCTCTCAGTCCAGGAACGTGGCGGAACGTTAGGAGTGGCTGTCATTCGCGTCTCGTTCATGCAATTTTCTCAGTTATTGCCAGCGGGAGTGTAGGTTTTCGTGTTAGCTTGGCTCGATCAAACTCAAAATGTCGTCGTCCGGTGACTTTGGCAATCCCCTACGGAAATTCAAACTAGTTTTCCTCGGCGAGCAAAGCGGTAAGTTAGAGACATAACCCCGTATGTGTTGTCGGTAGATATCGCGAAGTGGATCAGACCCCGCGTCACCTTTTGCGTCGCTCTGTTGAATATCCGACAGGGGAAATGTCGCTCAACTTTTTCACTCTTGAATTTTCGCTCGAGAGGGGTTCTCCGAATTTTTTCAAGTCCGGCGTCAAGGGTGTCGGGTGACAGGTTAAGTATACGTGAGGCTAGTAAACTTTGTTGTTCTACTTAACATTTCTATGCGCGCGGACCTCTTTCGTTTTGTGACAATTTAGTTCGATCTCTGCCAGAGATTCTAGTGATTTTCTTACTTTCATGTGGATGTCTCACAGCTCTGACTATTGCAATGGGTAGAAGATGGGTCTCATCATTTAACCATACAACTCTTGGCATACTTATCTTTTAGTCACCCATAGTGTGAAACTTGTTTGTTTTTGTCCTAAACCGCCACCCTGTATTTCCCATCTTTATTTGTTGGTTGCTGTGTGTTTTACTTCTTTCACACATATTTTTAATTTTGTTTCTGTTCTTATTTTGCAGTTGGCAAAACGTCATTAATCACAAGATTTATGTATGACAGTTTTGACAATACATACCAGGTATGTGTTCTGGTGTTATTTTCTCTCTTATTTAGTTCCTTCCTCCCCTCCAGTATAAATAATAATTTGAATATTTTTTTCCACATTTAGGCAACCATAGGAATTGATTTCCTTTCTAAAACAATGTATCTTGAAGACAGAACAGTAAGTAACACTTCATTATGTTTATGTATTTGGAATGCAAACCTTTAGCCTGAGGTATCCTTTCTAGGTGAGGTTGCAGTTATGGGATACTGCTGGACAGGAGAGGTTCCGCTCCCTTATACCTTCATACATCAGGGATTCCACAGTTGCTATTGTTGTTTATGATATTACAAGTGAGTGTTGCTGTTCTTGAAGGCTTTAAGATACAAGAGTATTTTATAATCTATATGTTTTCCTTTGCTCCCTTTAGATGCTAATTCATTTCATCAGACCTCAAAATGGATTGACGATGTAAGGACTGAACGAGGTAGTGATGTGATTATCATGTTGGTCGGTAACAAGACAGATCTATCAGAAAAGAGACAAGTTTCCACTGAAGAGGGAGAGAGGAAAGCCAAAGAGTTGAATGTCATGTTTATTGAAACCAGTGCCAAAGCAGGATACAATGTCAAACAGGTATGCAAATCATTGAACACACTTCATTGTTTCCTTGAAGGGTCTTTTGTTCCTGTGTAACATTTTCTTCTTATGGAACTGTATACACTTGCGCCAATTGTAGCTTTTCCGGCGTGTCGCTGCTGCATTGCCTGGCATGGATTCAACAGAGAATAAGCCCCCAGAAGACAGTATCCTTTATGCCACCAACATTTGTGAAAAGCTAAGATACTCCTGCCTTGTTTTAAATTTGCACAATCTTGTTGCTGCAACTTTGCTTGCTCAATCAATGGCTAATCAATTCAGTAGCTTCTGATCTGCAGACTCCTGCATCAACTGCACAACAAAGGCAAGGAATGGAAGCAGTGATGCTCTTTTTGATTCATGTAATGTTAGTTAGCCTGCTAATGCCACTTTGAGAATAGAATTTTCTTGGTGAATGCAAGTTTGAATGTATGTTGTATGTAAGTACTGCATACTTGGCTAGCTGGCTGTTTTTTTTTTTTGTTTTTTTTTTTTGCTTACCATTTGGGATTTTCATAGTTTGTGTGTATTGAAAACTTCCTTAATTTTTAAAACTAAATAGAGTGCATGGTTTTACCGATTCTCTTTACAAAAGTGTATGGGTAGTTTAGTTATTTCAGAAACATCATGAACAAATTAGAGAGAGTAGAATCAATTTGATATTGCTTGCTACCATGAGTACTATTTCAAATTGCAGAGGTAAGGGGAAACAAGAACCTGCTACATCATCTCTACATTTTTTTAAATGCTGCAGATTGGAACTGCTATATGGATTGTATTGATAAGCAAACAAGGAAGCACCATGTCTTCTGTAGATTACCCCTAAAAAACGATACAATTAATATTTTGCCTTTTATTGTATAAATTTATATCTTCTACTTTTTTTTTTGTTTGTGTGTTTCATTGGTATTTCTTTGCTTTAGAGCTTCTGGGAAGTATGTTGGACACTTCCCCATGGGTTCATGTTCTGTCCATCACATCTTTCCTGTTGCTAGTAAAATCAAATGCACTGACATTTGTGAGAAATCCTCTCTTGCAACTAATATTTCAAAATCCCCAAGGATACTTTTTTGTCCTCTGGTACCACGTGGGTAACCATGGCATCTCGAAATTTTCTTCATCCTTATCATGTTTGTGCTTCATTGGGAAGTAAATTCTTCATCTCGGCCCCTACCCTCTTCTTGATAGGTTCTGATTGTGTGTTTTATAGGCCTAGTGTGTTCCCTTTTGTTTTATTTCATTTTTTCCTTAACTCATTTTTTTTTTCTTATTAGTGCAAGAAGTAGTGCTGAAAGACACTCCTAATGAACCCAGAAACAAGGAAGGAGGCTGTGCATGCTGAATTCGAGGACCTGACTATAAGCTATGGATTCTGACTGTATTACGTCTTCTTCTGGCCTTTATTCTCTCCTATTTTCTGGGTTTTGAATTGCTGTTAGTGCTGTATTTTTCTCTTTTGTTCTATTTTTTTCAGATTGTTGTTGTGCTTCTTATTGAGCAGCTTATTGTAGTGGTCCATTGTAAATTTTTTTAAAAGAAGAAACTATTTATTGAATTCAGTTTTTTAATGTTGGATGTTACATTTATATATATATATGTCTGTTGATGTATGTATGTATGTATAGGTTAATGATAATTTGTTGACATTTCTTTAGAACACTTCATACAGACCATCCTTTTTTTTAACTTGTGCTTCAAAGATGAATTCATACATTCAAATAGGGGTGAAAAGTAAGACCAATGCGTTCTTTACCCTTCCTACATTTCCAGTCTGTTTTATGGCAGCTTTTCTTTAGACCTTGTTCACTTGTCATTTGATCTTCTCGATTACCTTAGCGCTTAGATCTGCTCAACAATGTAAAATTTTGCACCTTGTGATTTTTGTTTTAATCACGTTATAACACCCATGATTCACAGGGTCTTGATTAACTTGAAATTAATTACCTAATAAGTTTGTGGTAAATTCTTTCGAACGCATTGCTGTTTCAAGGATGACTGCATTTCACCTCCTGTGTTTCCTTAAAGGATGGTGGTACATGGTCTCTTCTACATTCTCATTTTCATTAGCAAAGGTTTAATCTACCTTTATGCTATTTATTGCTGGAATTTTTGTCTGCTTCATCTTTTGTACACTTTTTGTTTTTTTCATCCCAAGGATTTTGTGTACCTTTTTCTATCGGTGCCATCCTTTAGTTTATGTGGAGTATTTCCTTATATGTATTATGTAGAAGTAGTTTCCACATCACTTTCATCTGACTAGGATAGGCCATAGTAAAGACTCCTGGAATTCATTCATGGATTGCTAATTCTTGTATCTGTCTCCTTGAAACAGAGTTTTAATTGAACTAAGTCATTTTAATTCCTTTTTCTCAAAAGGGTAAATTAATAGAGGTTTCGATTTCTATTTTAAAATATTTTTTTTTTAACTACTTAATCAATTATGGCATGTGACATCTTTTCTTGTTGAATTCATTTGACAAATTTACAAGGACTTATGAACTGATGTATAATACGTGTATCTCTTCTGATTTAACCATTGTACTCGAGGTCTGATGCATTTGCTTGCTTATTTTCTCTGTCCCATGCCTATGTTTACTTTGAAATATGCGTGATGAAAATCTGCGATCTTTATTAATACTTTTAATGTTGATTGGTATATTTGTTTCACATATCATTTTGGACATCTTATCCTTCAACGTAGGGTTTGTGCTTATATTGTGACTTTTGCATTCCAAATTTTATAAGACTTGCTGGGTTTTTAACTTAAAGAATGATTTTAAAAATATTTCTTTCCATGTGATATTAAACATGCTTTAAATTGATCTCTATGTTTTCTATCAGTCAAATTACCATTCTGGTGCAACAACAGCTTCATATCTCAAAAATTACTCACCTTTTAGAGGCACTTATACTGTAAAGTGTGTAAAATTAACAGGAGTATCAGAACATCACACTTTTCAGGCCTCATACTTGTTAACGCATTTTTAAAAATTAATGTACTTTGTAGACAAATTTATTCTTAAACATTGATGTTGCATTTAAATGAAAAGACGTAACAACTTAAGATTGCTCCTGTTAAGTATTAGAAAGCCAGTGGGTGGTTGTTGAGTACACATTCACAAACGCTGTGTGTGCTTATTCTCTTACAACTTAGTTTGTTCAAACAGTGTTGTTGTATCCTCGCTTTTGGTGGCTTTTTCTTCTGTTTTGGCTTTTTCATTATCATAGTATATATTATGCTGTGTGCCTGTGGTTGTAGATGTTTTAATTTGGCGATTGAACTGTACCAACTAATAGACTCATCTATTCTACTCGCTACTACCTGTGAAGTTTCGTGAAATTATATTATTGACTGTAACCAGTTGTGGTCATTGTCACAATATTTATGTTAAATGCTAAGAGTTGAAATATAATATTTCATAATATCAACCTTTCTCGTTGGAATTTATTTGGTTATCTCGCGTGTCTTTCACTATCATCTCTGTTCAATGTGTTTCTGCATATTATCAGGTTTTTTGGTACTCTGGTTGTTGCTTTTTTATCTCATCATTCTTTGATTAATGTGATGGCTATTAGGTCTGCATGTGAAGTTGCGAAACATATAATTGTGTGGCTGCATGTCAAACTTCCGTCATGTAATTTGATTTGTTTGCTACTGCACTGCGTGTCTGAAAGACTTCCTTTGTTGAGCTTCATTGTGTTCTTTAAAAATGACTCTGCATGAAAATGTTATTGCTTTCTCTCCTAGCTTCTTTCAGGTGAGGGGAAAGGGGCACGTAAAAGACAAATTTTGCTTTCAGTTTATGTTTGTGTCTTGTGCATTTTTTAAAGCTTTCTCTTTTTATCAGTAATATTTGCATGTTGTGTTACAAGTGAAACAACTTTCTTCAGAACTCAATATTTCACCCTTAACTTACATTTGTACAGCTGTTGATCTTCAGACACAAGCACCCCAACAAAGTGAGCAACAGGATTCTGAGAGTGGCTGCATGTGCTGAAAGTTGTGATTTAGGTGAATACTGGACTTTCATTGATGCACATATTTTGATGACTGGTGTGGACATCTCGTCACTGGATACTTGATGAAATTGTTTACATTCTCCTCGTTACCAAGTTCCTCGAACAAGCTTGTTACCAAATCCAGTGCTTGCCAATTACATTGCAGAACACCTGAATACAACATTTGTTTTGACATTGTTTTCTGTGACTCAAATTGTTAGAAAGTACTAGGTCTTCTGAACCAGTTTTTCTGTAAAATTTTTATCACCTGCTAGTCAGCTGTCAGAAAATCGAAGCCAAATGTTATGTGAAGAATATGGAACCGTTAGGAACTGTGATTGGATGATTTTTACCATTTTGTATTCTTATGCATATAAAATACGTTCTTTTGTTATTTATTAATATATGCCCTGTAAAGGTAATGATATTTCTCCGTATGTCCGTGTCATGTCAACAGTAATGTTTAAAAAATATATAATTTGTATTTGAGTGCTGTCCAAGAGCAGCTATTCTTTTGCAATTCTTAATAGCTAATTGTCAATGCTGGACCAAATTTTTTTCTTTCTTACCCTTCTTTTTGTTACCCTAAGGTACATTGTGGGTTTCAGAGCCATTGCCTCTGTCTTAGACGCATTTAGTCCTTACCGTTTTTGAGCCTTTATTTTTAATCAGACGTCCTGATAGACTTTATCATGCTCTGTAACATGTTCTCTCTGCACAATTCTTATTTGTGTTTTGATCAAATGGTGTTAAGTCAGAAGTGCTACACATGTGCCGATCAATGAAATATTACGACTCGAGATATTTTAGACTGTTGACATTAATCATGTTAAAGAGCAGTTGTCAAACTTGTAATGGAAGTTGCGTTATTTAATGAGGGGGTTTGTAGAGGAAACCAAGTGGAGAAAGTGTCATGCTCAAACTGCTTATGGACCCTTTCTACTTACTATGTGTAAAAGATGGATGTCTTGTTGTTTTATTATAAGGGTTCAATAATTGTTTTACCTGAGGTTTTCACCAAAGCTTTTGATGGCTTTGTTAGGTGATGTGTTTAATCTCTCCTTGCCTATTTATATATTTAAGTTTTGTGGCAGGACTGGCTACTGAGCTCGCTTCTAGTTTGTAAGATATGGGATTGATATTAAGGATCAGGCTTTTTAAATATCAGTGAGTGATGGGTCAGTCAATTTAGCGGGGTTCACAATGTGGAAAAGAGGGTAATTACTTAATCCTATTTATACAATAGTCTCTGAGTTCTTTATAAAAAATAAAACGCAAGATAACGGGATTAAGACTGTCAAGTACGTCATTTTTAAACAAACAGGTCCTTTACTGCCTGTCATTACATTTTATACTATGCGAGTGTGTGCTGTCTCTTGTGCTTTATGTGTCTACTTATAATGCTACTTAGACTCGTGCAATACAAATTCTGAATGTTCTTTGAAATCTCACATGGATACTGCTCGTACAATAAATGTAAAAAGTTTGTTGTTGTGAATATAGTGCTTTATCAGATAGGTTGCGATTGCATTTGACTCTTTTCTCCTTGAATACCCCTAATGACTTCATAACACTCGGGTTTTCTATACTTTATTTTGACATTTTTGGGATTATGGGATGGGTGGGCAAATTGGTGTCAGTGTTGATATTTTCCATGGCGAGGCAGTGCGAAACTGAAGATGCCGCAAGCTGAAAAATGGGGATATCCAAAGAACTAGCAACAATGAGTGGCGTCGGTGCAATGCCAACACAATCTTTGAATCACTCCAAGGCAACGGCAGCTCTTATCTCTGTCCTCAGTGAAAGTTGCTAATTTACAAACGGGGTATTACACGAGGCCAAGCAAAAAACAAAACAAAAAAACTCACCGATGAGCACTCCGCCTAGGGCGAAGAACGTGGCCGGGCAGGCAGTCTCCAGCAGGGAGCCGAACATGATGTTGCCGACTATCGAGCCCAGGCGGCCGCACATGAGGGAGAGAGACACCGCCATTGCTCTGGGGAGTGCAAGCGAGATGAGAACACAGAAGGCAGAGCGCGGTGCCCCGGTGGTGGGAACAAAAAAAAAATACCGTAAGTGGGTGGGGAACATCTCGACGGCCACGCTGGAGAAGAGGGAGATGCACATCTCTGTGACGGCGCACACGATGCAGGCCAGGATGAGGAAGCCCAGCGACGAGTCTACAAACTCCAGGCCCAGGCCGCACGCCCCGGTCAGGAGCAGAGACGCGACTGCAGGCAGGAGGCAGGGGTGGTCAGGGGCTGCACTTGGCGAGCGAAAGCGCTTTTAGTTTCCACTCGACTCACTGAGCAGCGTCCTCTTGCCGAGCGGCCCCACCAGGAAGACGCTCACCACGGGGGCGATGACGCCCGCCACGCCGACGTACAGGTTGTTGACGAACACGTCCGTCTCCACGACGGCCACGCACTCCGCGCCCGAGGACGCCCCCGAGCTCCCCGACGACGTGTTGCCGTTGAGCCCCTCTATGGAGCCGCACACGCTGGCGCTCTGTCCCCGGTTCTTGGACTCGAACAAGGCCATCCGGTTGAAGAGCTCCGGCAGCCAGGTCGGCAGCCCGTTCGCCCTAAAAAGTAAAAGCTCTGGATATCTTTTTGAATCGGCAATCTCCGCGGCGTACACAAACGTACATCTCTACTGACCCGGCGATGATGCCGAACATAATGAAGAGGGCCAGGGCGGTGGCCAGCAGGTGCTCCGGGGTGAAGAGAGGCGCCGTCTGCTTCCACACGGACCGGAAGATGTCGCCGGCCGAGGACTTGACCGGGGCCGCGGCTGCGCTGCTGGGGCCCGGGTTGTGGGACGAGGCGGCCAGAGAGTCGACCTGCGCGGGGTGCCAACAACGTGAGGACAGGACGGGGCGCCTGCCGGGTGGGCAGCGCAGGCAGCCGCGCGCACGCGTACCGTGCGGGCTGCCTACCCCGGGCCTCGCAGGCGCCAGGCGCCTCACCGGGTAGTCCTCGGGCGGGCGGCCCGTGTTGGTGCTGAACACGCGGCGCAGCACCCGCAGCGCCTCCGCGTCGCGGCCCCGGCTCAGCAGGTACTTGGGGCTCTCGGGCAGCAGGCAGGCGCCCAGCGCCGTGAGCAGCGAGGGCAGGGCGCACAGCAGCACGTACAGGCGCCAGGGGCGCGCCGCCACCCAGGGCAGCGGCACGGACCACGTCATGGGCAGCACCCACCAGCCGACGGCCGGCAGGAAGATGAGCCCGATGGCCGGGAACACGGCGGCCCACACGAACGCGCGGGCGCGGCTGGACGGGCCGTGGAACTCGCCCAGGTACGCGTAGCCCACGGCCTGCGGCGCCGTCACGCTGCGCGCAGAGGGAGCACAAGCAGGCCGTGTTCACGGTGGCAAAGCTTTCTGGGGGGACGAACCCGACGCCGTGCCGCCACACTCACAAGAAGCCGGCGACGAAGCGCAGCACCAGGAACATCCAGTAGGACGGCACCAGCGCGGCCACCACGGCGATGCCCACGTCCACGAACAGGGTGAGGCGGATGACGCTGCGCCGGCCCGTCGTGTCCGCCAGGAAGCCCCAGAGATGCGAGCCGAACAGCATGCCGATGAACGCCATCGAGCCCAGCAGGCCCTTGTTGGCGTCCGTCATCTGCAGGTCGCACTCGGCGGCGGGCAGCAGGTAGCCGACGCCCAGCAGCTCGCAGATGGTGGCCGTGATGCAGCCGCCGCACACCAGCAGCAGGAACAGGTGGAACTTGCCGTGTCCTGGGAGGGCAGGGGACGCGCGTCAGGGGGAGGGACTGTCGCGTTGCGGCCAGGGAAGTCCCCGAGCTCCGAGGGACGCCGCACCGCCTGCTGCCGCCTGCTGCCGCCTGCCTCCGAGACTCACCGGCGAGGGCGATGGCATCCTCGTAGGGGACGTCGCTGAGCCGACCCTCCTGGGCCGCCGTCGGACCGGCGGCGCCTGCAACGGAGCAGAGAAGGGCAGGGGTCAAAACGGAGACGGAGAACGATGCACAATGTAGGCCGAAGCCGACACCGCGCTCCGCCCGGAGCCACACGAGGAAAAGAGCGTGCGAAGAGACGGCAGGCGAGGGGAATGGATTGATTTTTATGAGAGCCGAATGAATTAGAATTTAGAAGAGGACGGACATCCCCGGCGGCGGGCGGGCGGGCCCCACCGTGACGCAGCGCCGAGGCCGATACAGTGCGGTATCTGGCGGCATGCCTCCAGAGCGCATGCACACGAACCAGACCGGCACACAAGTCGGCGTGCATGTGTGGCAATTAAAACAAAATTCGGAGGATACCACGGAAGGTGAATGGGCGATAAAATAAATGATTGTTCTTAATTGTCAGACAAAATAAAGGCGAAAGAGAAGTTGATAACTATGTCTAGAAAAAAACACAATATCTTGAGTGGAAATAAATATATTAGTGTACTACTTGGGTGCAGCCGAGTTGGGAGAAGCAGTAAAGTGATTTCCCCCCCCCCCCTCTCTCTCTCTCTCCTCTCCTTCCCCTTCCTTTTCAGTGTCTCCAGAGTCAGTTGCAGATTTATTATAATGCGATAAGCGACACGACGGCAACCAACCAGTACAGTGACGCGGAATCGTGACTGACCAGGGGGAAGGGCGCAAGTGGGGGGGGGGGGGGAGGCGAATACTGCCATGTGTGCGTGTGCGTGTGTGTGCGCGCCCATAGGTCGTTATCGCACGAGTGGGGCCAGGCCAGACCTAGCTTAAGCAGCTCGGCCTCCCGCCTTCACCTTCGCCGGCCCCGGTCCCCGGTCCCCGGCCCCCGGGCCCGAGTGCCCCAGGCGGCTGCCGGTGTCAGCTCAGTTCGAGCACTTGACGCACGCCACGCGCCGCCGCGCTGTGTCCGCTTCCAGCCGGTGCCGTCAAATGTTACGAGCTCGAAAACCGTTCACAAAAGTGGGTTTCGCTTTGCATGTCCCTGAGGGGAAGGGAGGGGGGGGGGGCATGTCTCCGTAAAGCGTGTGCATAGTGCGGATTGCGAGGCGCTTGAGGGGAGGCGGGGGCATCACCGCGCCGGCGGCACCGACCGGCGGGGATAATCCCCCGCGGCACGATAAGGGGCAGCTTCGCCTTCTGCTCGGCGAGCGCCGCGATGCCGCGTGGGCACGCGTGGCGGGGCCCCGCGGGGCGCGAGGCGCGACCACCGGGGCCGCGGCACACGCGCTAAGTGCGCCGAGAAATAGCGTACTGGTGCCGGCCGCGGTCGGATGGATGGGCAGTCAACAGCGAATCGCTGTCCACAGCAACTTATGATATTTTTTCTTTTGGAAAATTATTTTTGAAAACTTTGTTGCATCTTACCTTCCTCCGGGACCACAGTCGTCTTCTGCTCGGCCATCTCCAGCGTGAAGACGCCGCCGTCGGCGCCGGCGCCCTTCTCCGCCATGCCTCGCGGGCCTCGCGGCGACAGACGACAGCAGCAGCGGAAGACCGCGACGATGACAGCGGCGCGGCGCGGAGTGGGTGGACTGAATGAGCTGCAGAACCGAGTGGAAAGCCACGGGCGACAGCCGGCCCGGCGGCGGCCCCCGGCTGCCTATAGCCTCGCCTCAACTGCCCGGGCCACACGCTCAGAGAGCTCCGAGTCGCGTGCGATGAGTCCGGCGTCTTCGGCCGCTGTGCCGTGCAGTGCAGTGCAGTGCAGTACGCGGCCCAGAGTCGGGTCCCGGTCCGGCCATGAGAGGCCAGCGGGCGTGGGGTGTGCAGCAGACGACACGCGCATAAACACACACAAAGCCGACACGAATTAAGTAAGTGCGGGACGGCAGAGACATAATAAACGTTCGATATGGTTGTTCCCTTCTCCGCTCACACCACTACCAAAAGCAAGTCTTGATTGTCAGGGGAAAGTAGTTAAAAAAAAAATCCAAATAAATTTATGCGCAGAAACAAAAGTGAGACGGTGGCACATGACGGAAGCAGTTAAGAGGCACAAATGTTTTATTCGATCTATGTGTTACGACCTATCATGGATAGTATTCGACAACTTTGAGCAGGGCAGGGGGCAGGCAGGTGTACAGGCAAAGAAACTTTAAGTAGAAAACATTTTATTAAGGCAAAGGACGATAGTAAATACAGAACAGTGTGCAAGGAAAAGGGAATGGCATTCAATAAAAATAATCATGCATATCAGGTACTGAGTAAATGATTAAATTATTCCTACATCCTCAGTGTCCTCTCACTGAAATAATGGCCCGGGTACACTCACTGTTAATATTGGCAAAGTGACAGGAGTGCTAAAGAAGGTTGTTTCTAGAAACTACGAGAAATTATTGAAAAGTATCATGAATTAACCAAAAGCGGAAACTGAAAGCGATGGTCCCTACCCTGCCGTGAAGAGGTCGCAATCAGTGTTTCTGCAGGACCTGTCCTGGATTTAAGCCGTAGTTGGCCATCAAAAGCTGGCTGCTGGATCTGGCATACAGGAGTGACAATCTGAACCAGCAACAATATGTACAATGTTAGTGATAAATTAATTCCCAAAATATTGAAATAGCGGAAAACCAGCAATCAATAGAGGCCTGCGACAGCCTGGCAGGACCGAAATAAATGTGCATGATCCCACTTCATTCCCCAAAACACAGAAGGGATGCAAGTAAAGAAAACTTTGTCATTTTGTCATGAGCCAAAATAACAAATTGGATGCGTGAAGCTTGGCCACAGCTCCAGGCATCCATCTCAACTAACGGCGAGGAGGCAACAGCGGGGCGGGGGGGGGGGGGGGGGGGGTAAACAGTGACGATTGATAGGAAACATAGCCGCAGTTTCGTGGTGTTGTGAGGTGGCGCTTCGGCGAGGAGAGAGCAAACTTGCCGCGGAGAGGAGACGTTCGAAACCGGCACTGACACTGACCGCAGAGCAGACCGCACACATGAAATTCGAACTCAGCAATATCGACTGGCCGGAACATGGCTTTGAATATGTACCGCACCTTCGTCTCCCCCCTCCCATATCCCCCTTCCCCCTTCACAGTGGCCTAGGGAGTTTAGCGGCCAGGGCTTCGGAATCGCTACGGTATGCAAGGGCAAAAACACTTAACAGTGAAAGCGCAAAACAGAATTTTAAAAGTAAATCCCTGTTGAAATTGAAGACGTACTCAATGCCGGCTAAAGTTCTGTTCATTCCAAATTTCAAAACATCCACTTTACATTGCAAAGCAAAATTTCTCATATAGGCTAGCCTCACAGCAGGCTCTTCTCAAACGTCGCCACGACAATTGTAAATATGACTACGCTTCTAAACGACAAACGAATTCCACCGACCGAAGCGAGAAGGGATAGGAGTGGAGTGAATAAGAGGTTAACATTTAGATTCCGCTGCCGATTCCGGGCGCTTGTTTTGGTCAAAGCGGTACGTTTTAATAGTAACATAGAAAATACTTGCGGCTGGGTCGGTAGCAGCGCTGAGCTCACATTTTGAGCCGTTGCAACACAGTGCAGCCGGGTGAAATTTTACCCTCAGCGTCACAGCGGCCTGACAGAATTGTAGCTTTGATAATTTGTTCTGTATTATTTTTCCCCTTGCCATAACGTCTGTTAATTTGCCTCTTGCCTCTCGTTTCATAGATTTCCTTTAGACTAGCTTTTGGTACATCTAGAGCAAGCAAATAGCTCTGACACTATGTGAACATAACATGGATAGGGAAGCTTCTTAATTTGTCCTGTACAACAATTGTGGCGCCAGTTCTTATATTTTTTAAAATAGAAAGTGTTTTACATTTTTTTCAGGCACACCTTACATCGTCAAAATGTTGGCAACAAGTCGATCCCGCCGCAGCAATGCAGGTGCTCAAATGGCCAAACTTTTGGAAGATCTTCATGAAGACGACTTTTACAAATCAACTTATGGTGGTTTTGAAGAATCCGAGGATGACAATGATTTCCAGTATGTTCAGATTTATATGCTCATGTGCTTATGAACCTTCATTTTTTGCGGTACCTTAATTTATTGTAAGTTAAGGATACTTTTCATGAACCCTTAATACATGTAACATCTCTTTCTCTAAGGTCCGGAGATGAAAAAGAAGTTGAAGATGATGTTGATTCTGACTTCAGTATTGAGGAAAAGGATGAACCTATTTCAGATCACGAAGATGATGCACCAAAAAGACAGAGGAAAGCTGTGAATACAAAGGCATACAAGGTACCTTGGTTTGGTCAGTGGCACATAATAAAATATATTTAGTTTTGTTTTTATTAATCAATTTTATTTTGTAGGAGCCAAAGCAAGCTTCTTCATCAGGAGAAACTGTAGAGAAAGAAAAAAAACCCAAACCTACCAAGCGACTAAAAGTGAAAATGACGGCTGACATGTATGGTAAGGTTGCTGTTTTACATCACTTTCAAAGTTCTTTTAACAGCACTTGATCGTGCCTAAGACATTTTTTACAAAACTTACAGAGAGGAAGTCAATACGTAAGTCAACTGTTAAGAAATCAGAGGAAACTCAATTACGGGTTAAAAAGAGGAAAGAGGAAGGACCTAGAAAACATCGGCGTAACAGAGATTATTTTTATGAACCCACTCAAGAGGAAAAACTTGCTGAAGCACGGCTTACAGAGGAAGAAAATCTTAAATCCCTTGGTATGTTCCACACTCATGGCCTCCCTCTTTAAATGAGATGAGGGTTGTCAGTATCACTCTGTTTTTCTTTTGTGTTGATAGAAAAGTACCAGAAAATGGAGCTGGAAAAAAAGAAAACCAGAGGGAACAAGAAAGGCATCATTGGACCAACTATCAGATACCATTCAGTAGCAATGCCACTCATTGAGGAAATGCCTGGTGTTGAAAATGGTTCCTCTCTTGAAGAAAAAATTAATGTTGAGGACAATGGAGATGAGTAAGCAGATTTGTAAAAGCAGTTCTCTATTTTCTTAAAAAAAAAATTTTTTTTAAGGAAATTTGTATTGGTATATGATTGTATTTTGCCTTCCAGTGTTTTAGTACCAGAAAGTACTTCAGATGCCCAAACTCCAAAAGAACAAGTGGATATTAAAGATGTTAGTAATCCAGAGGATTTGGTCCATCTAAAGTCGTATCCACGCTGCGAACGAACATTCCTCACTTTCAGTGATGAAAGCACTTTCAGACGAGCATATCGTTTGAGGAAACGAAGACCACCCCCGCGCAGTTATTGCTTCATCACTAGGTATTCTAAACTTCAATGCTGTTTTCATTTTGTAGGACTAATATGGATACTAATACTTAATTTTTTTCTCAAAGGCAAAGGGCAAAGTACAAGGATCCGGCCACTCAAGCACCATTTTGTAATGCATCTACATTCCGTGCGTTGCGAGATGTTCTTGCACTTCATTTAGAGCAAAGGCCCAACAATGATCCTGATACACTGCAGTGGCTGGAATACAAACGGAAGGAGAGAGAAGCACGACAAGCAGCAGCAGCGCAGATCGCTTGCAGAGTCCGTCTTACTCCTAATATGCAACACGTTCTTCAGGCAGTCCAAGCCCAAGGTCATAATCAGGCTGCAGCGTCCTCCGCATAGAAGCATAGCTTCTGGTCCTTTTTAACTATGTATTTTACACCTGTAGCATAAGTATGTTAATTTTATCTCTCCTGAAACTGTGATATTTATAGACTCTGAATCTGAATGAATTTTTATCAAATGTATGTGGTTGACAAACTTTATATAAACTTGCTCAGCTGTTGGTCCTAGACATTGCTCCTTACATGTGAAAGCTTTCTTATATGATAGCTCAAATGTGTTGCATGCTACACATATTTTGTACTTTGGCAATAATTAACTAGAACTGTTAAAGAGCTGGAACTCGATAAAAATTAGAGTGTTTTTTTCCCCTCTTTTTTTTCCTGCCTTTTTTATTTGACTGAAGATTGTCCAAACAAAATTCCAACTGATATGACAGCGATGATTTGTTCTTGATGTGGATTTGTGTAACGATAATCAATTAAATATTCCTCACTCTCATTGCTTCTGTTTTTTCATTTACTCCCAAAACTCGACATTACAATAGTGACGATAAAGTACGTCCACGAATCTATGCGATGGGCCGTAGTGACGGTCAGAGAGCGCAAAAAAGCGCCCGCAGGGGTAGGCAGGCAGCCCCGGACTGCCCCGGACTCTGTGATGCACGCGTGCGGTGCGGGCCGGCCTACCCTGACGGCAGCAGGCAGGCGCTCGGGACGGCCTCAGCCGGTTCGGGGGGCGCGTCCTGCGGGCGGGACGTCGGCCCAGCAGCGCGTGGCGAGACTTCCCCTCGCCGACCGGACCACACGTTAAGAAAAGGGCAACACCGGGTGGGATGGCCGGGGCGGCGGCGGGCAGCGCCGGCCCGTCGTTGTCATTCCCCGCAGGGGAGGGGCGGCGGCGGCATCCCTCGTGGACCACCGTGGGGCACGGCGCAGACTCCCTCCGTATCAGTTTCGATCGGCCCCTGCTGCCGCCCCCTCCCCCACGGTGCGCGGGGAGGGGGGGGGGGAGGGGGTGCAGGAGGCGCCTCCTGGCTACGGCTGCGCGGGCTGCGCGCTGCGCCGAGCCTGTGGTGGTGTGGGCCCCAGCCGGGCGCGGGCGGGCCGAGCCGAGTCCCAGTGACAGTAGCCCACCCAGCCCGGGCCAGACCAGCCCCCTCGGAGGAGAGAGAGAGAGAGGAAGAGAGAGAGAGAGAGAGAGAGAGAGAGACTAGGGCCAGGCGGAGGCCACCCCCCTGCCACTGCCGCGGCCCCAGTGCACAGCGCCACGCCACCCGGGGAGGGCCGGGCTGCCAACCGAGTCGAGGCGAGGCTAGCCAGGGGGTGCGCCAGCCGCGGAGCCGTGCCGTTGCCGTTCGCGTTGCGGAGGGTGACCGGGAGTGTGCGTGCGCGGGCGTGCGTGTGCGCGCGTGCGGGAGTGACCGCGGAGCCGGATCGGCCGAAAGGCGCCGCTGTGTGTTCCCGTCCGAGGCAAGGCGAGATCATGGTGAGTCAAGTCCTGGTTTCGGCGGCCAGCCTCCGTCTGGCGGAGGGTCGCGAGGGTCACGTTGCACTGCATGTCCTGGCCGCGCGCGCGCGCACGGCGCGGCGGGCGTGTGGGGCGTCTCTCCCCGCCGTCGGCGTGCACGTCAGCCCGCGTCCTCCCCGGGCACCCGGGCGCCGAGACTCAGCTGGGGGTTCGGCGGGGCGCGGGCGCACGGAGAGGTTATGTTGCACACAGCATCCCCCTCCCCGCCCTCGGACCCCCGGACGGGGCGCGGCGGGGTGGGGCGGGGCGTAAACACGGCGGCCCCGCGCATGACGACGTCCGTCTCCATGACCATCTCCACGTCCGGACGGAGGACCTCCCCGGAACCTCCCCCATGTCCTATGTCATGCCGCTGGACAGCGCACTAGCTTCACGGTGCCGCTGTCCACCCGGCCCGCCACCCGCCCCGGTGCTCCCGAGCGGTCGGCGGGGACCTCGATCCTCACGGGGGACGTCCCCCGAGCACGTCCGCGCCAGCGAACCGGTCAGTGACAAGACAAGGGCGCCTGCCGGGTAGGCAATCAATGGCTTCCGAGCGCGCGCGTGTCGTGCGGGCCGGCCTACCCCTCCGCCAGCGGGCGCTCCGTGGCACTCCGTGGCACCTGCCTCTCCCGCCGTCTTCTGCACCCTGCAGCTCCCGCCGGGCGCACGCGACCGTCCTCGCGCGTGCGACACGCCCTCGTCGGGGCTCGTCGCCGCTGTCGATACCCTCCGCGCCGCGCTGCCGCGGGGTATATCCACATGAAGGAGAAAAATACATTATCCGGTGGCTGCGGGGAAGAGGTTAAATTGGGATCGCGAACGGAATACGGAATGCTGACCGCAGAGGACAGACTGGCTGGCTGGCTATTGGGATTAGGGACGCTGACGAGCGGCTCCGACAACTTTTCAAACATTCCACAAGGCTCATCTCTCTCTCTCCTTCTTTCTGTCGACTGACTCATAAGTCCGACCCCGCCTGTGAAGGAGGAGGGGTGGCTATGGCAGCCCATGGCAGCCCCTGACAGCCTATGGCAGCGGCGGCGGTGGGGAAGGCGGTAACAAATTAGCAGCGTCTAATGCCGTCCGCTGCGCTCCGCCTCCGCGTGCCGACTGACGAATGCTCCGCTCCTCCTGCAAACGTCGCCCCATATAGCAAACCCGGGGGATGAAACGTAAAAGCAGAGGAGGACGAGGAGTGGGCGTCGGAAGACAAAACGAAGAGAGAGAGAGAGGGGGGGGGGGAGGCGCCTCGCCGTTGACGCTCCGTATCTTTCCCCTCTCTCTTTTTCATCTCCTCTCTCCGTCGTGCCGCGCGCCGCGCCTCCGGGACGACATTTACTCACTCGGGCGGACATTCAGATGGCACACACCTGCACGGCTGCCTGCCCGCCTGCCAGCCCGGGCGGGGCGCCGCGGCACGGCAGACAGGCAGGCAGCCGCGTGAGCGAGTCGCACACTGTAAAGCGCGGCAGACGTCAACGTGGCGCGCCGTTTCGGAACTGGTGGAATAATAGAAAAGCCAAAACTGCCCGGGTGAGCTTCTTCTGCTGCTGTTGCTGTCGCTGGCCCTCCAAGACAAGTAGGGCGACGCTGCTGCTGCTGGCGACGCGCAAGTCGGGTATTCCTCCTTCCCGGCTCGCAGTTTGACAGGCCCGCCGCGGCACTTCTCCCTCAGGTTGAGCCCGCCCGGTCCGACCGAAGGCAGGCAGCCACCGCAGCCCAACCCTTCCCCTGCCGCCCCTCCCTCTGCCTCAGCTGGCCTCAGCCAGCTGCGAGCTCCATCTTGGCTGCTGCTGCATCCCCGAGAGAGCCTCGGTAACGAGTGGCGGGGTGGGTGGGGTACCCGCTGCCTCCGCCCCCCCCCCCCCCCCGTACGTCAGGTACTCCGGAGGGAGGAGTCTCTGAGGAGTAAGTACGGCGCTGTACATCCTCTTCGGCAAAGTACACTCACCACTATAGAGCCACAGTGGTGTGAGCGCTTTGGCCTCGAATTCTATGGAGAGAGAGAGAGAGAGAGGGAGAAACTGCAGCCTGCTGCGAGGGGAGAGAGAGAGAGAGAGAGAGAGAGAGAGAGAGAGAGAGAGAGAGGGGGGGGGAGAAAAAATGTTGCCAGAAATGGTGCAGTCAAAGTGGACGGGAAGGACTGCTGGCGCCGTGCTTGTCGAGTTTGCAGAGGATCTACAGTGACTCCCACCTAACAGCTCCTCCCCCGCTCGCCCCGTTTTTTGCCCTCACCTACATTTCCTATCTCCCTCCCTCCCTCTCCGTCCTCGCGCTGCGTCTCTCTGCGGCAACCACAATTTTTCGCCGATTTCGCTCTCCGAGGGCGTCGGGGCCTTCTCCTGGTTGGGGTCGACGTTGATGCGAAAAAGGGAAGAGAGAGAGAGAGAGAGAGAGAGAGAGAGAGAGAGAGAGAGAGAGAGAATGAGAGAGAGAGAGTATGGAAAAGGGGTGAGGGGAGTGGGAGGGGGGGGGGGCTGAAAAATGATGGCAGCCAATGCCGTCTGGCACCGCCGCCGGGGAGGTGCTGCGAAGGTCAGCGGTGGGCGCACGGCCCTCTAGATTACTATCATTTCCTCTGCGGAAGGATCGCCGGCGCTCCTCACTCCTCTCCTACAAGGCGGTGCAGGGCGTCAGCCTGCGAGCCGCGGGGTAGGCAGCGCCGCCCGCCCCGGGTGCGCGGCGGGACTGCCTACCCCGTACGGTGCTCACAGAGAGGGAGAGAGAGAGTCAGAGAGAGAGACAGAGAGGAGAAGGAGATTAGCCTGCCGCGGCCGCGACATCATTGGGACCGCGCTTCTCATAAGCCCTTCTCTCTCTCTCCGCCCCCTACCCTCTCTTTTTCTCTCTCTCTCTCTCTCTCTCTCTCTCTCTCTCTCTCTCTCTCTTTCAGCGTTTGACAGCATCCAGCCTCCCGCCTAGCAGGCAGGGCAATCAATATGGGCGTTGGGTCCCCGTACCCACACACACCTGCGTCTAAGGGCAGTTTGTCATACCAGCTGCGAGGGTCAAGTAGGGAATAAAAGGGCAGATGCCGACGGCCCAGATTTAAAAAAAAATTATGACTGTCAATATTATTGTTAATTTTTGCCGGTTATGAAACGTGCTCCTGGCACTACCGAGACGGAGGGGGCGGGGATTAGGGGGGATGGGCGTTTTAGCGGTCTGGAATGTCAATGGTCCACTTTGTGTTGATAGGGAGCTCCGCAGCTCGGCAGCTCCGCAGCTCCGCGTGAACCGTGCCGGTGCGGGTCGGGCTGCTGCGGTGGGGCCCCGCCCCCGTGGCCAAGCCGAGGTGTCCCCCCTCCACGTGCATCGCTTTTGGCACGGCCGCGCCGCTCCCCCTCCCCCCGTGCCACTACCGGCCATCATCTTTACGAGCAAATATTTACGGTATGCTAAACGAGATCCAATTACCGCAGCGTAGGGTAGGGGGGGGGGGGGGTGCTGGACCACAGCACGTAGCCCCACGCAGCCCCACGCAGCCCCGCACGCTGCCCCTCCGGCCGGTCCGGCCCCCCAACGCCATGCCACGCCCCCCCCCTCCCCCCATGACGACACCACTCTATTAAGTGGGCGCTGATGGGTCGTGGCCTGATGTGGTGGTGGTGGTGTGGTGCCCTGACGGGCGAGGGACGGGGTGGAAACGCTACCATACCACCTCTCTCTTTCTCTCTCTCTCTCTCTCTTTCGGGCGGGCGGAAAAACTTGCAAGGAGAGTGCTTGCCATCAAGAGCAATGGCTGTGGCTGATGTGCTGCCGGGGCGGGAGCAGCGGGAGCATGAGTGACCGGCCGGCCGGCCGCTGCTGCCGGTCATCACATCACTGCCGCCGCCGCTGCCGCCGCTGCCGCCGGCGTCGGCCAGCGTCAGACCCCCGCAGCTCCGGTAGTCCGGCCGGCGGGGAGAGGTCACGGTCTAAGTGAACAACACAGAGGAGGAGGAGGAGGAGGAGGGTCCGAGCGGCACGCGGGGAACCTCCAAAACCTCCCCCCGGCGGCCGCGGAAACAAAACAAAATTCGCTCGTCATGATGCTGACAGGCACTTGGGTTGGGGGGGGGGGGGGGGTGCGAGCGCGTGCGAGTGAAGTCTCTCCCGACCAGGCCGGGCTGCGGGGCTGCGGGGCGGCGGCGCTGCGGGGGGCGCCTACCAAACGCGGGCGCGCACCTGAAGCCTGGAGGGGTGCGGGCGGCAGGCGGCAGCAGGGGCCGTCCATTAAAATTAATCGCGAGTGAATCATGCGGTGTGTGAAGGGAGCGAGAGAGAGAGAGAGAGAGAGAGAGAGAGAGAGAGAGAGGGAGGGAGGGAGGGTAAGGGGTACACCGGTGCTGTTGTAACAAACGCAAGCGTGCCCTGCTGTTGCTGCTCGTGCCTTGTGCGTTGAAAATTATGTTAAAAATGTACCAAAAAAAAAATAATAGCTACAACCATTAAATTCTAAACACTGCTCGTGTCTGAACGAAGAGAAGGTCGTTATGTTTTGTTGAAATTTATTGCGGATGCGCGTTCATGATTCTTAGGTGCGTACGTACGCTTGCTTAGCATACTGGTTGTGGGACGCTGTTATTTAAATTTACTATGCGAGTAAACTTTACATACCAAGGCCGTTTACGAGGCCGTTTACGCCAAACATATGACGTTTAGTGACAGCAGGCAGGGCGATCCGCTCTATGAACGTGAACGTGCGCGTGTATGTGTGCGTGTGTGTGCGTGCGATGCTGGATCGGGGCGGTGGTGGGCGCGTGTAGTTAAAGATTCAGCTCCGGGGAGTAATGAGGTTACGGCCGTGTGGGCCGGGGCGGCCGGAGGGCGGCAGAAAGGCATAAGGAGGGCGGGCGGCCGGGGACTTGTCGGGAGGGACTTGCCCTCTGCTCTGCTGCCCGCGCAGGCTCCCCGGGGACGCTGCTGCTTAACGCCGCCTAACTGCCGCCTAGCAGCCGCCTAGGAGCCGTCTAGCAGCCGCCTAGCAGCCGCCTAGCAGCCGCCTAGCAGCCGCCTAGCAGCCGCCTAGCAGCCGCCTATAGCAGCCGCCTAGCAGTCGCCAAGCAGCCACCTAGCAGCCGCCTAGCGGGGACTTATTGCTTGACTTTACAGCGCCGCCACCGCCGCAGCGCGGAGGCGTGCCTTACGTTATGCCAAAGTTTGTTTTCGCGGGCCGAAGAAGTTTCCCCGCCCTCTTCTCTCTCTCTCTCTCTCTCTCTCTCTCTCTCTCTCTCTGTGTTTCTCTCCCTCCCTCTCTCTCCCTTTCTCTCTCTCTCTCTCTCTCTCTCTCTCTCTCTCTCTCTCTCTCCTCTGCTCTTGTTCTGTCTCGTGCCCGCCAAGAATATAGACGATATTTCAGAAGATGGTCCAGAGCAGTCTGCATAGACGACCGGAAGTGAGAAAGAACACGAGCGGCCTTCTTCCGGTTCGCACGACGCTGACCGGCACGCGGCACGCGCTTCCGGCCCGGCTGAGCCGCCCGCCGCCGACGCCCCGCTGCCCGATGCTCCGATATGGCCGCTCCGGCTGACCCCGTGGCTCACTGCGCTGCGCGTAGCTTCCGCCAGTCTGACAGAAGCAGACAGAAGCGCAGGCGTGTGCAACTGGGATGGGAACTCATATGTGTCAGGCGGGCGCTGCCCGGAGTGTAGTTGTGGTAGTTGTGCTAGCCGTGTCGGCGGATGTGCAGGGGGAGGGGCCGGGCGCCGAGCGCGTACACACGGAATTTTAATGTTCTGGCTTCAGATCTGGATGTCATGAGTGTGCATGAGGCTGCGCGGGGAGCGGAGGGGGCGGTGGAGGTGGTGGAAGGAGGGCTCACACGGGCCATGGGGACTGCCGGCCTTGAGTGTGTGTGTGAGAGAGAGGGAAGAGGGGTAGGGGGGGGGGGGAGGACGGGGTCCATGGCAGAGGGCGCGGCGCTCACCAAAGTATTCCACGAATTGGCGGAGAGCGAGCGAGAGAGAGATGGAAAGGTAAGCCCCACCGGGGCGAGATATATTCGTATACATCCACACCGACGGGCGCACGGTCGTATGCGAGCGAGAGGTGCGCTGCGCGGCGGGTACGGGGCCCGGGGGCACCGCGGATGCCGGCCAGGTGCACCGCCCCCGACCGTCCCGGTGCTGACGCCCGCGGGACCTCGCAGCACCGGGCGGGCACCAGGCGGACGCGGGACGCCGGGTACCTTGGAACCTTTGACGGGATGAGGCGCCGCGCGCGGTACCTGCGGTACCTCGCCGCACACATCAGCGCTGACGGAGAGCGGAGCGGGGAACGAAACATGTTGCGCGGCTCCGTGTGAGCGCCCCCTCCCCCCCCCCCCCCCCCCGGGGCTTCGAGAGGAGAGCCCCCCCCCCCCCTCCCCCAACCGCGCAGCGGGAGGCCGGGCCGCACGGCGGTCGAAGATTCTTCTTTGTTATCTCAGACCATTGTTGATCGTCACAATGGAGGGCGGGTTGTACGGCGCCCGCTGCAGGGAGCGGCTCGGCGGCTCGGCGGCAGGGCGGCGGCACAGCGCCGCACCCCGAGCTCTCCGCCTCCCTGTGTCGCCCCTGGGGGACGGGGAGGTGGAGGGGGCGGCAGTACGCGTGCTCATGACTATTAGAACGCAATGTTCCGAGAGCCCTTCGCTCCCGATAAGTGCGGGCGGCCGTGTGAGACGCGGCGGCGGCGGCGGCGCTAAGCCGGCGCGGAGGCAAGCAGCCGGTCGCCAACAAGTTCACAACCTAACACAACACCCCCGCCCCCTCCCTACCACTCCCTCCCGCCCCCGCCGCCTAGCGCAGCCCAGCCCAGCCCGGCCGCGGCAGCCGCGGCCGGCACCGCCGGCACCGCCGGCACCCCCCCCCCCCTCCCAAACAACTACTGTGGATGCCCAGTATAAAGTGGGTCCTTGGTGGCGGCATGTATTAGGGACGCGGTTGTAAAGTTGGCCATATTGCCTGTGGTGCGGCGGCAGCAGCGGCGGCAGCAGCGGCGGCAGCAGCGGCGGCAGCACAGCTCGTCGTATAGGAGAAGTATGTTCGCCTTGGGGCGGAGAGAGACGCGAGGCGGGGCGCGCGGCCCTCTCTGTCGCACTCATTACGGAGCATGCGAGGCGGCCGATAGGGACGCGGCGGCGACCATCTCTACGGAGTGCGCTAGAGGGAGAGAGACGCCGCCCCGTTGGACTGCAGCAGTGCGAGAGAGATGCCTTGCGGCCTGGCATATCCCTCGGGCATCTCTCTCGCACCAGCGCATTTCGCCGTCTCCGTCGCACTCAGCCGGACCGGCGGCGGCGCGTGACGCTGCCCCGCTTCCGCAGCCGTTACTCCCACTGTCGCCCGCAGAGCGCTGCTGCCGCTGCCGCCGCCGCCGCTGCCGCCAGCGCTGACCGGCTGCACAGAAAGCAGCAACAGACAAAACGGACTCCTTAATCTGGTCCCGAGCGCGGCAGCTTTTAAGACCCCCGCCCCGCTCAAGGCGATCCGGAACCCCCCGCAGTGGCGGCGGCGGCGGCTCCGCAAGCCGGCGGGAGGCGGGGCGAGGCGCTTCCTTATTTCTTTATCGCATTTCTTGCCTTATTCTCCTCCCCGCCTGCCTGCCTTGTGGTTTCGGCGCACCGTTCTCCGACCGGCTGCTGCGCTGCGCCGCTCCCCGCAGAGCGCGCGGCAATGCAGCAGGCATGCACAAGAAACGGAATACAAAGTGGCGCCCCCCACTGCCGCCAGTATTGGCAGGTGAGGGGGTCAGCAAGAGACAAACTGCCGCCCGGCCGGAGTGAGCGGTCGGATCTCGATTGCTTTTTAACATTTTTCTCTTTTTTCACCCAACCCCTCCCCCCTCCTCTCCCGCCCCGTGCGTCGCCCGTGTTAAAATAACAGAGGGAGAAAGAAAGACGTACTCCTTCTCCCCCCCCTTTCTCCTGAGGGGTGGAAAAACTCGTCTGATTGATCCAGTGGCCAAGACAAACTGCTCGCCTCTCTCCTCCCGCGGCGGCAAACAGCCCCGTACAATCAGAGCAGGACGGGGCCCGGCGGCCCGGCAAGGCTGTCCCCACAGGCACCGCAGGCGCAGCCCTGTGTGAAGCCAAGGCCCTCTCAAAGCAAAAAAAAAATATATATATTAAAATATGCTGCAAACGTGCAGAAACTCACACCCGAGCGGAAGGGTCTACCGTCGTGTAACTACAGTTTAAAACTACAGTGCCCGCAAACTGTAGTACCATACACAGAGTAGTTTTATTGTAGCTGCACCGTTTCTGAAGTGTAGTTATAAAGTGGAAAAATGAAGTTTTCTAGTTTCTTTTGTACAGTAGCTACAGTCAAACTTCTTGGTGTAGTTCACACCGGAGATCCCTTTTCTCCCCGGGCAGCGGCAGCGGCAGCGTTTACCTTTGTGCCACACGCTAACCTTAAATTTGATCTCGCGTGTGCGTATGCTTTGGGGGGAGGGGGGGTGAAAGGGGTAGAGTGAGGGCGAGAAAGAGAGACAGACAGACAGAGAGAATGAGAGTGAGGGGAGGGGGGAGGGAAGGGAGGGAAGGGAGGGAGGGGCGTCCAGCAGGGGAGCGAGTTCATCAGGGAGCGCCAAGCAGTGTGTCAAGGGTGCCATCAAGGAGGGACCGCCGGGGACCGCCGGGCGGTGGGTGCAAGCAAAGAGGGGGCCGGGCTTGGGGGAGGTCTGGGTGCACGCGCGCGGGGGGTGGTCGGGGCGGGCGCGGCGCAGAGCTGCTGTGCTGATGTTGCAGTGTTGGGGGCAGCCATGCAGGC
Source organism: Megalurothrips usitatus (assembly GCA_026979955.1). NCBI lineage: Eukaryota > Metazoa > Arthropoda > Insecta > Thysanoptera > Thripidae > Megalurothrips > Megalurothrips usitatus. The sequence goes on from CM049596.1 coordinate 10,626,602, forward strand.
GCTACGGGGGTGGCCGGGGCGGCCCCCCGTGCGCGGGGTGGGGCGGGGCTGTGTGGGGCGTACAACGGGATCAACTGCAAGACTCTCGTGTAATTCCGCCGAGTTGCGCAAGCGCCTTCCTTTCCTTGCGCTATGTGCAAGTGTGTGTACGCGCGTGTGTGTGTGTGTGTGTGTGTGTGTGTTTGAGTGTGTATATGTGAGGAAAGGATGTTTTGCTGGTTGGCTGCTGCAGCTTGCAAAAGCCCCACGTTTGCAACAGGTCACAAAACAAACGGCTGGCGGTGCACACCAGCTTTAGACTACTTATTGGGTCGCTCTGGAAAACGTCCCTTCTCTCTCTCTCTCTCTCTCTCTCTCTCTCTCGGACAGGACCCGGATAAGAGGCGGCCCGAGGGAGAACCGGAGGAGGGGAGGGCGGCCGGAGGGCCGGAGGGGCGCCTCCGGTCGGAACAGTGTCTCTTTTCTTCCGCAGCGCCCGGCCCGGATCGAATGACTCTGCCGCTAAGAGGGCCACGTGGGCAGTTCTGTCTGCCAGCAGCGCCAACCCAGCCGGGCACAGCCGAGCCCAGCCCAGCTGAACGGCAGGAGGAGCGAAAAGGGCCGCACAATCTTGACCATAGCAGGGCAGCGGTGCGGGCGCGCGCGAGCTAGTGTTGCGGCTCTCTCTCTCTCGTTCTCTCTCTCTCCCTCTCTTTTCTCTTCCTCTCTCTCGCTCTCTCTTTCTCTCCGTCTCTCCCTCTCTCTCTAATGACCGTTACGTTGACGTGGTGCGGGGGGGGGGGGGGGGGGGGCGGGCGAACAGGATCCTCATCGCGGGGCCCCGGCGGCCATGACGGCCGGCGGCCCTTGGCAGGGGAGCGGCGCCGGTGCAGGCAGCAGTGCAGATTAGCCGAGCCGGTGGCGGCGGCCAGCAGCGCCCAGGCCAGCGCGTTACGACTACAAATGAGCCTCCCCGCGCCGCCTCCCCAACCGGCCTGCAGCCGTGCAATCAGAGGCTCGGGGCGGCAAACAGCATGGCGCAGCCCAACACGGCACAGCACGACGGCCCTTCCCGGCTCGATTCGATAACTACTCGCAAGGCACCGCACCGCACCCTCACCTCACCTCGAGCAGCGCGCCTGCGGCCCGCAGGGTAGGCCGTCCCGCAGCACACGCGTGCGCGGCCGGGCCGCCGGCTGCCTACCGGGCGCGGCGCTCTGCCCGCAGGGCCTGCAGGGAGGCAGCGAGGGGGAGCCGTCCGACACGCCAGGGGCGGTGCGCGTGCGTAGCCAGACTTTGCTTTCGGCGTAGGGTTTCGAATCCAGAAGTGTTCAATGAAGTTTTTGGATAAAATTATCTTAGGAAATTTCCGAAATTTTCAGAAATGGTTTTGATATTTGACCCTGTTTTAGGGGATGATGAGCCGCGCTTATTGCCTACATTAAGGCGTTTGTTAAACCGGTTGTCTAACCCGGCCTCCGGTTTCGGTGTGTGAGTGGGGGGAGGGGGGTGAACCCCTACACACCCACCCCTTGGCTACGCCCCTGCGTCACACAATATGTGTCGCCGACCGGCGGCGGCCGGCAGGCAGGGCAGCCCTGAAACGAGGCGGTAAATCTGGGTCCCTTGAGTACTGCGGTGCGGTGCGGCGCGGGAGCGGCGGCCTCGGGAAGCCCTCCCCGACAACGGACGCTCGCGGACGCGGAGGGACTTCGCGGGGCAAAAATGCTGCGGGACTGTGTCGTGCGGAGGGCGCGGGGAGGTTAGTAGTGCGGGGGCTCTCACCCCGCGGGGGCCCCCGCGCCCCCCGCGGCCCCCGGGGCCCCCGCCCGCCGCCGTATGGCTCTTGCAGGCGTCGTAAGGCGGACTCCGTTCCATCTATAAATTACCGAGAGGGGCTCAGGGCCCGCGGAAGCGGCAAGTACGGAGGTGGAGGGGAAGGAGAGGCGGGAGGTGAAGCGCCTTTGTGATGGGACGGGCCCGTAAGCCCCCACCGACCGGGTCCCGTTCTCACCTTGTATCGCACACGCACAAGACACACACACACACAAACACACACGACGGTCAGAGGGAAGGGGGACTATTACAAGGCAAATAAATCCAGCGGGATAGAGAGAGAGAGGCAGAGAGAGAGAGAGAACATAGACAGCGGGACCGGAAGGGAGGAAGGAAGCGGACCGAAGCAGAGCGACACAGCGTCATTATTCCTGCCAACCCGAATGTGAATGTGGCGGCCGGGAGAGAGAGAGAGAGAGAGCGAATTGTGAGAGAAGGAGAAGGTAAGAGAGGGGAGAGGAGAGGGAGAGAGAGAGAGAGAGAGAGAGAGAGAGAGAGAGAGAGGGAGAGAGAGAAGGATAGAGAGAGAGGGTCGGAGATCAATGAAACTTTTTATCCTACGCCGCTGCACGGGTCAGGAATGGCTGCCGGTCGTGGCAAATAAGAAGATACGAGGCCAGCCAGGTGAACTGGCCTGACGCCGCCGGGGCCGGGGCGGTGCCGGGTGGCGCCGGGCTGGGCCGGGGACCCCAAGGGTCCGAGGAGGAGGAGGAGGAGGAGGAGGAGGAGGAGGAGGAGGAGGAGGAGGAGGAAGAGGAGGAGGAGGAGGAGGGGCTCCGCTGGCTGCGCTGCGGGTCCGGCGCGGGCGGGCGGGCGGGCGGGCGGGCGGGCGGGCGCAGGCCTGCCGACCAGCAGAGGAAGACTCAGCCGCTGCCGCCGGGCCCAACGGGTCCACGGCAGCGGGGCCTGCAGGGCCTGCAGGGCAGGGTGGGTCCGTAGGGTGTTGTGTTACCTCGCGTCGGGATCGCGTTTAAAGTAAGGGAAGAGACGGGCGGGATGTGGCCGAGATGAGGGGAGAGGGAGGGAGAGAGAGGGAGAGAGAGGGAGAGAGGAGGTGGGATAGAGAGGTACAGAGAGGGAGAAGGGGGGGGGGGGGGGTACAAAAACGGGGGGTGTCGGAATATACTCAGGGAGCGACTGACAGAAAGAGAGGGAGACAGGGAGAGAGGGGCAGGAAAAGGCGAGTATGATAGAGAGAGAGACGCCGAGAGAGAGAGAGAGAGAGAGAGAGAGAGAGAGAGAGAGAGAGTAAAAAAATCCGTGGCCTTGCCTGCGAGGCGGAATATAAACAAAAACAGGGCAAGAGCAAAGCGATCCGCAGGCGCGTGAGGGGCAAAAAGGCTTGCGGTGGGGCGTTGGCGGCGGCGGCAGTGGCGGCGGGGGGTGTAAGAGACTCGAACCCGATACTGTGCAAATAGGCGCGGCGGCGCGGCGAAAAGGCGCCGGTATAAAAGGGCTCATTATTAACGACTTTTTGTTGCTGCGGTGGAAAATGAGTTCGCATAGCAGGTCGCAAAAAAAATCATAATGACGTTTTATTTCAATGGGGTTTGTTTGGGGAGAAGGGGTGCCGGGGTAACCACCGCGAGATGTATCCGGGTCGGGCCGCGTGGTCAGGGGAGGGGGGGGGGGGGGGGGCGGTGGGAGAGGGGAGAGGAGGGGAAGGGGGGGGGGGCGACAGAAGGACTTTCCCGATCAATCAGTGCGCCGCCCTTTAATCATCCCGCTGGCTGACGTTATCTGGCCAGACGTTGATGGAGGGCGGCCGGCCGGGCGAGGCGTTTGTGTCGCCGATGCTGATTGGCCGGCAACAGTCACGTGATTCAACGCTGCTCTGGCCAATGAGCGTCCGGATTGCGTCGCTGCTGACCGTGAGGCATATGCCTCATCTCTAGAGAGAGAGAGAGAGAGACTACCATCTTTAAGGGACACCGTGACCGGCTCTAGGGGAATGCAGTCCCCTCCCCCCCCTGCTGTCCGCACGCGGAGACATAAATATAAAATGATAAATGAAAAGGGAATAATATGTATCGATTTTTTTTCTTCTCGAAATTGTTTGGTTGTTATTGACGTCGCCAGGTGCTCCTCCCTGTACTGACTTTTTGGTCTGTTTATTTCTGGGGGGACTCGATCAACGTCACGGCCAGGTCTGCGCGGCGGGCACAGCGTCGAGAGGGGGGGGGGGTGCGCTCCATACACGAGGGTGGCCGACAATTCTCTCGAATGCGGTCGCACGAAATGACCGGGTTACCCATTCAGACCACGACAGCTCCTCATCTAACCTTTGCATACATGGGGAAAATTGAATATATATTTTTTAGTCGAAAAACAACAAATGAACTGCCTTAGTGTTACGTGGTTAAAGGACGCTGCCGGGACTCAGCATTGGTGCGCCGCGCTGTGGCTGCTGTGGCGCGCGTCCAGGCCGACGCCCCCACCCCCGCCGCCGCTCTGCTCGTGGTCCCGGCTAGGGCAGATAAGCCACGCCTTTAAAAGAATGAACAAAAAAAATAGAAAAGAAAATTACGACAGCAGCGGAAGAAAGGCGTTCAGGCAGCCTCGTTGCGCGGCGCTGCCGTCATGTCGTGCTGGAGTTCTGGAGTCCTAGAGTTCTAGAGTCCTGGAGTACTGAAGTCATCTGGAGTCCTGGACCCGAAGTTCTAGATTCCTGGAGACCTGGAGTCATGGAGCTCAGTCATCCTGGAGTCCTGAAGTCGGAGCCGATCCAGGCTCCACCAACTTCACATCCTGGCCGTCCACATAATATGTAACGCCTTTTCATTGCTCTGTCTTTGTCGCACAAGGCGTCCCTCTATCGTCGTCCATCCGAATTATAGCATGAGAGCAACAACTCCGGGAGCAGCGCGTGCGGTGGGCTGCACAAAAAGAGGCGACGGCGAGCAGCAGTTGGGGGCGGGAGCAGCGGCGGCGGCGGCGGGCGACAGCGCCTTGCCAAGTAACCGCTTACACACGCGACGCGCAGCGCCGGGAGCGCCCTCTGTGGGGCCGCCGCGGCGAACCGCAGAAGAAGAGGAGACCGTCTTAAACTGCCGGGCAGGCGGGGGCCGGTGCGGGACGGGACGGCGATCTGCGGGGGGTCCCCGTCACAGACGAGGCCACACCCCGGACGGGCGGGCGGGCGGCTGTGCACCCGGACGGCTGCGGTTTTTGTAGTTGGTGTTGTCGCGGTTGGCAGTCCGAGCAGCGCCCCCACGACTTCCTTCTCCCACCCCTCCGCCTCCTCCGCGGAATACAAAAACCCCGCCGCCGCGCAACGTGACGCGACCACGACCGTCACAGAGCGCCGCGCGGGTTCAAATACCGCGCGTAAACTTATTGGCACTTTTCGGTTTTGTTTTGTGCTGACGACGCGCGACGAATCGAGTTTTTGAAATGCAGAGAGAGTTTGAGGGCGGTAATTGCGGTGGCCATCCAATCGCACGGTGTAGTCCGGGCCGCACACACACGCCCCGCCCCGCTGTTATCAGCTGTCATCAGCTCTTATCACCGGGTGCTTGGCCACAGGTGTCCACCGGGTGGATGCCGAGGGCGGGGCGGGGCCCCCGAACGACGTCGTACCGCCTCTGCGCTGCCATTGTCGTGGCGACACGCCCTCCCCGCCCCCCTCAAGGCGGTTGGCGCGGCCGGCGGAAGGCGGCGGTCGCCGTCGACTACATCGAGGCCGCCGCCGACCTGAGAGGCACTCAGGGCGGCCGCCGCCGCCACGGCCCCGCTGCACCGGCCTTGCCGTGTGTGTGGCGGCCCTGTGGACACGGCGGCCCCCACGGGGGGCGGGGCACGGCTGGGCCGGCCGCGGAGTCACATGGACCATTTGCAAGGAAAACCGAGCGGCCCTGCAGGGCACGCCTGACGGCGGCGGCGGCCAGGTCCTGGTGCACGGGGCGGCGCGCGACCGCAGCTCAGGCAGCGGAGCCACCAGCAGGGCCAGCAAGGCCGCCGCCAGCGCCAGACCCCGCGCGGCCGCTGCCGCTGCGATACAACCAATTTCCGAACAAGTTGTTTCGATACGCGGAGATGTTATCCCGGCCGTGTTGAGCCCGCGGGGGGAGGAAAGGGGGGGGGGGAGCGCCGCCGCCGCAACCGCCGAACCGGAGCGCGGGAAGTAAAGCAACGCGGCAGGCGGCCGCGGCCGCGGCGCGGGTGGAAGCGGACCGTGAAAGTGAGGCAACAAACAAATGATAATTATTCCGGCCCAAAGGAGGAAGGTTTTGTCCTTGGTGCCCCCCGGGGCCCTCGGCCTCGGGTCCCCCGGGGTCCGCCGGGTCCGGCCGCCGTCCGCCGCTGTCCCCGCCCCGCGGCTACAGGCCCCCGCTGGCCGCCACGGCCGCTCAGTCCCTTTGCCGCGGCCGTTTTCTATTCCGGCCGCGGCCCTGCGCCGCGCCGCCGTCCCCGCCGTCCCCGCCGGCTGTCCAGCGCAGAGCTTTCGCCAGCAACTTTGTCGGGGTCAAGTACCGAGCAGCGGAGCCCTGAGGAGCCTCAGCGCAGCCTCAGCCGCCAACACTACCGCCTCTGACCCCCCCAACAGCCTAGAGTATCTAGAGCGTCTCACAGTACTGGAATAGGACGAGCGCGACGACGGCTGCCTAGATCTATCAAGCACAGCTGGAATCACATCTAGAACAACACCAGAAAGCTCCGCCACCCCCTAAAACGAGCCTCCGAGAAAAAGGGGACTTCCTGAAGCTTCATCGTTCAGTGAAAAGGGGCAGGATCCCTCGGAACTCCTCCGCAGCGCTCACCCCTCCTACTTTGACTGTGACGGTCGAGTGTCCCCGCCGGGTCCCCTCAGGGCGCACACGGCCGGGGCCCGGGGCCGGGAGAGGGAGCCGGCGGGGCTGCGTTTACCTTGGCAGAGAGCAGGGCAGGCGGCCCGGTCCGCTCCTCCGTGAAGACGGCGCTGTTGTTGCTCTCGGCGTTTGACTACCCGACATCTTACCTTACCCGCCAATTACCGCTCGCGACTCTGTCCGCGTTCCAGGTTTCTCTCTCTCTCTGTCTCTCCCTCTCTGTCTCTCTGTCTCTCCGTCTCTGCCTCTCTGTCTCTCTCTCTCTCTCTCTCTCTCTCTCTCTCTCTCTCTCTCTCTCTCTTGCTCTGAGTTGTCGCTAACGGCCACCGGTCACTAATAAACACAATTTTTAAATTTCGGGTTTCTCCCTCTCTCCCGTTCCCTTCCCAGGACTGGATTTCCCTGCGGTCGCCGCCGACGGCTGCAGCTATGCCCCCTCCCCCCAAGCACCCTCTGAAGGGCGTTAACGCCAGACTACGCGCCGCGCTCTAGACTACCCGCTGCTGCTGCTGCCGCAGCGCGAACCAACGGCGCCGTTTTTTAGGGGACACCGACCCCTGCTTGCTCGCGCCACACACCCTCCGACATGTAAATAGCCACCGCTGTTGTGGCGTGCTCGAAAATCACCTCGGAACGCATCGCGGGAAGAGGCAACACGGCCGTGAGAGAGAGAGAGAGAGTGAGAGAGAGAGAGAGAAAGAGAGAGCTAGAGAGAGAAGTGCACGGAGACAAAGAAAAAGAATAAGCCATGAGAAAGCAGCAAGGGCTACGTAGCATTCTTCTCCCTCCCCCTTCTCCTTGGTGAGTATTCGTCGCTCCTCCAGTTGTTTCTGCATGTTGGCGACTCTTTCTCTTTCTATTCCCCATCCCTCTCCCTCTCTCTCTCTCTCTCCTTTCTCGCACTCTCTCTTACCTACATTTTGACTTTGGGACGTCGACGCCGCTGCTTCTTGCGACTTGACAATCCCATACCGCCTTGGCCTGAGGCGTCGTCTTGGGGTGGAGCGAAACAGAGAGAGAGAGAGAGAGAGAGAGAGATAGAGAGAGAGAGAGAGGATAGTGCTGATGGCATGGAAGGGAGAGAGGGAGAGAGAGCGAGCGAGAGGAGAGAACAGGTGCCGGCCGGATTCGGCCCAAAGTTTTCCGGGTAGAGCACCGCCACCGCCGCATCAGCGTGCCCGTCGGGTTCGTGAATTACGTAACAGTTTTGCGGTCGTGTTGTTGGGGCAGTCAAGGGGGGAGGGGGAGGGTGGCGGCTGTCCGGGACACATGCGGGAGAGAGCATGGGGGCGGTGGCAGGTGGGCAGTGCTGCTGGAAGTGGCTCTGCGGGGGGGCTGGTGGTGGCGGCGGGGCCGCCGTCGCCGTCGTCTCGTCAGAACGAGGCCGGAATACCAAAGCCGCCGCCGTCGTCGTCATGCTGACCGACTTCCCGTCGAATATAAAACTCTCCGCGCGGAGCGGCGACGACGGCGGCGAACCGACGCGCGCGGGGAGGGCGGCCGGAGAGCGAGAGAGAGAGAGAGTCGAGAGAGAGAGAGAGAGAGACAGACACAGAGTCGAGAGTCGTTACAAAAGCAGGGCCGAATTAGGGGGCGGTTTCCGGCCTTATCAGTCGGTGATAACGGGCGGCCTTTGTCTCCCGTCCCCGTCCACCCGGCGGCGGCCAGCGGCAGCCAGCGGCGCTCCTTGAGCAGCGCGGCACCAAGGCCCGAGTGCCAAGGCGGCCGCTGGGGCGCCGGGGCCGGCCGCCTCCTTCATCCCCGCCAGGGGCTTCTTTTATCAATAGACACCCCCGTACCGCGCCGCGCCTCTCTCGCCACGACGGCGTCCCTTGCAGCCCCCCGGCCGGCCGGCCGGCCTCCCCCCTCTCTCTCTCTCTTTCTGTCTCTCTCTCCCTTTCTCTCTCCACCCTCCTACCCTCACCCTGTCTCTCTCTCTCGCGCGCACGCGCGCCGGGCAGCAGCCTTCGTCGCACGCACGGGGGGACGTCGTCCAGGACGGCGCCTCTCTCCGCCAAACTTGACGACGGCTGCCAAAAAGCGGCGGCGGCTGCTGCGGCGGCTTCTGTCGCCGCTCCCTTCTTTTGTTTTGTGTCTGCTCGGGGGCGGCGCGAAGGAGCCGCGCTGTAAAGGACTTGTTCCCGACCGGGACGACGTCGGCCTGGTAATTGAATTGGCGTCGCCGTGACGGCGATGGGCAGGTGCGCGCGCCGCGCGCGGCCGGGATCAAAGCAGGTCGGGATAGAAATAGTCGGCGGTCGCGGCAGGATAGAGACACGGAGATAGAGTCGGACAGGGAGGCGGCGGGGAGGCCAGGGGGGGAGGCCCGCACGCCGCACGGCAGGGCCCGGTGCGGTGCCGGTGCGGGGTCCCCTCTGCAAGATATACGAGCCTGCGGTCGTTAGAGGGGCACTTGGTGTTGAGCTCGCCGTCGATCCGTCTTCCCGGGGCCGCAGCAAGTTCGGCGGCGGACGCGTGGCCGCGGCCGCCTGGGCCTTTTCTGTTAACCCCCAACCCCCTTACCCCTTCCCCTCCCCCCTCCCCTTCCTGGACAACATGGACACTCAACCCTATCCCTCCGTCCCTGCCAGAGGGGCCGCGGGGGGCCGAGCGAGCAGTGTGGCTGTGCGGTCCGGGAGGGGCCCAGGACTTTCTGGCAGGTGCAGTCCCAGCAGCCCACACAGTCCGTCGTCCTACCAGGGCGTCACTACACTGACAAATTTAAATTTTTGGGCCCGGGCGAAGCGTGGAGCTCTTTGCCACCACCTCGGCGCTTTTTTTTATTCCTCGCACTGGGCGAACCATGGTTACAATATTCTGTGAGTGTTGCCTGCATCCCAGTTCGGCGCCCCGCCCCCGCGGCAAGGACAAACTGCAGCGACCCGCAAGAATACATGGCTACACTAGCCTCGCCCTGCTCTCAGTTCGGCACCCCGTAGCTGCTAAAACGACCTGTGCCTCACCAATTTTCTCAAATTTACTTTAAAATATGTACAACATCGAGAAATTAAAAATAAGAGATGCTCGCATATCAACGCAAAGACCCTTGGGACCTCGAAGGTCCAACCAGCGGTACCGGCGCTGGAATTTTTTTTAAATGGTTTTACACGCAAGGTTAGGCTTAACTTCGCAAGCGCTTTTTGTAATTTTATACCAACACACTTCGCATTATTTCTGAGAGTGGATGGAGCTCCCGCATACCGTGCCAAACGCTCGCTCGTTGTATTTTTTTATTTATTCGCAAAAAATACAACAACAACACGCGTGTGGCGTTATACTGATGGAAATGATTGCCGCGCCTACCGCCTGTTTCCATTTCTTTTTTTTTTCCCTCCTCTTCAATCGTCCGTGCTCTCGTCTGTCGCTCATCAGTCTGACCACTATTGGCAGCAGGATGTGAGCAGCAGGTGCTGGCTTGCCCCGATTGCTGCGCGGCGATATTGGCAGAGAGCAGAGAGAGCGACTAAGAGAGAGAGAGAGAACGAGAGGGCGGGTGGGGGGGGGGGGGGGGGCGGGGGAGGTGGAGAGCGGTGCAGACGCACGTACAAAACAGACGGAAAAATGTTTCCGCACAGGCCGGTCCACACGGTCCGCTCTGCCGCTTCGAGTTCACGTGTTCCAATCCGATGGCTACTTTGAGGTGGGCCACGGCCACACGAGCCGCCCCCTCAGAGCCGCGGAGCCGCGGAGCCGCGGAGCCCGGCTCTGTCCGGGATTACATTCATGATATCACGATCACCGTCCGCCCGGGCCGGTGCTGGCGATCGCAGCGAGCGGCGGCGGAGCACAAATACCCTTTCCGACGAACCGGGATCCTTCCTGCCTGACCGCACAAAAAGAGAGAGGTGGAGAGGGAGAGAGCAGAGAGAGAGAGACAGAGAGAGAGAGAGAGAGAGAGAGAGAGAGAGAGAGAGAGAGAGAGAGAGAGAGAGAGAGGGAGAGAGAGGAAAGGGGGGGGGGGGTGCGGATTGGAGGGAGGGGATAGAGGACGTATACTAACATTGCTTTACAGAGACCCAATTACTGTATTTTCGCAATGGCAATCGATTTGGTTCGATTAGGTGAGACATGGCCCCCGATGATGATGGTGTCAGATACCAAATGATTCCCTTCTGCTGCCATCACTTTACAGAGACAAAGAGATGATGGTGGCGGTGGTGTAGGAGGGGGCGGAGGGGAGGGGGTCAGCAAGGGAGCCGCCGCCGGGCGTTGGTCGGATAGCGCGCGCGGCCCTTGTAGTTGTTGGAGTTGCTGAGGGCGGTTAGTTTGATGGGCATGCCCGTTGTGTCCCCCGGAGTTGAGCCCCGCCGTGCCGTGCCGCGCTGGACCCCGTGCCAAGCGGCAGGGACCATTACGGCCGCCCCCGCCGCCTCCCTCCGCCCCCCCCCCCCCGCCTCCCCCCCCCCCCCCCCCCCCCCGCCGGCCCCCGTCGGCCCCCGCTATGTACGTTGTACGTGGTCACGTCGGTCTGGCGAGGCGCGCTCAATTTCCGTATGCTAAAAGGCATAGCAGAGATGTGCTACGCCCTTGGAGGGGGGGGGGGGGGGGGTGCTGACCGCCGCGAACCGAGGGCACACCGCATATGCGCCATGACATGCTCGCTTATTTTCGCGTAATTTGTCCTTGCAGCTCGCCCGTAGACACACCGCGACTCTCTCTCTCTCTCTCTCTCTCTCTCTCTCTCTCTCTCTCTCTCTCTTCCTCTCACTAACACACATGCACACCACACTCTCACGAACAGAGTAATAGCACTTGGCGCGCTTGCGGTATGCGCCGAACCTTCACAACGTAAAAACGTCAAATGAAAATATAAAAAAAAATGAAATTAAAAGAAAACATGAAGCGCTTGTCGGTGTGTGCAATTATCCGTCCTCCTCGACCCTTGTGTGTGTGCGGCATGGTCGGTGAGGATTCCTTGTGTCGCACGCGGCGTCCGCCAGGGTGCGCTGCGCGTCTCCCGGCGTCCCCCGGCGTCCCCCGGCGTCCCCCGGCGTCCCCCGGCATCCCCCGGCGTCCCCCGGCGTCCCCCGGCGTCCCCCGGCATCCCCCGGCGTCCCCCGGCGTCCCTCGGCGTCCCCCGCCGGCGCCCGCCGGCCCCCGGCAGCCCCCGGCAGCCTCTGCAGTGCAGACCCCGCCGGCTCCCTGCAGTGCAACAACTGCTGCCGTCGCCGGCCGCCCCATACTGCTGCCGGTGCAGCCCGCCGCCGCACGCCCGAAAACCGTCCCGCGCGCTGCTGGGCTGACCAGGCTGGGCTGGGCTGGGCGCGCTGCCGGCCCCCGGACGGCATAAAAAATTCATACTGTGTGTGTGTGTGTGTGTGTGTGTGTGTGTGTGTGTGTGTGTGTGAGGGCTGGTAGCAGGTGGCGGCCGTGCGTACAGTCCATTCTCATGCTCATTTTGGCAAGTCAGGATAGCACATTCTCACACGCACGCACGCACACACACACACACACACACACACACACACAGGCGCGCGCGCCCACACCACACAGGGGCGCCGCCGCCGCGCCCGCGCTTGCTTCGCAAAGCCTGCATAGTTGATTCCGAATGCCGGGACCACACGAACGGCAACGCACGCACGCACACACGCACACGCACACACACACGCACACGCACACACACACACACGCACACGAGCGGCCGGTAAGCCGGCGGCGGTGGCCGGCGCGCCTACCGTATAAATACATTCACGCGTCCACACCTTCTCTCTCTCTCTCTCTCTCTCTCTCTCTCTCTCTCTCTCTCACCCGCGCGGAGGTGTCGTGGCTAAGCCGTCTCGCCCCCCGCCGAGCGCCGTGCTGGGTAGGCAGGTCCCGCCCGGCACGGCTGCAGTGGTGCTGCCTACCCCGCGGGCCGCAGGCGCTGTGTGAGCCGCAGTCGCTGCTGCGCCGCGCGTCCGGAGACGGACAACGACGCCGACGTCAGGACGATGTGGTCCGCTGGTGTCCGCTGGGGGTCCGCTGGGGGTCCGCTGGGTGTCCGCGGAGAGGCCGTCCAAGTCCGTGGGGGGTCTCGGAGGCCCAAGGGCTGCTGTATTCCGCCGCGCCACCTACACCATTTCCCCGTTATACCTGCAACTGAGCCCCTACACTTAACCTTCACTCCGATATCGCCGGTATGGAAAGTTCCCTCGGGCAGAGCGGAGCGCTCCGGGCGGCGCACAGTGGCCGGAATCCACAGAAACGCGGCCAAAACTCTGCAGCAGGTGAACCGTTTGCTCTAGAGACTTGAAATTTGGCACGTAGCTTCTACAGGCAAGGGGGCCTCATGTGAACACCTCAAATGGTGCACCTATGTAGGCAAATGGTAGGCAACCCTGCATTGTTAGAAGAAATTGGCAGTTGCGCGTGAATGTTTTGCAGCAGACACGAAATTTACCCTCAAAAGGCAATCAGGATTCACGTTTCTGCTCAAGCGCGTGCATTCTTATCCGGTCTGAAATTCGATTTAAAATGCAATGAGTAGGAAATAGGCAGGCAATGAGTAGGTAATCAGTAGGCAATCAGTAGGCAATAAGTCTGAAATGACGTATTTTTATTCCCTAACAGTTGTGTACACCATAAACTGGAGACGAAGTAGGCGATGAAACAGGCAATCGGTAGGCAACAAGTCGCATGCAATAAATTAAATAACACCTTAACTCTTGGAGTTTTCATTAGGTAGCAGTGCTTTATATATGATATTGCTTCTACTAAGAGTAACCGAACTGCGGCCAGAGGAGAGATAAGGGTGGTTCACAGTAATGTAATTGCCCTTTCTTAGTCTTGTGCATTTCTGTTTTCTTGCACAAATATTTACATAAAACCAAATGTAAATAAAAACTTAAGCAGAAAACCGTTAGAAATGACAAAAAAAACGATCGGGCATCGGAACCGAATGAACATTAGCAGTACTTCTTTTTGCTGAAAAAATAAAACAATTTGATACAAATTTAATCAGATTCATCAGAGGATTCAGATTCACTGCTGCTGTCCTCCAACATTTCTTTCACTGCATCTGGAAACTGACAAAAGGCGATTATATTTGTAAACATAATACAGGGACGAGCACTCGGGTCGGAAGCGCAGCGCCAGCAAACGTGTTCAGGTTTTACCGCAAGCGACTTGCGAGCACTGGTCCTCAGTAAATGCGTGCGTGTCTAGTGGAAAAGTTATTATCCTTCTTAGTTATGAAGAGTTGCCTATCTGACCCTATGAGTTGCTGACATTGTATCAGGAGGCCGGTCCCAAAATTTCAGTGCGCGAATAGTTTCGGAGATAACCATATTTACACTTTTCCCCAATCGTGCCACACGTCACAAAATATTTTTTTTGAAAATGTTCTGCAAATTTCTGCAAATTGCCGGTTGGAGCGCCGGTAGGGAACACTTCGAGGAAGATAAATTTGATTTTTTTGTGGCGCAATCGCGTGCAATCATCTACGAAACCCCTGCTAGAAATTAACAAAAATGCCCAAACTACAGAAAGTGTAATATAAAAGAAAGGAAATGTTGAGATTAAGGGCTCCGCGAGGGTTTGTTTCGGTAAAGTAAATGTGCTGAACACATCGGTGATTTTTTTTGTCCTGAGATATGTATAGTTTTCTTTTTAATTTTTTTTAGAACTCCCCGGAAACCCTCCCAGAAGCGCACGTTTTGGGTAGTTTCGCAGCTTCTAGGACACGATTAGACGGCTTCCAGTGTACCTAGAGAGTTGAAATTTTGTATTTGAATACTCCAATCTATGCTTGACGGAAATTAAGGGTCGATTTGAGTAATCGGGCACTATCACAAAGTTGAATTTTGGCCGCTTTTCTTTGGATTCCGGCCACTGTGCGGCGGTGGCGGCGGCGGCGGCGGTGGCGGCGCGGTGTCTCCGGCCTCCGGCCTCCAAGCACCCGCCCCCCGCCCGAAAACAGCCCTCCTCCCCCCTCCTGCCGCGGCGGCGAACGGCGACGGCGCGCCCCTTCGACAATCACACAATTTCCGGCTCCCGCGCAGGTGGCGGTGCTGCGCGGTGCCGCGGCCCCCGACACCGCTAGTGGGTCTGCGCCCGCGGCCCCCGCGCCCCCCGCAGAGGCAGTCCGGGCTCACCCCTACCCTGTGTGTGACAGTCTCGGCTGGACTAGCGGAGGCTGTTCTGTTCGCGTGCATTCTGCTCAGGTGCGAACTGCGTTTATGAAGTCGCCTTCGAGGGCCCCCCTGACGCCGCCCCTCGCGGCCCTTACCCCCCCCCCCCCACCCCGCCTCCCCTCTCCGCCCTCGCGGCACCGGAAGGCGAGGGAGGCGCCATGTTTGATTCATGAGACAGGCAGCTGGAGGAGATCATGGGGCGGCGGCGCCGTGCCGTGCGGCACACAGAGATGCATTTACCAGCCGGGAATATTAAGGGGCCATCTTTATTCGCGGGCCGCAGGAGCTGAGCAGCAGCGAGGCGGTGGCGGTGGGGGGGGGGGGGGGGGGCTCCCCCTTGCGAAGGCCGCGCCGTCGCCGGCCCAGCAGCAGCGGCGGCGGCGGCGGCTGCAAAGACGTCAGCTCCGCCTTTCATGAGCTTTTAATGGCGCCTCCTTGTTCTAAGCCGTCCGTCCGTCCGGCTGCGTTACTCGACGCTAGTAGTCAGTCTATGAGAGCCGCGCGAGGAGGGGAGGGAGGGAGGGAGGGTCCCGTCGCCGCCCCTCCTATGCTCTCTCCCTCTCTCTCTCTCTTTCTCACTGTTAGTCTCACTCCCTCTCCTACCTGGTGGCGCCGCGTGTCCAGGGGACCAGAACAGGAAAAGCGCACACAGTAAATCATGACGCAGTGCCCCTCCCCTTGTCCTGGACATCCTCACACGCACGCACGCACAAGGGCACGGCTGCGGCGCTGTACGCGGCCGGACATGCGAGCTCTCTGTGACGACGGGCGCGGATGGGGCACGGCCCGAACAGCGCCGGGGTCGGTCTCAAAAGCAGCGAGGCGGCGGCAGGGAGTTAGGGGTCTCATCTGCTCCAAGAAAAAAATAAAATGAAATAAAAAGAAGAAGAGATAAGGGAGAGAGCGAGACGAAGTTCCAGCCGGAGAGAACAAATCTTAATTGCCAAACTTGGAGATTCAGGTCAGTCCATTGAAGGGCGGCAGCGCTCATGGCTGCGGCGGCGGTGGGAGCAGGGGAAAAAGTGGGAAGCGGAATGGCTGGGAGTCGATCCCGCGGCCCTCGGGGGGAGGCGTCGACATGCATAGGGAACGGCCAAAAGTAAAGTGAGTGCCGCCGCACTACACTAAATTTAAACCAAAATTACATCCGGGTTAAACGGTGAGAAATTAGTAAGCGCAGCATTTTTCTTCGCCCTTTATTTTGCATATTATTTTCACCGGTAACATTAACACCGTCACATTGAAAGTCATGTCAATGGTTTTGCTGTTAGCAAGCAGGCGGGCGGGCGGGCGGCGCGCGCGTATGGAGTGCGGTATGAAAGGAAACTCGCGGAGCATCAAAGGGGCGGTGGGGGCGGGCGGGGCGCACGCGTCATCGGGTTCACACGGCGGCCCTGACGGCAGCAGACCGCTCCAGTAATACTGTTGATGTGCCCCCCCCCCTCTGCCCCCCCCCCCCCTCTGCCCCCCCCCCCCCCCCCCCCCCCGTCATCGGTGATGGGACTTGCGGTGTCATAATCCTCTGCCACGTGACGGCTGCGGCGGTAATGACGCGAGCGGGAAAATAGCGGGAAAGCGGGGCGATCACCCGCAAAATGGGGTCCCGACGGGGAAGAAAAGAGTGGTCAATAGGGAGCAGGGGACTGTGTGTGTGAGAGAGATAGGGAGACTGAGTGAGTAGGGGAGTGAGAGAGAGAGAGAGAGAGAGAGAGAGGGGGAGAGGGAGAGAGAGGGGAGAGAGAGAGGGGGAGAGAGAGGGGAAGAGAGAGGGGGGGGGGGAGATGCGGTAGTGCAAACGAGGCGTTATTTCGCACACTTCCATACAGACACACACACACACACAGACCCGAGGCCGTGGTGGTGGAGTGGCTGCCGAATGCTCGCTAACGCACTGCGCCCCCTCCCCATTCCCCGACGCGCCCTTTGGCATTGCCGGCTGTGTGTGTGTGTGTGTGTGTGTGTGTATACGGAGCGCGCAGGCTGGGCGCCCCTCTAGGCCACTCCCCGCGCCACGCGCTCATCCCATCTCTTTAGATATAGAATAGATATTTCCATATCTCGCGGCCTCGCCCCCCCTGGGGGCGCCGGGCGCGGCACGGCGTGGCACGGCGCGGCACGGCGTGGCACGACACGGCAGCGTAGCGCCAAGAGGGCCGAGTCGAGAGTCGGTCGAGGCCGGCGGGTGAGGTCGCCTGGAACGGCCTGCGTTGCCCCGCGTGCCCCGCTTGCCCCCGGCGCCCGGCCTACTCCATGTCAACTGCTCTGCGGTGGCTTGGCAGGGCGGCAGCCGCGCTGGCAGCGGAACCCTCTCTCGCCCCTCTCCCCTGCCGGGCTGCGGGGATGGGACGCAACCCCCCCGCTCCCTACCTCCTTCCTCCCCCTCCTCCCTCCCTCCCTCCCCTCCTCCCGCGCCTCCGCGCCGCCGCCGCCGCGTTTTAAAAAGTCCGGCCGCCGCTGCGGGCCGGCGGGTGTGTAGGCCGCAGTGATGGATGGTCTGCTGAGTCTAGCCCTGCCAGGCCCGGTAAGACTAGCCGCCGATAGCGAAGAACTGGCAGGGAGGGGGCGGGACCAGGGGGGGGGGGGGGCAAAACAACATCGCCACGATAACACCTCGTCGCACTGTCTGCCTCTGCACTTTCTGCTGTCGCATCCTCGTTAACGGATCGCACAAAAGAGGGTCGCCGCGAAAATATTCACGGCGCGCCTCTATGTGCTCTGCTTGGGGGGGGGGGGGGGAGGAGGGAGAGGGAGGGGAAGGGAGCCCCCCTCCGTCCCCCAAAGCCCAACCGTCTCCTATTGTCAGCGCCGTGTCCGCATTCTGGCAGACCCCTCCCACCTCCTCCTTTGTCTGTCTGCTACACACACACACACACACACACACACACACACACACACAGAAAATCTCCTATTGGTTCGCACACCTCGTCATTGTGCTCCTGCAACGGCGGCAGAGGCCGCGGCGGTGCAGGACGGGAGAGGGAGGGAGAGGGAGAGAGAGAGAGGGGGGGATAGAGAGAGGGAAGGGAGAGTAGGAGAGAAAGGGAGGGGGGGGGGGGGGGCAGGCGAGAAAAGGAAGGGTATGTGGTGAGAGGACCGAATTCGCGCCCGGCCGGCCGGTCGGACGGAAAGAGAGAGGATTTCACTACAATGATCGTGTTTCTAATTTTAGCCGCGTCGGCGGTCGGATCCGGTCCCGGTCCACACCCGCCACCGCTGCCGCGATACCGTTTCAATTTGACCGAAACAAAAGCCTGCCGCCTCCCGACTGCCGCCACCACTGCTGCCACTACCGCGCTCGAAATCCCGCAGCTGCTTGCCGAGCAGCGGCGACACTATAAAAATAAATAGAAATCTGTTTGGTATTGAGATGAGACCAGCAGTGCTCCTCCGTGCACACTCACTTTATGCCGTGACTGAAAAAAATCGCCATTTCTAGTTTCCTTTCTCTCAGAAATAAGGTTCAGGTCTTATCCGCCGCGCCGGTCCGTAGGCGCCCTATACGGCGGGGGACAACGAGGGCAGCCGCCTGCCGCGCTGGTACCACTGGACACGTCTCTTGAGAGGGAGAGAGACAGAGAGAGAGAGAGAGCAAGACAGAAGCGGAGAGAGAGAGAGAGAGAGAGAGAGAGAGAGAGCGATAGAGCGGCGCGCGACAATTTTCAATCTAAATGCTCGAATGGGGACAGTTTGCGCTCCAATGTGGGTCACAGCGCTCGCGACACACACACACACGCACACAAGCAGAGCTCGTACTGGTCGTTTTGTAGGTAATGGAAACACCGAACCGACGATAGCGGGCGGCCTTCGGGGGAAAATAAACAGGTGCGCACGCTCCAAAGAGCCCCCGACCCCGCGGCCCTCGCGGCCCGGATCCGGTCAGGTCCGGGTGAGGTGAGATCCGGGGCGGCGCGGCGCGGCGCGGCACCTCTGCATGTTGGCCGGCCGGCTCCGGTCCGCTCCGGGCCGCGGCAGCAGGACCTATCGATTGTGGCCTGTTGTTGACGTTTGCTCACATCCCCGGCGTCCCCCGTGCGGACGTCCCGCACACACACACACACACACACACACACACACACACATACTCACACACACACATACTCGTGCATGAGTGCTACGCGGTCCCGACAAAAAAAATATAACCGGTTATTTTCCCAATAACCCCCGGCCACTATTTTAAGAACGCCTTTGAAGAGGCTTAAAAGTAATGATTGACCCAGAAATCAATTTAACGCGATCAATGTTAGACCGTGGTTACATGGTCACGTTCACTGCCTTTGTCATGGCCATGCTGACACGTGGTCATCATAAATGGTTATGGTCGCTTATGGTCACACATGGTCACATCTGGTGGTCACGTATGTCCCCGGTCACAGACCCACACCCTCTAACGTGCTGTGCGCGTGTGACACTTTTTCCCCCGTTTGGCTCGGTTGTCGTCGACAGCCACACTCACACACTGACTTGCGGACGCACACGCACTCTAGGAAACAGTATGCGCTGCATTTCGTTCACGGCCCGCGAAAACCATCAGTCAGGCAGGCGGAGTGCCCACCGCGGCCCGACTCCCTCAAGACGTTTCTCCCCCGTTGTCTCTTTCTCTTTCTCTCTCTCTCTCTCTCTCGCTCTCTCCCTCTCTCTCGCTCTGTATCTCACTCACTTTTATGGCCCTATGCCATGTCTTCCGACCGACCGCCCCGACGCTAGAAGACAGACGCCGCTAAATGGGGGCCCGCCCCTTGTCGACGCTCTGTGTATTACAATGTGTACATGCCGCTTCTGTTGTACCTCTCAGCTGAATGCCGAGGCAGGAGGGGAAGGAGGGGAGGAAAGCGCCGCCGCTCTAGTCGCGAATTTCCTGAATTCCATTATCTTACATAACGTTAACAAAACGAGAGTGCTTTCATATTTGTTTCGTAGAAGAAAAAAATGGGGAGCGGAGAGCTATACAAAACCAATTTAAAGTTTTCGCGTTGTGTGAATTATATTTTAAGGGGTGAGGGCGGGGGGGGGGGGGGGGGATCTCTTCCCACCACCACCACACAGGCCGCGGCCCCCAACCCCACCCCGATTTATTACTCGGCCCACTCTGTCAAACTGGAGTGACTCAACTGGTTGCAACTCCGTTCCGCTTCGCGATCTCCCCTCCCCCCCCCCAACATCTATCACGGGCGTTGGCTGGAGAGGGTGAGAAGAGGGGGGGAGAAGCATCGCGACGAACTTGTTGTGGAGCTGCAGCTCCGCACAGCAGAGCGGGGCACACAGCGGGGCACACAGCGGGGCACACAGCGGGGCACACAGCGGGGCACACAGCGGGGCACACAGCGGGGCACACAGCGGGGCACACAGCGGGGCACACAGCGGGGCACACAGCGGGCCCGCGGCGGCGGCCGTCTAGCAGCTGCCAATGAGCCGCGGTAGAGAGATAGCAGCAGCAGCGCAACCCGCTGCGCCTCCCTCGGCGCCCCCGGCTCCCGACTCCCGACTGCGATGTACTCTCAAGGTGAGCGCCACGATCGTATCAGGTGATGATGGCAGCGGCGGGACACGCTCTGATGAGCAGGAAGCCGAAGATGAGGGCGGCCGGCTGGAGGCGCGGCTCCAGCGGCTCCAGCGGCTCCAGCATGATGACCTCGGTGATCACGCCGGGCTCCGGCTCTGCCTGATGGCGGCGGGGAGCGGCGGGGCGGGTCGCCACCGCGGACCTCGACATTTGCCTTACGGCGCAGAAAATCGCGTTTCGTGTCCCGGAAAAGGAAGGAAGGGGGAGGGGGAGGAAGGGCGGGCAGTGGAGAGGTAGGGGAAGGGGGGGGGGGCATTAAAAGCAGCTTGATGCGGTAATGAACTGCCGGCCGCGGTTGTATAATGTCGTTCGGTGGCCATCAGCGCTGATAGCACGATGATCCAATCGGCACCGATTCGCTCCAGAACACACTGCCCCCTCGAAAAAACAAAGCAAACAAAATAAACACACACAATTATTGCTAGAATTCGTTTTTCATCGCAATATAAAAAACTGGCGAGGCCTGTTTTTGTGTTTCCTGTTCCCGGCCTGTTCCCAACCACGTTAATGACATTTTTTTCCAGATTTAATATCCACGTTTCTGACAGCCGTGCCGCTTGGTTCTGTTCCAGGAGCTGCCCTGGAGCTCGGGGCCCAGCTGACCGCGGGGCCGTGGGCAGCCGTGGGCAGCCGTGGGCGGGGCGGTGGGGGCGGCGGCGGCGGCGGCGGGTCGCGGGGGGCCGCCGGGGCCGCGGGGGCCGCGGAGTCGCCGGTCCGCCGGCCGAGCCTCCGCCGCCGCGCGCGCCCGGCCCCGAGGGGCCCACGTGGTCTCCGCCACCACCATGAAGTCCCTCGTCGGCATCCTGTGGATCGTGCTCGCGCTCGTCTCAAGTAAGTGGCCGCGCGGGTTCAAGTTTACCCGTGGTAATCCTGCCGTAATCAATGGTAGTCACCGGTCACCAAGCAGAGCTCTCAGAGAGCTTGGACACGATTCAGGGCGTAACCGGTCGTAGTCGACGATTTGGCAACAACTGGTGATGAGTGGGAACCATTGGTAATCTCTAGTAATCATGGTAAAGAATGATCACAGTAATCGTTGGTAAGTACCGGTGATCACTTCCACTTGGTAATCGTGTACACTCACACTTGGAGTTGTCAACCAAAATAGGTTTTTGTAAGAGCGGCGCGGTGGTTGGCGCTGCTTCTGGACGGCCTGTAGTCACGCTTGAGAGTGCGCCGCGGTGGACGGCCGAACCCTCTCCGCAGGGAGGGCGGAATCAGGTTGGGTCCTCTCCGGGGCAGGGCCGCCCCCGTCGTCCGTAACGACGCTTGGCACACGGCCGTCAGGGGGCCGTGGCGTCGCCGGGCTCGGGGCCCGTCAGCAGCGCCAGCAGCGTCAGCAGCGGCCTCGGACACCGGAATCAGTGGCTACAAAACGGCCGAGTCGAGTGTCCCCCTGATGCGGGGGCCGATCATCGCCTTCCGCGCCGCCAGTCAAAACTTCCGAGCCGGTCCGTCAGTCTGGCTGCCGCCGCTCCCGCCGCCCCCGCCGCCCCCGCTGCCCCCGCCGCCCCCGCTGCCCCTGCCGCTCCCACTGCCCCCGCGGCCCCCGCCGCCTCCACTGCCGCCGCCGCCTCGCGCGCATCGCGCAGTCGGGAGCGGAAACTTTCAGCATCAATATGACGCCGGCTGACGTCTCCTTCCGTCCGTCCCGCCGCCTCCCCGTCCCCGTCATGCTCCCCGCCGCCGTCGCCGTCGTCCCCGGCGCCGCGCTTTTGAACCCGACTGTACTGTACACCTCTCGCACTGCTTTTCGCCGCGTCCACAAACCAGAAACAGACGCAAACAAAAATAAAATCGAAAAAAAAAATGATAGCGTAAAAGCTCCGACGTGTGCGGCGTCGTTCGTGTGGCATGTGCCCCGCAATCGAGACAAGTTAGCCTTTTTGGAGGTCCGCGCGCTGTGAGAAGTGGGGAGGGCGCAAAGCAAGTGCCGGCCAGCAGAGGACAAACAAACTCGAAAATAATTGGCTGCGCGCCACCAGCACCGGCCGCCACGGCAGGCCACAGGCCACGCCGAGGGGCGCCGGGGGTCGGGGTCGGGTCGGGGGTGTGGGATAGGAGGGTGAGAGAGAGTGAGACAGAGAGTGAGAGAGGTGACCTCGACGTGTTTGTTGCTCGCCACGCTGCCGCGCTGCCGCGCAGCCGCAGCCCCTGAGAGGCCAGACCTGCCAGGCCGGGGCCAAGCACGCGCGCGTCACCAAGTTCGTCGGCACTCGTCGCCCCGCGTCTTCATGGCGGCGGCTCCATACATACCGCGCCCATACGCGGTGCGAGCGCACAAACACACGCACACACACGCACACAAGCAACGCGGATGTCATATTTCATAAATGTTCCCGGGGCTGCGTGTGTGTGTGCGTGTGTGTGTGTGACGCACATATCTCGACGTCGCTGTCCAAACAGCAACTCTGCGTAACTCTTGCGGAATTCGCAGCGCACAGCACAGGACAGCACGGCACGGCACGGCACGGCGGCGGCTGCTCGCTTGTGCTGCCGGGGGGGAAGCTCTGTGCCGCAAAGTCCGCCACTGGAGGCGGGAGCCGCAGAGCCGGCACCGAGGTGTGTTTCTCATGAATCATACATTAATCATTATAATTGTATGCTTATGCGCGGAGAGTTTTTGGAGTAATGATCGACGAGGCGTCCGATTGAAGGCGCAAAGTGCGAGGGGGATATAAGACATGGACATACTAGCTCGTGGGAGAGAGATAGCTGCGGGGGGAAAGGAGGGTGGCGGGAGGGGGAGGATCTCCCTCAGCACCGGTGGGTGACAATTACCACGACGAGACGTGTTCTCCCCCCCTCCTCCTCCTCGGCCCCTTCCACCCCCTCCACCTCTCAGCACCATTCCCGCAACCCCCTCAACCCGCAAATATGCTGCGCGAAAAGTCTTAACCGGCCCACCATGAATTTTTTTTAAGGAAAATGGAAGTATTCCGATTTTTTGTAATTTGTAATTTTGATCTACTCTGAGGTAAAATTATAATAAATTAACTTTAGAGCCCTTCTCCGGGTGCTTTAAAAATAATGGTGGGATTTTTTTTTATCCGCCGGGTTCTCTGCTGTCATCAACTCTTATAAGCTCGCACAGGCGCGCTAGCTCTGGTGCCCCTCTTCAACCCTTCGGGCTGCGAGAGAGAGAGAGAGGAGAGAGAGAGAGAGAGAGAGAGAGAGAGAGAGAGAGAGAGAGAGAGAGAGAGAGGAGGCATGATGAGGACGAAGGGATAGAGGAGAGCAAAAGAGAGCGGAGAGCGGAGTCCACGGCGGCGGGGTGCCTGCATTGTAATTGCTCGTTTAGCACTCCCCAGCAGCGCCGGGGGCAGGCCCCGGGGGCGGGGCCGGGGGCGGGATGAGCCCTTCGGAGCCACCCTTCCCCACCTCGGCCGGCGCGGGTCTCCGTTCCGGCCCGCTCCGTCGGCGCGGAACGTTTTAAAGGCGCACGTTGCACACAACGCGGCATGACGACTGCGTGGAAATAAGGAAACATGAATGTGAGGACGACGGCGGCTGTTTTGAGCGAAGCGAGGAAGAAGAGCTCTTTGATGCGAAGATTCGACTTTTTATACTCCCACTGCAGGTGTTGTTGTTGCTGCTCCGGCACCTTTGACCACACACAGGCCCCACCCTGAGCCCAGTTTGGCGCCCCGATCCTCGACCAAGCTTCCGATAGTCCAATGTAGGGGTGTGGTCTGAGGAGCCGAGCCATATCATGCAGCTACTCGTCACGGTTCCAGTTTATGAAAATTTTAATACGGCACAGCCTTTCACGCCTCAGCGCATGACGTCACATCACTTAACGCCACATTACGTAACGCCACAGTAAAAGTCAATTTTTTTTATTTTGTTAAACAATTGCAAACTTGTTTTTCGGGAAGGGCGACTCAGTGCTGGCATTCTTTTTGTTTTAGCGGCGGGGCGATCCACGACACTCTTTTGTCGCCTTTAGGCTGCCTGCCTGACTGGCTGCCTGCCTGACAGGCTGCCAGCCCGCCCCCATCTGCCTATCGTAAAACCGCCCCCGAGGGATTACTCATGCGCCACGCGTTGCCTGCCAATTTAACACGCCGCCAGCGACACCACCTGTTCCTGCGATGCCGCCGCCGAGCTTCCGTTTGGGAGGGAAAGAGAGAGGGAGAGAGACGAGAGAGAGAGAGAGAGAGAGAGAGAGAGAGAGAGAGAAAGGGAACGAGTATAAACACGGGAGCAGGGGTCAGAGCGGGATGGGGGAGAGAGAGAGAGAGAGAGAGAGAGAGAGAGAGAGAGAGAGAGAGAGAGAGAGAGAGAGAGAGAGAGAGAGAGGGAGAGCGTGGTGCCCAGCGCCCCGAGGGCTGATCAGCGCGGCTCTTTACTGCCATACGTGCGGCGGTGTGGTGTTGCAGAGGGCCGCGGGGCCGCCTGTCCGCCTGCTCCCCGTCCGCTCGTCGGGCGCGCGCACGGCTGTCGGCTGCCGTGGAGCAGAGCGGGCCGCGGGGCCCGTAGTTACGGTACGGGGCCGCTGCACGGCGTGCCCGGCCGGGGAGCTGCGGGCCGGCCAGGCCGCGGCCGGTCGGCCGTATCAAACATTCACCATCCGCCCGCGAAGAGATTGTTTCCCCCGGGGGAGTCGGTAATGGTGGGGATGGCGCACAGAGTGAATGGGGAGCGACCGCCGCTGACTTGTGGCTGCGCCGGGAGGGGCCAGGGCTAGGCGGGGCGCAGCGGGGGCCCGGCGTGGTACAGTCCGCCCCGCGGGCCCCGCGGCCCGGCGAGGTGGGGGGTTAGTCGTCTGCAATTACACCGGCGGGGGGCGGCGGACACTGCGCTATTTGAAAACGGACCGCTAAACTTTTGGGCGCGGCGGAAAATAATAATTCCTTCTCTCTCTCTCTCTCTCTCTCTCTCTCTCTCTCTCTCTCTCTCTCTCTCTCAGTGAGAGACAAGGGTGATGCTCTGGGGGAGGCGAATTATGAGTGTCTGACTTCAGCCGCGCGGTGCTGTGGGTGCGGGGGGAGATAGGGTGATGGGGCAGCCGAGCTAACGCCGGCTCAACGCGCCCCGGCACGACTGCAGTACACACAAGTCCGGAGCACAAAAGTAATAATGGCGGGCGCGTGTGTGCGGAGCCTGCGGGGCGGGGGGCTGTTGGGGGCCGGGGGCCGGCGGGGCCCCGCGGAGGCCCGCGGTGTAGTACGAGGCCCACAGCACAGCATGGCGGCGGCCGCTGCTGCCGTGCCATGTTAAAAATGGATGGCCCGCGGTGTACGGGGCGAATCGAGTGAAGGGCTCCGGGGCCCGGGTCCGCGCGGGAGCGGGGCAGGGGCCGTGTTGCACCGATCAGATTGAGAAATAAAATTAGAAAAATATTGAAAAACGCACTGTTTTTGTTAAAAACAGCCTAATTATAGTAGTTGTCTCAACGCCTGGCTTGATCAGGCCAGCGCCACCGGAGACGGCTGTGTTGGATCATGTCCTGCCTCACTCGCTCTCCTATCACCCGTGTGCGCCCTCCTCTCCCATCCTTGTCCCCCTTCTGCGCTCCGCCTCTTACCTCTTCCTCTTCCTCCTCCACCACCGCCGTCGCCGCTTCCTCCCATCCTCTTTAGGTTTCGCCTGCCAAAAGCTAAAGCCTTTACATTATTCACCGCGCCCTTTTTAACTTTCTGGTTGCGGTGGCGGCGGCGGCGAGGAGGCGAAAGGAGACGGGAGGGAATGGGAAGGGGAGGAGGAGGGGGGGAGGCATGTAGCTCACCCGGCGATTCACCGTGCACCTGCTATCTTTTGTCAGGTCAGAGGCGCGGCCCACTGCTGAGCCCCCCGCCGGGGCCCCGGGCCGGGAGCCTGCTAAATATCTTAGTGACTGAGGCCGGCGTGGTGTAGTGTAGGCGCGTGCGGAGGGCCAGCCCGGCCGCCGCCGCCGCTGGCTGCAGGGGGGCCTCCGGGAGCCGTCCCGGCAGGGCCCGGCAGGACCCCGGCCGGCCGCAACCCTCACGGCCTCCCCCTTCGGTACACTTATTATCCTACGTGCTCGCCGAGCCTGGCGCCGTTAAAGTGGCTCTGCGGACCTCCCGCGACGACCGCCCGCGACCATCCCCCCCCCCCCCCCCACCATCACCGCCGCCGTTACCGCCGACCATTTCCGGGTGCCGCCGCGCTTTAAGCGGACGACGTCGCGGAGCGTTACGTAGAACGTGGACGCCTCCTCCCCGGCGGCAGCAACAACAACAAGAACTACTGCTGCTCCGTGGCGGCGGCGGCGACACTGCCACTCCTTTGTGGGTACTTACTCAGCGTGCTTCATAAGCCCGCAACCCCCCGCGGCCCTTCGCGCCCATCCGCAGCCCCCGCGGCTCCCTGCGGCCTCCTGCTGTTCCCCGCGGACCCCCTGCGGACCCCCCACGGACCCCCCGCAGACCCCCCGCGGCCTCGTCAGCTGTGTTTTCACTTCTCGCCGCGCGACGCGTGCCAAGAAACAGAGCCTCGAATTTATCGCGCGCGCGGTGCGCCGGAAGTTTCTGGTCCGTGAGCCGCGAGGCGGGGCGGGCGGGCCGAGCCGCGGCGGTGGATTCGGCGAGGACGACGACGTGCGCCGCGCACGTGCCGCGCGCGTGGCAGGCCGGGGGAGGGTGGTGGGGGGAGGGGGGCACCGCGACGGGCGCGATAATATGAAATATCACGGAGCGAGTGAGCGAAGTTTGGCGCCGCCACGCGCCCCAGCCACGCGACGCGCCGACCTGTGGAGGCGGTGGGGGGGGGGGGGGGGGGGCGCCGCCGCCGGTCGACTGGGCGCCCGGCGCACGCAGGCGACGACGACGCCGAAAAGGAAGGGAAATAACACTTGTTTTATTTAATTAAAATTAGAACCGAAAAGAAAGTTTTCGTTCGCCGGGGAGAAACTTTCCATCGCGGTACATTCTCGCTAATGGCTCCGTCGTTGCCGTGACTCGCGGGGCAGAGGAGCGCGAGCGGGAGAGAGAATGAGAGAGAGAAAGAGAGATGGGGTGGAGAGATATAGGAAGGGGGAGAGAGCGAGGTGAGGAGGCGCTGCGCGTGTCTCCTTTAAACGTTTACCTGGCAAGAGTGAAAATATAAAAGTTTAACTCTCACGCAAAACAAAAAGATACAGGTGAATAAATAACAATTGGCGTTGTTTGTTTGGGGGTGATTCTCGCCACGCCACGCACCGTGAGTCCCCCCCCCCTCCCGCCCCGCCCCTCCCCCCCCCCCCCTCCCCCTCTCCCCCCTCCCCCTCCTAGCTTCTCATCTGCCTGTGACAAAGCCTTGTTAAGACGAGGCGCAGCTGCAGAGGTGTTTGTGTGCCGGGGACAATGGCGGCGCCGGGCGCCGGGCTCCGGCCCAGCCGGTCCTCTTGATGGCGCGGACCCTTGAGTCGACGCCCCGGGGCCCCGGCGTCGCGGCGGCCCCGGGCCTCCGGGCGGCTCCGGGCGGCTCCGGGGCCCCGGAGGTGGCAATCAGTGCCAGGCAGGCGCAGCGGCCGGCCGCCCGGCTGGAGGCTCCAGGAAGCCGACACCGCCGCCCGAGTAATGCGCCCCTCCTGCATAGAGCAATAGGAAAGCTGGCCAATGAAGGGGCGGAAAATGCGCTACAGGCTGAAAGGAAGGCGGGATGAAAGGGGTTCGAGGTCGAGGTCCCCCCGCGAGTTCATCTCCCGCGGTGTGCCGCGGACTCCGGGGCGCGCGGGGGGCGCCGCGGGGGGCCACCGCCTGCCAGCCGCTCGCGTGGACCGAGGCGTGGATCGCGACCATGCCGTTGCGCCATGCATATTGAATAATGCAAAATGATAATGCTTATCATTCGCGATGCTGTTGCGCGACCGACCCGCTGCCGCCGCCGCGGTGCGGGTATCCGACCCGTGTACCGTGGGTCTGGCCGCTCCTCAAGCGTACTTAATTGATTTATTTTTTAAAAAACATGTTGTACAGTGCCAATAACTAAATAGAATGTTGGACCGTGAGCGATGTGGTGTGGTCTGGGGTCGCACGACAGGGCAGCGCCGTGCGGCGCGGGTGGCGGGGGCTCCGTGGTGTCGAGATGGCTGCGTTCCTCCCTGCTCAAGTCAGGCTCGGCCGATAGTATAATTGTTTTCGATATAATGGGGACCGCTGCGCTGCTTCTATGCGATGCTGAGGGGAGCGGAGAACGGGGAGGAGAAGGGGCACAGCAGCCTTGCCGCGCGTGGCGTGCCGTAGCGAGGTGGCCACGGGAGGCACTCGTAATTGGCTCCAGGGTCGACGCATGTTTGCCAGAATGTGCGTTCCTCGTACTCCCCGGGCCCGCCGTGGCCGCCGTGACCCACGACTACTCGGCCCTCCCTCCTCTCCCGTGCACCCTTGACCTGGAAGCCCAAGCCCCGCTGCTGGCCGCCGGACCTGTTTAGTTGTGTGCTGCTGCAATCTCGGCTGCAGCAGCAACGCAAAAAAGAAATTAAACGTCCTCAATT
Organism: Megalurothrips usitatus; assembly: GCA_026979955.1. Taxonomy (NCBI): domain Eukaryota; kingdom Metazoa; phylum Arthropoda; class Insecta; order Thysanoptera; family Thripidae; genus Megalurothrips; species Megalurothrips usitatus. Next base: position 10,655,336 of record CM049596.1, read on the forward strand.
TCTTTTCTTATTCGGGGGACATAACACTTTGTTGCCCCCTCCAATCCTCCTTTCTTTCTCGCCCATCGCTTCCCTCTCCTCGCTCCTTCTGTCTCTGTCTCTCTGTGTCCCTCTCCCCGACGGCGGCACCTCTTGGCCATTTCTGAATTTCCCGCTCCGATGATTCTGCGGCGGCGGGCCGGAAATACGCGGCAAAGGAAGCTCATCGCCGACCCTCCTGCCCCTCCCCCCTATCACCCTCTCCCCCTCCCCTCTCCTCTTCACCTCTTTGCCGCCATCGCGGCCGCCCCCGCGCTGACCCAACCACCGGCAGCGGCAGCCCCGTTGGAAACGGTTGCGAGTCAAAAAGCATTCGCTGCCCTCCCTGAACTTTTCTTGTCGGGAGACCTGCTGAGTGAGGCCTGGCCGCCTGGCCGTCACACAATCAACGGCACTCATCATCTTTTTAAATATATATTTTTAAAAGTTTTTTTTTTCAATTTTATTTTTTAGTGTGTAGCATTTGTTTGTGGAGTGGCTCTTTGCTTGTGCTGCGCGGCACCGTGCCAGAGCGAGAGGCTGTGGGAGGGTCAGGCGGCAGCAGGCGGCGGGCTCACCGCCCGGGAGGTAGGCAGCGGGCGGCGCCTCGACGCACGGCCGCCGTGCGGGCTGCCTACCCTCGACTTGGCGGGCGCTACCGCTTGCTCCCGCTCCCGCGGCCGCGCACGACGGCCATCGGCGCGACTCTTGCGACGAAGCTTGCGCCGCGGCGGCAGGCTCTCTCTCTATCTATCTCTCTCTCACGCACTCCGGTCTGTGCCACAAAAGCGTCGAAGGACGAGGACGACACGACACCACCAGGCGAGAGCTGCAAGCCGAGAGTCGCGGGCTAATTCGCAAGAGCGAGTCCTTTTACACTCTAACCCCCTGAGAAACATCAGCGTAATGAGATCAGCTCTCTCTCTCTCTTTCTCTCTCTCACACACACACTCACACTTCTTCCTCTTCCCCCTATCTCTCTCTTCCCCCCCCCCCCCCCCCCCAATCTCTCTCCCTCCCGATCTCATGCCTCGGCACAAAGTATACTCCCCCGTTCCCGCCACGCCACCTTAGGCAAGTACGGCTGCCAGACGACATGACCCCGGCGCACTACTCTCTCTCTCTCTCTCTCTCTCTCTCTCTCTCTCTCTCTCTCTCTCTCTCTCTCTCTCTCTCACACACACACACGGCCCCGCCCCGGGCGACATAGCCTCTCTCCCTCCCTCCTCTCTCTCTCTCTCTCTCTCTCTCTCTCTCTCTGCTCCCTCCTCCACCCCGCGCTCCCAGAGTCTCATCAGAAAACGTCGGGAACAATGCGAAACGTTGCCGTGAGTTGGCCCCGGAGTCGCACGGTACAAGTCTCCCCCTCCCCCCGCCCTCAGTGTGTGCGTATGGTCGTGACTGTATCTATCTCTCTCTCCCTCTCTCTTTCCCGCTCTGTCCCTCTCTCTCCCTCTCTCTCTCGCTCTCCCTCTCTCTTTCCCGCTCTGTCCCTCTCTGTCCCTCTCTTTCCCGCTCTCCCTCTCTCCCTCTCTCTCTCTCCCTCTCTCTCTCTCTATCTCTCTCTCTCCCTCTCTTTCTTTGAACTACGCCGTTATCATAGAAATTCGGATTTTCTGTACGTGTGTTTGGTTAACGAGGGTGGGCGACTTTCTGCCCCGAATTTTTCAAATTATCTGCTAAGATTATTTGAGTTTTTATGATAGTTTTTTCACTGTTTTTCAAACTATTCATTTGTTTGTTATTATTCACACCCGCACGTACTGTGACTGCTGCCGCCTCTGCCGGGCGCGGTAACGATCACGGACGTAAGCCAAGCAGTGCGCCATCACACCAACATGCACCACGCCCCGCAAATCCCTCCCTCCCTCTCTCTCTCCCTCTCCCTCTCTCACTCTCTCTCTCTCTCTCTCACACGCACACACTATCTCACTCTCTCTTACTCTCTCGCCCTCTCCCTCTTGCTCTCTTTGGGCCAGCCAACACACGGGTGGTCATTAGTCAAGACAGGCGGGTTTGCGCGCCCGCTCACACACACACTCACTCACTCACACGCACGCGCGCTCTCCTACACACACACACACACACTCACACACACACGCATCCGTCCCTGCTGGTTTACACGCTTTTTATTGCGGGCTCATTCCGACTTTCTGAAATGTGTCGCCGCGGATAAAGCGAGCAGCAATCCGACGGTCGGGCCGTGAAACGAGAGGGGTTATGCCCAGCGGCCGGCCACCGGCCACGGATATCTCGGCGTGTCCCGCCGCTGCGGCCGCTGCGGCCGCTGCCCCCCGGCCTGTGGCCCGCACACCGATGCGAGGCGGACCGTGCCGTGGGGAGGACAAGGGCGGGGAGGATATCCGACCGCCTCGCAGCTCCACGACGCACCACCGCCCTCTGAGGGCTTATTCGCATGTATTATTTTTTGCAGTGCATCGCCCTGCTTGTAACGCGTACAAAGAAACAGCGAGGAGGAGGGAAGAGGGGGGGGGGGGCAGGAGTCGTCCCTTCATGGAGAGGCAAAAAAAAAGGAGTGGAAAAAATTGCTCGGTCGGCGAGCGGTGTGCGGGGCGGGGCAGTAAAACGTCATGCTGCTTGCCGCTCGTGCTCGGTGCGGGCGGTCCATGCGGCGGTTCATGGCCCCGGCGGGGGCCCACCCATGACGGATGCTGCTCCCTGCCGGCAGGACTTCATGGCGCTGACCGCGGCGCGCCCGCCGCCGCTGCTGTTGTCGGCCATGTCATGAAAAATGAGTCGAACGGCATGATGGCAGCGAGGATCTGGTTCTTGCCAAGGCTTTCGCCGGCTTTCGCCCGCCGCCGCACGCCCCGGTGGTCCGCGCCCTTCCCCCCCCCCTTTTCCCGCCCCGTTTTCTTATTGCCGTCGTGTTTTCGCCCTCGCCTTTAATCTCTGCCTCCATGTCGTTCCACACGCTATCCTTGTCCTTCTCCATACGTCGTTCGGGCGGTGTAAAGAGGGAGCAAGAGAAAGAGAGAGAGAGAGAGAGAGAGAGAGAGAGAGAGAGAGAGGCCGTGCGGCGATCAGAGCATTCGGTGATGCCTTTCTTAGCAGAGGGAGAGAGACAGGGGGAGGGAGAAAGGGACAAAGGGCTGGGCGAGCGTTAAAGAGAAAGGGGTGGAAGGACAGCGCTGCGAGATAAGGGAACTCGAACTGACTCGGCCCACTAATGGACTCGGCATGCCAGCCTCCCCCTCCTCCCCCCCCCTCCCCTCCGGCTCCTGCAAGCCTGCCGTGGACGGCACTGACCTTGGCGAGGGCTGCCGGATAGGGTTCCTCTGGGGATGGGGGTCACCGGCGCCGGAGAGGGTGCAGAAGGAGATGAGGGATGTGTACTACGGTGTGGCGCTGCGCTGCTCCGCAGGTTCGAGTACTACGCCGCGGGGCAGCGCACCTCCGGCAGGCTCGAGTACCTCACCAACGGCGGCACAGTTCACATTTCACTTACCCCTTACTTGTACCGGCCGAGCAGCAGCAGCAGTAGCAGCAGCAGCCGCAGCAGCAGCAGCAGCAGCCGCGGCGGCGCTCGGCACGAGAACTTTTTGGTACTATCATCCATCGCGACCAACGATTTCCTTTCATGGGCGAAGAAAAAGGGGTGGAATCGGCGCCAGAAGTGGGGGGCGTGGCGGGGCGGGCGGGGCGTGGCGGGGCGTGGCGGGGCGTGGCGGGGTGTGGCCCGCGGCCCCGGCGTGGCAGCCAGCCAATTCACCTCGGAGCCCGCGGCCCGCCTGGGCCCGCCTGGGCCCGCCCCTCCCCGATACAGTGCCGACCGGGCGGGCTCCGCACGTCAAGCTGTCCGCATCTCCGGGTCCTTATCAGAGGTGGGAGGGTGCGGGCGGGCGGGGACCTGCTGCCGACACCATCCGTAAACTGTTTCAAAGGCAGAAGTTATCTTATAAAATAATAATAACAAAAACACGACTACATTACTCTTCTCACAGGCTGCTCGAAGCGTACTTCTAGATTCACTTCTTTTTAAACCCGCCGTCTTTGTTTGCAGGCTGCTCTGGGAACCCGGATGCGAAGCGGCTGTACGATGACCTGCTGTCCAACTACAACAAGCTGGTCCGGCCCGTTGTCAATGTCACCGACGCCCTCACCGTGCGCATCAAGCTCAAGCTCAGCCAGCTCATTGACGTGGTGAGTGCCGCTGGCGCCGCGCGCCGCGGGTTCGAGTACCGGCCCCGGCCGCGAGTGTCTCTCCTCGAAACTGTAGACGACCCCCCGAAAAAGGCTGTCCCCTCGGGGGACGGACTTCGCGGGGCGCGGTCTTGCCTCACCGAGCCGCGGCGCCGACGGGGCACCGGGACTTTAATATCCTGCAGGCCGCGATGGCGGCGAGCTGCTGCCAGCCCTGCCTGCTCGACCGGCGCCGCCGGTGGCTGCCAGCTCTGCCAGGCCGGCCGCGGTAATTAACGCGAGAACTGCAGTGTAAACGGCGGCGAGAATAAATAAACCTTATTTAGACCTTCTCCTCATCTTTATTTTTTATATAACGCACCAAAACTTAATATCGGAGAGGGAGATGGTGGAGCGAGAGGAGCAGGAGGGGTAGCGTAGACCTGCAGCGGCGGCAGCGGCAGAGATAGCCAACGTAAAAATAGAAGCGCGGCCCCTAAAAGGCTGTCTTGGGAGGGAGCGGCGGCGGCGGTGGCGGCGGCGTGTCCTGAGAACAAGCAACTCCATGCAAACAGAGAGTACCTCTGGTGGGGAGGGGGGCGCCCACCCCCCAGCCACCTCCGGGCACCTCCGACCACCTCCGGGCACCTCCGGCAGAGTAGCGCGCTCCATTTCGCCGCCGCGCTGCTGCAACCTCTTTCCTCAGGCTCTCTCTCTCTCTCTCTCTCTCTCTCTCTCTCTCTCTCTCTCTCAGACAGCCATAACCTCATATATTGCGCGCACGCATCCGCACACTTCTACACCAACAAACCGGGTGGCCTTACACACACGAACACCACCACTACCACCACGACGACGACGGAAAAATAATATTTCTTTTAAAAAAATACATGAATAAACTCAGTGTGAGCTACGAAGGGATAGTAAGAAAAATATAAAGAACGTATGGAAAGGTGGAGAAGAAATGATGGAAAATAAAAAATAAATCGCTTGCGGCAAGAGAAGGGCGTGCGGGAAAGCCGCGCAGTGCGGCGGGCAAGCCGAACTCGCACAGCTGTTATATGTATAACCTGCGTGTGAGGGATATTGAGTCGGAGCTCCACAAGTAACCGCGCGTCTCTCTCTCTCTCTCTCTCTCTCTCTCTCTCTCGTTCCTCAGAAGCGTAATATATTCTGAGATTACGCTGCAAGACGCCCCTCTCTGTACACAAGTTGACGTCGACTCCCCCCCCCCCCCCTTATCCAGCAGCTCCGTTGCGGTGACAGCCCAAAATGCGCATACACATGACAATATTACCCGGGGTGTAACACGCGATGATCGGCCCACACACACACGACGTCTTCCGGGGGCCCCGCAGCAGCAGCGGCAGCACCCAGCGTTATTGGCCGGGGCTCAGGTAAGCTTAGCTCACAAGCCACCGCGCTGACTATGAGACTCGGGCCCTGCATGAGGTAGGAGGGAAGGCAGGGCCACAGCTCGTGCCGCGAGGCAGTGCGGGACGGCACGGCTCGGACAATCCTTTTCAGACAAAAATTTTCCAGACGATTTTGAGAAGATTACGAATTTTCCCCCTAAAAATCTCTAATGCTCCGGGACGTCTTTAGGAAGTCGCTGTGGCGTCTTCGGGGTGCGCCTTCGGGGCATCATCGGGACCGGGACGTCTCCGGGGCGTATCCTCCTCGTATGGCTGGGAGTCGTGATATACAAAAGTCGTCGAGACTCTTCTCGTCGCTGCCGGCCCCGATGCCCCCCCCCCCCCCCCCCCCGTTTTCCCCCAAACTTGCGACCAAGTCGCTGATGCGGGGGCGTAAAGGGACGAGACAGCTCACTCTGGCACCGCCTTTAATGTGCCTTCACTTTGCCAGCAACAGGGTCCGTCCCGCCCCCGGCTCGCCCCCCGGCCCGCCCCTCGCCGCCCCCGGCCCGCCCCCGGCGGCTCACATCCCCGATCTGCCGTCATGTTGGCCCGACTGTTGCCGTTTCATAGTGCTTTCCCGCGTTTCTTTCCCCGGCCAATATCTGCCCCCCCTCCCTTCCTCCGCCATTCCGTTTTCCGTCGGCGGCGATGCGAGAAAGAGCACCGCGACGTCGCCGCATCGGCTATCGCGCCGCCGTGCCACACACCCGGCTCGCATTACATCCCGGATTTATTCTTTTCCGGCGCCGAGACTCTGTCGCGATTTGAACTGATAACGTCGCGAGTCGTCATCGTTCTCGGACACGCTGTTTTAGTACGTCGTGGCGTCGCAGGGCGCGGAAGAAGCCGTTTCCGGCGGCAGCGGGCTCCGGGAGCCCAGGACGTCGTCGTCCGTCCCCCGGACCTCGGACACGGGCCCTGGACTCGGGTAGGAGGGCCGGAGAAAACTTCCGCAGTGGGCTGCAGCGGCGGCACGGTGGCACGGCGGCGCAGCGGCAGCCGCGTCCGGTCCAGTTCGCTCTCTCTCTGTCTCTTTCTCTCTCTCTCTCTCTCTCTCTCTCTCTCTCTCTCTCCCTCTCTCCCTCGGCTCCTCGGACACGGAGCCCCGCGGGGCGGAGATATAGACGTGTCTCACCCCATCGTGCAGAGTACCAAAAACTGTGAGGAGGGGAAACACGAAAACAGCCCCCCCCCCCACTCCCCACCGCGCGCAGGTCCCAGGGGCATCGTGTGTGTGTGTGTGTGTGTGTGTTGTGTCATCCGGCGCGGATTGTCTCAGCGTTATTGAAGGGACATGACGGCCGCGCCGCGGGTTCAACTCGTCGTCCTCGTCGTCGTGAAGGAGAAGATGCGGGCCCCTCCTGCTTGTTCTCTCTCTCTCTCTCTCTCTCTCTCTCTCTCTCTGCTTGCTGCTTGCTTCGATGCGACCCGACGGGACCGTAAGAGAGAGAGAGAGAGAGAGAGAGAGAGAGAGAGAGAGAGAGAGAGAGGGTTTGTGCGAGTAAGAGAGAGAGTGAGAGAGAAAGAGATAGCAGGAGAGTGCTTGCGTGAGTATGAGAGAGAGAGAGAGAGAGAGAGGGGGGGAGGGGCATATGATCCGCCGCTCGTCCATTCATACCGCCCAGCCGGACGGAATGCCCGGCATTGTACGACCGGTTCCCCGCTGTGCCCGGCTGTGCCCCGCTGTGCCCGGCTGGGCTGGGCTGGGCACCGCAGGAGAAAGCGGGGCATTTCCGGGAGGGAGGGCCGCGGGAAAAGTAAGTGAAATGTGTTGCGGGATAAACCAGGCGTTTTACAAACGCAATTATGCGCCGAGGGGGAGAGACAGAGAGAGAGAGACGCACGTGGTGAACGACGCTAAACCGTAAATTTAAAAATAAAAATATTTATATGAGTTGTTGTGACCATTCAGACAGCTTTGTGGCCATGTTTGGTGTCGTGAGGAGGAGAAACATAACAAACGTGATCCAGCACGAGGATCCCGCAAGCACTTGTGCGAGACGCGGGGTCTCTCTCTGCCTCTATCTTGCTCTCTCTCTCTCTCTCTCTCTGTCTCACTGCCTCTCTCTCTCCTCCTCTCTCTCTCTCTCTTTCTGACCCTTCAAAGGGGATCTGAGGATGAGCCGACCGACCGTCGGCCGGGCCGGTTGCCGCTGACACGGAATGCGCGTCCGTCCGACCTTCCCGCCTCAGGAATCCTCTCATGGCCGCTGCTGGTGATCCGGGGAGGGCCGCGCTTACATCGACTCCGGGGGAGGGGAGGGGAGGAGGGGGTGTGTCGATATGAAGAGAGCCCCCGCCCGGGATATTATAGCCACGTGGAGGAATCCCAATATAATCATGCCCCGCCACCCGCCGGGCCGCTTCTTCCTCACACGCCACTCCTTGCTCCCCGCCGCCGCGCCGCCGCCACGCGTCAACTGTTTGTCGTGTGTTCGCCGACGGACGGATGGCGGGCCGGAACTTCCGCGTCGTCGAGTCATTTCGGACTCTCCATTCCCCCCCCCCCCTCCCCCAAGCGTGGCGGTGGTGGCGGCGGCGGCGGCGGCGGTTTCAATTGAGACTCAGAAGCGTGTCGGTGAGCCTTTTCTTGCCCTCCCCCCCCCTCCTTCCCCCTTCCCCCCTCCCCCCTCCTCCCCCCCCCCTTCCTCTCCTTCCACTCCCCCAATCCTTCCTCTCTCTCACGATTTTCGGGCGAAACACGGAGCCGTTGCGCGGCAGCCAGGGCTCCGTGCGCAGCGTTTCCCCCAACAGCCCTTCTCACACGACGCAAGCGTTTGCTGCGTTTTTGTACTGCCCCCCCCCCCCCCCCCCCCGTCTCACGCGCACACATTCATTGTACACTATTACCCCTCCCCCCCCTCTCTCTCTCTCTCTTCGCCCTTTTCTGCTTTGGGTCCCTTTCTCAGCGCATGCACACACACGCACGCACACAACAGCGAGTGACTGTTTTGCTTTTTCTCTCCGTCCGGTAGTTTAATTAGCATGGACTCTTTGCGAGGACCCTGAAGCGTTAAGACCGTTGACCTGCGCAACACAATGTGGGAGGGGGAGCTGAGAGGGAGGGAGAGAGAGGGGGGAGAAAGAGAGAGTGAAAGTGGTAACGATGCGGAAGAAACGGCTGAGTGCGGGAGAGAGATAGGGATAGAGGGAAAGGCGCGAGCAAAAGGGATGGGAGGGTAGACACATGGATCGGGGCTCTGAGGTGAGAGAGAGGCGGTTTGTGCTGCCGATCCGTAGAACTCGTCACTCCAGCCAACCACAGACCGATCGGCAAGCCGTTCCCCGAAGCCGCCAACGGCAGCCGAGCCGGCAGGCAGGCAGCCAGCGAAGCGGTCTCTCCGATATCTCGACAGGTGATTGCTCCGACCTCTGCAGGGTGGCGGCCCGAAAAGTGGCGTCGAGACACCGCGCGACAGGAACCCTTCCGCCGCCGCGGAGCAGAGGAAATCACCCCGCCTATCGCTACCCGCCTATCGGCGGAGGGAACACAGCAGTATAAAGAACGCGAAAAAAAGGAGCTAAAAAGCCTCGTGAACACAACAAAGTTGTGAGAAAAGAAAATGAAGACAAAAGAACAAAAGTCGCGCGCGTGTGTGTCCGGCAGAGGGTTTGTGTGAGTGTAGCGGAAGCGAAAGGGCTTTCGGGGTGGCGGGGTATCGGAGATTTCACCTGCAGTGCCCGCACACTACATGCACTCACTCCACGCTGCGGGAGGCTGTGTGCGCGTGTGTGTGTGTGTGTGTGTGTGGCGGCATCAATTTTATTGCACGACTGCACGGTTGGCGGCACTGAGCCCCCTTGATCCGCTCGCGGTGGAGCAGAAAGAGAGAGAGAGGTGGGTGGGGGTGGGGGTCACATAGGACCCGGTATGCAACAACTCCCCCCTCCCTCCCTCCCTCCCTCCCTCCCTCCCTCCCTCTCTCTCTCTCTCTCTCTCTCTCTCTCTCTCTCTCTCTCTCTCTCTCTCTCATCCCTGCGGCTGGGCCGATAGATTGGGTCTCCCTTGCAACGCCGCCGCCGCCGCCGCCAGCCGGAAATGGAGCCCCTGAGCGCGGTGTGGGGGAAGGGGCGCACGGCGTGACACGCACGCACGCACACACACGCACTCACACACGCACACACACACACACGGGCGCGCGTGCGCACCCGCACGGCAACGAGGGTTGATACACGCGTTGCCATACCAGGGTCAGCGGCAGCAGCAGCAGCAGCGGCAGCAGCAAGGCGATTGGAGGGGAGTGCGGAAGTCGTGGGAAGGCGACCGGAAGAGGGGAAAGCAGGCGGCAGGCGCCCTCCTTGGAAAGGTCCCGCAGCCGCAGCGTCGCCGCCGTGTGTGGGGTGGTGGCGGAGGCAGGGCGGCCGCGGGCACGGCGGCGCGGCTACGGCAGCACACCGCTCATCGCACGGGATATTGCCTTCCTCGACACCTCCGCGGCGCGCCACGCGCAAGGTGGCCCCTGCCACCCCCCGCAGCACCAGCCAATGACACGGTGGACCCCTCCCCCCCCCCCCCCCCCCCGACAGGGCTCGCGGGGCCCGCAGGTCTCCAGTGTCGTGACGAACACCGCGGGGTACCGACTCCCTATGCGCGGGATCTCAACTGCAGTACCACACTAAGAATAAAAGGGTCGTAAAAAAAAATCGACCAAATCTGGGCAACAGGAGGCTTAGAGAGGCTGCTTTACGATTTGGACATAGTGAGCTCTTGTTTTTAAAACGACATCCACTTCAAGCCCCTATTACAGCCCAAAATTGGGTGACTTGGGCTCCTTGTTTCTCGGTGCATCTTCCCCATAAGTGCGAGGGCTTCTCCCACTCCCTCTCTCCCGCCGCTTAATTACCCGTGACGTGAGCCACACTATTATTATTGCGAGGCGTCGTCCTCACCGCCCACCGCTGTCCAAACTTTCAGGCCGAGTAGAACGGATGTCGATATCCCTCACGCTACGCTGCGCGCTGCGAACCGACCCGGCCTCCTTCTCTCTCGCTCTCCATCTATCTCGCGGAACCCCCGCTTTTCCTCCTTCCTTCTCCTCCCTCCCGCTACTCTCTCTCTCTCTCTCTCTCTCTCTCACTCACGCATGAGGCGCACAACCCTCGTAATTATCGAAGGGAAATGGCTCGTTGTTTTTGCAATCAATTTGTTGTTGGCGCGGAAAGTTTCCGCCGCCTGGCAGCCGAGCCGCCGAGAGCCGCCGAGCAGCGATCCGCCCAGAGCAGCTAGCAGCAGCAGCAGCCTATCCGAAACCCGACCCCCCGCAGGCGGACTGGCAGTGTGTGTGTGAGTGAGTGCGTGTGTGTGTGTGTGTGTGAGTGCGTGTTGTAGTGACCGTCAGCGGTACAATGCACTCGGCGTCGCTGCCTGCAGAATAATTAATTGTGAATCTGGCCAGCAGCCGTGTGTGCCTGCCACTGCTGCGTGTGGCGGCGCCTGGACGCGTGCGCGGGGAGTTTACTTGTTGTCTGCTGCTGCTGCTGCTGCTGCTGCCGTGGTTCAGGGTCACGGGAGCAGTGCGGAGCGGCGCGGAGCGGCGCGGAGCAGCGCGCAAAAGTTTAATAGAGCGCACCGACATACCGCGCGCCGCTGCGCCCCGCTCTCTCTCTCTCTCTCTCTCTCTCTCTCTCTTCTCTCTCTCTCTCTCTCTCTCTCTCTCTCTTTCGCTGTCCGTCTGTCCTGTCTGTCTCACTCCCGGGCGGGAGAAGAGAGAGAGAGAGAGAGAGCGAGAGAGTCATCATCCGCGTGTCTCCGAGAGCTCCGCGCTGCTGCCGCTGCTGCCGCTGCCGCTGCTGCCGCTGCTGCTGCGGTGCGCTCCGAGCGCCAGTGCGTTACACTGTAAACATATTTTCCGTCACTGTACAAAAAAAATCACATTTGAATTTTGTCCAATTTTTTTTTCAATTTTGTCCGATTTTTGTTGCACATGGCGTGAGAACAAAGTCGTCGTCCCAAAAAACAAATGTGCCCCAGTGACGAAAATTTTGTTCCCCCAAATATTTTTGTCCAGTGACGAGAAAATCGTAAAGTGTAGAAGTATTAAGGGGACGAAATATCCTCATCCATATTTAATGTCGGAAAAAAAATTGTGTAATCCGAGGTGAGGTGGCGCTGTCGTCGGAGCGCCTGCCGAGAGCCGGTTAGGCAGCCGGCGCGCGCGCGTGCCGTGCGGGCCGGCCTACCCTCACCGCCGCGGGCGCTAGCGGCGCTGGCGGCGCTGGCGGCGCTGGAGAGCGGTCACTCTCCACCGACAGAACCCACCTCCAGCCCCCATCCCCCCCCCCCCCCCACACCTACACACACACACTCACACCACCATCACGGCCTTCATCACCCGGCCCGCTGAGCCGCCCATGGCATCGCACCGCTTTCAACGAACCGCGGCGGGGCGGGCGGTCCACACAGAGAGAGAGAGAGGGAGAGAGAGAGAGAGAGAGAGAGAGAGAGAGAGAGAGAGAGAGAGAGAGAGTTGCAGCGCCACGCGGGGTGTAGCAACAGCGGCGCGGACACAACCCGCGGACCCCGACTGATTAGGATGCAAATCGCATCGCATCCATGGAGGAAGGGGGGAGGGGGGGGGGGGGGGGAGGCCCACGACCCAATCAGGCTGCAGCAGAGACCGCGCCGCCCGAGGCAGGATGAGGCAGGACTGCAGCAGCGTGTCTGCAGCCGCTTGCTCCAGGACTGACCAGTCCGCTCTCTCTGTCCCTGTCTGTCTGTCTGTCTATCTCTCTCTCTCCACCGTGCCCGTTTCCTCCAGACATATTGCAACCTCATTTGTGCTCCTCAAGGCCGACCCACGGTGCGCGCGCCTCGCCACGCGCCTGCCGCGTGCCTGCCACGCGCCTGCCACGCGCCACAGCTCTGCGCGTGCCCCCAACGTGTCCCCTACCAGCCTGCTCCGACCGCCCGGCTTTTAGATGGCTGGCCTGCGAGCCCCGCGGGCCCCGCCAGGCCCCGTGGGGGGTCGCCGCTACTGTGTGTTTCTTGGAGGAGCGGGGGGCTACTTTGTAAGTCGATGTACACGCACACACACACGCACACACACAGAGGGTCGCACGCACGCACACTCTCGCAACGCACGCACCAACGGTGACGTATTTCCCCGTGAAAAGACACGCGCAAAGCGGAAAAGCGTGGGAAAGAGGGAGAGAGAGACAGAGACACAGAGAGAGACAGACACACAGAGGGAGAGGCAGAGAGAGAGAGAGAGAGAGAGAGAGAGAGGAGCGCACGCAAAGGATAGGAAAAAGAGGGTGCGAGAGAGCGAAAAAAAAATGCGGTGACGCGATGCCGTGCTGCCGCCGTGCTCTGTAAGTAATGAGACGAAATCGCGTCGCTGCCAGCAAGGGGAGCAGCAGGGGGCGCGGCGCGGCGCAGCGCGGCCTTGTACTAAGGCGGGGCAGCCGAGCTGGCAGCCGCAGGGCGCGGCGGCCGGGACAGGCAGCCAGCCAGCCAGCCGGGGCGGCGGCATTACAGTTTCATACCAGCCGCCGTTTCCATCAGCATCCAGAGTTGGTCCGCCCGGCCGCTGCCGCCGCTGCCGCCGCTGCCCCCCTTCCGGCGGCGCGCCTTGCCGCCGGGGTTGTCATCAAATTGTCCGCCAGTTACTTAGCCTTCTTTCTTCTTCCCGTTTTTCTACCTTTCTTGGCGAATTTCATATTTCGGTGTATTTGTTGTGGACTTTTCTCTCTCTTTCTCTCTCTCTCTCTCTCTCTCTCTCTCTCTCTCTCTCTCTCACACATACACACACACGTACACAAACTCCTCCCCCAACCCCGCACCCTGTTTTTCCCCTCTCGAGCTGTATTCCGGTTGAATGAGATCCCCGCTCGAGTCGAATCTCAAATACATCGCGGGAGCTTTGTACGGCCGTTTGTGTGTACGTGTGTGTGGGCGCGCGCGCTATCCTCCGTCCCCCAGAGAGGATAGAGATAGGACAACATACGGGATAGATGTGTGTTTGCGCGCGGATAAAAACAGGCCGCAGGCGCGCGTGTTGGAAGGGGGGGGGGGGGGCTCGGTGACGTACTTCTGCGTGTGCTGCAGTGGGCCCCACGTACCTACTACTAAACGTGTGCGCAAAGACTGCTCCGACTTCCTCTCCCTTCTTCCTGTGTGAAATTTTACGACAGCAGCTGTGCAGACTGCAGGAGGGGGGGGGGGGTTGCTCGTGCGCGGACCAGCCCCCCCCCCCCCCCCCCCCCCCCCCCCCCCCGTGGCCCAGCCAATGGCAGCGGGGCGCAAGGTGACAGCGGCAGCAGCAGCGCGGTGCGTCGTGCGCGCGCGTAAAAAAGAAAAAAAAAGAAAAAAAAAGAGTCGAGCAGGTCGGCGGTGAGTCCGTCACGGTCCGACTCCGGCAGGGCGGCTCCAGCGGCGTCTCCAGCGCCGCTCCAGTGCGCCGCTCCAGTGGAATAATGCCAGGGCCAGAGTAAATCGATGGGGTGGACGAGTCATTACCGCTGTGTTCCCGCCCTGACAAACTCATCAGAGCCGTCAGCCGCTGCCTCCGCTGCCTCCGCTGCCACCGCTGCCACCGCTGCCGCCGCTGCCGCCGCTGCCGCCGCTGCCGCCGCTGCCGCCGCTGCCGCCGCCTTGGCTGAGACCTCGGCCGTCACAAACTCCGACCACAGTCACGCCAACTGCGTTTGAGCCCGCAGCAGCGGCACCACCACTCCCAGCACCGGTCCGGCTGCCAACCAAAGCCACAAAAGTACAAGATCACCGCACTAGAACTTTTTCACCCCCCCCCCCCCAAAAAAAAATAGAAAACGAAATCTTTCCTACATTACCTAACCAAAAGAGTTTAGATTTTTTTTGTTTCATTGGTTTTTTTTTTATGCCGCTTTTGTGGATTCTTCACGGTTTCCATTAACGCCGCTTTCTCAATAGAGTATTCCGGAGTGCTTACGGAAAGAGAGAGAGAGAGAGAGAGAGAGAGATAGAGTGAGAGAGAGAGAGAAATAGAGAGACAGCAAGACTTCAGCTTTAGCGGCGGCAAGGCGACATCCATTCCGCCACTAATTCCATCAGGCAGGTCTAATCCCGGCTGCCGACGGACATCCTCGACTCGCACAAAAGGCCCGCGCCGCCGTGACGTCATCGCTCGACTCCCATTGGCCAACGCCGCCGCCGCACCACGCATTGTGCGAAACAAAATGCAAATGTTTGCGGCGGCTGCGGCCAGTGAGTGAGTGAGTGAGAGAGAGAGAGAGAGAAGAGGCGAGACGGATACAGGCATTCCCCCCGTTGGCGGGACAAGGATGAGACGAGGGGCGAGGCCGGAGCCGGAGGGAAAGGCAACCCCGCCGATCCAACAAAAGCTCTCTCCATCCAGACACTTGGAATTCTCCCCTCTCCCTTTCTCTCGCTCTTACTCTCTCTCCATCTCAGACTGTCTTTCTCTCTCTTCCTCTGACCCCGGGTCGGCGGCGGTGAACCCATAACGGGGGACACGCGACTCGAGTCTCCTCGGATGAAGCGGCCTCTGATTGCACGATGGAAACTTGCAGAGTTGGAGATTAATAACGTCATGCCCCCCCCCCCCCCTACTCTTCTGCCCCCGGTGGGGCACGGGGGCCTCCCTGCAGGTCCCGGGGACGGCGGCGACTGACGGGAGCGTTGGAGAGGTGGGGGGGGGGGGGGAAGGGGGTTGTGTGCGGTGCCACCGTCGGTGAATGTTTAATGCCCGCTTCCTCTGCTGCAGCCGAGAGAGAGAGAGAGAGAGAGAGAGAGAGAGAGAGAGAGAGAGAGAGGAGGGGGAGCTATAGCTAGCGAGTAAGGGCAGCTGCGTGCTCATTTCACGTCGTCGCAGCTTTGCCCTGCTGTCTGAGGGCCGAGCCCTAGGGCTTCCACCAGCAGGCTCCGGCGGTGCTCCGGGGCTCCGGGGGGGCCGTGCTGCCTCGTGCAGTGCGGCGCGGACCCCTGCGGACCCCTGCGGACCCCTGCGGACCCCTCCGACATGCGGACGGGGCTCTTTAACGACCGGTATGGCGGCGTGCCGTGCTGGAGGCCCCGGAGACCCCGGAGGCCGGTCTGTAAAGCCACCTGTTGTGCACAGATACACCCTCACCCCCTCCTCCTAACACACACACACACACACACACACATAAACTCTTATCTTTACATTTTCACCCCTGAGCGCCACTGCGCAAGGTCGTTTTCTGTGCGACTGCGTTTCCTATAGTGGCATGCATTACACATTTATTTTTATTTAATGTTGAGCTTAATTTTTTTCCCGACAAACGTTTTGCGCTCGGTTTTGCGATTTTTCTGCGAGGTGTCTCTGGATCTGAAACAGTCGCAGTACAGAGAGATAGAGAGTGCGGGGGGGGGAGTGCGAGGAGAGAGAGAGAGAGAGAGAGAGAGAGAGGGAGGGAGAAAGAGAGAGAGAGAGAGAGAGAGAGAGAGAGTCCTCAGCCGTGTCCTCGGTTGGTCCTTCTCCGGAGCCCTCCGCGTCCTCCGCAGTCCCTCTCGCCTGCTTTGGCGCCGCACTTGAGCAGGCCGCTTGATTAGTTTGTGGACCTCGGCGCCGGTGTGGAGAGGAGAGAGACAGAGAGAGAGGCAGAGATGAGAGCGAGAGAGATATAAGGGGCGGGAGTGGAGAGAGACCGCGACCCTCGGCTGCGGTCCGCGCAGCCCGCCAGCCAGGTAGTTTACTCGATACCTTGAAATGACAAGTCGGACCGAGGCGTGCTGCGCCTCGGCTGGCGCTCGGCGGGCGCTGGGCTGGCGATGGGCTGGCGCCTGGCCAGGGGGAGCGTGTCAGACGACCCCCCGCGGCGCCATCTCCGTCACCCCCCGCAGCGCGCGCGGCAGCCGTACATCACGTCTCCCCCCCTCCCCGCCAGTGCGATTGATTGTGGGTCTGCTGCGATTGTCGGAGGCTCTGGGCGCCGCGGCGCACAACCGTCACCAGCGCGGCGGTGTCCGAAGGTGGAGGAGGGGGGTGCCTGCGGGGTCATCAGTTATCGTGCGGGGTGGTGGTGGTGGTGGTGGTGGTGTGGGGGGCGGAGGTCACGCATGTTCATCATATTGAGTGGAGTGCATCCCCCGGCACGCATGCGGGCGCCGCCCGAGGCTGGCCGCTCGCTCGCCGCAAATAGAATTAGCGTCCGATTTACATTTCTGGCTCTCGCACTCCGGAGGCCGCCCGGGCCGGCGTAGCCACGCCCTGCAGGGCATGGCCCTTCACAACACGGCCGCGCTGCGGTGCGGCGGCCCCACAGCCCCAAAGCCTAGCGTCGAGTGCTTCCGACGACATTTTTGTTTTCCAAAATGTTTTCTTCTGGGCTGACCTGAAGTCTCGCCTTGCGTTGTTCCTGCGGTTCTGCGACTGGAATGTGTTTGTGTGTGTGTGTGTGTGAGAGAGAGCGTGAGATAGAGAGAGAGAGAGAAAGAGCGAGAGCGGGGCCCTCTGTCTGTCTGAGGAGGTCCCCTTATTGATGGACATCCCGGCCCCTGGGGCTGCCGGCTGCCCCTCCCCCTCCCACAACGCCACCTTATTGCAGTCGTACTCCTCCTTCTTTACTTCCTCTCATCACCGCTTCATGGCGTCCTTCTTCCTCTTCCTCTTTTTTCCTGACCTCCTCCCCTCCCGTTCCTGTCGCCCCCTCCGCGCCCCCCTCCGTACTTCCGACCAGAGCGAATATTTTTCGCCCTCCTGCTGTATATGTGAGAATGACCTTTCCTCGCCCCGCTGCACCCGCCACCCCTTTTGCACACACACATACAAACACACACACACACACATTGACAAGCTGACGGACGGGCGGCGGCGCCCAGCCAGAGAGGAGGGTCGCGATCTGAGAACGTCGCGCGGCCCTCCCCGCCGCGCGCTGTAAACTCCCAGGAAAACCTCACTCGGCTACAGAAGGGAATGCCGGAGCAGCTCAGCGCGGCCGGCAGCCGCCCCGCTCCCATGAGCCCCCCTCCCTCTCCATCCCCCCTCCCTCCCTCTCCTCCGTCTCCCTCCCTCCCCCTCTCCCTCCCTCCCCAGGGGTGTCCTCGTCGTGACGGCCTGGCCTGGTCGGGCGAACACTCGGCGCCCGCGCACACGCCGCACTGCAGCCCGGAGAAGAGGGTTGCCTACCTCAGCCACCGCTGCGCCATTCTTGTGCCGTCTTCCTCTCTCTCTCTCTCTCTCTCTCTCTCTCTCCCCCCCCTCTCTCTCTCTCTCTCTCTCTCTCTCTCTCTCTCTCTCTCTCTCTCTCTCTATGTCACCCCCCCTTCCTCTCTCTCTCTCTCCCATACCCTCCGCGCGCGCGGATCAAGGACGCCGTGACGAGCAGGACAGCCACTTATTCGCCGCCCTCTCTTCCTCTGTCTTGCTTCCCCCTACTCCTCTCTCTCTCTCCCTCAGTCCCAGAGAGCAGCAGCCCACTTACATGGCCGCGCGTGAGTGTGTTCTGATCGCTGCTTGCGTGGCCCAAACACGAGTGACCTCTTCAGCCGCGCCCTCTTCCATAGGATAACACACTGCGGCCCTCACGGAGCCGCGGCCGGCCCTCTGCCTGTTCCTTGTTTGCTGCCGCCGCGGCCTTCGTCTCTGCCCCTCCTTTCTCTCTTACTCCTTTTGCCACTCCGCGTTCTGAACGCGATGGCTCTCTCTCTCTCTCTCTCGCTCCTGATTGCCGGTTGGCACGCCACGCGGACACCTCTGGCCACGCACGACGGGCCTCACCGGAATGAGTAACGCTGCTAAAAATCCCCGGCGATAAATAAACAGCCGGCGAAAAGCTTTGCTCGTCGTCGAAATTAGGAAAAATTGTGGGCGCTTCTCGCAAACAGAGGAACAGCAGCGCTGGGAGGGCGGCGGCGGCTGCGCTGGGCCACGCGCGCCCTCCCCTCGTCTCGATTTTTCATCGTTGCGCGCGCCGCCGTGGAGCTGCGGTGCGGAGCTCCCTGCGGCTCCTGGAGGTAGGCTCCGGCACCTCCGAACACGGACTGTCCAAAAATAAATGCAGAATCCAAATGTCTTTGCGTGATCGTTTGTTTTCATAGTTGGCTTTCTACAAGTGATATTTTTTAAATTAGTTTTGTTTTAAAACGGCAATTATTTTTTTAAATTGTCGTTTCCCTTAAAATGAACGGTCGACTGTCATAGTACTTACTCCGTACGGTCGCAGTGCAGGGCGCGGCTCACGACGGCTCAGTCGATAGAATCATTATAATGTCATAACGATGCCTTATGTGATCTACTCAGTCTGCGGAGACGAAACACTCACAAAGATAGGGAAACGTCGCAAGACTTTTAGAATGCATGGACATCGTTAGAAGGTATCGATAATATTTGCATAGTACACGGCCAAGAGGGAGTCGACAACCCCTCGCTCTTTCAGCATTGCGTTTTGGCATGTTGTCCCCTCAAAAGTCGCATTTTCATCAAATGTTTAGTTTGTAATTTTTTTCAGAGCTTATCTTTTTTTCCTTTCAAAGTTGGAATCTCGCCTTGCGCTTCCAGCATGATTTTGTGGGCCACTCTCCCGGACTCTCCTGTAAAATTTTGTCGGATACAGTCAGTCAGTTTGCCGTATCTCTGGTCCATCAATTAATTGCGCAGCGGTATTAGCATTTCATGCGGATGCCGGCCGCACGTGGATAATTCATGGCGCATCTTTAATTCAGAGGGGATGTAGTTTTTTTTCCTGTAAAGGGGTGGGGGGTTCGAAGTGACCTTGAAAGGGATGACGTCTGTCAGTTCTACCAAACCGCGATCGCTTGGCCGCATACGTTGGCTGTTAACCGCGGCAATAAAGTTATTTTGGGTCCGGACGGTTCTGACTGACTCACTCACCCAGAACCAGATAGTATTTTAAAGTTAACAAAAAGATTTTTAGGTTTTGATATTTCAAACTGTTGAGTGAAAAGTGTTGAGGGAAAGTGTTTATACTGAATCTTCGGCACGGCAAAGTCGTGTGGTGGAACCACGCCAATCGCATGGTGGACAGATTTCTCGGCGAGACCGTTGGTGGGGAAACTTTCCCGGACCAAAATCCGGACTTCCGCGTGTGCGACGGGGAAGTCCGCTGCCACCGCTGCTGTATTGGGGGTCGTTAACGCTATGGAGGAAGCGGGCGAAAATCGCCGCTCGTCCGGGACGGCTGGCTGACCATCCCTGGGAGTTGTGCTGAGGTTGCCGCTGTGCCGAGCGCCGCATGTGGAGGCAAGTTTGTTGCGCCGCCGCAGGGGGGGGGGGGGGCGGCGTGACGGCGACAGCTCCTCGCCAGATAGGCGACCGAGCTTATATACCACTACGCCCTAACCGCCCAGTAAACTGCTAACTTTCTAAAAAAAAAAGGGCGGGTTTCGTATGGCTTGGCATTGAAAAATCTGGGGTCTTATTCTGACCTACTGTCGTCGTCCCTTATACAGTAGTGGGTCTCTAGGACGAGCAATGGCCCGCATTCGGTGCGCACCCATGTAAAAATAAAATCAGATTCATCATTTTTTTGTTCTAAAATTCATTTTTACGTCTAGGAAAAAAAATGGCGGAACTGCGCGGCGTCTCGTGTGGTGGTGGTGGTGGCCTGGCCCCGTTTGCTAATTGGTGTGGGAAATGGTCGTGGGAATGTGAGATTTATGTGCGCATGCATCAGCAGCGTAATAAGAGAAATATGGGGGAAGGGTACAGCAGAGGCCGGGAGCGAGATG
The DNA here is from genome assembly GCA_026979955.1 of Megalurothrips usitatus. Classification (NCBI taxonomy): domain Eukaryota; kingdom Metazoa; phylum Arthropoda; class Insecta; order Thysanoptera; family Thripidae; genus Megalurothrips; species Megalurothrips usitatus. The sequence goes on from CM049596.1 coordinate 10,675,565, forward strand.
GAGAGAGAGAGCGTGAGAGAGAGATACAGACAGAGTGGGAGAGAGAGAGAGAGAGAGAGAGAGAGAGAGAGAGAGGCAGGTTGTGTATGATTATGCGTAACCATCGCCATGTGATTACCAGCTCATCACCGCTGGCTTAGCCTTCCGTCTCACGGGACACGCACACACACACACACCCACACACATACGTGCCACGCCTCTCCGACATGGGGCGGACAGGTGGGAAGGGGAGAAGGGAGGGGGGAGTACGAGTGGGAAGGAACTGCTACTGAAGGGACGCTCTGATTGAGAGGGATGAGCAGGTGCGCCGAGATGAAGCCGTTGCGCCAGGCACGAGCTCGCCTTTCTCTCTCTCTCTCTCTCTCTGTCTCTCTCTCTCTCCCACTCACGACACGCTCCATAAGGTGTGACGAGAACGGGAGAAGCGTTACGTTGATACGTGGACGAGCCTTAAGGCGGACGACGAGAAGGGCGAGCGGATCGGCGGCACACATTCAATGGGACGGGTTCGCGGCGCGGCCCGGGTGCAGGCAGAGGCGGGCGGCAGGGCGGAGCTGCTGGAGCTGGAGCCACGCCACGCCAAAGGGCTTGGCAGCGGCTCGGGTGGCGGCGGCGTCTGCAGGAACAGCCGTCCGACAGATGAGCAGCATTGTGCGTGGCATTATGAGGAGGAGGGAGAGGAGGAGGGAGAGGAGGAAGAGAGGAGGAGGGAGAGGAGGAGGGAGAGGAGGAAGAGGAGGAGGGAGAGGAGGAGGAGGGCGGCCAGCCTCATACATACTGATCTTTATCCTCCATGTTGATGATGACCGGCGCCATCCACACGGCGGCAGCAGCGTCCCCGGCACGGCCGCCCCGCCGAGCGGGAGACACGCCATCCGCCAGGAGGATAACGGCCCGTCGTTCTTGACGAAAATCTGATACGCGACTTTGCGATTCATGCGGCGCTTTGGCGTGCCCTGTCGGTGCGGTTAGTTCGGCTCTGCTGCCGCTGCCGCGGCCCCCGCGGCGGAGCAGGCGGATCGGGTGTAGGTGATACGGGGACGTCGTGCGTGTCAACCCGCCGGCGACGGCGGCCCCGGGCAGCGCCGCCAGAAAGCTCAGGTGTGGCGCCAGCACGCCTAGGGTAAGGCGCCAGCGAGCTCAGGTGTTGCGCCAGCACGCCTACGGTAAGGCGCCAGCGAGCTCAGGTGTGGCGCCAGCACGCCTAGGGTAAGGCGCCAGCGAGCTCAGGTGTGGCGCCAGCACGCCTACGGTAAGGCGCCAGCGAGCTCAGGTGTGGCGCCAGCACGCCTACGGTAAGGCGCCAGCGAGCTCAGGTGTGGCGCCAGCACGCCTACGGTAAGGCGCCAGCGAGCTCAGGTGTGGCGCCACCGCAAGCTGCTGCTGTGCCTCCGCCGCTGCTTCCTGATGCCATCGCGGGGAACGGCACCGTAGCTCAGGCTGCCGCTCCGGCGTCTCTGCCGTGCTTATCGCTCCCTTCCCCCCCCCTCCTGCTCCTCCTCCTCGCGGCCTCTCTCTATAAACTCTCCCCCCCCCCCCCCCCCCCCCTGCAGCGACGGCCCGATAATGCGGCATATGCACCGGCCGACTCACACTTTTGTCCCCCCCCTTTGTGTGGGCGGACGCCGCGCGGGGTCAGCTGATGTGGGAGAGAGAGAGAGAGACAGACAGAGAGAGAGGGGTGTAGGAGGGGTGGTGGTGGAACGGGTACAGCAGAAGCAGACGCCCGTCTCCGCGCCCGCCTCCGAAATGGATTAACGGAGGATCGAGGCTGGAGGGCCGTGGCGGACCGAAGAAGGGCGCCACCGCCCGGAAGGGAGCGGCCAGCCCCCTCTCCTCCCTCCCTACCGGGGCAGAGCAACTTTTGATGGGCGAGCGGCGCGGCCCGAGCAAGGGAAGGGACGGGCATGAGGGCCCTGGCCAGCGGGGGGCGGGCCGGCGGGGCCGGTCAGCTGTTACCTCCGAGCAAACGACTGTTGGGCATGCTCATCAGGGGCCGCCCCCGGTAGGCTCCGGGGACCGTCCGTAAGGCACCAAGTCCACGCGTCCGGAAGGCATCGCTCGGCGACGCGGCGCAGGGCCGTGCCGCGGGCTGCCTACCCTCAACGACTTCACGGGCGCCTGAGGAGAAGGACGATCCGGCCTGGAGCCTTCCGCTGGAGACGGGAGTCGGGACGTCCGAGCCGTACGACGCTTTGCCCAAACAATTAGTTACAATCTACTTTGTACTAAACGAAGCGGCACACGCTGAGAGAGGGGGGGGGGGGAGAGAGAGAGAGAGAGAGCGAGAGAAAGAGAGAGAGAGAGAGCGAGAGAAAGAAAGAGAGAGAGAGAGAGAGAGGGGGGGGGGACTGCTGGCGACAGATGCAGAGGCACGGGGCGCGAGGGTCGGACACGGGTCTGTCGCCGGCAGGGGGGCCAGCGCCCCGCTCCAAACAAAGCAAAAACCCGACAACAAGAATAACTTTTGGCCTTGCGAATCAAGTGCAAGAAGTGGGGGGAGGGGGCGAGACGTCCCTCCTAAAAGGTGCGGGGAGAGTGAGACAGAGAGAGAAAGGAGTGGCCCACAGAGAAACGGATCTGAGCACGCGCCCACCTAGACAGCGTGTGGCAGTGGTGGTAATGGTGAGGGCAGTGGATGTGACCCAATTATACTCCCCCCTCATAGCCGTGCCCTGGGCTGCCCCTGCGGGCCCCTGCGGGCCCCTGCCCTGCGTGAGGACCCGCCCGGGCCCCTGGTCTGTGGTGTCTGCGGTGTGCGAGGCGGCCCGGCGGCGGCGGCCGGCCCCCGGTCCTGATGCCGTTACGGCAACACGCACTGTTGTTTCAAGCGATGGCAGCGGAGGTGGGGGGAGGAAAACAAGGCCCGGACACCACCGAGTGAGGGGGGTGGTGCGTCGTGGCGGCGTGGCGGCGGCAGGCGGCGGTGCGGCGTGGCGGCTCCCCACAGCGTCATCACCAATTTGTTTGTAGCCAGTTTTTGTCATGCGTCTTTTTTGGCTACTGGTTGGTGCAAATCTGGACCACGGGGTTAGTAGTGGGGGTACCTAACTGACGCAGACGGGAGAGGGGAAAGGGGAGGCGAGGTAGGGAGCGGGGGGAGAGAGGGGAGGTCTGGAAACGCACGCCGCGCTACCGCTGTTGCCGTTCCAGCTGTCATAACATCTAAACTAATCTGGAACGCAAGGCCAGGCGCGTCCTCTAATTTAGCTGCCGTGCCTAAAAGGTCCCGCTCTCTCTGTCGCTCTACGGCCCTGACTCTGTCTCTCGCTCAGTGGAAGCCGCCAGGATTTAGATTCTAGAAACAACACAGCAAACGAAAAAAATATTGTAGGGTGAGTTAGTGGTCGTGTGCGAGAGAGAGAGAGTCAGCGTTCGTGTGCGTTGCGTTTTTGTGTGTACCAAAGCAAACCCGCAGTACCACCCGATTTTTTTTGTCGTCATCCACAAAAAAAATAATTGTACGTGTAAGTTATGGGGCTTTTAGACTTTAATGACAGCGCAGAGACACGTATGCCAAACGAGGAAAGGCCAAACACGGACTGAGGGAGGGAGGGTTTGCGAGGGAAGGAGAGAAGGAAGGGAGGGAGGGAGGGGGGGGGGGGGGGGGGTCGGAGCGCACCCACCATGTCCTGCTCGCGGCACCAGCAGACTTTGTTTCTGATTTGATTGTTTGGCCGCAATTACTCGAAGGGCCTTTATTCTTTCTTTTCGTCCTCCGTTTTAAGAGGCGACGCGGCGGCGCTTGCGGCGGGAGCCCTCATGAAATAGGAAAGAGGCCCGAAGGAGGGGGAATAAAAAATAAATAAAGAGGGCATTTAGAGGGCCCGCCTCACGTGCTGGCGGAGCCTGCGCGGAGCCTGCAGACGGGCACGGAGAGCCGCCGAGTCTTGGCGGGCCTCCGGACTCGCGGCGGCAGGACAGAGAGGACCGAAGTAAAAATAATGACAAATGTCTTTTCCCTTTCGTGGCCGCGCGCCGCGTCTCGAGCGATGCCGGCACAGTTTCGGCCTTCTAAACTCTCGCACGTTCCCGCGCAGAGGCAGCAGCAGCAGCAGCAGCAGCAGCAGCAGCAGCAGCAGCAGCGCCAGGATGGATTTGCAAAAGGGAGAGTTGCGGGGGGCGAGGAAGGGGTGTGGGGGGGGGGGGGGGGCTCGCTCTGGCAGCGCCCACAGCAGCCTGGCCTGGCGCGGCGGCTGCTTTGGCATGCCTGGATTTGCCCGCACCGCGCGCCCCGAGCTTTTTCCTTCCTTTTTCCGTCTTCCTTTCGCTGTCTCCCCCTCCCCTTTCCTTGTACTCTCCTCTCTCTCTCTCTCTCTCTCTCTCTCTCTCTCTCTCTCTCTCTCTCTCTCTCTCTGTGTTTCTCTGTTGCTGCTCCGCGGCCCGCGCGCCGCAAAATGATTCGGCAGGATTTGCCGCGAGGGCGCGCGCCGGTATCCCGCCGCATCCCGTTCGTATGCCACTTCCGCCGGATCCGCCTGCCCCTCCTCGTCAGCCAGCATCCCCCCACCCCAAACGGATCCCACTTCCGCTTCCGATTCCAAACTCAATCCTATGGTTTGAATTTTTATCATCAGCGATCCGAAAAGGAGAGGGGTCGAGGCTGGCCCCAGCTGGCGAGGCCCCCTGCCGGAGCGCGGGGGAAAAGGGTGTTCCAGAGAAACCTATGAACGGAAACGGAGATAGAAAAGGCGAAATAGGGTATTCCGGAGTAGGCCGGAATGGAGGTGCGTTAAATTCCAGCGCCTACGGTACAGGCAGTCGCCCTGGTTTACCGAACAACGAGGTAATGGTCGATGCAAAGAGCTCCTCGCGGTTCGCCATGGGACGCGAAGAGAAAAGAAATTCTCGCGGGGCTCACTCACTCGCGCGCACACGGCGGGCAGGACAGCACTGGTGTATACGGACTTCGCCAGCTCGCGTCACATTATCGCTGTGTGCTCATCGGTGCAAACATGGACGAGAAAGACAGAGAGAGGGGTGGGAGGGGGGTGGAGAGAGAGAAGTAGATCTCTGTCGGCGCGTACATTAGCGACCGTCAATGCCGTCGCTAATCCCGTTCTCGTGCCTACACAGATAAAACCTATGGACAATTTTGTCCATAACAATGGACAATATTGTTACTGGTCCAGGAACGATTCTACGCGTCCATAGCTATGGACAATTTTGTCCATAAAAAAACCACAAAATTGTTCACGTAGTGAGTAACAATATTGTCCATAGCTATGGACAAATTTGTCCATTACAAGGAACAACTGGGTAAAGAGTTCCGACTTCTACTAGAATTAAATGTTTTCTTGCTAGTAACAATTTTGTCCATACCTATGGACAAATTTGTCCACAGTACAGAAACAATATTGCACCACATTAAATGGACATTATTGTTACCATTGCAGGGACAAAACTGTCACTATATTGAGGTACTCCCCCATGTACACTCCCTTGTAATAATAACGCCTCGTATGATCCTCTGCTACATTCAGCATATCTTTTCCAGTTGATCTATACCTCAAAACAAGCATTTTTATGCGAATAGATTTACAACCCCACTTTAAATTGATCATACCTTGACAAATAGCTATCCAAATTCGCACCTAATCCTGATACCATAGTTTAGAAAATATCCCTAGTTGGGTTATGAAGAACAGAGGAGTTGGCTGGCTGCAAGCCGGTTAGTAAAACTTCAAATCAAATACACTTGTACATGGATGAGTAAAAGTGACAGTTGGCTTCAGGGACTCAGAATCAAATTCGTAAGTCACTAACTAATATTAACAATAAAACACTCCGAAACAGCGTACATAAGGATTAAAAGACATCATCAAGCCTAGACCACATCAAGGACTCCTGCCGCCCCTCTGCTGTTTACCTCTCCCCCTCTCTTCTTACTGCAAACAGCCACTTGTCTTATTCGCAGTACCCCTCTGGGATACAGGATGTGCTCTCGCGGCGGGAAGTTTCCTATTGTTAGATCAGCCAACTCATTTTCCTTCAGGATAAAACCCACCGGAGATGAATAAAAATATTTCCCTTTTATTATAACTAGTGCATTCCATGCTTGCCAGCAGGGAGGTTTGTTAGAACGGTTGGCCAGTCCTGTTAATTTTCTATAAATGCAGTCTATGCCATTTGCTATACTTTGTTCAAAACCAGCTGCAAGTTGCAGCCTGCAACTAATCAACAGAGGCATATTTAAGTTTCTCACTATTTGCATCATGATTGCCCGACACCGGTTTTCAACTCAAGACATGTAATTCAGTAGGGGTTTCAATCCCTGCACACATAACATCTTGTAGTGTAAAATAATTACTGTACATTTGTTTAAAGTATCAATTTTATTACGGATGTAACAAATTTGTGAAAAGGGCATTATTAATTAAAAGATTGTAGACTTATAAACAAGAACTGCAAGTCTCAGTGGGCTGGAATTTTTAAAATGCAGAAACAAGTTTAAATCATATGAAAACAACAAAAATACAGCTTTTGGACATTAGCAGCAGATGTCTCTGACAAAATTATTAAATTTACAAGTAATTTTTACATAGAGGGAAAAACAACTACAACAAAACAACAGACAGTTTCTCACTGACAAACATTGAAAAATTGAAAGTAAATTTTACATAGGAGGAAAAAAACAGACAGGCAGATAAGAGGAAAATTGATCTACTCTAAACCCCGTGTAAAATTTTGAAATATTCAATAGCCGACGCAGGGGCGTCATCCTCATTAGTGAGGTAAACTTCATAGTAGCATGTCTGAAGAAGTCTGAAAAAATTAGTCCATGATGGAGGAAAATAAACATTAAATACACAGCAAGCCTTAAATACCCAATCAATTGCCCTAATTGTGGGGATTTTTCCCAGCTCCATGGGTCTTCCATCCAAGACGAGGAAATACTTCATAATATCGGATGTTAGATCGGACTTGATTCCTATAAGATAGGGCTGAACAGGCCCAGCCTCCTGTTCCCTTCTTCCTTCGGCATATTCAGCAATATCAACTTTAGGCTGTCAAGACAAACAAAGATTATTTATTGATCGAACCACACCACTTGGAAGAAAAAATTACTTAAATAAAAATTGTCTTACTGATTTAATTACTATAAGCTCCTTTTCTACTGGCAGCACAGTTGTATCTGTATCCTCTTCAGACCCCCCTCGAGGAACATGTGGCAATTTGCATGCCAAAGCGTAGCAAGCTTGAGCAGTTGCTAAAACAGAAAAGATAATATGGGTTAGAACACTCAAAAAACCCTAATTGAAAATCTGTATTTTGAAGTAACATGCTTTCACACTTACTATCTACACTGGATGATTTCCTTATCATGGTAGGCCACATCTCTTGTATCTTAGGAATATGCTTCAAAAAAAGGGGACACATGTCTTTTGCTTTGGGGAACATCAGACCAAATTCATTTGAGATCTACAAATGAAAAAGTGAAATTCAGATATAGTACAATACATAGTACAATGTTGAACTAAATTTGGAGGTTTCAAAAATTGACAACACAGGAATAACATAATATCAGTTCATGTAAAAAGGTGCTTAAGTTAATCATACAATATGAAATCCACTTACCAGTTCGCCATTATAGTTGTGAAATTGAGGGAATTCTTTGATCATATCAGTAATACTGCTCCCCTTCTTTCTCTGATTCTGCCGGTATCCAAAGGTTTTTTGCATCGCATCAATGATTTGATCTCTCTCACCTCTGCCTGGCCACATCACAGCCAAGGCTTCAATCTAGAGAAAAATAATTAAAACTCAGAAAAGGATGGTAAATCAAGTTAACTGAAATGCTGTTTTCAACATACATCTACATCGTGGCCAGGAACAGGGGAGTTGTCAGGGTTCTTCTTCTTCACTTTGGTTTTCCTATCCCTTTCATCATCGGGCAGGGCTGTCTGAATCCGCTTGCGAATGTTGGCGAAATGTCCTTTATTGGCTGCAGGGGAATAAATGTGAGACTGCAAGAGATGTAAAGAAAAGAAAAAAAACAATTAGTAAGAATCAAAGAATTGTAAGGATTAGAAATTAATGGCCCCCTTTTCACTTTACTAACCCAGGGTGTTGAGTTGGGTGAATCAATTGGTTTCTGGTATTGTATATAAGTACAACAGAAACTCTTTGCTAGTCTTTCCAGATGCTCAGTCTTCACTTCACTTGGATGACTACACATTTGATATTACAATAAGTCAGTGAAAACAGAAAGATAAACCAAATTTTAAAATGACAATTTTGACAAGTCGTACAGCAGTTATATAGATAGAGCAGGAATTTGATAAACTTACCTGAAAACTTTATATGATAAATGTCTGACCAAGACTCGATATGCTTTCTTACGGTCCTTGACAGCAAGCACGAACCCCTCATCCAGCCATCTAGCAATACAGTCCTTAGTGCTTTTGTGTTCCTTTAAAATAGCCGCTACATCAATCTATAGAAGAGAGAAAAAGACAGAACGATATCAGTGTAAGCAATAAAGACTATACGCTTACCCGAAATGTATAATAGCTAAATTACTTCTCCTAAATGTGGCTTGAGTTCCAGAAGCTCCTGCCTAGTACGTTTCAAATGAGCAGCATCAGGCTTGTACATATCCTTTGGTTCCTCAGGGGCGTTCTCCTTGTTGGAGTCACACTCTTCATCAGATGGCTCATTTATTGGGGCCACCAATTGAACACGAGGAGCACTTCCTCTCAATCGAGCTGACGACCTTGTGGCTGTTGAAGCGTGACCACCAGATTTCTTATTTTGCTTTGAGGATGATGGAGCTGACTTCTTAGCCTGTCACAAAAAACAAATGTACTGAAGCAGTTACAATTTAATTATTAAGCATCCAAGTAAAGGAAACATACTCTAGCTTCCTTGTCTCTACTCTTTTTAAAGACGGAAAACCCAGAGGGTATTGATAAGTTTGTGAGGCCTGAAAAGATTAGCAATAATGCAATCAAACACTTGCCAAGACCACTTAGCCAGCATAGAAACATGAAGGTAGCTAAACTAAATATACTCTGTCAATAATTTCAGATGCCAGATGAAGTGCCATACGATACTGACCCCTTTCCTTCAACTGTTTAAAATTCTGGAGGTTGCTCTTGAGGCCTTTCTTATTGTAACTGGAGAGATCGGACAGTTCCTCTTGGGACATCCAGTCCAGGAGCTCTGAGTCTGATACGTCATCACCACTATCTCTTGATTCATCCAAATCTAAGCTATCTATATCATCAAAACCATGGTTCACATTACTGCCATTATCATTATCATTGCTGGGTTTCCTATGATCACCATGAGCATTCATATCATCAAAACCATGGTTCACATCACTGTCATTATCACTGCTAGGTTTCCTATGATCATGGGCATTCATATCATCAAAACCATGGTTCACATCACTGTCATTATCACTGCTAGGTTTCCTATGATCATCACGAGCATTCAAAGACAAGTGATGTCCGGGATTCTCTTTGTTGCGGCAGACAGATAACAATGGAGTATATTTCTGAAAATTAAAAAAAAAAACGCAGTAAAAACAATGTTTGGAAAGAAATTAGAACAAATACAACCTTAGCATAGCCTTAACATCAAAGATAATAAAGAATACATTATCACTATTAACGTCTTACCAATTGCCCTGATTTTAGCTTCTCTTGCAATGAATTTATTTCCAATACATCTCCGAGGGTAAATCCAAAGAGCTTTAGGGTTGAATGTGAGAGGTTCATGAAGTCTTTGCCTTTAATTTTTTGGTCTAAGACAGAGAGCAAAACAAACCAAAATTCATTTATGTTAAACATGCAGGATGCAGGCAGACTAAAGAGATTGAGACAAACTGAATCAAAACCAAATATATTAAACAATAAAAATTGATTCAGACAAAAATCAGTGCTAAATGACTACGTTTAAATAAGACATTTCGACAAGACACTTTAATTACCTTTCAGTTTCTTCGCCAAATCACTTTCCATGTGTTGGGTGAGAAATTTGGACAGCTCTTCTGAATCGAGATCCTCCATGATAGTTCCTTAAGAACAAAACAAAATCCTTTAGCTCAGATTGAATGTCAATACAAGTTACATAGCTCTTGCAACACTCAGAATATTTAAGTGCCTGACAAGGTTGGATGGCACCTGCTCAATAGGTTAAACGACCATTGCTATCGACCAAACAAACCGAAAAGCATTTGCAAGAAAGTCTCAAGACTCAGAAACATTCCTACACTACGCTCACACGACCGCTCTCAAAGATTTGAGATCAAGTTCGGTGAGTCAGGAAAAGAATGGGCCAATGGCCGCCTTCTCTCCCTTGCAACCACGGAGAGAGTACAGTGTACGAGAGAAAACACATGCATAACAAATAATTTACAAGAAACAGGCAACAAAGCACCCAAAAATAGCACAGCTCATATCTAAAACTCACTTTAGCACGTAAAAGTTGCGTTAAACCACACACCCACTAATGCCACCGTGCGACTCACGACGAACGAGCTGCTAACAACCGCCAAACGGCCAGAGGGACCGGAAATCCGTTGAATTTTGAAAACCGTTACCAACCTAACCACTGAAACCGATGTCACGCCCATTCTATTTAGAGACAAGGTGAAAATGGAGTTCCTTCCATGAAAGTGATTCCGTTTCCTGATAAATTGGATCATTAATGTATCCATACAAGCAACATTTTAATGTATTGGTGAGTCACACTTTCTATTAAAGTTCTGTTACCCAGCATGTGGCAGTTTATCTCCTTTTTTTTCTTCAAAGTACAGTTGCTTACAAACTGAGTTTTGAAAAGTCTACTGGAATGGTTGCGATACTGAGTGTCGTTCAATAAATGAAATTTTCGCATCTTACCTACGACTTGTCCCCTCCCCCTTTCCCTCCCGACTCCCCTCTTATGGGACTCCAATCCTGCCTTCCCTCTCGCTTCCCATTCCTACCCCCATCTTTCTCACACGTTTCCAGCATCCTTTTCTCCCCTCTCGCGCGCGATCGCACACACACTCACGCTCAAAGACAAACAGAAAAAATTCATGTTACATTTCCATACAGGAAGGGTGAGCAAGAAAAATATTACAAGGATTACTTAGACTGCTTACATTAAACAAATAGTGAGTAAGAGTTGAGCCGATGTCATTGAGATTTCCATCAAAACTGCTAGTCCTTCAATCATGCTAAGGAGGCGAACTTTTTGGAACACAATTTTCATGGGCAATTTTGGAGCAGGTCACATTTTCTGTTCACAGAACAAAAACCCTTGAAAAAAAATTAAGTAAAAAATTAAGTTATTACAAACTCAGAATTTTTCATTGGGAAGAACGTACCTAGGCTGAACTACTTATGCTTATTTCTTGTATAATGCCATGCGAGAGGAGCCACACAGGCACACTATAATCTGATGAGAACAAGAGTGCAGTTGATTAAATAAATATAATTATTTATAACACAGGGGAAAAAAAACAGAAATCAAGACCAGAAAATATTACCATTCTAGACAAACACTGTTCTTGGACTCAAAAACAAACAGTCTGAGTCCTGACCTCTGGTTTCATAAGGCAGCCAGGGAGCAATTGATTTGTAGTGAGCAAGATCACTTGGTGTCACTAACACAGGTGCTCTCTGAAATAAATTGGAAATTTTGTAGGCATTGTAACGTCCACTGAGACCATCATTCCTACACTCCATAACAGAGAGAAAGATTCTCTTCTCTCCATGCAATTCAACTACAATGCTCTCAACAAGGCCAAAAGCTGGAATTCTGGACACACAATCAGACTTCAAGGCAACAAAGAGTCCTGGACAATACTCCTCTCCGTGAATTTCAGCGGTTTCCACAATCATGACCTGATCCATTTCTGCAAATCCACGACTTAAGAGTGCTTCACTGTGAGGACAGTTCTTTACGAGTTTCGGAACTGCACCCTCTGTAGAGAATTTATAGTCCGGCGGTTCACTTTTATCCAAAAGTGGGCCAAGGGTACTGAGCTGGCTCATCTTTGACATGGTCTTGGGGATATTTTTGAAGCACGCCTGAACACCTGAATGTTTTCGGAAGATCCTGTGTCTTCCCTCAAACCTGTTGGGCATCAAAAAAATTTAAAAAGCAAGTAAATAGAGAAGGATTTACACTGAATTCAAATTTCAATATAAAGAGATTCTAAAATTCTGGTCTTCCATTTTGACTTCATGAAATCAAAGGGAGAAAAAAATGGAATAGAAAAAAAAACATAGGTCACCTTGCACACCAGAGGCGAATCAAAGGACCCTTTTCCCGAAACTGTTGAGGGTAATGTAGTATGTGATGCAGCTTATTAATACCCTTCTTCAATTTCTTGCTGACATATTTCCTTCTTCTAGGCGTGGGTTGTGTTTCTGCATCCTCATTCTCTAAATCTTCCCCGCCACTTTCATCATCAGCAGTGTCACCTCCAGGCTGTTCCTCCTGCACCTCCTCTTCCACTTCTTCCTCCTCTTCCTCTTCTGCAGCCCTATCTTCTACTCCTGCGATTGCAAGTGGTGACACAAACATTTCGTGAAAGAGTTTGTTGTGCTGATATAGAAGAATTTCCAGCCTAGCTATGTCACTATCACGCAACTCAAATGAGAATATAATTTTCACAATGTCTTGCAACAAAAGTACGAGCTGGAGATACTTATCGTGTTCTTGAACACCACTGATGAGAAATGGGAAAACACGCAGAAGACAGAATGTTTGAGACCCGTATTGCTTGAGGGTGTGGCCCTTCCCACACAAACCATTCACTGAGAAATTAACTGATGGCTTATTTCTAATATCTGGTTTTCCATACACAAATGATCTCACCCTGGAATTAAACTCAAAGACTGTAAAAAGTTTTCTAACACAAATGAATTCATATAATGCTAGTTTTAGCACCATTTGAATGACCCCAACTAGATCGTGAAAAGCATCAAAAACACAATCTCCCGGGACTTTTAATGCTAGATGTAAGGCACTCCTTTCCTTCACTCCATACTTCTTGGGAACGGCACTGTTTCTCTCCACTTCTTGCACATGCCTTTCATGGAGCCATGCTGAACGAATTTGACCAATAGCAGTTGAGTCCTGTTGGAAGTCTTTCTTTGTGATCATACAAAGCCTGCAGAACAGCGATGCTGACGGAGACAGAAGACCCAACAACGCATGAGCTGCTAATGTATCAGCACTAACATTGACCAGACACGCTCTCAGGATAAAAATTCCACCCTCTGGGAGTTTAACAGGTATTCCTTCATCACTGTTCAAGCGCTCCAAATCTCTCAGTAACGGACCCAAAACTTTAGCAAATGCACCATTCTTCTTCAAATCTTCTGCATAACTCATTGCTAAGAGGAAAATTGATGATATTTTTGACTGTTCTTCAGGGGGCAGATTTTGAATTAAAATGTAGAAGCATCCAAGCTTATGGATGATACATTTGGTTCCAAGAGAATTGGTAACTTCTAGATCATCGTAATTAAGAACAATCCTTACGGCAGTGGGATACTTTTGAAGAAATATATTAGTCTTGAAGTCAGTGCCATCCTTGTAAGACCGGTATACACCATCATCGCTTTGTTTCTCATTAAGAATTAAACGTCTAAGATAAGGGTTCTTCACAACCATTGACAAGATTTCACTAAGCGAGATTGACTGGAAGGATTCAGGAACCTGTGTCGGAAGAATAATTTTTAATTTTCTGTCAAGCCTATTCTCCATGCGGTTGTCAAGATATTTATCACTCGGTACTGGCAATCCATAATGAACATGGAAATACTCCAGTTGTTTGTCAGTTGTTTCTAAACCAACAAAAGGACTAAGTACTTGAAAATTCTCAGTCACAAACTTCTCTGAATCATCTAGAGGTACATTCATTTCTCGCAGAAACTTAACTGTTTTGTTCTTCAAATTTTTCACAAGGTTTCCAACCAACCCACCAACATACTCTTGGATCAAGCTTACTGATGCACCTGTTATGTTCCCAGAAGAACGCAGATGGATGAGGAACTTTGCAGCCTCTTCCATAAAATTGTAATCATCTACATTGCATGATCCAGTTTCGACCTCAGGCTCAGGATCATCAATTGAGACATCATCTCCCTCATTGTCTGCTGCAGGGCGAGCACCAGCCACCGATGATGATGATGATGATGTGGCATTTGAACTTGAGAGCCCTGGCACCCTAGCATGTTGTCTCTCTGGTTGTGCATCCACACGATCAACATGTTTGTCTTTGATGTGACGAACAAGTGAACTTCTATGCACACAAGACTCCCTGCACTGGCCACAAGTATATGAAGGCAAATTATCATGCAGAAGATACCAGTGCTTATTCAGCAGCTTCAAACTTGGAAACAGTTTTGGTGGACTGCAATGTATGCACTTCAAGTAACGATGTCCAGACTTATCCATAGTGAACACTGTAATTATGTAAGGAAAAACAGATTCAGAAACAGCGCCACTACAAAGACAATACACAAGTTACAACACTACCACAGCTCACCTTGAAACAAAACTCAAATTGGATGTCATCAAGACATAGTGTTAAAACATTGGAATATGTCTCTAGAATAGAAAAAGCACTTATATCTTGAATAGGAAAGTGTACTGATTCAAGATGACGAGGCACAGCAAGCTACCAATAAATAAATAAATAAAAGAACATTAAATATGCACTTTAGGCTAAAGAATTTACACAGGCAACTCACCATCTATTCAAACAGTGGCTTAAAAACATCACAAGGGCACCTTTGATGGGCTGCAGTGAATGTTCTGAGTAGTGATATTCTGACTCACTAATAGTAAAATCTGTAACAATAAAAAAAGAAAAACTAACGTTACAGATTATCAGCCCCATGGGCACATAACCCTAACACGGACTGTCAAATCGAAAACATGGTTAAACACAGAAAAACAGATTACTTTCAGACATGGTCTGTCAATGTTTGCTGCTTACCACTCATTCAACGAGACGAAATAATGGAAACCCGAAGTAAATTTCAACAGCAGGAGAAACAGAATCTCTGTTTACGCGACACAACATCGACAACAACAATCCATGAAAAACTTATTGGGCTGTGTACCGGTGGTCGAATGGCATAAAGATCGATAGCCAGAATCGAGAGTTGAGAAAACGATACTGGACCATATTATGCGATATATCGAAGTTAGAATATGAATCCAGACCCCCTACTTTCGCCATTGGTAACTGCTGCTGCCCCCCCCCCCCCCTCCGATTTGAGTTCAAAGTGTTGTAATCTCACGTACCAGTCATAAACTCCCTCCTGATTATAAATCAATTTTAGGAGAGGCCTTGGCTTACATTTAATAATACTTTCATCTTCAGATTCACACCATTCTGAATCAATTGATACAGAGCTAGTAAAAATATCAGTGTAAACAGGTTGATGAAAATACATAAAAGTACTCTGTTACATTTATTATGCCTGGAGAAACAAAAATAAAAACATTGACCTTATCACTATGATACTATGCAGACTAAAGGTTCTTAGAAACCAACAGTGGTAAGTTATTCTTTTGTAGGAAAGTTTCAAACCAAATAGATTTGGGTACAGAAATGAACAATTAGTAATGGGGTCTGTACTGTATCCAATTCCTAAAATTGGCATAAATTTTGGCCACTGGTAGCACTGGCTGGAAAGTCTGAAAAAAGATAAAACTAAGATTAATAAATTTGGTTCAGTTTCAGTGACGGAAATATACATAATACAGAGAAGTACTGAGTTTTGCATACAAGTTTGAAAAAGCCATGTATATGCATTCTCAAATTTGCAAAGCAACTTACCTTAAGAGCGATATGTGCAAGGCAATAAGAATCCCAGATGTGAGCATACAGCTTGGACCAACATGGAGTAGTACCTTAAATGAAAGCAAATTAAAATGAATTAGGCTGTATAATCATCATTAAAAGCAAAATTGCAGTGGATATTACAGCCATCACACATTCTCAAGAAATGCCAGAATGTTTCCAGTTAACTGAGTACATATCGCATACACTAGCTGGTAGGCATCATACCTGGAGATGTTGTACAGCATTTTACGAACCCAGCAGGTACACATACGCTTTCAAAGTTTGACCTTGTCATTAAAAGTCACCTGAAATAGCAATACATAGAAGAATTAACATGAAATGAATAAACATTGAAAGGCTGTATACATAAAATAGAAGAAAATAAAAACATATATACCTCATAAAATTTGAAATGACCACGTCACTACTTGTGACGAGAGAACCGAATCATTGCCACAACAAAACGGCAATGTCAAAGATGTTCCAGCACCAGAAGAACAAAGCACTGCAAAAACCAAACAGACTCTCTTCAGAAACACATTTAAATCAACCACACTGATTTTCACTTCTGTATTTTACTGTGTATGTTTGCATTCTAATTCTGTACCATGTTTGCAGTAAACTGGGCACTTTTTAGGTTATGGCATGTCGCAAAACAGGGAGGGATGTAATTAAGAAGAAATATCTTTAACGGTTATGAAATAGATCAAACAATAAGTATTAAAAGTTATTCGAGGGACAGAACAGTATAACCTATAACCTCTACCACACCGCACATAAACAACCGTAGTTGTGAGTCAAACAACTAAAACACAGTTCGCCGATTGGTTTCCGCGAAAACAGCAAAGGTTTAGAGGTTACACACGCCCATAAACAAAGATAATCAACCATTAGTTCTTGCTTAAATTAATTTCGGGACGGTTTGTGACAAACAGAGGAGGAGCAAAAGGGGCGGGGGCGAGGGTGGAGTAGACATACGAGTCGTTTTGCAGCCGAAATACAACTTGCAACTTACCTATCATCATGGAAGCGCACTGCAGAAACTGGAAAACGTCTGGCAAATATTCGTTTTAGCATCGCACAGGTTACAGACGGCAAAATAGTTCGTTACAATATGACGAAACAGTGGCACACACACACAGCCCGGCAGCGGCGAATCTGTCTGCTCTCTGAGAGAGAGAGAGAGAGAGAGAGAGAGAGAGAGAGAGAGAGAGAGAGAGAGGCTCAAGTAATGGGCTTTCGGGCGGCTGCGGCCCATGGAAGCGTCTGCTCTCTGACAATGACGTCACCGCGGGCCGCAGCAGTGCCAACCGTTCGGCATTCGATTTCTCTAGCCTAACTAATGCTGCGAAATATTACAAACTAAATTAATCGAAAAAGTGGCTCGTTACTTTGTGTGCCGACGATTATTATAGATTCAAAACCTTCGAGATAAGCTTGATCTGCTGTGTGATGTTTCTGAAAACGCCGTGAGACACGGACAGGCAGTGCCACCTCCACCAGGCGCGGCCCGTTTGAGAACGTGGGCTCGCCACGCTCGCCAAAGGCGCTCGTAATCGATGGACGATAGTGGAATCCGAAATTTCCGGACGGGCGGAAATAGGGGGAGGGGGGCTTCCATTGTTGTCCGCGGGAACGAACAATTTCGGACGGGTGGTGTCCTGCGCTGGATACGTATCTGACGACACATTGGCTAAAACCAAACCTTTACCTCTAATTTATATCATAGCACAAAACCAATTTCCTATCTTCCTCCACGCCCTCTAGCCACGTTCGTGCCCCAAAGATGTGAGAAGATCGAGAACTCCGACCACGTGACTTCTCATGCAGATGCTGCACCAATCAGAATGCGATATTCAGTTTTCGGTTGTTTAATTGAAATTGTCCATAGACTGGTAACAAAATTGTCCACAGACTGGTAACAAAATTGTCCATAGTGCAGTCAAAATTGATTGTCCATACCTGCATGGACAAAATTGTCCATAATGCAGCCAAAATTTATTGTCCATACCTGCATGGACAAAATTGTCCATAGTGCCAGTAACATCCATGTTGTCCGTGGATGTATGGACAAAATTGTCCATTGCTATGGACAACCGTTTTGTCCATGACTCTATGGACAAAAAAATGTCCATAGACTTTTTGTGTGTACAATCTGTGCACGATCGCGAAACACTCAATCCAATCCGCGACATACACACACACACACACACACAAATATATTAACACACACAAACACACTCAGTCTAACACACATGCTTTTCATCATTCACGCGACCAATCTGCTTCAATTCTTTTCTTTTTTTTCCCTGACCGGTAGATGCACACAGCCATCATTAGTGATGAGTTGTTTTTTTCGCACGAGCGGGATTCCTGCAGTGCTGCAGCCACAGGAGGCAGTGGTGGGTTGATTGTAGTCTCAGTGCACTTATTTGCGGAACGACTATACAGCGTTTCCTAAATTCCCCCTCCCCCCCCCCCCTCTCTCTCTCTCTCTCTCTCTCTCGCCATGAAACAATTTACACATGAGCGAGCACTGTGCTCCGGCACCGCAACGTCTTCCCCCCTAACGAGCTGGGGCAGGCTGCCATCATCTTATCTGACGCTGTTCCTGCAGACGTTTACTGGCAGGATGGGGAGGCGGGGGTGGGGCAGGGGGGCCGAAAATGGGCTGCCGGTGTGGTATGAGGCCCCGGTGGCTTGTCTGTGCTGTGTGCGCGCGGCCGCCGCAAACGCGGTGTCTTATACACCCGAAATTAGGGCACACGAAAAGATTCATCAGTGGAATCAAATTACATAGAGGCAGCCGCCACTGAAGCGGCGGCGTCGCTCAGCGCCGCCTGTGAGCGCCGGGGCGGGCCGGCCGCACTACACACGGGGGCGTGGCAGAGGTCCGCGCTGCCGTCCAGGGGCGCTGAGTCGTGGGGTTTTATTTTATTTTTCCTCGAAAAGATAGGATGTAAACAGTTTTCACCCCCTTGCGAACGGACGTCATGTGCGACGGGCGACCCACTCGCGTACGTGTGTGTGAGAGAGAGAGAGAGAGACAGAGAGAGAGAGAAAGAGAGAGACTATGCTCTCCAGCCACTTGGGTACACAGGCTCCGCTCGGACGAATTTCATAACCGAGTTGCCCGGCAATAAAAGACGCGTGTCGCGCGCACTGCGGGGGGCCGGGACGCCAATAAATTTCAGGGGAGAAATGGTGAGAGGGAGAGGGGGGGGGTGCTGGTGGTTGATGGCCTCCCTCAAACAAGGCGCGCGCGGGGGGCGCGGGGGAGGGATAGGGGGTGCTGAGACGCAGCGGGGCTGCTGGAGGTGCAGGAGGGACGCCGCCGGGGCGGGCCGCCCGCTCCGACATCCTGTGGCACTTCCTCGCCGCCACCCGACCCCCGCAGTCGGCGGCGGGGGTCCCCTGCGGGGGGTCCAGCTGCGGCCCGACACGCCCCCCGGACCCCCCGCAGCGTGCCGAGCCCAAGACGGCCCCCTTCTTTGTCCTTATCTAAGGGCGCAAGCGGCGCAGCGGTCCGAGAGAGAGAGGGAGAGAGAGGGGGGTCCTGCTGCTGCGCCCCGTGCTCAAAGTGCATCTCAGGGATTATCTTCAATTAACCGGCTTTTGAAGTGCTCTCTCACACACTCTCTCTCTCTCTCTATCTCGCTCCAGCTGCCGTTGCCGCCTTTGAGGCCTTCCGCCCCGCTGCACGGCTCGGCTCGGGTACGGCGGCGCTCGGCCCGGCCGATCTTCAAGACGACCACCAGCGTGGCGGCCTCCACAAAGGGGGGGGGGGAGGGGTACATAGGCCTGGAGGCGGCAGCGGCCGGACCGTGCCGGACTGTGCTGGGCCCCTCGATCCACGCCCCCACCGCGGCGGCGGCGGCGCCTGCTTTGTAGAGAGGGGCGCCCGGCCCGCCTTTGTCGCCGATACAGCGTGACGAGGGGGCCGGGAAGAGGGCCGTCGCCTGCCGGAGTCGTGAAGCGACGGCCTTCAACGAAGATGTCCATTGAAGACGACAAACAAAAAAAAAACGGAAAAAAGGAAATCACTGAGTAATGTCGTCATTTTATGGATAATGTTTGTTTGTCGCCGCTCGGCAAGGCTGTTCGCTATCATTGCCATACCCCGCTCTGCACCGGCCCGCAGCCACGACACACGAGCCGCCTGCCGCCGCTGCCGCCGCCGCAGCAGCAGCAGCAGCAGCAGCAGCAGCAGCACGTCGCGCGCGTCCGGTCCACAGCGCCTGCAGCCTGCAGGGTATGCAGGCCGGAATGCGACTGCGCTATGCGGGCTGCCTACCCCGCTGGCCGCAGGGGCCGGCCGGAGCAGCGCCGCGTCTGCGCCACGTTTTAATATTCGCGCGGCCGTGCATCCCCCAGCAGCGGCGGCGGCAGCCAGTCCGTGGCCGACAGCGGCCGCCCTCCCCCCACCCCCCTCTCCGGTCCTGCCTCACAGTTTGCACGGCTGTCTGGTCGGGGAGGAGGGGGGAGGCCAGGAGGCAGCCAGCAGCCGTACTGTATGTGTGCAATAAGAACTCGCAGAGCGCCCCGTTGACGCACGAGACCGTGCTCATGCGCTGCGGAGCGGCACGCTTCAGCGATACGACGCAGAGGAAGATAAAAACTCGTTGCCGCAGCCTGGTCGTTTGGGGGCCGGCAGTGTTCGAATGCACCGACGACTCTGTGCGGTGCGAATGTTTTTTTTCTTCTGCCGATCATTTATTTCTTGTTTTTTTTTATTAGGCGGTTTGGTGGGTCCTTTTGCGCAATTCATTGCAGTGGTTGCGGTGCGCACGTCTGCTTCGAGTTCCCCCCGGGGATCACTGTCGGGATCCCATCTGGACTCCCCGGGGGGTCCGTGTGGGCGCGGCCTAGCGCGGCGCGGGGGCCGTGGGGGGTCCGGGGGGCGTGGGGGGGGGGGGGGGGGCCGGGGGGCCGTGGGGGGGCCGCGGGGGGCCGCGGGAGGGCCGCGGGGGGCCGCGTCCGTCGCGGCGCATCCATGCGGTATAATCCCACCCCCCGCAAACTGCGCGGCCCGGCGGCCCGCTGCTGCCTCGCTGGCCTCTGCGCGGCGCCGCCGTAAAGTGTTATACTGCCCCTTCATGCACAATGAAGAGGAAGGAGGGGGGGGGGGCAGACTGGCCAGCCGGCCGACCCTCCCCCCCCCCCCCTTCCCTCCCGGTCAACATAAAGCAATCTGACCGCACAGCCGCCCCGTCTCCGCTGGACTCGTCACTCTGCGCGCGCGCGCGCGCGTGTGTGTGTGTGTGTGTGTGTGTGTGTGTGAGTGTTGGGGCGGACCGCGCGGCATGAAAAATATAACCACAGCCTTCGACGAGGATGAGGACGACGACAAAATAAAATCCTCGTCTGTCGTTGCAGTGCTATTCGACACTAATCTTTTGCTCTCACTAACAATATATGCTCTCACGGTTTTTATTTTTGTTGCGGTGTTGTGTTTCCGTCGCGTTTTGCTTGCCAGCCTGGATATATATATATATATGCATACCAAAACCGCGACGCGCGTTGGAGCTCGGCGGCGTGGTGTTCAGCTTGCTGCTGGCGCATAGCGGCGCAGAGGCAGCGTTCGACAGGGATGGGGGGGGGGGGGGTCGAGGGGGAGTGGGGAGGGGGAGGGGAGTGGGTGCTTACTTCCGCCTGGGAACGGGCTCGCTAATTCCGCACTGCTCGCTAATAGAGGGGCACAGCAACAGCAGTCCGTCGCCGCCGAGGGGGGGGGGGGGGGAGAGGGGGGGGGGGGGCTGCGGCTCAAAAATGAGGTGATGATGATGATGATGATCCCCCCCCCCCCCCACCCGCCCCGCTCTTTCTCTCTCTCTCTCTCTCTCTCTCTCTCTCTCTCTCTCTCTCTCTCTCTCGCTTTCCCTCTTTCCCCCTTCTGGCCACGCGTCATGTATTTCCAGGCGGACCATTAGGGATATGGAAAGGGAGGGGTGCAACACGGCGACGCGCCACGCCGCCACGGTTATTTCCCCGCCCCCCTCGAAGGCCGCACGAGACGAGACACCCCGAGGGGGGCGCTGGCGTGGGCGAGTGTGGCGGAGAGTGTACGAACGTGATGCATATCAGACCTCACTTCTCGCTCGCGCACCTTTCTCGTCTTCCGCCTCCTCCACCTCTTCCCCTCTCCCCTCCTCCTCCTCCCCCCCCCCCCCCTCCTCTCCCCACCCCCTCAGCGGCAGCCACGCTGGCTGTTCCTTTGGGGTGCGGTCATTATGAATTAAACGGCCCTGCCGCCCCCTCCACGCGGACCTTGCCAAAACTCTCCACCTCCCCAGCGCCCCCCGGCATAAACTCCCTCCACCCCCCCCCCCCCTCTCTCTCTCTCGTTCTATCTCTCTCACCATCTGATGTCTCTCTCTCTCTCTCTCGCCCTCTCCTCAGTTTCTATTGTCTCTCTTCCTCTTTCGGCCGCATAGCGGCGCCATTTGTAGGCTGCCAAACGGGGCGACACGCCTGCATGCGTGCTGCACTGCACCGCCGACAGCGACTTGACAGCGTGTGTCCGAGTGATTATGGGGGCCGAACGGCCGCCGCCACGGCCCAGGGGAGCGGCCTACCAGCCAACCTCTCTCTCTCTCTCACACACACACACGCACACACACACTGCCTCTCTCACTAGCGTCAGCTTTTGCTTTTCACCGTTCCAATCAGGTCTGGTGTCCGCGAGGGCCGCACCATCAGCTTTAGCGGGCCGGTGTGCTGCGTTGGTCTCTCTCCGTCTCTCTCGCTCGCTCCCCGATGCAGCGCACTACGAGTGCGACAGAGACAGCCGGGGCTGGGCGTGGTACATCGTGAATGCACGGCCACCATCCCGCGCGCTTGCCTTCTCGGCAGGCGCTCGCCGTGGTTGTGCCGTGCCGGGGCCCGGGGGTCCTCCTGGGCTCTTCGGGGCTGACCGCGTTCTGACAGCCAGTCTGACGGTCAGTCTGACGGTCAGTCTGACGGTCAGTCTGACGGTCAGTCGGGCCGATACGGCTGGCCGCGGCTAGAGAGCCACGGCCCGCGGCAGCAGACTGCAGCAGGACCACTCATCGCGTTGGGTTCGGTTGGTTGGCAGCTCCGGATTATGTCCGTCCCGGCTTCCGGCGGCGGTAGTGGTGGTGGTGGTGGTGGTGGTGGTGGCGGCGGTGGTCCTGGCAGGGTTCACCGCCAGGGTCCCGGGGAGGCTCCCTCCCTGCCGCCGCCGCCGCCGCCGTCGGCCAGCCGGACGTGATGTGATGGCTAAGTCCGGCACTGGCTAGCAGGGCTGGCAGCGGCAGCAGCAGCAGCGGCGGGCCGGGCGGAGCCGTGCAGTAAACCTGTCACTGTGCAGGCGGCATTAGCTCCTGTGTGCACATATTGCAGAGGAGGTCGCAGGCGCCGCGATGACATTGGAAGCTCTCTCTCTCTCTCTCTCTCTCTCTCTCTCTCTCTCTCACACACACACACACACACAACAACACAACGTGAGCCTCCACAAGTGCCTCAACGTCTTCACAGCTAATGCTCGCTATGTGAAAAACTAAATTCGCACGTCCTCACACATCACACAAACCTTTATGAATTTTTTTTCTTAAACTATCATTGTTTGATTACTCCAGGAGTTGTGCGCGTGTGTCAGAGTGTATGTGTGTGTGTGTGTGTGTGTGTGCGTGCGTGTGTGTGTTCGGCGCGGTCCAGCGCGTCGCCGTCGTGTCACCGCAACGCTATGCGGATTGCTCGCAGCGTGTTGCGGAGTGTGAGCGGTGTGCACCGCAGTCCGCACACACACACACACACACACACACACACACACACACACACACTCACAACACACTCACACAGAGTGCACACAGACGAGTGGCTATCGGAATCCCGCACCCCGCGTCGTACACAGTTTGGAGTTCATTGGAAAGACAGGGGCGAGGGAGAGAGAGAGAGAGAGAGAGAGAGAGAGAGAGAGAGAGAGAGAGAGAGAGAGAGAGAGAGAGAGAGAGAGAGAGATAGGGATAGGGAGGGAGTGAGAGTGGGCGAGAGGAAGAGGTGTTTGGTGGAGGGTGTTGGAGAGGGATGACACTATCTTGCTGCGGTGGTGGTGGCGGTATCGAGGCGTGATAAAAAGCAGTCAAAGGCTCCAGGCCGCTCCGACGGCTCCGCTCTGGCTCTGCGGGGGGGCCGCCGGCCGGACCCCGTTTTATAGCCCACCATTTGTGGCGAGCAACACTCCGCGATCCATCACGTGACCTGCATGTGTGTGTGTGAGTGCGTGCGTGTGCGTGTCTAGGACCGGGCTTGGAAAGTGGAGGGGGGGGGGCAGAGCTGATCCCTTAATGCTATATTCAGGTGCCACACATTTCGCCTCTCACTTTCGGGCTTTGTTAATGAATGGGAATGACGCGGATGAATGCGCTGGTGGCCAGGTGGGGTTTGCAGAGCGGTCGTCGCGGTGGTGCGGGGTGGGGGGGGGGGCGCGCGGCACGCGCCCGCCACGCGCCCGCCACGCAACCAGGCAGCGCGCTAGAGGCCCGCCGCCCTGCCGCCCTGCCGCGCCTGTCACAGCGGCGCACGGACAGCGTTAATCGCGTCCCCTCGACGTAAATTACAACCGGAACGAATAAATGGTTCGACATTAATATGACGTACTTTTTCCCCCAAAAAAAAATCCGATGAGCAGTACGCATATGTGCACAAATGATTGCGTTTACTGACGAGAGTAAAAAGTTTTTTTTTGTGTATTGTAATAGACAGCAGCGGGTGGATTAGACAAGAGCAGTCAGTAGTTAGTTGTGGGGGGGGGGGGGGAGGGGTGCTCAAGGCGCGCCCCCTCTCCCCCCACTCCTCCTCCCATCCCTCGCCGCTCCGTCGGGAAATACAGTCTTCCGCTTGAAAGATGATCCTTCCGTGCAAAACGCCCCGCAGAGCGCAAACTTTTTTGATGGAAAACAAATAACGAATGGATTTATATTGGAGTTGGCGGCGGTCTGGAACGGGGCAGGGGGGGGGGGGTGGCTAGCCAGGAGCGCCGCGCCTCCACTGCCGCCGCCGCGACCCCAGCCGGAATGGGAGAGTAGAACTCCCCCGCAGCTGTTCGTCGCAAGGCGCTGCGGATACAGGCTGACTTACCACGCGATAATCAGTGTCTGAGAGTGGGGCCGGGCCGGGCCGGGCCGGGCGGGGCCCTCTGTATCAATGCCCCTCCCCCCCCCCCCTCACTCGCCTCCGCGTCTTAGCACGCCAGCAGGACCAAGGCCGGCGCCCGCCCCACTTCAACTTGTTCCGGGGCCGTCCTCCCGGAGCCCCCCACACCCACACACGGATATTGGCGGCGGCAGCTCCCCTCCTCTCTGCACCCTCACTGCCCCCATCTCCCACCCCCCTTTCCCAGAGGACGGCGTCCAGATAGGGTACGCGGGCCCAGCGCGTTGAGGTGAGCAAAGATATCTTTTCGAAAAAAAAAAAAACCGACCCGCCTGCTTTGCTAAAACGTTACTCTCGAGGAGGAGTTTCCGGCCGTTCCCAGGCCGTTTAAGCATTCCCCCGCGGGCTCGCGGCGCCGCCATGAGAGCGACAGAGACAGACAGTGCACGAACAAGTTTCTTGGCTGTAATGTTTTGTGCGGGACTTGAGATCCCCCGCCCCCTCAGCTCTCGCGCTGTCTTTCTCGTTCTCTCTTTCCTTTTCGCTCGCTCCACCGCATCCTGCCCCCCCCCCCCCCCCCCCTCGCCCCACTCCCACTCTTGCTCCTTGGCCCGCCCGCACCCCGAAAAGAGTCCTCACGGCTCAAACGCTTCTTGCATAGACACGCACACACGCACACACACACACGCGCGCGCGCGCACTCAAACACAAACACACACACACACGCGCGCGCGCGACGTGTTCCCTCTGAAGTGCGGCGGGGTGTGCGGCAGGCATGGGAGGCAAGTGAGAAGTGAGCATCAACCTGGCCTTGAGACGCGTGGGAGACACGGAGAGAGAGAGAGAGAGAGAGAGAGAGAGAGAGAGAGAGAGAGAGAGAGAGGGGGGGGGGGCTGAGATGGAAGGAAGACGAAATAAGAAATAAAGGGGGGGGGAGTGAGAAGGAGAGGGATAGAGCCGGGGTGTCCTGAGGGAGAGAATGGTGTGTGCCAAATCGGAGAACAGGAGTGAAACGGGAGCCCGGCGGGGCCCTGGTCTCGTCTTCGCTCGGCGCCGCGGCCCCGTCACGCATCCCGGCCATCCCGGCCCGGCGGCCTGTCTTTCGGCGGCGGCGCCTGCTCTGTCTTCGTCTCTCGGACAGCCATCCCACGCGCTGGACAGAGAGAGACGGATAGAGACGACGGTCCCGCACGCACGCACGTACGTTGTGGGGGGAGGCTGCTGTTGCGAACGTGTGTGTGTGTGTGTGTGTGTGCGCCCGTCGTGCATTCGTGTCTACATGTGTATGTGTGGCACGAAAAGTCACACCCCGACGTGACATCTGGGGGGGCTTATGAGCCACGCCACCACCACGCCTATGTGTGTGTGTGGGGGGGGGGGACGAGGCTTTGATCATGCCGCACATACCGTCACCCTCTCCCCCCCCCCTAACACACACACACACACACACACACCTCACATGACTGCGAACGCGCGTTGGCGTCTCGCACTTAGTCATTGCTCACAAAGGCAAAGCTATGGAGTCACGTGACATCGAAATGGCGGCGGTCGGGGGGGGGGGGGGGGGGTTAGAGGGGAGGGGGTTGGGGAGTGGGAGGGGGCTTCTTAGCATCACACGCACACAGACACACACAGTGCGGCCGCTAATATGCGAATGAATAATCATCGTCACACCTCCTCTCTGTTATGAAATGCTTATCTCTCCCCCCGGGTCCTCTCTCTCTCTCTCTCTCTCTCTCTCTCTCTCTCTCTCTCTCTCTCATTGTCTCTCTCTTTCTCTCTGGCCGCGCGAGATGGGGCTCCGACGCTTTTGTAGCCACTCGCTCCCACCCCATACCCCCAGCCCACCCACCACACACACACACACACACACACACACACACACACACACACACACACTTTTCCACGACAATTTCACACCGACGCGCGCACACATGTATTTTTTTTTTGTCAGAACACTTTGGCGCGACGGCCACTTTGGTCACTCGTCGCAGGTGCTGTTACGGCGCCCCGCGGACACCTGTTCTCTACGTTTACCTAAAACGCTGCGCCGCGTGAGAAATGTGTAATTAATACGGCTGCGACCCACTTCGCGGCTGCTGAGTGCCCTGATTCCGCGCCGAAACAAGCAAACGTACGTTTATTTTATTTTTTTCATAAACGGAAATAACTTGATGGCGCGGAGCGGTAGCGTAGCGTAGTTGGGTTTCTGGTCCCGGAAACTTTGAAGAAGTTTTTGGAAACTATCCATAATGTCCTAGAAAGATTCACAACTTTTGTGAACATTTCGATTTTATCACTGAAAATTTCGTTTTTTTTTTTGGAAGATTCCTATTCTTTCTGTAATTTTCTCTGCGGACAAACGCTTTTACGGAGGCGTCCACCAGGCGGCGACACTGTCGCATCATCGCTGGACGCTGTTGTCGCACCGCGGCGCCGCGCCGCGGGTCACTCAAAATCGCACGCAATAGGTTAGGGTGTCGGCCCCCTGCTGCGGCTACGTGTGCGGCCTGCCGATGCCGTGCCACCGCGCGAGGGATCGACGCACCACGGACAGCCGATATATCGAGAGGGAGAGAGAGATACAGAGAGAGAGAGAGAGAGAGAGAGAGAGAGAGAGAGGAGAAGAAGACGTAGCGGGAGAAGAATAATTGAGGGTGCCGGGCTGGACCCGCATCGCACGGACACGCGGGAGGACAGCGGTGGCGCGTCTCGGCTGAACAGAGAAAGAGAGAGGGCGCGCGGCTCCCCCGCTGCTATCTCATACTGTCTTCAGCGCCGCTCCCGACCCGGGGGCGCCGCAGCGGGACGCCGCGGGGCCCCGCAGGACCCCGCAGGGCCGCCGCTGCCGATACCTGCTGTACGCTGCTGCTGCTGCTGGAGGCGACCATGGCAGAGTCCACGCGGGGCGCGCTCGGACTACGCTATGCTCAGCCCTGCAGTCGGAATTTTAACAGATTTTCATTAAGTAATAGGAAGGTTGTTTATTTTTCACAGTGCAATGTCTACGAAGAAAATGATGTCTTCGTACAATCCTTCGTATTACGAAGGATTTCTTTGTAGGCTACGAACGAATGCTTCGTAATACGAAGAATCCTACGAAGACCTCATTTTCTTCGTAGCCTACGAAGACTGTCTTCGTAATACGAAGCCAGGTCTTCGTAGGATTTTTACTGTGTTCGAAATTTCTACCGCCGTCTGCACTGAAGTGCATATATTTTATTGAAAAAAAAACGGTGTACATAAAAAATTAATTTTGTTTTTCTTTGCTTTTATAAATATCTACTTTAAACTCTGCATATGCAGGCCCAACAAGCGCAACTCCTAAATAAAGAAAAGAAGTTTTATTTTTTTCTCGCCCGCACCCGGTTTTTGCGGCGTGTGGTGTAAGGCGGACTGCGAATAAGATCCGCGGCCCGCGATAAGCGGACGCGGCCGCTTCTCTCGCGTGTCGATAACGCCGCAGCCGCCTTTCGCGTAACACCCTGTAACATCCTGCCGGGGCCGGGAAGCCGCCGCCGCCGCCGCAGCAGCAGCAGCAGCAGCGGCGGCGGCAGCCACTTTCGGGGGGAAAATCATTGGCAGGAGGGAGAGAGGAGCAGGGCTATGCAGCGGCGGTAGCGGCAGCAGGCTGTGGGGGTCGGCCAGGACATCGATAAGATTTCCGAGGTGGGCGGGGGCAGGAGGGAGTGGGGACGGGTGTGGAAGGCGGCGGTAGAGAGATGGCCTCATTTTTGCCCGGAGCTGAGATAAATGGAGCAGGGCAGGCAGGCCGGCTGCCGCGCGGCTCCATGAGAAAGCAAATACTAACGAGCCGATACGCGAGAGGCGAAGGCGGGGCGTGGCGTGATGTGGCGCAGCATGGCGCAGCATGGCGCAGCACCCAACTAACGCTATCTTTTGCGTCCCTCCTGTTTCGTTCGTTGTGTTGTCTTTGTCTTTCCTTGAGGAAGGCGGTGAATATAAAGGTGCGCGAGGCAGAGAGAGAGAGAGAGAGAGAGAGAGAGTGAGAGAGAGACAGGGAGGAGAGAGACCGAGAGACCTGGAGTGAAAAAGAGGAGGCTACGCGGGCGTTTGTGATACAAACGAAAGAGGAAATCAAATACCAGTTCATCCATTTTTCATCGGTGCGTGGGCGGTGCGGGCGGCGCGGCGTCTTTCAGATTGTCTGTCAGAGGCCGTTCCGTTTCCGTTCGTCTCGACTCTCCGCCTCCCCGCGCTCGGGGAGGAATAAATGGATGTAGAGAGGGGGATGAAAAATCGGCAACGACGCTCCAATTTTGAGCGAGTGTTCGATCCCGGCGCCGGTCAGCGCTCTCCGCGGAGGGCCGCGCCGGGGCCGGGCAGGCGGAGCTGGCGGGCCATTGCCCTCCACGGCAGTCAGTCGCGCCGCCTGCAATCATGGCCGAAGTTCTTCGCCGGCGACGTGCGACAGAGAGAGACAGAGAGAGAGAGAGAGAGAGAGAGAGAGAGAGTGAGAGACGCGCTCCACACGAAAGCAATAGCGGCCGCTGTCATAGAGTCGTTTGTCACCGTGCGGGTGCGAGAGAGACGGATGGCCGGTGTGCTCGCGCGGTGCAAGTGAGAGGAAGAGAGAAAGAGAGGGAGACGTCATGGAGGTGCCCTGCTCTCACGTCACGGCGACAGCGCTGAATGTGTGACCTCGCCTCGCCCGTTCCGAAAGGGGCGCAGCGGGGATTTTAATTCCACATACCGAAGTGTTGTAAGAGCAGGCAAAAAAAAAATACAACAACAAATGATAATAGTATGAACGGGATAGGTTTTCGGCCGGTACTTGAACCCGCGCGGCTCCATGTCGGACGAGGGACGCGCTGACGGATGAGCCGCGCGGACACGCCGCACGCGTCGGCTCCAGCGGCCGCGGTATCAGTCAGCCGCCGGCAAAGTTGGGGGAAATTAAATCAGGGCGTGTCGTGGCGTGGCGTGGTGTGGCGTGGTGTGGCGTGGCGTGGCGGAGCGTGGCGGGGGCTCGCGAACGACGCCGGCGGCACGCTGTGCGGTAATGAGCAGAAGAAGGCTTCCGCGTCGGCTAAACTTGGTGAATCCAACGCAGCACCTGCAGCGGCGGCGGTAGCTTCGGCGGCGGTAGTAGATAGGCGGCGGTAGTATAGTCGGCGGTAGCTGCGGCGGCAGTGGTAGAGGCGGCGGTAGCGGCGGCGGCGGCGGCGGTGGTAGAGGCGGCGGTAGCAGCGACCGCAGCCTGAGACAGCCGCAGCACCCACGTTGCCCGTGTTCACGTATCAGCAGCATGCCCCGCGATCCGTGCGCGTGCGCCGCGCGCCTCGAGGCAAACAGCACACCACCCTCGTCGTCGTCTGAGAGGCAGAGAAAGAGAGAGAGAGGGTGAGAGAGTTAGAGTGGGGAGAAGGAGGCAGGGAGGGAGAGGGAAAGAGAGACAAACTCGCACCCGAGGAGGCGGGAGCGGTGCGCGGTGCGCGGGGCCGCGGGCCGCGGAAGGCGCCGTGTGGGCGGGCAGCCGTCGGACGCGCGCGCGCTGCGGGTCGGCCCACCCTCGACTCGGCAGGCGCTCGGCGGCCCGGCGCGCGGTCCGCAGTCCGGCCGGAGAAGCTGCTCGCGCCTCGCGCCCGCTGCCCCTTGTAAACCGATTCCCCCGGGGGGATGAAGTGCGGGTGCCGGGCTGCGGGCTGTGCTGACCGGTGCTGGGCCGGAGGTGAGGGGCTTTACCTGCGGGTGGGTCCCGCGGCCTCCAAGTGGCGCCGATGGTCACGTAAGTGGCTTTCCTCCCCCCCCCCCCTCCTCACGCCACACACACCTACACACACGCACGCACACACGTACATCACGGTCCGGGTCCGGCCGCCGCCTGCACTGCTATAACCCAATCAAGACCCTCCCTTACCACCGAGTTCCGGGTGCGGGCCACACACGCACACACACACACACACACTCACGTGGTGCGCCGTACATCACGCCACGCCTCCTGCACTCGGGCGCCGCCAGGCCGCGGGGGCACCGGGGGGGGGGGGGGGGTGCCCCCGCTGCCGCCGCTGCTGCTGCTGGCTCAAACTTTTAGTTCTCGAGGGCCATCCACCAGCAGCACCGCCCGGCGCGGCCGGCGCGGCTCCTGCTCCCGGAGTCCCGGAACCCCGGAGTCCCGGACCCGGCCAGCCCCGGCCCGCCTGCGTGGTGGCCTCGATCTCTCTCTCTCTCTCTCTCTCTCTCTCTCTCTCTCTCTCTCTCTCTCTCTCTCTCTCTCTCTCCGGCCCTGCATGCCGGGATCACGACCTCCGACACCTGTTCGGCAGAATAATGTCCGTTTGCAGGGCGTTACGCCGCGCGCGCCGCGGGACCTCATCAAAATGCAATGAGCCCTCCCCTTCCCCTCCCCCTTCTCTCTGTCTCTCTCTCTCTCTCTCTCTCTCTGCCTCCCGAGTCTCTTCGCGCCGCCGTGCCCAGCAATACCCTACCCTGTTCCTGCTCTGCTAGTACATGGGGCGGACGGGGGCAAGCAGGCGGGCGGCGGCTGCCGTGGTAAGGCAGGCCCCGAGGAGCGCGCGAGTGAGACACTGAGAGAGAGTGTGTGTGAGAGAGAGAGAGAGAGAGAGAGAGAGAGAGAGAGAGAGAGCGGTGTCCATAACAAGGGCCGCCCGTGCCAGAGCCCAATCCCCATCCCCCGCCCTCTCCCCGCTCGGGGCATATTGAAATGTTCCCGAGGTCATCCCATCTATTCGCATGGATGGGGGGAATCAAGACCCGACCCGAGAGCCCGGCGCGGTGCTGCCCCGCTCCTGCCCCCACACTCCTCTCCCGCCCCCCGGACCCTGCCTAGACCCCCCTGGGAAGCTCTCTCTCTCTGTGTATATGTGTGATGTCTGTGTGCGCGTGTGTGTGTGTGTGCGATGATGGAAGGCATGGGGCCCGGCTAAACACTCCACAAGGAGTGGGCTTCTGCGAGCCGCGCGTTGTGTGACCGAGTGCGTGGCCACGTGTGTGTGTGTGTGTGTGTGTGTGTGTGTGTGGCCGTATGTGCGGAAGTGGAGGCCGTCGGCTGTTTGTTTGTGGGCCGGACGGCCGGTCCTGGCGGCAGCGGTCAGGGACATGATGTGGGAGAGCCACTTGAGGAGGATTTAATATCTCCCCCACACCCCCCGCTGGTCCTCGTTCTCTCTCTATCTCTCTCGCTCCTCTACCCTCATCCCTCACACCCCTTTCCCTATCTCTCTCGCTCAGGCAAAGGCGAGATGGCGGAACAGAATATCCCTGCTTAAAAATTCATGCTGGCGGGTGTTCCACCGTGTATAGCTGTGCGGTCCCGGCCTGGACGCCCTCTGAGCACCCCTCCCCCCCCCCCCCCCCCTCTCTCTCTCTCTCTCTCTCTCTCTCTCTCTGGCCGCGCGGACATCAGCCCCGGGAAACGGGCCGGCATCCCTGTGCAATCGCCCTGAAAACGGTCCTCCAAAGGATCCTCACCCTTGTGTCCTTGCGCGCTTTGCGAGGCCTTCGTGAACCGACCCTCACCCGCAATAGGCACTGCCGAAAAAAGGCTAAATAAAAAAAAGGTCGCCGATTTTAATTAATTTCGTGCAGTGTGCTTCGGAAAAGATTTAGATAGATGAAACAATAGGGCCTTAGCTAAATTCGTGAATTAAGAATTTTTTTAAAAAATAACGTTTTCTGTTTTTTCTGTTTGTTGCAGAATCTCAAGAACCAGATCATGACCACCAATCTCTGGGTAGAACAGGTAAGTCGTGCGTCGCTGAGATGACTGTGGTGATGGTCGATGCCGATGACGATGCCGATGCCAATGTCGATGACCATGATAATGACAATGGTATGTCGATGCCGATGTCGATGACGATATGACGGTGATGGCGATGACGATGACGATGTCGGTGACGGTGCCGGGGTCGCCGTCGTCCAAGCCGTCGTCGTCGTGATGAAACCAGAAAGGCCTTTGGCTTATTCAATCTTGGCGCCGCCAGCGCTGCTGCCTGCTTCGGACACCGACCATTGAGAGAGAGAGAGAGAGAGAGAGAGAGAGAGAGAGAGAGAGAGAGAGAGAGCGGATGGGATGGAGAAGAAGTGAGATTACTCTCTTTCTTCGACAGCATGAAATGGAGATTGCCGCCAGAAAGTCGGCGGCGCTGCTGTACTTTTTGCCGCTCGGTTATCGGGAGGCAGCGGCGGTGGCGGTAGTAGCGGCGGCGGTGGTAGCGGCGGCGGTGGTAGCGGCGGCGGTGGTAGCGGCGGCGGTGGTAGCGGCGGCGGTGGTAGGGGCGGCGGTGGTAGCGGTGGCGGTGGTAGCGGCGGCGGTGGTAGCGTCGGCGGCGGGCGCCCTGGTTGGTTGGTTGGCCCGGGCCGCTCGACCCCAGCTGCAACAAAAATGGCAAATGTCCCCCGCCGGGACCTGCTGCGCTGCTGTGCTGTGCACGGCGACAACCCTCGCAATCCCGACGCTGCTAAACCACTCCCCCCGCCCCCCACCCCTCTCTTCCCTCAGCGCGGCGCGGCCCGGTCGGAAGATGTCTTAATTAATTATTTCCTTCCTTCTCTCTCTTTCGCTCTATCGGGCTCTCTCTCGCTCATGGTGGCGCCAGGAGTCTCTCGACTACAATTTATGTCGCTTCCTGTTTACCCGCGCAGCCCCCGTCCTCGCTCACCCCGTGTTGTGCTATACAAGTGCAGAGAAAGCCCTGCCACGAGCCCTGCGGGCCCACCATGTTCTTGGCGCCCTGCATGTCGCTAGGCCCTCCGTTCTCTTCGACATCGCCGAAAAGTTAGGCCTTATATACAATTTATGTCGCTTCCTGTTTACCCGCGCAGAAAACCGAATGTCGATAGGCCTCCGTTCAAGAGATGAAAGTTGGCGCTCGGCGCCACCGGTAGGCGTCGTAGTCATGTTAACCACCCTGCTGTCCAGACGAATGCCGCGAACCGTCTCTTATGTATACAAGTTATGTCGTCGTTCCAGTTTGAGGCCATGCATGTAGGCATCATGTAGGCCACTGACACCTGCAGCAGCACCCAAGGGTTAGTTTTGACGATTTTCCTGGAGTGTTGGGGTCATTTAAGGGGGGGTCGATTCTATCTAAAAGTGTTGTATCTAGCCTCCTTTACCCAAAATCCGTAGTTATTTAGAACAACAATGAAAACAGTGCAAATATAAAAGGTCTCTCTTCTCCTCTTACACTGCCTTACCCTTTGATGCAGAACAACCGCGCGTCGCGCCAAGGCACAAAAGAGACATACGTTTCGCTGCATCAAACGCAATCGCAGTAGAGGTGAAAGGCCCGCACGGAAAAGAGAAAGGCCGCAGAATATGCGTCCGCCATTTACCACATAGCCGCCGCCATAACACGAACAGCGTGATCTGTGTGGTCTGTGGTCAGTTCCGGACGGGGGTGGGGGTGAGAAAAAATGAAGGTGGGGGGGGGGGGCGTCATGGTGGCTGGCTGTTCACGCTCAGCCGGCCACCACCGCCAGGCAAAATATAAAGGCAGAGGCTACGCTGCGGAGGGAGAGAGAGAGAGAGAGAGAGAGGGAGGGGGGGGGGGGGGGGTATATCGCGTATGTGTGTGTGTGTGTCTGCAGCGCGGACGGGGGTGACCGCACGTCGTTCTAGGTCACACTCCACACGCAGCTGCACCGCCCGCACCCAAAACAACCCCTGAATAACTATAAACGCCTTGTCTAAGCAGAGGAAGGAGGTTACACCGAGGAGCACACGATTCCCTCCTCTACGCCGTAGTGTGTGTGTGTGTGTGTGTGTGCGCGCGCGCGCGTATGCTGTGCAAATGCGGAGGAGAGCAGTGCGAATCGTCGTGTCGTCTGTCTGATTTCGTCCCCTTTGTTTGCGCTCTGTTTTGGCGGGCGTGCGAGAGAGCAACGAGAAGCATCCATCTATTCATTCATTCACTCACTCATTCATTCATTCGTCCATTCATCGGTTTGTTCGGCGTGTCGTCCGCTGCGCGCTTTTGCATACCCAGACAACACCGCTAACCCTTTCTCCTTTTTTTTTTCTCTCTCTCTCTCTCTCTCACTCTGTCCTTTCATAATGTGCTGCATGCGCACCGCGCCACCCGATGGCACAGTATTGGGCGCCGCCCGCTCGCGCGCGGAAATATGAATACTAATTAGTTGTCAAACCCGACGCGAGGCCAGAGCAGCAGCAGCAGCAGCAGCAGCAGCAGCAGCAGCAGCAGCAGCAGCATTGGCTAATCGCGGACCCCGCGGCTCTGCCCGCTTCCTGTCTGCCACACTGGTTTAGGGTGCGGTCCCCGTGTCACACACGAGCACTATCGCAAAACATTACAGCAGCATATGTTTTCCTAATTATTTTTTTTTTGAACAATCAGTCCGGCGATATTAAGGACGGCAGCGCGCCACTAATGCTTTACACGCTAACAGCTTATGTACTATTTTTGTACATGGCGTGATCTGTCCTCCCAGCCGACGGGAGTCGACAGAAAGAGACGAACCCACGTCCACTCGCCCGCCGACCGGGCTCCCCCAACCATCGGACGCACGATGCGAGACGGCCGTGCGCTCCCTGTACTCTAGCCGCTCCAAAGCCCAGCACTCCTGACACAGAGCCGCCGCCGCCGCCGCCGCCGCCGCCGCCGCCGCCAGCGCGCACTTCCAGCACCTTCATTTACCGCCCCGCCCCCCTCCCTCCGCCGCACCTCGCCATATTTTCTCGCACAAACTTCATCGTCTCCACCCGCCAAAGCGCCGCCGCCTCCACCATCCTGGCCGCACTCGACTCATTTGGAGCAAAGCGGGGCGGGCAGCGGCACGGCAGCGGCATGGCAGCCTGCGGGGGATGGAGTTATTGTTACCGTGCCCGAGGGCAGGGAGGCGGGGGGTGGGGGGCGGGAAAACTCTCTTCTGCTCAAACTATCAAAGATTCTACAGTCAACGATTTGAAAGAGAATAAAAGAAGTGTGCGGTCATCGTTGATTGTAATGTTTTAGTGAAATTTGAAACCAATCTCACTGTTTTGTTTTATTTTTGTTTCGTCAAAAATGCCACTTCTGGATTATTTCTTTTTCAAAACTCTTGGTCTGACTGGTTCAACAGCCGCTCATGAAACAAAAGCAGAAAGAGAACCATCTTCCAAAATTTTGGTGGAAACTCCTGACGGTAGTGTAGGAGAAAGAAAGTAGGTCAAGGAAGGAGGGCGAGGACAGGAGAGAAAGGCTTGCCATTGGAGTGTGAGCGAGAGGAGAGCCACGAAAATGTAAAAACGCCGGCAAGATTATTGTCACAGGATGGCCCACATTTTCGTTGATATATTTATTTTACTTTTTTTTTCACTCCTATTGAGAAGAGTCGAGCGAGATGCAGTGAGAAACGGGATCCGAGTCTGAGCCCGCGGCCGGTCGGTGTGGCAGCGCTACCAACACCGCCCCGCCGCCGCCGGCCCCCGCGTTCGCCACAATAATCACAATACAGTATCGCACAGAAAGCGGTCGCCCGATGCGATGCGCCCGGCTCGGCCCGGCCGGATACCCGGCGACGGGGCCCGGCGGCACCAGACGGCACCGCCTCTCAGACCGAAACCCATCGCCATTGTGTATCTCCCTTCCCCGTAGCAGAAGCTTTAGCAGAAGCCACCCCTCCGACGACGACCGTGTAAAATTTAGCACGTCGTATATATACACTTCGTGGGGGGGGGGGGGGGGGGGGGTCGGCCGCGGGAGCGCCGCCGTTCGACAGAGACGCCACGCAGGCGTCTCGCTCTCTCGCTCTCTCCCTCTCTCCTTCTCTCCCTCGACCTATGGAGAGACCTCTGAGTCTCTAACTACACCGCATCGCGTCCTTGTGTGTTGGCAGTCCTGGGACGACTACAAGCTGCAGTGGGACCCCAGGGAGTACGGCGGCGTGGAGATGCTGCACGTCCCCTCCGACCACATCTGGAGGCCGGACATCGTGCTGTACAACAAGTGAGTATACACCTCGATCCGGGAGTCGCGACTCTGCTCTCGGAGGTGTGCAGTGCAGGGCGGCCGTGGCCGGCCGTGGCCCACAGCGGCGGCAGCAGAGGCAGCAGGGCGCTCTGCGCTGTTTCATAACTTCCAAACAACAGAGCAGCCCGGCAGGGGCGTCGTGTGATAAATGTAACATCTCCCCGAGTGGCGGTGTGGCGCCGCCCAGGTAAAAGCCTCTTACCTCCCGGAACAGGAACAGAGTGCAGCGGCCGCGGGGGGGGGGGGGGGAGAGGGGGGAAGCAGAGGGCCTAGCAAAAGTGCGCGGGCCGGCTGGCTGCTGCCCGGTCCAGAAACGTGATTGTGAAATACGGCGCCCGTCGCGTCCATTTAGAGCGGCACGCCTGACGAACGTCAGCTTACAGTTGCGGCAGTTGCGGCATCCATCTCGTATCGGGCTTGTCCGTCCGCTATGAGAAATATCGCGTCACGCACACACACACACACAAGCACGGAATGAACTGGAACTTGGAACGTTTGCAGTGCGGACGGTAACTTCGAGGTGACGCTGGCCACCAAGGCGACGCTCAACTTCACGGGCCGCGTCGAGTGGAAGCCGCCCGCCATCTACAAGTCGTCGTGCGAGATCGACGTCGAGTACTTCCCCTTCGACGAGCAGACGTGCGTGATGAAGTTCGGCTCGTGGACGTACGACGGCTTCCAGGTGAGGCTGCGCGGCACTGCGTACTGCGTGTGGTCGACGGGGTGCTCCTAATGCCGCGGTGGTCGCCGTGCATGAATTATGGATGTGTTGATCCCCAGGTGGACTTGAGGCACATCGACGAGGTCCGCGGCTCGAGCGTCGTAGACATCGGCGTGGACCTGAGCGAGTTCTACACCTCCGTGGAGTGGGACATCCTGGAGGTGCCAGCCGTGAGGTGGGTGTCCCCCGGGGGCGGGCTGGAAGGGTTGGAGGGGGGGGGGGGCGGCCCTGAGGGAGGTTACGGCCTTGCCTCTTGCCAGCCTCCCCCCCCCCCTCCTTTCCCTTTTAAAAAATCATCCCATGGGAGGGCCATTTTACATCTTGCCTGCTGTGCCAGAGGCAGTAGAACGTAGGAAAAAATGGGGAAAGTCTTTCCAACATTACCTCGAAGCATGTATGTATTTTTGATATTTTAAAATGAAAATGTAAACTGAAAAAATCCCGTCCGTGTTGTACAGGAACGAGAAGTTCTACACGTGCTGCGACGAGCCGTACCTGGACATCACGTTCAACATCACGATGCGTCGGAAGACGCTGTTCTACACCGTCAACCTCATCATCCCCTGCATGGGCATCTCCTTCCTCACCGTCCTCGTCTTCTACCTGCCCTCGGACAGCGGCGAAAAGGTGCGCGCCATGAGAAGAAGAAAATAAAATGGGGAGCAGGCTCAAGTCCTCGCAAGTAGTGTGGATCTCGATACGTATGGTGTTCGGCAACGCCCCGCGAAAAACTGGATTTTCAAAATGGAACACAAAGACCGCCCTGCCCTACGTGGGCACTTCTGTGTCGAGGAGGACGTCTGTCGAGTGCGGGCCGCGGCACCGCGCGCCCGCCGGCCCTCCACCCGGTGAAGGCACTCCACACGTCCAATAGCAGACTGCAAAGGTCACGAACGTGAGCCGATGAATGGTTGGCGGGGGCACTCACGGGGGGGGGGGGGGGGGGGGGGGGGGGGGTTCCGGCGGGGGGGCCTTCGTGGGGGGTCCAGGCGGGGGGGGGGGGGGGATCCGATCCCGGGGGTCCTGGTCAGGGGGATCCTGGCGGGGGTCTTCGCGCGGGGGCCCTCGCGGGCGTCCTCACGGGGGTCCTGGCGGAGGTCCAGGGGGGGGGGGGGGGGGGGCAGGTGGAGCGGGAGGGGGGGGGGGGGGGGGTTCCCGCGAGGGTCTTTGCGGGGGCGTCGTTGGGAGGGCCAGTTACACCCGCGGCTGTCATGGCCAACGACATCGCGGTGGTGACGTACGAGTGCACCGCGGGGGGTGCTCCGCGAAAACAAGGCAGCCGGTGCGCGCGCCCCGCGGAGGTACGTGGGTACCGCCCGGCGCACCGCGGCTCGCGAGGCACCGGCAGCGGCAGCAGCAGCGGCCAAGAAGTGCGGACGGCGGTGTGACGGGTGGTGGCGCCGCGAAGGCCGCTGCCGAGGCCGTGCAGTGACGTATGAGAGAGTTATCGCGGGGACGGGTTCGCACACAAAGAGCGGCAGCGCCCTCCCCCAAGGCGACCTGCTGACAAATGCTGCGGGGGCGCTGCTACTTTGTCCCTATATCTCCCTCCCTGTCTCTCTCTCCCTCTCTCTCACCCCCGGCGCCGCTGTGCCGGTGTCCTTGTCGCGCAGGTCTCGCTGTCCATCAGCATCCTGCTGTCGCTCACTGTGTTCTTCCTGCTGCTGGCCGAGATCATCCCGCCCACGTCGCTGGTCGTGCCGCTGCTCGGCAAGTTCGTGCTGTTCACCATGATCCTGGACACGTTCAGGTGGGTGGCGCCCCGGTGGTGCCGCGGCGGCTGTGTGTGTGTGTGTGTGTGTGTTGGACACTGCTGACGCCCTGCTTCGTGCCCCGCAGCATCTGCGTGACGGTGGTGGTGCTGAACGTGCACTTCCGGTCGCCGCAGACGCACACGATGGCGCCCTGGGTGCGGCGCGTGTTCATCCACGTGCTGCCGCGGCTGCTGGTCATGCGGCGGCCGCACTACAACCCGGACCGGCGCCGCTGGGAGGGCGGGCTGCCGGCCTCGGCGTCCGCGTCGAGCGCGGGCGCCGGCCAGCGCGTCATGGTGCGCACCTGCAACGGCCTGGAGCTGCGGGACCACGCCAGCGCGCACAGCGCCGAGCGGGAGACGTCCGCGTCCGACCTGGTGGACTCGTACCCGCAGGGCTACTCGCAGGGCTACGGCCACGACGACGAGTTCAGGTGGGTGTCGCCGCTGCGCCGACGACGGCGACGTGTCGCGTCCGCCTCGGTGCACACGGCCTTGACGACGACCTCCCCTCCCTCCCGCAGAGAGCTGGGCGTGTCGGGGACGCTGGCCGGCAGCACGTGCCGCATCCACGGCACGCCGCCGCCGCCGCTGCTGCTCGGCGACCTGGCCGGGCTGGCGGGCATGGCGGGCATGGCCGGCATGGACTCCCCCGGCGTGGGCCCCGAGCCGCTGCTGCCCGCCTCGCCGCTCAACGCCTCGCCGCCGCCGCGGCCCTCCAGCCGGCCGCCCCCGGAGATGCCGCCCCACCTCGGCGGCAAGCACTGGCACCACTGCCCGGAGCTGCACAAGGCCATGGACGGCGTGTGCTTCATCGCGGACCACACCAAGCGGGAGGAGGACTCCACCAGGGTGAGTGCCGCCGTCGCCACAGCTAAGTCTCTAAGATCTCTAAAACACTCGCCTAACCCCGCCCGTATCCTCCCGGCCGCAGGTGAAAGAAGACTGGAAGTACGTGGCGATGGTGCTGGACAGGCTGTTCCTCTGGATCTTCACGCTGGCCGTGCTTGTGGGCACGGCGGGCATCATCCTGCAGGCCCCGACCCTCTACGACGACCGCATGCCCATCGACGTCCGCCTCTCCGAGATCGCGCAGACCACGGCCAAGCCGCACATCGCGTCCGGACTCTGAGGCCGCTGCAGCCGCTGCAGCCGTTGCAGCCAAAAACTGCAACCAACCGCGCACCCCGGAGCCGCCTGGAGGCGCCCGGAGGCGCGCGAAGGCGTGCGCCCGCAGCTCTCATCCGGCTCCGCGGCTCCGCGGCTTCCGGTCGGCTTCCGGTTCCGGCCCCGTGCCCGGCACTCTAGCAGGATCTAGGGAGCCCGGCATCGGGCCCGCGAGCCAGACACCACGCCGACGGCGCCGACGGGGGCCGACGGGGCCACGATACCTCGTGCCGAGGACCGTCCAATGAGCCACCACCAAACCCCCCACAAATATTACCCCCTCCCCCTTATTAAAAAAAGATGAAAATATCGATTCCGTTATTTTTTTATCGTCCATGTAGGGATGACGAAGGACGAAGTTTTATCCCACTTGCGAAACCAGACCAGAGACACGCCTCTGCTGCCTGGTGCTAAGTAAATTACTAATAAAGAAATTTGAAAGAGTGTGTTGCGTGCGCCCTCGTGCTGGATCTGAGGAGGGCCCGTCTTGAGAACGGCACACGCCGACGAGTCTCGTTCTCGCTGTACTTTTTTGGTCTGCTTGTCCCCATCAAGGTCGAACGGACACCATATCTTCTTACTCCACACGCCTCGTCACGACACAACGCGAAAAAAAGCACAAACTACATGTAAGAAACATGAGGATGGTAATGTTCCCAAAATGTTTTATGAGTATTATTCTTTAGTTTTGGCCATTACTCCTATAGGCAAGCTTTCCTTTTCTTAAGACAAAAGGTGGAAATGTTAAAAAAGTATCTTTCTCATGGTGTTCATTTGTGATAGCCGCGGATCATTAGAATGTAAGTAGACGATTTAAATAAACGATCTTCAACATCTTATTGCTCAGAAGTGATATACTTTGTTAATGGAATGGCGGTGATTGTAAATTTGAGGATGGCCGACGTCATTTGATATTGTATTGTTATGTGTATAAATATCCAAGGGAAAAAGATTAATGTAAATAATTTGACACTACATTATTGTGAAACTAGAGACCAAATCACAGAATATGTATAAAGGATGTAATAAATACTTAAAGTGATTATTATACTAATTGTATGTCTTCTCTACCAATAAGTTAAGGTCAGTATTGTTAGATTGTTGGGCTGTGTGCAGCGGGCCTGGCACTGCTCAATAGCATGTTCCACTGCCAACTGTTAGAGCTGCCATACTTGTAATATTAAAAGTTGTAAGACAGGTGCCGGTGGGGCTTCACCCGAGAATGCATTTGCACTAGATGAACAAAAACAACATTCCATTAAAATTTAAAAAATTAAAAGACCTTTTCGGTTTTCTTTGAGGAATATGGCCACACTATAAATCTCGAAGTTCCTCGAAACGTATGCAATTGCTATTTTCGGTGCGCTCGGTCGGCACGGCGCCATCCACTCTGAACTCATACACAGATTTGCTGCTAAATAACTTTTATATTTTTTTGGTTCAGGTCGTTATGAGAATCAATAAAGCCCTCCGCTGCCGTGGTCTGTGTGAGAGCAGGATGATAAGAGAACAAAGATATTTGAGAAAATGTCGCCTTCAATCACGAAATATATCGAGATCTATTAAGATCTGGTCTGACTCTTCTCTGCTCCACTGGAATGAAGTTCATTGCTGTATGGTCCGTGAGAAACATTTGGTTGTACCCGGTCGGTTGTTTTCTCTGTGGGGGAAAATATAGCTCCAACAAAGGAATTAGCTGGGTGGTTTTTCTTCTCTTTTCCTGCTCCAACAAAAACGCCACTCAGAGAAAACAAACATAGAAAGACGAAGAAGAAAAAAACGGAAAATAGCGAGTGGTCCACGCAGTGCACGTTCCATTGTGATAAGGACCTTGTTGCCGAGCCAAATTTACCTCATTTTTTTTCTCGTCCTGCCAATCAATGCGTTGCTTTGCCACTTTATTATCTAGCCTCCTCTTGATCGCCCCAAGTGCCTCCGCTGCGCTACCTTCTTCAATATATCCGCGTTACAGAAACGTGTGCAATGGGGAAAAAGGGAAACAAAACGCTCCGACACTGCGGCGCCGGCCGGGTCGGCAGCCGCAGCTCGCACGCGTGTCGTGCGGGCTGGCCTACCCCGGCACCTGCAGGCGTCCGGCGACTTTGGAGGCTCGGCAGCCGGCGTGCGTCGCCCAGCGGATCTCTGCGGGGACTCCCTCCAGACAGCAGCAGTCTACGCCACCCCCCTTGGTGTGGTCCTTTACAAGTGCCTGCTTCGTAGAAACACGATCGCGTCCACAGGAGGCACTCCACGCCTAATCTCCCGCGCAGTGCGGCGGCATTTTCCGTCATTGTAGAGCGATGGAGTCACGAGTCGGAGGGGTTGGTTGGCGTGGGCGCTGCGGCGGGCACCAGCACCGGCCAGGTTTGCCTTCTGTCGGCGAGCCCGCCCCGCGCCGCCCTGGTGCGTCACCAGCACTCGTCCCTGCAACTTGTGTACC
The DNA here is from genome assembly GCA_026979955.1 of Megalurothrips usitatus. Classification (NCBI taxonomy): domain Eukaryota; kingdom Metazoa; phylum Arthropoda; class Insecta; order Thysanoptera; family Thripidae; genus Megalurothrips; species Megalurothrips usitatus. Next base: position 10,718,519 of record CM049596.1, read on the forward strand.
TAATCAACAGAATACTCTGACGACCAAGGGGAGGTCGACTGTCATAGTAATCCGCACACGGGCGCGGTGCACGGCTCAGTCTATGGCAACATTATGCTTTCATAATATCATAACGATACCGCCTTAACGAGATCCACTCAGTCTCCGCATGCGGAGAAGAAACGCTCACACAAACGAGGGAAACGAAACCCCTCGAGAACGCATGGCTCTCGTTAGAAGGTATAGATAATATTTGCATTGTGTAGTACTCCGTACACGGCCAAGTGGACTCGACCACCCCTCGCTGATGACCTAACCGCGGGGCGCCTGGACCCTTCTGGCCGCGTGTGTCCGGCGCCTCCGCGGCGCCCTGCCGCTCCCCGGCTACTTGTCAATCAGAGAACTCGCTGACGCGGGCCGTTATCGCAGTGGCCGGCGGCAACAGGATGCCCGCCTGACCCGGTTTATAAAGTGGCGACCGTGACGCCGCCAGCATCCAGTCGCCCTGGCCGCGCCCGTCACGCACGTCGTCACACGCCGTCACGCGCCGTCACGAGCCGTCACAACGCCATCACAACCCCCCCGCCGCAGCCTTGGCTATCCCGCTGCCGTCGCGCATAAGGTGAGCCCCCTCACTGGTTCGCCGCCACGTCACGTGTCCCCCGGGGAAAGCGGATCTCCAGTGTGAACCGCATATCGAGAAACTACGGTTAAACCGCACCTTCTGGGCATAAAACTACAGTTCCACTCAGTCAGTACTAGATAAACTACAGTTTCCCGCGTCAGCTACACAGTGCAACCGCAATAAAACTAAAATGTTGGGGGAACTACAGTTTGGGCACTGTAGTTTAAACCGTGATTTCATCGGAGAGGCTTCTGCCCGGGCGGCGTCCCCCATCACCCGCCTCTGACCCTGCTCCTGCCTCACACTCTTAAAATAATTGTAGATTCGTCGTCGTCCAGCGAGAGGAGGAAGAATGTCGCTCGCCAAAGTGTTGGCCGTCGCCCTGCTCCTGGCCCTGGTCGTCTGCGCCCACGCGCTGCCGCGGAGGGGCTCCTGTAAGTGCGCGGCGGCGACTGCCCCCGCCCCGCGCCCCGCGTCTGTGCGGCAGCGGCTGGACAGTCGGTACTCACGTTGCCTCTGCCCGACAGCGTCCACCACGCCGACGCCGAGGTCCTCCACCGCGGCCAGCGGCGGCTCCGGCGGCTCCGGCGGCTCCGGCGGCTTCTGCTGGGGCGTCGGCACCTGCCAGGACAACTGCAGGCGGGACGGCTACGTGTCGGGAATCTGCTTCTTCTTCCACTGCTACCAGGGGAGGTGAAAGGCTACTGGGAGACGTCATTCGACCGAGGCCGATTTGCAGACCCTTACGTTTGATCATAAGGCTCCTGAACGGAATATGCCAGAGTGACCAAACTCCGTTTCTACACTGCGAAAGGTTGGAACTCCCTGTTCGACACTAGTTTTCTACCAGATCCTTGCTAGTTTTTAAGTTTGAGACACGTAAAATTATCACTCCGCCGAGCGCTCTTTTCGTACCATGATCGTAAGAAAACGCGGGTCCGCGCGGGTCGGCTGTTGGTGGCGGAGTGGGGGGGACTTCGGCTGGCTCAGCCAAAACGCTGTCCCGGTCCTCGAGGTGCACCCGGGGGTTTTGCTCACTCAAAGTATTTGTTAATAACTAATTTCCTTTGCTCTTAAAAGCCATGGAGTGGGGTCGAGCAGAGAGATTGGAATTTTGGAAAAAATTAATTCATCAAATTGTAGTGGACGGTTGTGGAGAAGGATCAAACTTGTGGCGCTGTGGAGGCGGACCAGGGTTAGCCTGGCCGGAGAGGCTCCAATCGGATCTCACTAGGCTTGTCGGATCGGAGCGATTCGCACTCTGGCGGATAGCCTTGACTTCATTACAGAAACGCCTCGCTTACACCCTCCATCTAAAGTGCATTGTTTTTGAGCTACGGCCAGGAGAAGGGGCCGCGCCACGCTGCCTGCCTGCCGCGACTCGCGTTTGAATCTGACCGGGCTGCCCGGGCCGTGACGAGCCAAGCCAACTGCAGGGCCTCCTCGGGAACGTTCTGGCTTTCGCTGGCGCTGGGAAATTTCTTACGATCATGGGGAAGAGCCGGCGCGGAGTAACTTCTCCCAACGCGTTAGCCTTTACCTTCCCTGCTGCTACTGCTCCGACCAGTAGGGAGGACGCTTGCCGCTGCGGGGACGCCGTCGCCGCGGCCATGAAAAAAATCATTGTCTTGCTAACGACACCGAATTACATGGTCGTACCGAAAACGGTTACTACAAACAAAGTGTTTCCCCTTATTTCTGAAAATCCCGGTCGCCCGCACACATGCAGAGCAGCAGCAGATTCGCATATCGTCGTCTTAAATCTCGTGCGAGGGCGTCTGCACCCGTTGCGAATCCTAATGGCAATACCAATCTGGTTCCGGTTGGCTGAGTGGGTGTGCGAGTGGCGGTGCATCAAAACAGAACCCGTATGACACACCCTTCCGCTTTCTGCTGATAACAGTACTTTGTAAAATTTTTGTTTGTACGGAAGACGCCCACCGACGAATCTCTACCCTAACTAACAAGTAATTATCTAATATTCGGTAGCACCATTGTTGTGCTTTTCGTTCAGAAAAGTTCTGACTCTCTTAACTGTAGCTACTGTCAGACCACCGACCATAGATGTCATAACAGCCTATTTCTTAGTGTTGTAGCAATCGGCTAGACTCAAATTTTTCTCGATTACCACTCGACCGTTACATGTGTTCTTTCTGTGCATTAGTCTTGTGAGGTGAACGATACGTACTGAAGGGATCACTGTTATTGGGGACCTGATAGTGTTCTGATAGGTTATAATTTAGTTCTGTTGATTCATCAATGTCTCCTTCTTTCATATCACTTTTGTTTGTTCGGTTCTCACGGGCGGATGGTCATGAAATAAAGTAACTGGTACTCGCCATCAAGTATTTGATGCTGATTTCTCTTTTCTTTTATAGAAGCCATGTGGAAAGCAGCTGCTGGAACTATGGCGGCAGCCAAAACCCCTGCACTCCCTCAGGAAGACGATGACTGGGAAACTGATCCAGATTTTGTGAACGATGTGACTGAGCAAGAGCAGCGGTGGGGTGCCAAAACTGTGGAAGGTTCTGGTAGAACTGGCGGAACCATTGAGTATGTAGCTCTGCAGTGATGTTCCTTTGTAATTAATTAAATAAATATTAATTAATTATCACTGCTTTTTTCCTTTAGTATGAGTAAACTACGGGAAGAGGTAGCTCAAGCTGATGCCATGAGGAAAAAGAAGGAACTCGATGATGGACCCAAAGCAGCCTTTGGCTATGGTGGAAAATTTGGCGTTCAGAAGGATCGGTAGGTAATAGGTCACTCATCAAAGGCTTTTAAAAATTAAACAATGTTATTTATATTTTAATTTTGTGTCTTCAGAATGGATCAATCTGCAGTTGGGCATGATTATATTGCAAAGGTTGAGAAACATCAGTCTCAAAAGGACTATGCATCTGGATTTGGAGGAAAGTTTGGTGTGCAAACAGATAGGGTTGATAAGGTAAGTCTCTTCTGCCTCTATGAAATAACATCCAAATTCTTGTATACCATCTTATTTATTTCTGAATTAATAAATACAGAGTGCAGCAGGCTGGGATCACAAGGAAAAAATTGAAAAACACGCTTCTCAAAAAGATTACAGCTCTGGTTTTGGTGGCAAGTTTGGTGTTCAATCTGACCGTCAAGATAAATCAGCAGTTGGCTGGGATCATGTAGAATCTGTGCCAAAACATGAAAGTCAGAAAGGTATATTTGTGTTCTATTCTGAGCTTGCCTTAAGATGTACATCCTGTTTGATTGTTTCATATTTGTTTATCTTTGAAGATTATGCTGTTGGTTTTGGTGGAAAATTTGGTGTGCAGGCAGATAGACAAGATAAATCTGCTGTCGGATGGGACCACCATGAAGGTCTGCATCAACATGAAAGTCAAGTGGATGGCAAAAAGGTCTGTTGTCAAGGGTCATTTCCAGCAGCACCAGTCCTGTCTTGTTAAATATTTTATTTTCTCACATAAATTCTATGCAATTATTCATGTGTCTCTTAAATCTTTCAGGGTTTTGGTGGAAAGTATGGTGTTCAAAGTGACCGTGTGGATAGATCAGCTCATGGTTTTGGGGAAGCTCCTGAGAAAGTGGGCACTTCTTATGATAAGCCTAAGCCAGATATAGGTAATGTAGCCTAAAGCTACATATTATACAACACCAAAATTCCTGTCCTCAACCATGCACTTTTAATGCATCTTCTATGCTTCCTCATAGGGTCATCCAAGCCATCTAGCCTCAGGGCTAAATTTGAGAACCTGGCCAAACAAGGTGAAGAGGAATCTAGAAAAAAGGCTGAAGAAGAAAGACAAAGGAGAAAGGCAAGGGAGCAGGCAGAAAAGGATGCTGCCCGGAGGCAAGAGGAGGATAGGCTCAAATTGCTGCGCCAAAAAGAAGATGAGGTATTTTATTCAAATACTACAGAGTTGTTTTTTTTCTTGGTATTATTATTTTGAAACTAATTTATAATTTTCCTGTCAGGATGCTGCTAAATTGGCCCAGGCAAAACAGCCTACTGCAGCACTATCATCTGTGCAGCCAGATGTTGTTCAGGTAACACATGAATGTTTGTATTTTTGTTATGTAATTGGAATGTGAGCTACAATTTTGTTTTGATTATTCCAGTCAATTCGGAAGGAGCAGCCGCTAAGTCCGAAATCAACAACACCACCTGCTGTAGTACAAGCTCCAGTATCAACACCAGAACCAACTCCAGAACCGGAACAGGCACCAACCCCGACAACAGCCCCAACCCCGACTTCAGCCCCAGCCCCAGCGCGTGCTCCGGCGCCGGCGCCGGCGCCGGCACCCACACCAGCACCAGTACCCGACCCTGTCCAAGAACCGGCTCCAGCACCTGTTGTTTTATCCCAGTCAAAGTCCTCGATTGCTGCAGAAAGCAAGTTGTCATCACCTGCTTCAGAAACCCCGTCTCAGCCCGAGCCTGAACCTCAGGTTGAGTCAACACCTGATGCAACGGAGCAGGATGGACCAGAAGAAACTGGTATTACAGCAGTCGCGATTTACGACTACCAAGCAGGTAACAGTTAATGAACGTTTCCTCGAATTATTGTGGCATAATAACTAGTAGAACAATGGTCAAAATAGATTCCTTATTTTTTTCCAGCTGCTGATGATGAGATATCATTTGACCCTGATGAAATCATCACAAATGTTGAAATGGTATGGATTTTCATTTTTTCCCATAAAAACTGCAGTAACTACACTTGCCCCACATGAATTTCTTATCCTTTCTTTTTTTTTCTGATAGATTGATGAAGGCTGGTGGCGTGGAGTATGCAGAGGGAAATTTGGTCTATTTCCAGCGAATTACGTGCAACTTCAAGAGTGAATCCTTTCACCGTTTCAGTTTTATGGAGAGAGCAGGAACAAAGGGGTAGATAAGGGGAGCTCACACAGGGTATTGTGCTTCACTAATTTGTTGTGTGGCAAGGATCTTCCAATATCATTCTTAATATGCTTGAGGAGTAATGTACTGTATGTATGTACATGGGCCTTTCTTCAGTATTGGTTTGTGCTAGAATTTGTTAATTAATTTCTGATTGGGTTTGTACAATCGCAGGATATTAAGTTAGTCTAGTGTATGTACTAGAGAATATGGGGAGGTTGATTGTAGGGATGGGGAAACATCTGGTGATTTAATTGCAACCTACTTATTTTTGCATATTTCTTTGGATGAATTAACATATTTGTACATTCACAAAATTTATTTTACTATGGCTATAGATTTGTGAAAAATTACATATTCAGGGGTGTCTTGATCATCATGTATCATGTTTATTTCTTATGCTAAGTTGGCTTATTTTAAATTGTTTTTAACTTTATTTTTTATGATGTGTACTGAGTCTATTGTGACACTGGAAGTCTTTTTAGAATTCTATGTTTTTGTGAATGTGATGGAACAATAAAGTTTAAAACTTTATGGAAAATAAGTGTTTATTTCTGCATTTCAAGATAATCTTCCTGAATGTTAATAACGGTACAAACAGTCTTTAGTTAAAATATTGCATCCAAAAGTGAAATCAATCGGTTAATTAAAATTAAATGGGAGAAAAACATGAGAGAATATCTTGAGATAAACATTGTGTAAGGAAATGGTCACTGTTACTCAAGTCTCCACAAATGCCAAGGCATTTCACTTGTGAATTCGGGATCAGTAGCACCAAGATGAATTAGAAAAAGGAATGAACACATCACTCAAAGGAAGAGTGGATATACAAGTACTAGATCTAGTAATCTTTGCACCATAAAATCACTTAAAGCTTTAACTTAAACATAGCAGTCTTTCTTAGTTTTAAAAACAAATATTTGTAAAAGTTGAAATAAAAAATTAAAGAACAAATGAGACTAGATGGTTCCAGGCTCTCATACACAAAATATAAAGTGTCCACTAGCCATTGTCAGATGATTTATAATTTCTCAAAGTGATCTAATGAAGTGTAGCAGTTACAAAGTTGAACCGATCTATTAGATCACAAAGAAGGAATACATACATTACCTACTTCTTTCTTTTGGGTGGTTTCCGTTTTGTAATTGTTTTGGAAGACTTCTTCGGATGGTAGGTATCATCGGAATCAGCATTGATGGAGCTCTCATTGGATTCATTCATAGAATCCACATCTTGCGTGCTGTCATCACTTAAACTTTGCTTTGATGTCCGCTCTCTAAAATACAAGGGTGTATTTTCCAATTTTCTTGCAACAACATCCTCAAGCTCTTTTTTCTGGTCACCCGCAAAGTGTACATCCCCAGAACCTCTTTCCAGGTGCTTAGATTTAGCACCTTCCCCACCTTGAACTGGAGTAGAACTGCTTATAGGATTATTTACATTGCTGATACTGACAGCATGAACTTTGAATTCACTATCTTCAAGTTTTATGCTGGATCTTGCCCTGCGCCTCACTTTAATAACTTGATTCTCAGAATTTACACCTTTGTTATTGGTAACTGAGTCACCAACATCGGATTCCTTTGTGCCATTGGAAACACAAGTAGCTGCTGACCCTGCACTTTCTTTTCTTTTTCTATCAATAGGAGTATCCATTTCACCACTTTTCCTGTTTCTGCTCAAAATATCCTTTGGGGAAGTTGACCTCGTTTTAGAAGCAGACAAGGAGGCATTTTTAGATAGGTTTTCTTCTGTGGATGATCCATGAGAACGCTTGGAGGCATGGTTTTTTCGTTTAAATACCTTTTCCTCAGGCTCTGGTGAAGACTCCCCAAACAATTCAGTCATCTTCTGCGACCTGTGTTTGGATATATTTTCCTCCTTCTCACTTTGACATGGAACTTTCCTCCTCAGGCTCAAAGACTTGGATTTCTTACTGTCTCTGCTTCTTTCATTTCTACATTCTTGATCATCAACAAAGTTCCTCCTGCCCGCATCTTTAGCAGATGCATTGTTGTAATGATTTCTTGTTCTATATTCCTCTTGCCGAACTCTTTTTCTTGGAGGACTATGGCTACGAGATCGTCGGTCGCGTAGTCGAACGCGAATTTTAGCGTCATGTGTGAGCCTTTCGATTCTACCAATCCTGCCACTTCTACCACTTAGAAGCTCAGAAGGACTGCGCCTCTCAGGAAGCTGTGCAAAAGACTTAACTGACGAAAGGTGTCTGCTACTGTACACAGATCGCTGAGGTTGATAAGGTCTAAAATCTGAAGTCAGCCTGTTCTCGTGGATGTCAGATTTCTTCAGAGGTGTTTTCTTAAACTTACTCTCCGGTGACTTATTGGGCACAATTGGGACTTTAGCATCAGCATCAGATTTTGAGAACTCAGAACTTTGAGATGAAACATTTTTCTCATCAGTTTTACTTTCAATCACAACAACAGACTTTGCACGGCGGCGGGGTTTGAAAGGACACTGCATCAGAAGATTCTCATTGGACCATCTACCAGGAACTTTGGTATCAGTGTTGGAATCTTTCACATCTGAGCTTAGTGGTGTACAATTCATAGTAGATGAAGATTGTACCAAGGAATGTTCCACTGTAGCAACCTCATAATTTTGAATGGATTCATTTATGCCTTTGCCAGAAGTGCTTCGATGTTCTGAGGGTTTCTTGACTGGAGTAGGTGGTGGTGAGGTCAAAGGCAGAGGCGGCAGGGGTGCAGGATCATCTTGAGGCAATGGAGGCCGGAAAGGTGAACTGGGCCTCTCTGGTGGCAACAGGGGTAACGATATGGGACTTTTTTCATGAAGCTGACCAGGGCTAGGCACATCTGTGAAAGAATCTTTAGGTGGCATGAGCTTGGTCAAATGTAATGGCACAGATTTTTCCTGAGTTAAGTCACAAGGAGGTTGCACAGTTTCCATTTTTTTTGAAGGCTGCTGTGGAGAGCTTTGTACACTGTCAGTCTGGTTCACACATTCAGAATTCTCTCTTTCTTTTTCGTGACAATCTTCTTTTTTTAGAGGCAAATCACAGGTGACAGGGAGACAAGTGCTGACTCCACTACTACAATTAGTTGACGAATTTTCGGTTACCTCAGAAGAACCATTCTCCACTGCAGATGTACCAACTCTCTGAGAATCAGTTTTTTTGGAGATTTGCAGAGCATCAGAATATACATTACAAGGGGAAATTCTCTTCTGATCAGCCCTCTCAAGTAATGAACTTGATGGTTCATTGGCAGGAAAAATTGTTTCTTTAACATGGTTTTTGCCGGAACACTGTAACTTTGAATCACTTGAGGCACTTGTTGGGCAATCATTTTTAGTTTTCAAATTGTCTTTGAAAGTGATGGGACTTCTTCGGGCATGAGCTGTTTCTTTTGTAGGTTCTGCATTTGTTGACTTCTGTGGTGGTCGACTCCTGTAACCCAATCTCTCCCACACACTTTTCTTGATAGGTCCTTCTGTCTCATTATTGCTTGCGGTTACTGTCTGGTCTGAAAGTTCCAGAGGTTTCTCAATACACAACTTCTCATCAGTGTTATATGAACATTCTAATATTTTCCTCTTTTTGGGAACCTCTTTAATGGAGTTCTGCATCTTAACATCTTTCACATCTCCTTTGGGAGCCTCCTTAATTGAGTTCTGGATCTTGTCATCTTTCACGTTTCCCTTGGAAACCTCTTTGATTGAGCTTTCAACCTCAACATCTTTCACATTTCCCACTTGTTTGTCTCTGACAAATGAGCCCTCATTATTATGTCCATTGTTTTGAACAGGGAGCCCCGTCTTTGAATTTATATCTGCAACTTCAGGTACACATCCACTGATCACAGTTTGACCAGGTGTACTTGAAACTGTAGGAACCTCATTTACATCAAGATGCTGTCTAATTGATTCCTTTAATGAATGAAGATTAATTGACGGATTTGATTGCCTAGAGGAAACTTCATCACGACATCCAGCAGAGAGTTTCTTATTTTTCCGACGAAATAGAAAATTATCTAATCTGAAAATAATAATGAAGGTCAGTCACACACATGTAACCAGAACATGAGAACTATAATATGCTAGGAACACTTACTCTTTTCTAAGTTCACTAATTGCTTGGTCTTTACGTTCTATTTCAGCAGTTGCAGTTTTCAGAAGAACCGATATATTGCAGCTTAAGTTCTGGTTATCCGTCTTCAATTTGTCATTATTTTTACGTAGAACTGCTATTTCTGACTGCAACTGTTCTACGAGTTTTTTAAGGGACTGGCATTCCTTTTCTTTTGACTCCAACGCCTACAAAACATGTCAATAAAATAAAACATTTCATTTAGTCAGGTAAATGCTTGGTTGAGACAAAACTTACAAATACAATACTCTACCTTCTGTGGTTTTTCTACAGAAACGTTGGCTTCAGACAAGTCTCCATATATGTCAAAATCTTCGTCATCATCCGATGGAACAGGAGTGCCACTCATTTCTCTGCGTCTCACAGAAGGAGCAGAGGAAAACTAGCTCAGATATGACTGAAAAACAACCAGTACAGAGAATGTATGTAAACAGAAGGCAAACATAACCTAGCTCATCGGGACTGGGCAAAGACAAATGACAGACAATGTAAGAGAAATTCAGCTTCCCGCCGAAACCGATCCTACGCGACAACCACATCGAACCAACTGGTTTCGATGTCTAGTCTTTCGAGCATGTGAACTACCACGACTGTAATCAAATATTCTCGATTCGATTTTTAAAAAAATACAATGCAATCGGAAACGTATGTTTGTCTGAAGGTCTCAGCCACAAGAGACACGGGTGTATTTCCTACGCGCGCTCTGTCACGTTGTCACGCTTGATATAGTGGTTCCGGTGCTTCACTGGACAGCTTTGGCGCACATAATTCAAACTAGCGCGGTAAAATTTGACAATAAAAAAAATTAAGTAGAGAGTGGAGGGACTGAGCTAAGAACTGCTACTTCGTGTTTTTTTCTAAATGGGGAAGAGGAGAAAGAGAGAGAGAGAGAGAGAGAGAGAGAAAATGAGAGAGAGACAGACAGAGACAGACAGACTGACAGAGCAAGAGAGAGAGAGAGAAAGAAAATGAGAGAGAGACAGACAGAGACAGACAGACAGACTGACAGAGCAAGAGAGAGAGAGAGAGAGAGAGAGAGAGAGAGAGAGAGAGAGAGGGGGAGATAAACTCGGAAAGTCCAAAAACAAGGGGAACACAATAGTTTCCGCGATGCCGATGCGCCCGTCGTGCGGAACGCATGGGCACCCGAGGGGGGGGGGGGGGGGGCGGGGGAGCTGATATAAACCAAAGTAAGAGTCCACGCACGCACCGGACTCGCCGCACCGCGCCGCACTCATTAGATGCCGCGCGGGCACTTACCGCGTCGGACGCGCGGGGAAACCTTCCCCGGCGAGCCGATGAGTGTGCGCCCATCAGCGGCGGTGGCTGCGGCTGCAGCAATACGAGGCAGTCGGTCCGATAGAATCTCCGCACGGCAGCCGTCGTAGGTAAGTGTGGACGGGCACGGCTGCCGTCGTAGGTAAGTGTGGCGGCTGCTGCTGCTGCCGCTGCTGCTGCTGCCGCTGCTGCTGCTGCTGCTGCTGTAGCCGTGAGTATAAAAGGGCCCGTGTGCATCACACTCGAATGGCCCTTTCTAGATAGCGACACCGGACAAGGAGCAGGGCTGCTCCGGAGCGTGTACCGGATGTGGGAGAGTGCGTCGCGGACGTGACTTCCGGTCCGGTCCGGTGGTGCACTGTGGCGCCGCTGCTGCCGCTGCCGCTGCCCGCCCGGAAGCCGCCGTACTGCCATTCTCGCTGCTCATTTCGAACGAAAAGCGGTGTAGGTAGGTCCCTTTAACCCAACTCCCCGCGTTGGTGACGCTGCGGGAGTGGGACCAGGTTGGGTTAAACTTCGGCGGTGGCTGCAGCCCGCGCGGAGCGTGTGCCCCCGGAGAAGGGGCACGGTGACGTACGACGGCCTACCGCCGCGTCGTCCTCGCGGCACTAACTCAGGATTAGGATCATCGTCGGCGACACGGCGGCGGCGGCGGCGGCGGCTGCCCGGGTCGGTGCTTCATCATGTATCACACCCTCCCCGTCGACGACCACCGAGTCGACGACGCGACTTTACGCGAACGTGCCGCGAGAGGCGGCGTCCGCCGCCTGCTCCTCCTGACGGCAGAGGACGCCACCAGATTTGTGTGTGTGTGTGTGTGTGTGTGTGTGTGTGTGTGCGTGTGATGTGCTGAGGCACGTAGCTGGACGGAATTATCGGACGGGGTCAGGTCATGCTTATCGCCTACTTACAGGCTGAATGTCGACGCCGGTTGCCTACTTTTCAGACGCCCAAGGCGGCCTTCTAAGGGCTTTCGGAGGGGGCTCAAGACTGCCCCCTCCCCCCCCCCCCCCCCCCCCCCCTCGCCCAGCAGCGCTACGTCCTTGGATGTATTACAATTTTCTCGACTGAAAAAAGATGAGGTTTTCCCCGTCAACGCCGAAACCCCCACATTTCACTTCCAAAGACCCCCCCCCCCCCCCACTCCACTCCACTCCACCTGAAACCGTCGTCATCGCGCTGCTCGCTGCAGAGCGTAGCATCCGCATCCCGGCGCTCACACACACACACACACACACACGCGCGCGCGCAGTGCGCGTGCGCGCACG